>CM062928.1:85486956-86099456 GCA_031878705.1 Tapirus indicus | reverse complement strand
GAAATAAATGGAGAAACAAAACAAAAACAACTCATACCAAATCCATCACTGCAAAATTTTATCACCTAAGGAATAAAGGAGGGTCCTAAAATTTTCTAGAGGGAGAAAACTAACACGCTAAGGATTGTGTATACACTACCATGAGCCTTCCCCACAGCAATGCTGAAAGCAGTAAAACAAATGTAGAAATGCTTTTTAAATTCTGAGGCATTATTTGCTACCTAAAAATTTAAGTTCAAACTATCTATCAACTGTGAACGCAGAAAAAAAAAAATCCAATATACATACTCTCAAACAATTTCTCCTTCCATATGTTTACCTGAAACTGCTGGAGAATGTTCCCCAGCAAAACAAGGGAGTATGTAAGCTAGGAAGGTCCAATACATCTTCCACCTCTACGTCAATCAGAGTTCCTAGTTCCAAACAACAAAAGAGGACGCTGGATGACAGTCTAGATGAAGAGTTTGTCTGGAAGATATGCGTAATTTATAGAGTCATGGAAGGGCTAGAAAAACAAGCCATGCCACAGCATTGTCAGGGAAGAGATGTGACATTGTACATCTCTCGAGCTGGAATGGTGGTGGAGCAGGCACCATCATGGGAGTCCTCCACGACAAGGACCGAAAGGTTTGGCACAAGAGCCCAAGAGCAGACCATGTACCAAAGGCTGTTGGTCAACTTGTACAGGTGTCTGGCCAGAGGAACCGACTCCACCTTCTACCAAGTTGTGCTGAAGACGTTGTTCATGAGTCGCACCAACTGGCCGCCCCGTCCCTCTCCCGGGTGACCGGGAAGACAAAACAGCTGTGCTTGTAGGGACTGTAACAGATGACGTGTGTGACCAGGAGGTACCCAAACTGCGGATGTGCCGCTGCGCGTGAACAGCCGCGCCAGAACCACATCCTCAAGGACCCCGGCAAGATCCTCACCTTCGACCCGCTGACTCTGGACTCCCCCAGGGGCTTGCACCGTCCTGCTTTCTGGTCTTCACAAGGGCCCAGAGATCTACTCGCATCGGCCAGGCCTGGGAACCACACAGGCGCACTGAACTCCGCTGAGCTCCAAGGGCTGGAAGTTTGAGCTCGCCAGAGGCGGAGCTCTGCGATTACAAAAACTAACCCCAGATCCTGCCTTCTTATTGAGAAGATTCGGGATGCAAATAAATAAATAAATAAATAAATAAATAAATAAATAAATAAATAAAAATTAAAAAACAGGTCACTGAGGCCTTTTTATTTTCCACACAAAACCACTGGGGTTCTTGCCTGTGGACACCTCAGAAATGACAACGTGGATACACATGGCTCCTGACACTTGGTGGGAAGTGAGGGGAGAACAACAATGATTCGGGCCAATCACTTGATGACAGAGCTAGGGTTTCTAGCAGGGTTCCAGATGGTGAAGCTTGGCTTCTGTGGCAGTTCTAAGGAGGCCGTGCGAACATCCCAAGAATGGAGAGGGCGGTTAACTACCCAGAGGCCCCTGCAAGTACTGGCTGGGGGCCTGGAGCAGCCCCTGCCTACACCAAGAACCCCACCTGACACACGGTGTAATTTTTACTGCCAGAGAGAGGACTCCTTGTCCTTCCTTTATGCATCATGAGCCAAGTTTGTCTGACATGCACACAGTTTGTATCAGGGAACATGAGAATCTAGCAGTTTCAGCTGCTGTGCAGTAAGTCACTCTTTACTTTCCTGCAATGTCCTTAGAAAGGATTTCCCCAATCACAGCAAGGCTTCAGATGCTGGGCATACAAAACAAACAACAAATGTCCTTTTTTTTTAATGAGATCCATGAAATAGTGGATCAAGTGCAGGAGAGAATTTCCTGGAGAACAAGAAGTGTGAGGACAATGTGTATGTCCTCGAAATTCAGAAGCAAAATCCAACTTACCGTGTATTTAACTGCTGTCTTAACTAACAAAGAAAAATAATTAAAATGACTAAAAACACAGTGATTTGCCTGCCCTTTCTGGATGGAATTTGCTTTACAGACAAAAAGGACAGGAAAAAGAAAACTTGTATACTCTTGGTTAAAGCAACTATTTATAAATGTTAAAAATACATGAAGCAAACATGTAAGTATGAAATAATGCAGTTAATTAGAACTCTATAATGATAAATTAGAATTGGAAAAGTCATTATAAACTCATGGTTTACTTTCTCTTAAAAAACGATATTCATAAGCTTGCCCACTGAAAAGAGAAAATGGCCTGAAAACAATAAGCAACCATTGGTTAAAACCAACCAACAACAACAACAAAAAATCCTAGCTTTTATTTTTTTATCTCAAAATACCGTTTCCCACTAAAAGAAATCATTGAAGCAATGGCTAATTCCAGATTTGGAAAAGGAAATATTGAAGATGATCCTGGTCATCAGGTCATATCTGATAGCAAGTGATCCATCGAAGACTCTGGGGTCGTATCCAAAGGATGGAGCAGCAGCAAACTTCGTGCCAAACATGAACAATTTGTGTATCAATAAAAATTAAAACTGCAATGGATTGATGACAATCAAATATGTTAAAATTCACAAGTTCAAAATGATATTTAAAAATATATTAGTCATTTTGGATGAGGGTAGGTAACTAATTCATTATTTAGAAAGTGGTAAATAAAGGGAAAGAAACGCATTTAACATGTCTCTCCCACATAAAGCAAATACTCAAGTTAAAAAATACTTGACTGTTAACCTCAAAAGAGAGAGAGAACCAGATACTAAGTGCCTCCTGATGAAAACTAAAACACCACATATAAAGTGTTTTTGCCAAAAGTTAGAAGGCTGAATCAAATCAAGACATACAAATAATCTGCTTTTCAATAAATAAATTGCAAAAACAAAATTATAGTCATGCATCACTTAATGACAGGGATACGTTCTGAAAAATGTATCGTTAAGTGATTTCATTGTTGTGAGAACATCATAGAGGGTACCTACACGAACCCATACGGTATAGCCTACTACACACCTAGACTATATGTACTAATCTTGTGGGACCACTTTCCTATATGTGCTCCGTCATTGACTGAAATGTCATTATGTGGCTCCTGACTGTAGAAGGTGGGGTACCTATAGATTAAAAGATACTAAGGAGACAAATTAAAATAAATGTAATGTTTGACCTTATTTGAATACTGACTTAAACAAAACAATTGTAAACAAACTATTGTATAATTGAGAAAATTTGAACACAGACTTGATATTTGATAATATTAATGGTTTATTTCTAATGTTTTCTTAGATATGATAATATTGTGGTTATGTTTAAAAGGGAATCTTTACCTTTTAGCAATATATACTCATATATACACAGATAAAAATATATAATATCTTGATTCTTTTTCAAAATAATCCTATTTTGAGTTTGTGGGATAGGAGGAGGTAGAGATGAGCAAGATCACAATTGAGATCAAGGTCAAGTTAATACATCATCGGTGACATGCCCCTACCCACTCCCGAAGGACGAACACCAGTAATGTTTTGCAAATTTTTTTCTTGGAATATTTTCTCTGTAGAAATGATTGAAATGAAATTTCAATTCTTTCATTTTCAATATCAAAAATAAACTGCATAAACCAAAGAGAATTCTAGATATTTCATCAAATATCATCCAATGAACAATTCAAACTAAGTGAAACTGTATGTTTATCATTCCATTTTTTCTGTCTTTCTTGTTCACTTGTTTCTCTCCTTTTTTTACACTTATTCTCTGTATATTATCTTCTACTTTTTTTTATGTTATTTACTTTTTTGTTCCCCGTTTCCTTTTTTATCTACTGGTATATGTAGAAAGACTTAATCACAACAGTAACACCAGAGTTCTCACATGGCCCGACTGTTAAATAACTCAGCATAATAAATTTAGCTGTTTTCACATGAACCAGTGATGCACAAAAATAATTTCCTGCTAATCAGTAATAATGACTATATACCCAGTGAGTCACCGTTACACTTTAAGAAGAAGACTGTGCTAATGCGTGAATAATTATTGACCTGATTAAGTATCCAATCTTGCTCTTGGATAAAAAAAGTGCACATCATTTAACAATTCAGCTGTATATTGTCTGCGATAAAAGCAAGAGGTAATTTGGATAACTAATGCACCAGCTAAATTCCGTTAGGCAGTTCCCAAAAGTAGGTGATTTCCATCTCCCTTAAACATTTTAGGAAGCTACATTTTTCTCTGCCTTGTGTCCTTAATGTGCTGCCAACTATTTTCTAATTTTTTTCCCCCTAGAGGCAATGAGAGGAAAGAATTAGAGAAAATGAAGTAGATGATGGGGTTTTATCTGTCTCTCAGTTAAGAGGGCTTGGGGTTCAGAGAAAAAGCTATTACTAGTTAGTGCCATAGAACATTCCTCTGCCAGGCCACTTTTCAATGCTGTTAGAAAGGTAAGCCTTTGGGGAAACGAGAAATGCACAAGATTCCAGATACTTAGCAAAGACCAATTTGGAGTGCAATAAAGAGCTAAGAGCTATTATTTGTCAGGTTACAGTTGTCTCTGATCAAACTGTTACTTGTGTTTGTTACCCTAAGATTATCTCCCGTTAAGTACAAAAAGAGAGCAGCTTTGCTCTGCAGAAGTATCTTGACATTGTAAATCAGATCAGAGGTATAAAGAAGAAAAGAGGAGAGCAGTCTGGAAAGGATACAGTACTCCTTCCTTTATGAATGAGTGTGGTGAGATGTGAACGCTATGTTATTAACAGCTAGGTAAATATACTGGGTGAGAAAAACTTTCTGAAAAATTAAAATAGTTTGAATCCTGCAGCAAATCTATGAGGACAGCATCATAACAAGTCTCACTGTGTATCACTATTTAAAATTTTCAGGTCTATTGGGAGAAGGGGAATTAGTCCACAATCAGATTAAGGGACACAGACAGCAAAACAATGTCTTTTCCTTCAAAGGATGCTTTTGTTATTCATGATGATATTATCTGTTTATCACCCAAACTTCGCCAGGGCTGAATAACAGCAGAAAGTATCCCCACAACTGACACTTAACCAAAACAACGCTAGTGATCCTAATGAGTGATATAGGGGCCTTCCAGGAGTAACTGAGAAATGACTGCATCTCTGAGAAGGGGAGAATATTTTCACTGAATGCAGCATTTGGGCACAATCAAAAATGGAAAACAACGGAAAAGCGAGGGCCATCTTCCTTTGGGCGAGGTTGTTCTCCTATCAGTTATGCCCATTTCAAACCATTCACTTTAATTTTAAGGAGAAATGTGAAGCTACCTCAGAGGCACTTTGAAACAACAGAGTAATATTGAGTCTTGGTCTTATGAGACAAGTATATCTATAAGTTGTTTGCATCTCAGTATTAACTCCAGGCTTTATTCATTTAACCTTTCAACTTCTTACTTACCAAATGGTATTCTCTCCCATCATGCCATGAGAAGAGAAAATGCCCATTGTACTAAGCTAATGAGTCACTGAGAAGGTTCTGCTCACTTAGACTGTAAATAATACTTCTATATTCCAACACCAAATAATAATTATTCTTCATTCTGATGACTCTTGGTCATTAATAACATGAGTATATAATGATCGTTATGCTCTGTTTAGAAAGGTAAATCATTATATAATACACTTTAGAATGACTTCCATCCCAAATGATTAAAATATAAAGCTGCAATGAATAAGGATAATTTGGGTTATCAAGAAAATTTACTGGCCTGAAACCATTTGTATTCCATTATATTGTATAACTTACTGCTCTATCTGCATAATGCTACTTATTGAAATGTTTATTCCAATATAGATTTTTCTAACTCTCAAGAGACTCAACATGGTATTTTTTTCTTCTGAAATAGACTCATCCATATTGACTGGATTTAGATCAGGCAGAAGGGATCCTGAACAGGGCAAACAAAATGTTAGATGATTCTGCTCACAGAGATGAAGTTTGTGTTTCTCTTGGTTTGATTCAACAGGGCAGAGTGGGTGTTGTTCATGAAATGTGAGGATTTCATCAGTCTTCCTGTATCTTTCCCTCTCTGAATCCCTCTCTTCAGGGGTTGCATGTCAAGAGACCTAAAGGAAGTATCCTGTTCTCCTGCACAGTTAAGCCTCTCGATTCAGGCAGTTCACACAAACACATATCCTTTACCTCATCTCTGAAATAAAAATATATTTCTCTTACTGGTATTGTATTAATATTTTCATTTTTCCCCTTCAGTTGGAATCACCACTAAGTTGGCGAGGTTTGCCCTCAGGGAGATTTGCTGCAGGGAAATAGGCTGTTACTTCCTACCTCTCTTGAAGGCCAGAGTAACTATGAGACTCCACTGCAATTACTCTATCTCAGGGGATAGCAACATTTAGTGCGTGGTCTAGAGCAGGGAAGTGGGGGAAAGTATGTTGATGAAAAAAACTCTTCCATGGTATTTTTGATTATCTAGAGTTGGATATATGCTCGTAATGGTAGGTCAAGATCTTTAAAAAATAACACTATTTGTCTCACCTACTTCCAAAAAAGTCTTATGAAATTGAAAATTAGAGAAATCATGAAATTAAAAATATGTTTTTAAAAAACTCACAAGAAAAACTGAATTGGGTAAATGAGAAGTAGAGAAATAAAAATATTATGCCGGAAAACCTACGTTCAGGAGAAGTCCTATGGTGGTTTGAAAACTTCTTGTGCACTGAGGGAAAGATAAGGAAACAACCAGTTGCATAGTTTTCATCACCAAAATTTAGAAACTTCATCTGATCATTAGGAAAAACTAAGTTTCTCCACATATCTGAAAGGAACCAGTAGTTGACTAATTCGTCCTCTCGTCCTCTGGATCAACACAGACTTCTTTAAGAATCCAGAACAGGGAGAGAAGGAAGCACAGGAGAGTGCGTTTCTCAAATATACACTGCTGACTAAGACAGAGACATGGTTAGCTCTTTGCTTTTATCAGTATGATCATATTTCTTTAACATGAGCTATTGCTGAATATCTCTTTAGCTTCTGTGGTGTCTCCCGGACTATGTGTGTATATGTCTCCATGGGAAGCAGAATCAGTGAAGAGATTCAAATTAATGAAAATAATTTCACTGATCTAATATCTAAAATTTTCTCTTCTATCTCAGGCTGTTGCCTTTTGTCATTCTTATTGACACTTCTGATTTTACAAGAAGGAAAAAACGTTAGTTTTATAACTTCATTGAAGCTCTCTTCAAAGATTTAGTGGGCAAGAAGATTAGAAACACAGACCTAATTGAGCTTTACTATACACTGTAGATTTCTATTTTCTATTCTCTCCATGGCCTCTTACAAGCCAATTCAATTCAGCAAATATTTATTGAGCACCCACACATGATGAGCTCAGACAGTGCTAAGAGATACAAGGATTGAAAAAGAAATATATGGATTGTTTCTTCCCTACAGAATCTTAAATTCTTGTTAGAGAGAGAACACATAGAGATTTTTATTTTTTAAGTAGAAAACTTTTAGACATCAAATGATTAAGGACACAAGTGAAAAATACGAAAACTAAGATTAGAAGAGAACAGTTCATAAAAGATGTTGGACTTGGACCAGAACTTGAAATAAAATTGGTAATCTAGGCTAGGGAAGCAACATCAGCCAAGACATGGAAAAAAGAATACATATCAGACTATTGTTGGAGATAGAGCACCGTATACTGGGAGAACTGGAGAGCTGACAGCAGGAGATAAACACGGATAGTGATAATTAACAGTAAATAGAAGGATTATGATATACAGTGGGTAAAGAAGGAAGTATACACGTTTTTCAAGATTAGTAAGAGTCTGTAATTTATATATTAAATGTCATCATGTAAATTCTTACATTCTAAACTGAGACATTGTTTTGTTTCTACATCTACGAGAGTCTGCAGAAATTGCAGAGGTAAATTTTATTTCCTCTCCACACTAACTGGCAGAGTGAGTCAGAAACCCTGGCAAGCTCTGAGGGCAAGACATGTTTTACTTTTGCTTGAAAACATTAGCAGCTATTAAAATAATTCTCTTCATTTCATCTGCTATACAATAGACAGGAAATGCATGGAAGAAAAACACACATACCCAGGATCCATTAGTCCTTTCACAGCTGGGGAGAAATGAAACCTTGCTTTATCAAAGTAATTGGGTTATTATACAAGACTAACTTCATTCCAGATCCCTTTTCTCTCTGTGGAAAATATGTCAGTGATCAGCATTTCATATCCCCAACTCACTGCATCCCTTTTAAGAATACGCATTTTATACTTCAATAGATAATACATATATTTTGCAGCTTAAACTTATTATTATAAGCTTATTATTCGTTCAATTATTATGTGAGTGCCCACTGTATGTCAGATGCTCTTATAAGTATTAGAAATACAACAATAAACATGGAGACTGAGGCCCCAGGCACTGTGGAGCATATGTCCCGGTGAAGGAAGACACCAACAAACAAGAAGGTGAAAAGTAGACATGATGATCTCAGGCTGTGGTCAGTGCCGTAAAGGAAATAAACAGGGTCATATGACAGAGGGTGATATGAAGAGGACAAGACCTTCTCTTGAACAGGGTGGTCACAGAAGTGATCCCCCAGGAGGAACCTTGAGTGTAGCTGGAAGAATCTAAGGAAGCAATGGATAGAAGAGTCAGAGGAAGAGCATTCTAGGCAAACAGAACTGCAAATGCAACAGTCCTGAAGTAGCTGCAAAGAGCCTGATGTGTTCAAGGAACAGGAAGCGGGTGGTGGAGCTTGGCTGCAGGAAGTCACAGCAAGAGTGGGTAGCATGGGCTTGGAAGTTGGGAAAGGGCCTCATTGTGTAGAATTTTGTGGGGTTTGGCTGGAGAAGAAAAGAATAAATCAAGCAAGAGGTTGAGGACTATAGGGAAAAAAGGAAAATGGTCCTCTCACAAGATTAAAAAAAAATCCTCTAAAACCTTTTTGTCTTAACAAAAGCTGTACTCTTTAGTTTACCAGTTTTTTAAGTAGGGAATTTTATTTTTAATTAGCTATTTTGAGCTGTAAAGAGCTGAAGACAAAGTGAATTGAAATTTTTTTCCCTTTGTCTTGGACTTTTTCCAAGAATATATGTATATACAACAGAATCTAGATAAAAAACTTCCAAACCATTAGTCAACTAAATTAGACAAGTGTTACTTACCATCTACTTCACTATTCCAGGCACTGTGGAATTATAAAATAAGGCAGAAGGCATGGTTTCTGCCCTCAGAGAACTGATAACCTATTTGAGAAGACCTGCAAAAACGCAAAAACTATAGAGAGCAAGGCTATCACAAATATCTAAATAGGCAGAAGGGATCAGAGCACAAGCTGAATGCTTAATTTAAAAAAAAGAAAGTTGTGGAACAATACAAAAATCACTGTGCGGTGGGTTCATCCAAGAATATTGTGTGAAGTAGTTGAGACAAAGCCCAGTTATGAAAGAAGGGGGTTGAATTTCTAAATAAGGTATAACATTCACAAAGTTGGGATTGGATACTGGGTTTCTAGGAAAGAGTAGAGACTGCAGCTGAGTGTTTACCTGTAGCTGAGGGGAAAGATTAAGCATAATTAGTCAGGAGCCAGCCCCATGGTGTAGTGGTTAAGTTTGGCATGCTCCAGTTTGGTGGCCCAGGTTTAGGGGTTTGGATCCTGGGCACAGACCTATACCACTCGTCAACCATGCTGTGGCAGCAACCCACATACAAAATAGAGGAAGACTGGCACAGATGTTAGCTCAGACCTAATCTTCCTCAAGCAAAAAAGAGGAAGATTGGCAACAGATGTTAGCTCAGGGAGAATCTTCCTCGGCAAAAAAAAAATTTTTTAAAAAAAGGAAAAGAATAATTAGGCAGGGAAGGATGATATACTAGAAGGACAGTACAACCAGACTGAGAAATTTGTATCCAATAGTTGGCAGAAAACTACTGGACTTTTAATTAAAAGGAAGTATAAAAGCGGAATTTTTTTTCAGATAACACACAACAACAAAAATAGCAAATACCTGTAATGCTTCTCATATGATAAATACTTTAAATAAGTCTCCTTAAAATTCTTATAGTAACTCTCTGAGGTGGGTCATTAACCTCAGGTAACAGACAAGAAAACTGGGGCATACAGTGTTACCTTACTCGCCCACTGTCACCACATGATCTCTTATAAAGCCAGACAATGAAACCCACAGGCTGTCTCTTGCTGCCCAGGCTCTGACTTCATCAAATATTCGATGTTGCACCTATTCTATGAGCAAACGTGATAAAACGGAAAGAGACAAAGACCAGGTAGAAGGGTTTGGTACCTGCGACTTGGAAGCCTACATCTCAGCACTAACAGTGAGGATGGCGAGGAAGGTATAAATCTACGAGTTCTTGTAAAGAATGATGGTCCAGGCTTTAGGAAAATATGCATTCAGGGAGTGAAAGAAAGAATAACACCAAAAGAGTTCACTTAGGAAATGGAGAGGATAATAGTGTAGTTGGCAGAAATGTAGAAATCAGAGAGGAGGGTTAATTAGGGGTGAAGAATGATGGTTGTCTGGGTGTAGAGTTTAAGGACTTGTAAGAACTTTGCTGGGAAGGTGTTCATAGGCAGCTATAAAGCAAATAGAGAATCAATTTAGAGCTTCACGCCAAGTAAACTTTAAGTCAAAGTAACTTCTATCATTGTCTTTCTGAGCTTTAAATTTGAGTGCAAAACTTGAGATCCAGAAGAGATCCGGTCTAACTTCAGATGAATAACTGTAGCAGCTCTGTCCGAGACTAGTCATGCTCAGAGGTGATGGGGGCAAGCTCCACAGTCAGCTTGACATTTTGTTCAAACTGAGCTGCCCATCTGCTCTTCCAGACTAATAGTGCTGCCGCTCACTAAAAGAGGATATCTCGGTCACCTATGACTAGATTTGGGAAGCAGATGTGCAAGAAATGATGGATGGCTTTACTTCAGCAGAGTGTAGAGTGGTTGTGGGGAGGGCAGAGGTGGAAGATTGAGGACAGTTGACCAGAGGCTGAGAAAAAGGCCAGGTTTCCCTTAATTAATCCTTTGGTTCTTTGCTCTTTCTCCCTCTTGTCTTGGGGTTTAACCCCATTGAGACCCTCCACCTCATTTTGATTTTAATATTAATGTACCACAGTAATGACGCATAAAGTAACCGCAGACCACATTTTCCTGTTCTTCTATCTCAGAAGACCCATGGCAATAGATGCTAATTGGTACTGTTAGCACCTACCCCCAAATCACAGGGGTGGTCATTTATTTTTCAAGATAATTGATTTGCTTATGATCCTCTTCTCACCATCCTTCCTTTTCTTCTCACAGAGGGAAAAAATAGAGTATTATGGAAACTCAGTTGAACACTAGCCATGAAGACGAGTCAGTTTAAACTTCTTTGGTCTGGCAAAATTCCCATAGAAAAGATGTTACATTACAGAGTCAGAGAAAAGTATCCTTCCTTCTCGAGCCACAGAGGCCACATGCTCCACAGTTTAAGGAAAAAACAAGTAGACTAAAGCTTGAAGTTTCATTTCAGCAGAGCATCAGTCTACAAATAACCATGTGAACAAAGATTCATGGCACAAACCTAGGAAGATTTTGTTTTATTGATGTATCCTGCAGTAATGCAGATACTTTGGGGCCTGCATCTAATTTGTTGCCGTGTTTTATTCAAGATATGTATCTATATAAGAGAAAAAGCAGAATCTTGCCCCACATGTGACATGTAACAATTTACTTGCTTGTCTAATGATAATATGTCACTTTTATGTAACACAAATGAAATCTATACAAGTAAGGATTCATAGTCTGTTTTTCAAACCCTTAGCAAGGAGGAAAATAGCAAACCAGTATCCACAATTCTCAAATCACTTCGCTTTTACTTATTTCTTTATTTTCAGTCACCCAGTAGAAGAATGTTTGAAAACCTTTCAGTTTCACAAAGCCTTACTTGATTTTCTATTAGCTCCATAGATAAGCCAGCCATCAACAGAAAATATACAAAAACATCAGGCTATTCTTTTATACCTTAAGAGACTGGTAACTATACAGTTCTGTGAAACATATTCAACAAAGTGTTTCCTTTTGTACCGACTTGCAATAAATTTGGCATTTCCTTTCTGAAACAGCTTTCAGGTTTTTCAAAATGGTTGCAATTTCAAGTCAAAACTGGTTTATTTATGTCTTTATAAAATGTTTACAAAGACCCAGTCATCAGACTCTGTGCCATTCACAAAGGCAGAACATATTATTTCTAAAATATACTATTCTTTAATCTCTGGTGGCAGTCTTTTGTCTGACAAATGCATGCGCTTAGTACCTGGTTTAAACTAAATAATACAATAATGACAACAGTAGTGTCCTCTCCACCTTAAGGAGGCTGAAAGCAGTGTGGTCTTCATGGTGCCTGACAGCTCTACAGCCACCCAGTTAGCATCAAGGGTGCTGAGCCATTTAGTTGTGTCCTTCTGTCTTATCTTCCGAGTCCCTGTGATAGTAACTCACATTCAGGTCAGCGGAGTCTCCTACAGAGAAGTTACTTTCCTACAACAGTGTGCGCATGTGTGTATGTGGAGAGGGTGTTAATGTTAGTACATGCTGAGCAATTTACAATCACTTTGTGTTTTTTTTTTTTTTTTTTTTTGCTGTCCGATGATGCTAACAGATTCACTCAATAAATTAAATTTCTTAACTGAATCACCTCACTTGGTGGAAAGTGGATAAGCAAAGCTTACTGCAATGAACTTGCCATCATATATAGAACAGATTATCATTTTGTTTTCATATTAGCAAACGTTAAAAGCGGTCAGGTTTATTTTTGTTTTCTTTCTTGTCACAAAAATACCCATTAGCCTGCATTCTAGCGTGTGCTGGTGCATAACACTGTAGAAAAGTTTTGTGGTTTTCTCCCAGGCCATATGTTGATATAAAAATCTGATGGTGATGTGTGGCTTTGTTTTAAGGATAATATTTGAGAAGACGTGAATGAAGTTAGACAAGTTGATGAAAGGATTTGTTTCTTTTTTTCTATCTTTTTTTCATCTCTTAAAATTCAGGGGAAAGTGGTCCTGTCCCCAACTCCAGGGATAAATATTGATTAGACTAAGCCATCATGAAAACCGCATTCCCGTTTCAATGACTGCTTTAAGTGAGGACATTTGACACAATTTTGGCCAATGAGACATGAGGGAAAGTCTGATGGGGACTTCTGAGGAAAATTTCTTTATTGATATAAATGAAGACATATATGCTGATGTTGTCATATCTGCATCTAAGGCCTGGAACCACAGCAGTCATCTTGTAATCATGAGGACAAGCCAAATACACTCCCAGCCCTTCCCCAAAGGGTCCTCCTATTCTTTGTTCATTAAATATAACTGGATAAAGCAGTATACCCAATTTCCTATAGAACTGTCCTATGGAAGATTTTGGATACTCAAAGATCCAAAGCTCCATCATGATCCACCTACTAGATTAAGGGTATATAGGGGTTATATAATACAAAGAGTCCTGACCCAAGTCCATTCTACACAGCCTTGTAATTGCTTTCTAATTTCTGAATGTGAAATCAGAATGGGCGTGCTTTTAGTTGATAACACTCTCACACTGGAGTCCATGACAAACTGAGTGCTCCCAATTACACAAAGTAATAAATTGACATGAGGCCAATAAAAACTCATCCTAAAACAGAAGTAGTACATCTAGGATTGCACTTGAGCAGGTCTAAAGGGTATAAGTTAGCTGCACAAATAAGTGGTCCAGACCCCCATGGCACCTAGCATTTTTATGCCTATGTCTCTCCCTTAGTTCATACCTATGACTTCATAGAGGGTTCCCTATGATCACCTATCAGAGGAGGAAAAAACCCAAGCTTGGTTCACGGAATGAGTCTGCTTGACATATAAGCCCAAGCTTTGAAAAGCCAGTGCTACTGTACTGTAGCCCCAGTGTGGAGTAACCCCCCAAAACAAATGGAGGAAATCCCTTCAATGCACAAAGCTTCAGACTGTATACCTGATCAGTTACTTTTTGTAAGATTCATGGGCAGTACCTCACTACTTGACTGTTGGTCAGGGATCTGAAGGAGCAAGACAGTAATCCTGGGAGTAAGTGGATTAGGAGAAATGGCATCTGGAGGGACTACATACCAAATACTATTCATAAGTGGCTGTCCAGAAAGAATGATAAAATGGACCCTTACGGTTGTAGGTGAGACATCAGCTTGGTGATAACACCCTGCAATGATAGGGAAATATCCTTCAGGATGCATAATCCAATGGCCACTGTATGGCACAGTATCCTCATTCAATAGAATGCACGTGCCCATGAACCATGATAGGGAATTAGAAGAGTCCCTATTCATTTTACTCATCTTCAATCCCAACAACCCATTTGGAATTGGTGCTTCCCATCCCCTCAAATTTGGGCTCTTTAAAACCAGAGTCCTGTTTTCCAGAGGAATGACGCTTCTGCCCGAGGATACAGTGGGATTCCAGCTGAAAAAGCGTGGCTGCTACCAGTTCGGAGCCCTTATTCAGTAGATCAATAGTGAAAGGAAGAAGTTACTCTAATGGCAGAAGCCATCAACCCTGGTCATAATTAGGAGAGAGAATTTCTGCTACATGATGAGGTCTGGGAGGAATATGTTTGGCACTCAGGTCAAACACTGGGGTTTCTACACTAAGAACAGCTTTGTGAGCTGAGAATAGAAATTAACTGTGCCTGGGCTTGGCCGAGTGGGAGCAGAATTGCTTCCCTAGAATGCACCACACTGGTATGGTCTATGAGGATCACAGTGGCAATCAAGGTATACAGAAAACTAGAAATCTTTTCCCAAATTTTCTGGACTAGGTAAAACTCTTAGAACTTGTGAATGATCCTGGAAAAGTATCAGTAGCTGCCAACAGGCATGACTGAGATTTTTATTTCCTGCTAACACTGAAAAAATAGAGGATCTAGTCAGGTTTTTTTTTTTTTTTTTAATTTAGAGAACATCAAAATATAAAGTATTTATTCTTTCTACGTATTGTCATGTTATGGAGCATATGCCTACCAGGTATGTGTCTAAATACTACATATTTATGTTATTTCCCCTGGGACTTATGGTATTAGACTACCAGATATACTAAACAAGCTCTTGCCTCAAATTGCTAAAGTGCACATAAAATATTAAAATACTTTTTCTTCTTTAGAATTTCTTTAAGTATATGATTCATTTATATTTATTATATACATATAATAAAAAATGATATATCATTTTACAAGCAGGTATTCAAAATTCAATTGTTTAGAATTTTGTTAGAACTTTCCTTTAATGATTTCTATCATGTTGGAACTAATTTTGTTTGTTATTCATGTTTTCATGTGTGAAAAGAGACGGACCTGTGTTTGAAAGCTAGCTTGCTTATGATTTTTCTAGTTATGCAATCTTAAATTACTTTAACTCTCTCGGTTATCTTTATCAATATTATTCTTTATCAATAATAATTCCTATTTCAGAGGTCCTTATGAATATTAGATGAAATAATTTGTCCAGAATACCTAGCAGGTTGGTGGCACGAGGTGGATGTTATTCTGTTAAAAGAGAAAAGAAATAATTACCCAATACACACTACGATTTGAATTTTTAAAAATATTTGACCAACTGTTCCCGAATTACATCATATATAAGACATCCAGATTTCATAGTGTTTCTCTGTTCCTTGCCAAGCATGGCATCTATCGTGAGGCTGCCCAGGTTCCATCCTCACAGAGATACCACGCAGTCATTCTTTGCTGCTTAGAAAGAGTGGAGGTTCCTTCCGCTCCCTGTTGACTTGATGGTTGTAGAGAGTATCTCTGTGGTCTGCGTGCGAAGTGCCTGCTCTCCCTGCTTGTCTCCCAGTGCCCCCCCCACACCACATAGCCAAGTATTAATTAGGAAGAGGCTAAGCTGTGAGTAACAGAAACCCAAAATGACAGTGGCTCAATGAAATATAAGTACAATCTCCCTCATGCAAAAGTCAGAATTGGGCTGTTCAGGAGTGATAGCGTGTATCTGCAACACCAAATCTTTCTACCACGTTGTTCTGCCGTGCGTGGTCACCATAACCAAGATCAACTCATGGGTGCACTGGCTTTAGCCATCATGATGATATTTTGAGTGTCAGGAAAACAGAAGAGGCAAAGAAATAAATAGAGGCAACGGTTACACACAGACTTACTTGGAAAGAAAGTGCCCAAATCTGGTCGACGACACTCTACTTACATTACTTTAGACAAAATGCATTCCCGTGTCCTCGTTAGGTTTGCAAAGGAGGCTAGGAAATGAAGCTATTTTTCTGGCAGAAATCTAGAACTAAAAGTAGAACTGTTATTGTGAGAGAAAGAGAAAAGAGATATTGGGGATAATTAACAGTATTTAACATGACCCACCACAAATCGCCTTAGACTGAAACGTATCTAAACCTTTCTCAAGGATTTGACGTATGGAACATAAAATCAGAAGGGTGTGCAGACTATTTCCACCTTCTGCCCTTCTTCATATGTCCTCTGAGGCACTAAGCAGGAGCAGGCCTTCTCTATTAATAGATAAAGAAGAAAATTCGGGGGAAATTAAGCCTAAATTAGCACCAGAAGTATTGTGGAATTATATATGTCAAGTAGCTGACTTAATAAGTACTCAACAAGTACTCAATCAATAGTCATTATAGATTATTACACTGAGTAGTCCAGGGTATTACACAAAGGGACAAGATATTTTTCAAAATCTATATAATGATGTCACATTACCATCCTCAGATTCTCCTTGATATACTGTTACTATTATTGTATATTTAACTTTAAAGGGGAAAAAATAAATGAACAACTATATAACTCTACTTACAACTCACAAAATTCCTTTTTGTAGGCACATCCACAGACCATCTATAGGACATCAGAAAATAACATTATTTGCTGTTAATTTTATTTAGATATGAATACAATCCACACATGTATTAATGCTAATGGCAACGATGTAGTGAAAAGAACTCTGGATTAGGAATCATAAATTAATGACTAAAAGAAAATAGTCATATTGCTTTTAGTTATTAGTTTTCTGACCTTAGGTAAGCAATTATTTTTTTTCATTTCCTTCATTTATTTTATACTAAAAGTAATGTGATAAGAAAATTTACAGAAAGGTATATATTTTTAAAAAATTAAAAATCTTCCTTCACCTACTCCATTCTCATTGCTCAAAGGCAAAAGATATTAATATCTTCATGCGTATCTGTCCATGCTTTTCTTCATAGTAACACAAATATTTGCAAATATATAAACAACACTGGTAACATTGTATGTTATTTCTATTGGAAATAAAAGAAGGATTGATTGTATTTGCTTTTCTCACAAATACATTTTAGTCAACTTTTAGGTATATACATATGTATATATGTTACCGTGGATTCTCATTATTCACAGCAGTTTTGTTCTATAAAGTCGCCCTGAACACCGCACTAGTGAACACTGAGTCCTCATCCTAGGGGAAATTCAGGGTAGGTTCCTGAAAGCCTCTTACCACAAAATTTTCATCAATCAATCAACATATAACCTTGTTTTATGTGTGTTTCTGTTAAAAGACACCTTATTTAATACATATTGTTGATTCACTAGCATTGAACTCACAGGTGACAGCACTATAACCCATGTCTGAAAGAAGCCTATCTAACTCACGTACTTTCCCCAAAAGGTACATCTCAACCTTCTTGGACCTGGAAACACTACACAGCCCCTTCTGCACTACACTTGGGGAGCCATTTTAAACAGCAGTCACCAACAAACAGCACAAAAGTGCAAAAAATGTAGCACTAAATACACCATAAACAAGACACTTGGTTATAGTATGAGAGTTTAAACAAGAAGGCAGAACTATCCTCTTATTCAGTCTCAACTAGAAACATGTGAATTGGGCAATTCAAATTCTTCTCCACTCTGCACATGACCATGAAAGTGCCGTGAGTATTGATTTGGGTGTTACAAATAAATTTTAGCAAGTAGGAGAGTTTACAAATACAGGGTCCAAGAATAATGAGGATGGACTATATACAGTCTATGTTACATATATATATATATATATATTTACACATATGCACACACATATATGGAACTAACTCATATCTTAATAACAGTATACTATACCATAGGATGAGTGCATCACATTTATTTAAGAGTAGTTCAATACATGTTTGCGCTATGTTAATATCCCCTTTTAAACATTCAGATTGATTCCAATTATTTTACCATTATAGCAATGCTGCAATAAATATCCATGCACATTTATTCTCGAAACATTCGTATTTATAGAAATTTATGAAAAGTGATGTTGCTGGATAAAAGAGTAAGTATATCATTTTATTTGAATAGATAGTTCTTTAAAAATAACTTCCCAAAGAGGTTGTAGCAATTGACTCTCCAACTGGAAATGTATAAGAGCAGCAATTCAGAGAAAAGTCACTAAATCTAGTTTTTCATGCTTCACCTATAAAAAGTAAAAGCACATCAATTTCTCAGAATTGTAATAAATATAGAAAATAATATGTATGGAAATATCATATACATTTAAGTGCTACCTGTTGACTCACTTGAAATCGCACTGTTATGAGTATTCCATTAAAATGATTAACCATTATTTAACTATTTTTCTAACGGGCCACCAGACTATTTACATTTATTGTTATTATATCATTCTGGATATTTTCTATAAGAGGAGATTAGTAAATTTTCTTTTAAATATTTTGTTGAATTATCCCACATATTTTTTATTTAATTTTATAATAGAATAATTTTTTCCTAGAAACAACTTTAATAACCATATAATGATCAAACGTAATTGAATATACCACACAATATATTTATAATCCCCTATTATTAGACATTTAGATGTTTTCCCACACATTATTTTCAATTAAACTTATTGCTGTATAATTTTTATACAATAACGAACTTATTTAAAGAATACAATTCAATGAATTTTGAAAGTTATATATACTCATAAAACCAATACCACAATCAAGATACAGAACATTTCCTTTCCCTAAAAGAATTTTCTCATGTCCATTTTCAGTCAATTCTTTCCTCTAGCCCAGAACCTCAGAAAAACAAAGATCTGCTTTCTGTCACTATAAATCAGTTTGCATTTTGTAGAATTTCGTGTAAATGGAATTATATAGTGTGTGCTTTTATCTGTCTAGGTTCTTTGCTGAATATGATATTATTGAGATCCATACACCTTGTTGTGTGTATCAGGAGTCCAGTATATTTTTATTGCTGAGTAGTATTCCATTGCTTGGATACACTATCATTTTGATTAGCCACTTACTCGGTGATGGACATTTGGTGTTTTCCATTTGGCGGCTATTTTGAATAAGGCTGCTGTGAACACGGATGTACACATCTCTATGTGGTCATAAGCTTTCATTGTGGAATTGTGGGATGGTACGATATGTGCTTGTGCCATTTCCCATTCCCACCAGAAGTGGATGAGAGTTCCAGTTTGTCCGTGTCCTCACCACCTTACTTTTGTTAGGATTTGTACATAATGGTAATTCATTGTGATTTTAATTTGCGTTGTCCTAATGACTAATGATGCTGAGCATCTTTTCATGTGCTTTTTGGCTATTTACATATCTTTTGTGAAATGCTCATTTAAATATTTTGCCTACTTTTTATTAGGTTGCTTTCTTAATATTGAGTTTTGAGACTACTTTACAAATAATATACACAAGTTCTTTGCCAGAAATATGTATCAGGAATGTTTTCTCTCCTTTTGTGGCTCGTCTTTTCACTTTTATAATAATGTCTTCTGAAGATCTATTTTTTTTATTTTTATAAAAGTCCAATTTATCATTATGTCTGGTTCGTGCTTTTTGTGTCCTATGTAGGAAATATTTGCTTGCTCTCTTTTGTCCTAGGAAGTTTTATAGTTTTAACTTTTACATTTAGGCCTGTGCTCCTATTGAAGTTAATTTTTGTGAATGGTATGAGGTAAGGTTCTTTTTTTTCCATATGAATATGCAAGTGTTCCAGAACCACTTTTTTAAAAGAATTCCCTTTCCTCATTGAATTGCCTTAGCACTTTTCTCAAAAACCAATTTATTATATATGTGTGGATCTGCCTTTGGACTCTCCATTCTGTTCAGTTCATCTATATTTATCCTTTCACCAATACCACACTTGTTTTGATTATTGTAGCATTAATACAAGTCTTAAAATCAGGTATTATGAGTTGTAATATTGTGATTTATAATGAGAAACACGTATTTGGTCTTCCTCCTCATTTCTGGCACAGGGCTCCTAAAACCCTTGGAATTTCCTGAGCCGTGAGAGCAATGGGAAGTATGTTTTGTTACAATATTTGTTTTTTTGTCCTCAGTTCCTGAAATCACTTCAAAGCCATTAACGTGAAATGGGTGTCTTGTTATTCATAACAGGCCCCTTTCGACTGTTATCCTGTGGTCCCTAAGCATCTGGAAGGAAGTTTAGAGATGCTTGCCACTCCCTCAAGGTTGTTTTTCAGAGCCATGTGGGGAAGAGATAGCAGTGTCAACTGGCCTGAACCAGACAAGCCCCACTGCAAGGGCAGCGCCTGTGCAGATGACCTGAAGATGACCAGAAAACGCCCTTTTCCTCATCTTAATACTACAATCTCCACCCTAGGAGGAGCCCAGGCCTTATCAGCATAACATGCATGTATGTGAGAGCATGTCTTCAGACTGTGCCTGCGCCACCTAGCACCCACCTCTACATGTGACCACAAAACTTCCCTTTTCAGTATTCATTCCCCGCCTGAAATAAAAGGACCTGCTTCCCTTTGTTTGGGGAGAGCCACAACTTTAACAATGATTCTGCATGGTCTCCTATTTATTGCAAATATACTTTATGTAAGATTGGTATTTACGTAATTTATGTAAGATTGGTATTATTTCTTTCTGAAATGTTTTTTTAGAATTCACCAGTGAAACCCTCTGGGTCTGAGATTCGTTTACAGGAAAGTTTTTAATCATGAATAAAACATGCTTAGTACATTGGAGGTATTCAGAATGTTTATTTCTTCTGCTGTCAGTTTTGTAAATTTTATCTTCCAAGGAATTTTTTGGTTCAACTAAGTGGTCAAGTTTATGATATGAAGTTTTTAATAGTATATATTTATTATTCTTTTAAAGTTTTTAAGGCCTGTATTAGCATCCCCTCTTCCATTCCCGATACTGACAATATGGTCTTCTCTTTTCATTGTAATCAGTCTTTTCAGGCAAGGGGTGGCAAACTGATCAGGGGACAGATCTGTCTCGCTACTGAGTTTGTATAATCCACAAGCTAAGAATGGCTTTTACACTTTTAAATATTTGGGGGGAAAAAGTTGAATAATATTCCATGATACCACAAAATTATACAAAATTAAAATTTCATTGTCAATAAACAAAGGTTTACTGGAGCACACCTGAGCACATTTACTTACAAATCATCTATGCTTGCTTTTATGACAGGTCAGCACAGAGGAGTATTGGTCACAAAGACCTTATGCCCAGTAAACCCTAAGATATTTGACATTTGGCGCTTTACAGAAAATATTTGCTTACCCCAGTTTAGGATTTTATCAATTTTATTGATATTTTCAGAGAACCAGATTTTGCTTTTCCTGATTTTCTCTATTGGACATCCATTTTCTGTTTTACTAATTTTTGCAATTATTTTTATTATTTATTTCCTTCTACATGATTTGGGTTTAGTTTTCTCCTCCTTTTCTACCACTGCAAGGTGAAATCATTGATCACTGACTTTAGATCTTTCTTGTTTTCTTAATATAAGCATTTATTAAGCTTCTCAGCAGAGATCAGCTGCTATCCACAAATTTGGATATGCTGTGTTTTCATTTTTATTCAATTTAAAATTCTTTTTAGAAAAAAGAAGTAAAGCAGAGGAATCCACTATTATATATGAGCATATGGCAAAGTTAGCAATAAAAAAAGAGTGGAATTAATCAATGGTAAGGTTATGTACAATTCAATAAAGGACAGATTAGATTTAGCTAATGGTTTATTAGAGTCTATTATTCCATAAATTGCCCTAACATTAACAAATTGCCCTAATATTAGTGGCTTAAAACAATAAACATTTATTATCTCACAGCTTCTGAGTGTCAGGAATCCAGCTTAGCTGAGTCCTTTCAGCCAGGGTCTCTCATTAGGCTACAAATAAGGTGCTGGCTAGGGCTGCAGTCATCTTAAGACTCCACTGGGGGTGAATCTGCTTCCAAGCTTGCTCACTTGGCTGTTGGTAGGCCTCAGATCTACTTCCAAGCTCACTTATGTGGCTGTTGACAATCCTCAAGTCCTCACTGGCTGTTGGCTAGAAACTTCAGTCTCTTGTCACGTAGCCCTCTCCATAGAGCAGCTCACAATATGGCAGCTTGTTCCCCAGAGTGAAAGAAGGACAAAGTAAAAGAGAGCAAATAAGACAGAAGTCACAGCATGATTGTAACCTAACCTCAGAAGGGACTTCCCATTACTTTTGCCACCTTCTGTTGATTGGAAGCAAGTCACCAGTTACAGCCCACTCTTAATTGGGGGAGATTACTCAAAGGTGTGAATACCATGGAGTAGGGTCATTAGGGGTCATTCCAGAGGCTGCCTACCACTGACGGTGTTAAAAGACTAGCTCACCATACAAAGAGTAAGTGATCTCTACTTAATATCACGTAAAAAGATGAAATCCAGATGGATTAATAGTCTACATTGAAAGATGGAGTAATGAAGTTAGTCTAAAATGCAGAGTTCAGGGTTAGAAAGATCTTTTTAAATAAAAGTTCAAAAACACAGACTATAAAGGAAAAAAATGAATACTTTGATTACCTCAAAAATAAGGAATTCTGTAAGATAAAAGACAAGATGAAAAAATTGATTACAATATAAACAAATGAGAGAAGATATTCTTAAATCCTAAACATACAAAAGATTAGTATCTAAAATAGACTACAAATTTAGCTAAATCAACAAAAGTCACAGAATCACTCCAAAAAACGGGCAAAGAATATGAAGATGCAATTCAAAAAAAGGAAACCCAAGGGCTGACAACACAGGAAAAGACATTCAAACTCATTATTAATCATTGAAATGCAATTTAAAAGAACAATGAGGTAACATTTTAAGTCTTTTAGATTTGCAAAAATAAGACCTCTGAATAATGCAGAAAACGGAAAGGAAGTACAGGTATAAAGATCTTATAGCTGAGAGAGTAATGTGGCAATCCGGCAGTATTTAGCCATATTAAGTATACACATACCTTATCACCCAGCCTTTTAATCCCCAGTTCTTTATACTCTAAAGAAAATCTCATACAATTTCTTAAAGAGGAATCTATAAAAAAGATTTTCATTGCAGGATTATTCAGTTTAGCAGGTAATTGGAGGTTCTCTGGTATCTACTATTGGGAGAGAGAATAGGTGTAAACATGGAAAATGTACCTTTATGGAGCATTACGTGACAGTAAGATGGAACAGATTAGGAGTTCACATAGACACACTGAGGGCTCTCATGGACACAGTACTGAGTCAAAGTAAAATAAGGAACAGAATGAAATGTCTAACATAATACCTTTTTTAATGCAGTATAATATTTTATTTTATGTATATACTATAATTCATTTTAACAATTAACCTTTGTTGAACATTAAAATTGAGACTACTTATACACAATTTTCTTTTACCACATCACTGACTATTTTCTTAATGTTTTTTCTAAGAAATTAGATTGATGGCTCAAAGAGCAGGAAATCTGAAAGTGGCTTTATGCGCATTGTCAAACATTTCCAGAACTATGGTTCCAATTTATGTTCCCATCAACTTTGCTTGATAATGCTATCTTATTGTAAACGTTTGGAATTTAATTCCAAGAAATATATCTTCTAATTTGATAGATATAAGTGTTTTGATATGCATTTCTTTGATTTTAGTACAACCGAATATTTTCCATAACTTTGTCAGCAACATATTTTTCTAATTGAATTAAAAAAAAAAACAGCTTTATTGAGGTATAATGGATATGCAAAGAACTGCACATATTTAATGTGTAAAATTTGGGGCCAGCCCGGTGGTGTGGTGGTTGGCTTTGTGTGCTCCACTTCAGCAGCCTGAGGTTCGCGGGTTCAGATCCTGGGCACGGACCTATGCACCACTCATCAAGCCATGCTGTGGTGGTGTCCCACATACAATATAGGGGAAGGTTGGCACAGATGTTAGCTCAGGGCCACTCTTCCTCAAGCAAAAAGAGGAAGATTGTCAACAGATGCTAGCTCAGGGCCAATCTTCCTCACCAAAAAAGAAAATGCGTACAATTTGAGGAGTTCGGACATCCACAAGCACCCATGTTACCATTACCACAATCAAGGAAACAGACATATCCAACACTTCCAGTGTTTCCTGTGTCTCTTTGTTTTGTTTTGTTTTATTTTTAAGATTATTTTTAAGACAGTTTTAGGTTCATAGCACAATTGAGAGGTCGGTTCAGAGATTTCCCATATACCCTCTGCCCCTACATGTGCATAGCTTCCTCTACCACCCTTGTTCTTTTCGTTTTTGTTTTCTTGTGTAAGAACACTTAACACGAGATCTACCCTCTTAAATTTTGAAGCACACAATAACAGTGTTAACTGTGGGCACTATATCATACAGCAGATCTCTAGAACTTATTCCTCTATCAAACTCAAACTGTATGCCCACTGAACAACTTAGCATTATCCCCACCCCACCCCCGGCTCCTGGCAACCGCTGTTGTATTGTCTGCTTCTATGAGCTTGACTTTTTTAGATCATCATATAAGTGGGATCATGCAGTATTTGTCCCTCTGTGAATGGCATATTTCACTTAGCATAAATGTCTCCCAGGCTCATCCATGTTGTCACAAATGGTAGGATCCTTCTTTTGTAAGGCTGAGTATCCCATTCTATGTATATATCATATATTCTTTATCCATTCATCTGTCAGTGGACACTTGGCTTGTTTCTATATCTTGGCTATTGTGAAATAACACTGTAATGAACAAGAGAGTGTGGCTATCTTCAAGATCTGATTTCAGTTCTTTTGGATATAGACCCAGAAGTGCTAGTGCTGGATCACATAGTAGCTCTATTTTTATTTTTTGAGGAAACTCCATACTTTCTCCATAGCTGCTGCATCATTTTACATTTCCAACAACAATATACAAGGGTCCCAATTTCTCCACATCCTCGCCAACACTTATCTTTTTTTTATATAATGGTGATCCTAACAGGTGTGAGATGATGTTTCTTATAGTAGTCTTGATATTTCATTATAGTCTTGATTTGCATTTCCTCAATAATAAATGACATCAAGCATCTTTTCATGTACTTGCTGGTCACTGGTATATCTTCCTTGGAGAAACATCCTTTTGATTCTTTTACCCATTTTTTAATTGGGTCATTTGTTTTGTTGCTATTGACTTGTACGAATTTCTTATATATTTTGGAAATTAACCTCTTTTAGATAGATGGTTTGCAAATATTTTCTTCCATTCTGTAGTTGCGTTTTCATGCTGTTGATTGTTTACTTTTCTATGCAGAGGGTTTATGGTTTGATGTAGTCCCACTTGGCTACTTTTGCTTTCGTTGCCTATGCTTTTGTTGTTATACTCAAAAAATCATTGTGAAGACCAATGTCAAGAAGCTTTTCCCTCTGTTTACTTCTAAGAGTTTTATAATCTCAGGTTTATGTTTAAGTCTTTAATCTATTTTAAGTTGATTTTTGTGTATGGTGTAGGGTAGGGGTCCAATTTCATTTTTTGCATGTGAATATTCAGTTTTCCCAAAACAATTTGTTGAGGAAACTATTCTTTTCCCATTGTGTCTTCTTGGCACCCTTGTCAAAGATCAGTTGACCATATGTGCATGGGTTTATTTCTAGGCTCTCTATTCTGTTCAATTGGTCTATATGTCTGTCTTTATGCCAATGTCATACTGTTTACTTTCTAAAGCTTTGTAATATATTTGAAATCAGGAAGTGTGATGCCTCCAGCTTTGTTCTTCTTCCTCACAATCTCTTTGTCTATTCTGGGTCTTTTGTGCATCCATTTGAATTTTAGGATTGTTTTTTCTATTACTGTAAAAATTGCCATTGGGGTTTTCAAAGAAATAACATTGAATCAATAGATTTCTTTGGGTAGTATGGACATTTTCACAATGAAGTCTTTCAATCTGTGAACACGGATATCTTTCCATTTATATGTTTTCTTTAATTTATTTTGGAAATGTTTTGTAGTTCTCAGTGAAATCTTTCACCTCCTTTGTTAAGTTTATTCTACAGTATTTTCTTCTCTTAATGCTGTTATAAATGAAATTGTTTTTTAGTTTCCTTTTCAGATGGTTTGCTATTAGCGTAAAGAAGTGCAACTGATCTTTATGTTGATTTTGCATCCTGCAACATCATTGAATTTATTTGTTGTAACAATTTTCTGGTGTATGTGGCATCTCTAGGGTATTTTTCATGTAAAATTGTGTAATCTGCAAACAGAGATGATACTTTTTCCTTTCCAATTTGGATGATTTTCTTTTTCATGCCTAATTGCTCTGGCTAGGACTTTCAGTACTATGTTGAATAAAAGTGCATTTTCCTAGTCCCTATTTTGTTTATTTGTGCTCTAGTTTTTAATTATTTCCTTCCTTCTGCTAATGTTGGGATTATTTTAATCTCATATTTTTGGTTTCTTGAGGTGTAAAGTTAGGTTGTCTGAGATCTTTTTTTTTTAATGTAGGTATTTATCACTATAAATTTTCCTCTTAGTTCTGCTTTTTCTGCATCCTATAAGTTTGGTATGTTGTTTCATTTTTATTTGTCTCAAGATCTTTTCTGATTTTTCTTTTCATTTCTTTTTTGACCTATTGGTTGGAGAGGACTGTATTTTTTTAATTTCCATATATTTGTAAATTTTTCAATCTTTCTTTGTTATTGATTTCTAGTTTTATACCATTGTGTTTGGAAAAGATATGTAGTATAATTTCAGTCTTCTTAAACTTGTTAAGAATCATTTTGTGGCCT
The DNA here is from genome assembly GCA_031878705.1 of Tapirus indicus. Classification (NCBI taxonomy): domain Eukaryota; kingdom Metazoa; phylum Chordata; class Mammalia; order Perissodactyla; family Tapiridae; genus Tapirus; species Tapirus indicus. The sequence goes on along the minus strand of CM062928.1, from coordinate 86,072,437 downwards.
AGATGTGATCTATCCTGGAGAATGTTTTGCATGTGCTTGAGAAGAATGTGCACTCTGCTGCTGTTGGGTGGAATTTTCTCTGTGTGTTTGCTAGGCCCATTTAGTCTATGGTGTTGTTCAAGTCCTCTGTTTCCATATCAATTTCTGTCTGGATGTCCTAGCTATTGTTGAAAGTGGGGTACTGAAGTCTTCTATGATTATTATATTGCTATCTGTTTCTTCCCTCAGTTCTATTAATATTTGCTTCATATATTTAGGTGCTCTGATGTTGGCTGTATATATAATTGTTATATATTCCTGATGAATTGGTCCTTTTATCATTATATAATGTCCTTCTTTGTCCTTTGTGATAGTTTTTAAATTATTTTATCTGATATAAGTATAGCTACCTCTGCTCTCCTTTTTTTATCATTTGCATGGCATATCTTTTTCCATCCCTTCACTTTCAGCCTGTGTGTCCTTAAATATACTATGGTGTCTTCTATACAGCATATAGTTGGGTCTTGTTTTATTATTAATTCAGCCACACTGTGTCTTTTGATTGGGGAGTTTAATTGATTTATATTTAAAGTAATTATCAATAGGGAAGGACTTACTATTGCCATTTTGTTAATTGTTTTCTATCTGTTTTGTAGATCAGGTGACTGGGTTGAGAAAGAGTAAGTGCCTGAGCAAGGACCCACACTTGGTTCTGTGCCTCCAGAGTTTGTGATTTAGAGCAGTGTTGACAGACCACGGCACACTGCCAAATCCAGCCCGCTGCCTGTTTTTGTGTAGTCCTCAAGTAAGAATGGTTTTTACACTTTTAAAGGATAAAGAAAAAAATAATCAAAAAAAGAATAAAATTTCCTAATATGTGAAAATTCTATGAAATTCACATTTCAGAGTACATAAAGTTTTATTGGAACTAAGCTATACCCATTAGTTTACATGTTGTCTGACTACTTGCATGCTACAACAGCAGAATTGAGCAGTTGGACAGAGACCCTGTGGCCCTTAAAGTCTAAAATTTTACTATCTGGTCCTTTATAGAAGGTCTGCTGACTCCTGCTGTAGAGCTTTGCTGCTCAAAGTGTGATCTGTAGACCATGAACAAAAGGTATCAGCTGGGAGTTTGTTAGAAAGGCAGAATCTTGGGTCCCACCGCAGACCTGCTGTATCCAAAACTGCAAGATCCCAAATGGTTTGTACGCATATTCGAGTATAAGAAGCATTGTTATGCTAACGTTCTGTTTTTGGCTGAAGGGTTGAAAGAGGGCAAGTCTAGCAACTAGGACATTGGATGGCTTAAGACCAGGAGACAGAGGGGGAAGGGACAAGATCCACAGACATTTAAAGAATGTCTGTCATTTGGGTGTGCACAGGCAGGCACACATTCCTACCTCAGGCCTCTGAGATTCCTGCATATAAACATGCAGAGAATACAAAATTATATGCAAGTTAACATACAAATCTGCATTTCTTATTAAAGTGTGTTTTGCCAAAGCTGATCAACAGGAAGATAATCAAATTAGCCAGTATCCAACTTCCCATCTCCAGCTTCACGTGGACAAAAAGGGGTGTCCTGACAAGCAGGAATGCCAATTCCACCAGAAATTGACCTGAAGCACTGCTGTAAGGAAGTTTCTCAAAAGGTAGCTCAAATATGTTGCTAAAGCATTTTTACAGAAGCTAGAATAGTTGTAAATAAGATGGTATAGCCTATAGTCCTCTCTCAGAGATGTTCTGCAAGGAAATTTGCCTTTTGGCCACTTTCTTTCTCTTGTAATGAGAACTTTTAAGATTTACTGTTAACAACTTTCAAATATGTGATACAATATTGTTAACTTTAGTCAAAATGCTGTACTTACATCCCCAGAACTTATTTATCTTATAACTGGAAGTTTGTATCTTTTGACTACCTGTACATATTTCACCCCTTCCCGTCTTCTGCCTCTGGCAACCACTAATCTGTTCTCCGTATCTATGAGTTTGTTTTTTTTAGATTCCACATATAATTGAGATCACACAGTATTTGTTTTCCTCTCTTTTATTTCACTTAGCATAATGCCCTCAAGGTCCTTCCATGTTGTAGCAAATAGCAGAATTTCCTTCTTTTTATGACTGAGTAATATTCCATCATGTATATATACTGCATTTCTTTATCCTTTCATTCTTTGATGAACACTTAGGTCATTTCCATGTCTTGGCTATTGAAAATAATGCTGCAATGGACATGGGGGCGCAGGAATTTTTGTAGCAATAGTGATTTTATTTCCTTCAGTTGCATACCCAGAAGTAGAATTGCTGGATCATATAGGAGTTCTATTTATAATTTCTTGAGGAACCTCCATACTGTTTTCCATAGTGGCTACACCAATTTACACTCCCACCAATGGTACACAAAGGTTCCCTTTTCTCTACATGCTCACCAACACTTGTCATCCCTTGACTTTTTAATAATAGCCAGTCTAACACGTGTCAAGTGATATCTCATTGTGGTTTTGATTTGCATTTCCCTGATGAGTAGTGGTGTTCAGCATCTTTTCATATAGCTGTTGGTTATTTGTATGTCTTCTTTGGAAAAATGTCTATTCAGTTTCTCTGCTCATTTTTTAATTGGATTTCTTTTTGCTATTGAGTTCTGTGAGTTCTTTCTACATTTTGAATATTAACCCCTTATCAGATATATGATTTGCAAATATTTTCTCCCATTCTTAAAATGCCAGAATAGTGCTGGCAACTGTCAGTTGTAAGCTTTATCTCTTCCCCTTCCTCTTTAAGGGGAGGATTCTGGATTGTGTGCCTTTCCCTATCTCATAGAGCTGTACTGGGTGCTCAGAGCCACCTTTTCCTTGGGACATTACACTGAAATGCCATGATGTCGGGAGCAAGCTCCCCTTCACCCCCTCCCTCCTAGAAGAAACATCTCAAGATTGTGCATCTTCTCTCAACCCCACAGGATCATGCTGATTGCTGAAACCTAACCACTCTCTTTCCTTAGGGGAGTGTGCTGAAATGCCCAAAAACTGGGGGCAAGCTCCATTTTCCTTCCTTCTTCCTGAAGAAGTCTCAGGATTGTACACTTCTATCAATCCTGCAGAGCCATGCAGTCTGCTGAGATCCACCCACTCCTTTTCTCTAGGGGAGTGCACTGGAGTGCTGGCAGGTTGGGTGCAGGTTCCCTTCTCTCTCTCTGCCCTGATGGAGAAGTCTCTGGATTAAGCCCCTTCTCTCAATCCTGCAGCACCATGATGGCTGCGAAGAGCCACCCACCACATTTCCCTAGGGGACTGGGCTAGAACACCAGGAGGCTGGGCGCAAGTTCCACTTTTCCTTTTCTCTCAATTGTGCAGCTTCTCTCAATCCCACAGAGCCATGCAGACTACTGAGAGCCGCCAGCCCACCCCTTTTCCTTTTCTTAGCTGCCCCCAGGCATTCTAAGGGTGCTGGTTACCTCGGCCATCTGTGTGAGGTTATACAGAAGTAGATTTCCTGGGCAGCTTCCCAAAAGGCAAGGGATATCGAATGCATGCTTCACTCACTCTTTCTTCCCAGGGAGAAATCTCAGCTAAGTGGATCTCTCTTGGCACTGAACTGTGCCCACTTGGGGAGGGGCTGACATGGGTAAAGGGAAACTGCTCTTCTTACCTGTTTCAGAGTGGTTTTTCTTGTTTTTGTGCTTGTTTGGGGTATTGTAACTTCTTAAGTCATCTCTGGAGTTCTCAGAAAGGTATTTTGGCTCAAATGTCATTGTTTTATGTGTGTTTATGTGGAGGGGCAATGTCTGGGACTTCTTATTCTGCCACCTTACTGATGTCATTCTTCAATACCTTTTAATATATTAAAAATTGATACACACTTACAAACACAAAAATACAAATTAAACAAATTAGAACCACTGCCTAGGGAAGGAAAGATAAAAGAAAATGTAAAATAATATATAGTAATGACCCTATAAATACCAGTTTCTCATCCAACCTTAAGGTAGTTGGGTACTAGAGAAAGTGAGCAGACTATGAGAGGCTAGTAGTGATTTCCACAGAGGAAATAAAGAGTTAATAGGGAAAAGTGTTTGTGGATATAGATAAGCTTATTTGTAATACAGGGAGAATTTCAGAAGGCACTGTGAGAACGTTTGGGAGGATGCAGAGAGGTAGAAAGTTGAGTTAAGACAAAGGCATCACCAAGCATTTGAGAAATATATGTAGGAATCAGTTTGATGTTTGCAAGAATTCACATTTTGGGTGATAACCAAGGATAAAAAGAAGTTAAGCATGATGAACTTTGTCTCAACAATCTCCTGAAAAGCAAGCCAAATGTACAGAATTCAGCCCTAGGTGGGAATAAAAGGACAAGTGGTTCTAATGTGGGGTCAGATATTTCTTCTTTTAATCTATGGGGAGGAGAGCAGCAGGGAGCCCCTAGGCAGCATGAGCTTTGTGGTCTAACAGTATGGTGTGGGGACCGTTGTCGCATCCCCTTGAGAAGGTGGAACACTGAAGCAATTGTGGTCCCTGTGTTGCGCGCCTCCTCAGGTTGGAGCCCAAAGAGGACGGCATGATCAACACAGCAACCCAAAATACAAGCCCCACGGGGAAAGGAACCACATGTACTGTGCTCATCACTCTGTCCACAGAACCGAAGACATCAATTAATGTAACAAGTATTTATTGACTGAATGAATTAGATAATAGTGAAAAACTGGAAATAGTCAACAAAAGAAGATTAGTGAAATGCATTATGGTATATCTTTACAATTGAATTTGATGAAATTAATGAAAATTATAATTGGAATTATACTATTAATATGGAAAATATTTTTGCTATATAATTAAATACTAAGAGATTACAAATGATATTATTATATGATCCTATTTTGGTAAATAAATAAATATGCATAGAAACAAAGTTGAGAAGAATGTACATTAAAATATTAACTATAGTTATTTCTGGACACTATAAATGTTTTCTTTTTGCTAATATAAATTTCTGAATATTTCAACAGTTAAGGTGAATAATGGTGAAATTTTAAAAGTAAAATATGTACACGGATTTTAAGAATTGATACCTGAATGGGAGTTTTAAAAAATCACCTACACAGGGGCGGGCCCAGTGGTATACTGGTTAAGATCACGTACTCTGCTTCAGCGGCCCGAGGTTCACAGTTTCGGATCCCGGGCTCAGACCTTCGCACTGCTTGTCAGCCATGCTGTGGTGGAGTCCCATATAAAGTAGAGGACGATGGGCACGGATGTTAGCCCAGGGCCAGTCTTCTTTAGTAAAAAAAGGACGATTAGCAACAGATGTTAACTCAGGGCTAATATTTCTTACCAAAAAAAAAAAAAATTCACCTACACTAAGGATCTATATTTAGCTTTAATCATACCAGTTAAATAGGTATAAGATGGTTTCATAGTCCTCTAATTGCATTTCTTTGCCATATGTTTATGTGGTTGGCAGCTGCAAATTCCTTTAGGGCAGTGATGATATTTGTATAAGTAGCCTCAGAACCTAGATGCTCAATAAATATCTATTGAACTAAGTAACTATTATATAACATCCTCTAATGATTTGTCATGTTGTTGAACTTTCTTAAAATTCTAAACGAACACTTTATACAGTACTGATTTTTCTGAAACTTTCTGAAATCTCAGATACATTCTTAGAAACTGTTTTTGTCAGTTTATAAAGAAAATCATGTTGATGCTTTCACCAAGACGATGTCAAAGCTGTAATGAAAGTTGGAAACAACTGACATATTTAGAATATTATTGTCTTCACATTCAGAAATACTGTTTGCCTCTCCATTAATTTCAGTATTCTCTCCATAAGCCTTGGTAGTTTTATGCATCATTTTCAGCTCTTGAATTTCTTCTTAAGTATGTAATGTTTGCTTTATTGTGAATTGGATCCCTTTTCTATTATTGTTCCTACATATTTCTACTTTTGATCATTTCTTTTTTTTTTCTATTTTCTTTTGGCATGTTGCTTTATTCTTTTCCTTAATACTTTAGGTAAAGGCTTAGTTCATTGTTTTTCACTTTTCTTCCATACAAACAGAGGGATTTTGAGTGATAAATTTTCTCCTAAGTGCTATTTTGGCAGCATTCCATACTTTTTTTATATGTTGTATTTATATTTTCATTGCATTTTCTTGTTACATTCTGGATTCCTTCCCTGACCTAGGCACTTTTAAAGAACACTTGAAGTTTTCATGCATTTGGCACATTCTAATTTCATTCTCGTTATTTGTTTCTATTTTTAATGTATTTTAGCCTAAAATGTAATCTGTAGGATATCAGCTTTTAAAAATTCTTTGGGTATATTTTCATTCCAGCATCCTTTTGGAAAAGATCCCAGTACACTTGAAAGCAAGTGAGTTTTCATATGCTGCTCCTATGGTCTCTCCAAATAATGGTTAATTCTATTCGACTAATCATGTTATTCAGGTAGAATATTTTCATTATTTGTCTCCTTGTTATCAGTCTAATTAGGAGAATCTTAATATGGCAGTGTCACTTATTTTCCCCTCTTGGTTTATTGACTAACTTAACCTGGCAGTCCTCTACTGGCTAGCCAGTGGCCCATGAACAAGATAATCATATGATTTATCTTCCAAACTGGGAAAATTTTGATAGTGAAAAAGGATGCTGCTAATACTCATGCTGGATCAACAGGCTTGAACCAAGACTATTTGAGCAAACCCAGGATAAATTTACCCTTCCTGAAGGCAATCTGGCATGAGAGCTCTACCCACTAGGACAGTTCTACACTAATCATCCAAGAAAACATCACCAATTAAGTTAGCCTGAGTGGGTGCTTGTGACTTGAAACTTCAAAGAATCTAACAGAATTCTACATCTGTAAGACTTACAATATTAGAGAGGGCCAGTGGATGTCAGCTGCCAGTGTTTGTGTGTGTGTGATATACACCGAAGGTGGTAACAGCGTTTGCTCTTGGATGGAGGTGTTATGGGTGATTTCTGTTTCCTTCTTCTGCTTGCCTCTATTTTCTTTTTTTTTTTGTGGGGGAGATCAGCCCTGAGGTAACATCTGTTGCCAATCCTCCCCTTTTTGCTGAGGAAGACTGGCCCTGGGCTAACATCCGTGCCCATCTTCCTCTACTTTATATGGGACGCCGCCACGGCGTGGCTGACAGGCAGTGCGTCGGCGGGCGCCCGGGATCCGAACTCGTGAACCCCGTGCTGCCAAGCGCGGACTAAACCGCTGCGCCACCGGGCGGCCCCTGCTTGCCTCTATTTTCTAATTAAATACAATTACCTTTGAAGAGAGAAAAAAATAAAGATATCAAAATAAGCTGGTGATTTGGTAAGTATGGATATTTGGGGCAATTTTAATTCTCAATTTTAATAGAGAGTAAGGAATTTTAGGAAAAGGGTGGAGTAATATTCAGCTGGCAAGAGGCAGGCCCTAGAGCCACTGCCCCAGTTACTAGATGTGCAACAGTTAGACCTGTATTCAACTTACTTTCTTCTTTGAAAAAATGCAGGTAAGGGTTATCCCTTCCGCAGGAGGTTGCTATGAGGATTACATGAGATAACGCTAAGTAAGGTACTGAGACCAGTGCCAGGCCCAGCCTAAGTGCTCAGGGCACTAGCTGTTAGCTGAGGGCAAGCAAGACAGTGGCACAGAACACAGCAGCATCAAGAAAAAAATTAAAAAGTGGCATAAAAATAGAAAAGCAATCCTCAAACTGGGCCTGCCTTCCTTCGCTCCATTAAACCTTGGTCCTCAGCAGGACTCTGACTATTCTGCAAACCCCTAGGACATGTGTAAGTTCAGAGAGAGGCCCTCCTTTCTTAAGTGCCCCACGTCCCTCTCCCCCATTTCCCAGTTACAGAGATCCTGCAGCCTGCTCTGCCCCAAGCTGCCAACCAGATGTTTTGCCCCTTGAGATTTATCATTTGCCACAGAAAGGGAAGTGAAATCCTGCTGATTGCAGAGTTGTGACATTTTATCCAAACAATATAGAAAGGGTTGCTGTATGGGGCATGTATTATTTTTTTCTTTTGTAGCAACAACCAAATGGAACAATGTATAAGAAAATATGCCCAAAATAATAATACAAAAGGAAAAGTATCTGGTGCATGTGAACATACAGAGTTTGAGAGCTAGGGACACATAATGAAGAGGAAAATTAGGTGGATATTAACATCAATTTGTGGTATTCTACTTATATTTTCTTTGCAAGTATGCTATTAATGCTAGAACGTTAGATATTGCCCATTAAAGCATGTTCTAAAAGTAAAGTTCCCTAGACTGAACTCCTCAAAGACCCAGCCCATATGTTTTCCATCAGTATTTTCAGCATGTGGCACAATGCCTGGCACATAGTAAGTCTTTAATACATGGCTGTTAAATAAAAATAGGAGAGAATAAACACACAGAACCCATTTACAAAATATTATGTAATCTAAAGGAATCAAAAGTTTTTAATATGCTTTGGGGAGAAGGGGCTGTGATATATCTGGGTCAAAAATAAAAGCTGGCTGAAAAGGTAAGTATTTAGTAAACAGAATTTATTGTTGTTGTCACAGCCTCTAAACTCTTTGCTCTTAAATCTATTATTTGACTATAACTAATTTGGGCCTTCCATTTTCTTACCTGTTTAATTAGTTCCAGAATTCCACACTAAAGGTTGAAGGCAATACATTAACAACAGCAAAATGAATGAACAAAAAAATACAGCCAGCTGAAATTTTATTTAGGATACTGCTCTAGACTCAAATTCTTTCTGTGAGCTCTTAAACCTTAAATACATCACCTCCACTTACTATCTAACTTCAGTCAGCATCTATCGTTTAACCAAAATTCCAAAGAACTCACCTTGTGCCAAGAATTGTGCTAGGCATTTGGATTAAAGAACAATTAAGCTATGGTCTTACATGTCTTATTTGTCTTTGAATTGTCGGAGCTTAACTGTTGGGTTCAGGACTGCTACTTCAGATATCTGGTTCTTGTAGTTACCACAATGCTAGCTTCTGAAATCAACGCACTCCATATGCTTGGTGGCTTAATTCAGTAGAAGTTTATTTCTTTCTCACATGATGTTAAAAATGAATGTTCTTGATCAATGGGTGTCTCCCTCCAGCCAAGTATTCAGATACCAAGATTCCTTTCATCTTGAGTTTTGCCATGTTCAACATGGGCCTTACAAAGTCACCCTTGAGTTTATCTCTATCCTGTCCAGCCTGAAGTGGAAAAGAACATGGAGGATCGTGCATGGGAGTTTTCTGTGTCCACCTGAATGTGATTCACATAACTTCCATTTGCATTACTTTCTCTAGAACTTGGTCACATGCCCACACCTACTTGCAAAGAATGTTTGCAAATACAGTCTAGCTGCGTGCCCAGGAAGAAGAGGAAATGAGTTTGGTAAATAGTTATCCAGTGTCTGACATATCTGTCAACTCCATGTACTGCAACTGCAGACAAGAGGCAGTATCTCCATATCCCACCAAGACATCTGAGATACAATCCATCAGCTGGGCCCTGCCCCCTAACCTCATCTATCCCTGGGCCAAAATAAGACAATTTTCCTTCAGTGTTTCTCAGTATTTTCTCAAAAAACTATGCTTGCATAATAGACCTTAAGATGACTCCTCAAGATCCCCGCCTCCTGCTACATAAACCCTGTGTAATTCCTTTCCCTGAAGTGTGTGCTGGTTCTAATTTTGAAATAACATGGCAGAAGTGATGGAATGTCACTTCCAGGAATGAGTTATAAAAAGACTAATTTCTTTGGGCACTCACTCGCTCTCACGCACTGAGGGACGTCAATCGCCATATTGTGAGCTGCCCTATGGAGAGACCCATGTGTCAAGGAACTAAAGGATGCCTCTGGCCAGCTGCTAGTGAGGAGTTAGGGATCTCGTCCAACAACTGGTGAGAAACTGAATTTTTCCAACAACAATGTGAGCGAGTTTGGAGGCAGATCCTCCATGAGTTGAGCCTCCAGATGAGACCAAGCTCCAGCTGACACCTTTACTGCAACCTCCTGAAAAGCCTTGAGCCAGAGTCACCCAGATTTCTTATTCACAGAAACTGTATGATGCTTATTGTCTAAGTCATTAAGTTTAGGGATAATTTGTTACATAATAATAAATAACTAATAAACTTGTGACTTATTGCCAGTGTGGGCTTCCATCTTCCCCTTCCTCCTCCTTGCAAAACATTCATATTCACATGCCTGTAGGATTATGTTTCTGTACAGTACCCTTAATACATGGTCTGACAATGCCATACATACATATTTTATACAGATGTATATTATTATTGAATTTATACATGTATGCAAGTGCATGTATGTAATTTCAGAAAAACCTAAATTTATGCAACTTAATTTTATTTTTAGTAAAACTAATTTGTTCACTGTATAAATTGGATTTGTTTGTCTTTTGTAAAACTTAAAACCTTCATGGTTCTCTTTTGTCTAACATTTGGTTATAAAAAATATAATCATGCTTTGTTCAACTTTAAGCATGAAATGCCTATATGAGGGATATATTGCCTAATTTAGGATTAGATGAAAAGGAGTCATTGACAACACATAGCCAAATGCTTGAGGGCAATAATCTTAATGTAGTCCTCATTGTATTGCCATCAACATCTAGCACAGATCATTGCATACTGGAACAAATAATAAAAGTGAGTCTGGTTTAAGGTGGATTTTTTCCCAGATTCTAACAAATTCCTGATGTGAAAAGAAGAAAAATCTTAGAGCCTCATCTTTTCATCTGCAAAAGATAGAAGTCAGTGTTTATTCTTTTCTCTCCTTAAGGGTGTTGTGAGGAATGATGTAATAAAATGTTGAGAGCAAAACTTTGGAGCAATATCTTCAGCACTTTTTTTTTTTTAATTTAAAAATTCTGGAAAGTTTGCAAGTAGGAATTGCCTAAAAGGCAGCCTTATATCGTTGAAAGAACATGGGCTTTGAAATTAGAATATGTCATATCCCAGCTCTGGCATTTACCTATGATCTCCAATAACTTCTGTGAACTGGTGTCACCTTGAAGTGGGGACCATAGTATATCAAAATAGCTCATAGTGATGTTGTGAGGCTCCAATGAATTCATGTACATGCCATCACTTTATAAACTATAAAACACTATACAAATGTTAGCTATAACCATTATCATTAAACACAAGTGTACCTGATAGGCTAATACGTAAGCTCATATTTCTACATCATTACATTTTTCCAGTTAATAATAATTATGTGTCTGTGGGCCAGATACTGTCCTAAGAGCTTTATGTGTATTGATTTTAGAGTTAAGGAAAATGAAGATCAGAGATGTTAAATAACTACTGAAAGTTATACAGCTTATAATTATTGGCAGAGCCGGGATTTGAACCCTGGAAATCAAGCTCTAGAGTCTGCTCTTATGATTGTACAATATGACCTTCCCAATCAATTTCACTGCCAGGATTTGTTCACACACACATACAAACACTCTACAATATATTTTTTTAACTAAAGCCCATACTTTACTCAGATTACCTGAGTTTTCCCTTGGGGTCCTTTTTCTCTTTCAGAATACCAACTTACATTTAGTACTCATGTCTTCTCTCGGTTTCTCTTGGCTGTGATGGTTTCTCAGACTTTCCAGGTTTTTTATGATCTTGATAGTTTTGAATATTTCTAGGTTAGATATTTTGTAGAATGTCCCTCAATCAGGATTTGTCTGATGTTTTTCTTATAATTAGACAGTGATAATGTGTTTTGGAGACAAAGAACATAGAGGTAAATATCCACTCTCATCACATCGTATCAAGGGTACATACTATCAGTAGGACTTATCACTGTTGATATTCACCTTGATTATCTGACTGGAAAGAGTATTTTTCAGGTTTCTCCCCTGTAAAGTCATTTTTTTTCTGCAATCTTTCCATACTTACTGCACTCTGGGAGAACATCACCATGCATAGTCCACATGTAAGGAGTAGAGAGATATTCTCTACCTCCTTAAGAGCGGAGTATCTACATAAATTATTGGGAATTCTTCTGCATGAGAGATTTGTCTTCTTTCCCCAGTTCATTTATTTATTCAATCATCTACTTAGTCAGCATGGGACTTATGGATATTTATTTCATGCTTAGATTATAATCCAGTGTTACTGTATTTTTGCTCAAATAATTCTAGCTTTGGCCATTGGGAGCTCTTTCAGTTGGTTTCTGTGTGCCTTTGACACACTTCATCATCGTGGAATTTGTTTTATTTTTATTGTGAACACTGTTTTACTTTCTGGCACAATGTTTTTAAAATTCCATTCAAATGATAATATCTCCTCTAAATTCTTACTTTAACTCCTGGCATATCCCAGAAAGGAGGTAGGAGACGTGAGCCTCCTCCAGCTCCCTCCAGCCTGATCTGCAAGTTTCTCTCAGGACCTGGACAAGCACAGTCTCTCTTACACTTCCCTTCCTTAGGGCAATTGTTTGGGGTCATAAATTCCTTTGAGAATCTGATTTCAAAAAAAAAAAAACCACCACCCAAACCCTGTGATCTCCAGAAAATACATACAAGCACTCACCCATTAAATTTGTACAAGATCTCCTGGCTCCACAAACCACCTGAAGCTTACACCTGTACCCTCTTCAGGACTGGCCTGTCAGTCCTCAGAGGAAACATGAAAGCAAGCATCTATTCTGGAGAAAGCTTTACCAACTCCAGCTGTAGAAGAAACATAATCAGTCCCTGTTTAAAATCTTAGAATTTTAAGGCTAAGAACCCTGAAAGATCGTGCTAGTCCATTCCTATAGATAAAAAGGAGAGGCTTGCAGAAATAAGTTGGCCTGCCCCAGGACACTGTTCCCACAGGGTCAGCCCTGGCCTCTCCAACTACAAGTCCACTGCTAATTCCACTACATTATGGGATGATTTGATCTTGCTTATGCGAATGTAGGGTAACATAGGTTTTAATCTCTGCTTTCTCTCAAACTGCTGAATGAAAAATCCTTTCTGATTAATGTTATTATTTACCAAAACCTTTCTCCCAAATCACTTCAAGGAAGAAGCTAATGGAGGAAATAAACCACCATCCTTAAAAAGGCAGAAAGCCCCATTCTGAGGATCTGCTGATCTCTCTGATATTTACATTCCCTTTCTACCCTAATCTTGCTCTCCCCCAACAATATACACAGTTTTCTTTTGCACAGAAATACAAAGAGTTGGAACAGCTCAGAAGAAAGGAAGGTTTGGGCATACCTTCTCTGGGGAAGCACTTAAGAAGACTCCTTTTCAAATTCATGCCTTGCCCAGTTTCCACTGTGAAGATAAACTCCAGTCTGCGATGCAGAGATTCCCGTTGCTATGCCTGGGGCTAAAATTAGAGAAGCCAGTTTGGCTGTCCTCGGAGTGGGAGAAAAGGGGTACATAATGGATTTATCATCAACCTCTCCATTGATGTGTCCTGCCATCACAGATCTAAAATCTCCATAGATGAACATAATTAACCAGCAAGACTATTTCTTCAAAGGGTAGTCCCACCCAGAAGAATACTATAAGGAAACTCCCATGTGCACTCTTCAGCTAAATGACCATGTACTTGAATGCACAGAGCAATTTGGACCTACGCTAATATACTCTTCAATGAGGTTGACCTGTCTGTAGCAGTAGAGAAACATAGGCTAACAACATGAACGTACTGCACGTTCAGAGTCAAGAATTTTATTGGGAATAACGATCTGGACTTCCCCAGCTCTCGGTTACTAAACGCAACTCAGCATTGTCTGTGAACATTCGTCAGGATCATCCACCAACCACCACAATCTTTCTACCCTCCAGGTAATCAACCTGGGCTCCCAAGGATCCAACGCCGCTCACAGATGTCGAAGGAAATAAATGCTACCTCAACGACTGACAATGAACATAGCAAGTATAGGGACCACGTCACAAATGCGGATTGAACACAACTGATCTCCAACCTTGTCTCTTTATTTCAAATTGAAACAGGTAAAGAAAAGAGCCTGCCTTAGCAGAGTAAAAACAAAGTTACAACTAATGTTAAGTAAGTCTTATGGAGGTTATTTGTTCCTGTAATGAAATTAAATAATGAAAAAGTCTGTATGTCCACTCCAAGGCATAACACTTTTTATCTGAAATCACTTAAACCCAGAAAACAGATCATTTAGCCCCTCAAAACAGGTTCACTTAAGTGAAAATTAGAGAAAATGGCCATCTTAAGAAATTTTTCAAATAAAAACATGCAGGTTAGGCTGCCTTTCTAGTTTGTTATAAACAAATTCTGAGTTGAACTATGATGAAAAAGAGAGACAATATTCAATAGCTTTTGGCCATGTAATCCACAAAAATCAACTGAAATGTTTGAGGTTCTGACACCTCCCAGCAAACAGGTAAAGCTCAAGGTTTATATAAGAAGCTGGAGTCTGGACCTGTTAAAACCATCTACCTCACAGCGTGATCTGAGGGTCTTCATAAGTGTGAGCTGCCTCAGCATGACACGGGCGGGGGGTGTCCTGATGCACATTTTTGAATCTACTGCAGATCACCTGGATCTGAATCTGCAGGGGTGTGGTCTCCCAAGTGATTCTTCGACATCCTCAAGGTGGAAAGCCCCTGCCTTAAAAACAACGGAATGTAGGAAAAGTGCCTTTTTAACTGATAGTGTACATTCTTAGACAAAATTGGTTTTGAATTTATGATATGGTAGAGTTCAATTTGATCAGCCACAGCACATCATAAATTTTTAAAACCAAGTGATTTTTGTTAAGGCAAGCAACCTCTGGGACAGCTGAGGAGTTTTATATCTGGAGGCCCAAGAACATCCATGTAAAATAGACAGTTATACTCTTGGCAAAAGGCTCAGTTAAGCCTTTTTAATTTTATATATTATCTACCTAAAACATAGGGACATTGTAGTGTAGGTTATGCAACTTCCTCTTTAATTATGTTTCTATACTCTTTTCCAGAAAATATCCTTAAATGCACACTGGCTTGGGGATAGGGTTTTGTTGATTTAGCAAATCCAAATGTGGTGAAAAATTATTTCACAAGTCGGAGTTCTTAGTTTTCCAATTCTCCAGGAGCCTGATATCCCATGCATGCTAGACATGCCCATCTTTAAACATTGCTCTGTGGCATTTTGATCCATACCACAAGCTGAATCTTTATCAAGCAGTGAATGGAAAGAAAGGAAGCTGTAAAAATATAAACAAATCTTGTTAAAACTATCACTAGGTTCTGGATCTTTAAAACATATTTGTAGAAGCAAATATTATGTGCTCCACAAACCACAGCTTGCAGGGTGAAGAGCCAGTGTTAGCAGTGCCAAGAGCCATCGGCCCAAAGGAGCCCAAGTTCAGCTTTAAGATGCAGGTAACCAAGGTGAGAAAGCATGCCTGCTCTTTGCATCTTAAGCAGGTGAAAGAAATATATTTTATGAGCTTTCGCACTTTGAAGATTACCATAAAGTGAGAATTCCATATTGTAAAACCTCTAAACAGTAAACCTTTAATACAGCCTGTCATGCATTGCACAGGCTTCTGTGAAATGGTCTTGCCTGAACTCCTGCAGCATTGAAAATGCCAGACGAAGTTAAAATTCCACATTTCGAAATTAAGAATTATTTTGCAATGAGCAAAGGCCTTCTAAACAAAGCTTATTTACATTGATGCTGCCAGCATATTTTCCTGGGTTTTTAAAAATATATTGATTTTAATATCCCATCCTTTTGTGAATTTCAAGGGAGATTTGATTTACTCCAGCTTTGGGGATGAAACTCTCCTTCATCAACTATATAGGTGGGTAATCAGTGTAACCCAAGAGATGCAGTGCTACGTGTATTTGTTATGTTAGCACCTTAACTGATCTATAGAAACAATAAACGGGTTTAGTAATCAAGTAGTGTTACAGCTCATTAGAGAGACCTCACAGAGAATCACCTGGCATGACGGGGAAAGTCACATGCCTGCCATCTATTAACTACAGTCATTTTAAACCGTTGCTTAGGATACTATATTTCCAATTTTCTTAATTGCTGCTGAACAAGACAGCTGAAAAGTGTGCAAAGAGGGCTTTTTTTTTTAATTCCTGATACTACACGAAGTAAACTAGTCTCCCCTTGAACAAATAAATCAAAATTTTAAAGATTCTGGATGTAGTAGACAAAGCCAATCAAGGAGAAATCCAACTGTGAGAAATGGGATGAAGTCAGAGAGAAAAAGAGAACTGTCTCTCCTCAGTGTAAACGACATTGGGCAGATAAGGGGACGGATGGCAGGGGTTTGAGCCGCTCAGATCTCATGAAACCATCTAATGGAATAAAAACCTTAACAAAGAATTAAAACAAAGATGGAAGACTTTAATTGAAAACTTGATCAATTAACACAGAGGCCATAAGATGGAGGCAATAGAGCATGAAATTTGATTAAACAGACCCATACGTCCCACTTCATTTCCAGTGATGTCGTGGAACAGATGACCTTGGAAAGAGAAGATGTTTGGCAAGTATGAAATAGCCCAGGCTGGTGGCTAAAACATAGTTCTGATGGGAAGTTTGTGCATAAGAAAGCTTTAAATTAAAATTCACATTCATATTCAAAGGAGAAAGTACAGAGAAGTGAATTTGGATAATTGACATATAATCCAAATTTATGACATTGTATCAGGGCAGATGGAATGCAGAAAATTGTTTCATTTCATAAATGTGAAGAATTGAGCTTATCATGGTTTGCTGACTAGTTAAATTCTCATCTTGGCCCTATTTTCATGCACTCTTTAATGGCAGAATGAAACAGGTCCACATTCCAGGTTTGAGCCCAGTTAAAACGAAAGTGTGGTAAACCCCTGCCAAGAAATGCCTGTGTAGTGATGATCAGCTTATTTTTTCAGAAGGAGGTGGTGAGGAAGGATAACCAGAGCAAAACTAGAGTCTTCTTTTAACCCTGCTACAGTTTAGGATCACTCTGTGTGCTGTCAAGTCTAAAGAATCAAAGCAAAAGTAGGCATGCAAATCTTCACATGTTCAGATACGAAATAGTTAATATTAGGAACATGTTACCAATTTTCGTAGCCTTTTTTTCCTCAGCTAGTTATAGCTAAATATCCCTGCCCCTTTTCATTACTTGTCTCTTCACCTCATTTCATTTCTAATTTCATCTTGTCTTCCTTCCTTCCACAGAATGTTCTCCCACCCCCTCCCCCAGGGCTCCTACCTGAAAGTGAGGGCGAGGTTTTGCTACTGCCTTCTGCGGACATATGTAAATAGTCTCTCATTATTGGGAAAGAAGTGACACGAGAGACTTTGGAAATGAACAAAAAATTTAAATCTATAGAAACAAGATCTTTTCAGAGGTAGAATATAATTTTTCTTCAAAAACTACTAAGCGCTGTAAGAAATCTCTTTCTTGCAAAACTAAAGGTGTTCAACATGGATGGCGAATAGATACACTCACCATTCTGGTCTGCAGAGAAGACAGAGATTAAACAAAAATCATTCATTTGGGTTCTTTACTCTGTAAGAGAACCTCCTCCCTCCCACCCACCCATGCACACTCACTAGGTGCTATGGTAGTGGCAGTGCTCAAGGCTGTCATGAAGGGGGACAATGACTCTGCCAGCTGGGATTAAAATACATGTGCAGGCTCAGATGTACATACTCTCAATGACTCTGCCATCTGGGATTAAAATACATGTGCAGGATCAGATGTACATACTCTATTCTTAAACCCATTACTTCTCCTTCTGCGCTTCCATCCACAGCTCATTGTTTTCCCATAATATTCCCTGTATAATAATTCTATAGCAAGAGGATAGGGCAGCTGACACCCCACCTCTGCATATGACACTAAGTACTGGATTAGAATACTGAGGGAGCAGCCTCAGAAGTTAACAGTTCATGCTTCTCTGAGTAATGAGGATACAGACCCAAATCTGCAAGTCTCACAAGCGAATTCCATTTTACTTTGGAATCTCCAAGAGACATACCTGCTTAGCCTTCATTCTAGGGATAAACTTGGGATCTTAAGTTGGGTAATAAATCTTAAGATGGATTTTGTAAAGTTTCTCCCACAGTGATTCCAGTTTCAGTGTGCAGATACATCACCTGAGGACCTTGGTGGAAGGCTGAATTTGAGACAGGAAGCCCGGCGTGGAGACTGAGATGCCGCATTTCCACCAAGCTCGCACACAAGACCAACACTGCTGGTCTGAGGAGCAAGGTCCTAGCATCCCCTGTTCTGGAATGTGGTAGATATTCTGAAAAAACTGGTCTGGACTGTTTTCCAACACCACCAACCAATCCTCTGATTCTCTGGATACAAGCTGCGTGTCCAACAATTCAATTCTGACACTAACCACAAGAAGTTGGTGCAGATCCCATAAGTTAAGGGCTTGTTCCCACAAGACTGCCCCCACTTCAGACACCAATCACAAGTCCCAGGCTGTCACCTGTACTTCTGACCAAACAGCTATAAATTGGGGTTTTCTATGACCCTCTCCTAAGGTTTCAGATTTGCTAGAATGGCTCACTGAACTCAGGGAAGCACTTTCCTTACATTTATCAGTTTACTGTAAAGGGCACAACTCAGGAACAGCCAGTGGAAGAGAAGCTTAGGGAAAAGAATGGGAGAAGTGATGTGCTGTGCGGAGCTCCCAGGCTCTCCAGGTGCACCACCCTCCCGCCCCTCGACGTGTCCACCGACCTAGAAGCTCATCAAATTTTGTTGTTCAAGAGCTTTTAGAGAGTTCAATCTCCAGCCGCCTCCTCCAGGTTCCCAGAGGTCATGGGTAGGGCTGAAAGTTCCAACACTGTAATCTCTTATCTTTCTGCTGACCAGCCCCAACCTGAGCCCATCTAGGAGCCACACTCTAAATCATCTCTTTAACATAAACTCAGGTGTGATCAAAAGGGGCTCCTTATGAATAACAAAAGACACTCTTATCACTCAGGGAAGGACAAGGGGTTTAGAAGCCTTGTTCCAGGAATTGGGGACAAACAGCAAATATATTTCTGATACCACAACTGATATGTTGCTCTTGATGTTTTTATAAGTTCTACTACAAAGTTTTCTTTAAAACAGCTCAAGTGAGCTCCTAGGATCAATTCCTACTACCTATGTCTTGATCCCTAGCCTTAAGCATGTCATTTTTCCCTAGAGATTGGCCTAATGAAGGTTAAAGATTGCCAACACAATGAACAGGGTTAATGAGAATAAAAGTTGCAGGCCTGACTGGCCACACACAGCTCTTTTTCCCATAATAAAATCTCCTTCCTTCTGATGCTGCCAACAGACACCGCACATTCTCATTCCCAAGTGGTACCACTGACAATTTCCATTAAACAGCATCTAGATCAGACGGAAAACCTCTTCTCACTTCCTAGAAGTCTTGTGATATTCTATATCCTCTCCTTGCATAGAAAGAGAGCAATTAAAGGTACAGCCAGATGAATTACTTTTCATTCTTTTCTTTGGAATTTTGCTCGCCCTTTGATTCTATGTGGTGGGTATTCAGCCTACCTGAGAGCTTTCTCATTGTTTCTCTCTCAGGCATCTGTTGTTGTCCACCCCTCACTTTGTGTGTTGAAATGTTCTCTATCTGCTGTGCACTAACATTGCTTGGACTACATCACAGCAAGTGAAGTGTGCACATGAGTACTACCTTCCAGGACCAACAGCATCCACATTTTCGCAGAAACCCATTAATAAAATTAATAATCATGCAAGAACTGGTGGTAGAGCAGTTTGTGAGTGCCATCAGTTTAAACAAAGGAAAGTCAGCGTCTTGGGAAAAAAAATAAAACAAAATAAGCAAAAGATAGGGGTAATTTTCATGCATATTAAATTGCAGGGCTCACGGGATGGGAAGGTGTTTAATGTATGTGGGGTTTTTTTGGACCCACTTATAAGCTAAGCGAGTTAAAAGATTCAGAGTGAGAGCAAGTGAGAAAGCACCTTTGTGAAGGGTGCCTATCTAATTACAGCACAGCAGGTCCCTCGAGGCTCACTGGGAGCTGCATCATCACTTATGCATGTCACCTTAAACAAGTTAACTGCGATTTTTCCCTTGTGATTTTTCAAGTGAACTGTCTTTAAGGGAAAATGACATTGTCTTAAATTCTTCCTCATTTGGTCATAGTTACTTTCTAAATTTACAGGATCTCTTTTCTTCCTTCTGTTTTTGCATAAATTATAACAAAATTAAATTAAAAGACCCTTAAGTCTCTGTAATGTCCAATATAGTTTTCCTTTACTCCATCCAATTGTCCTTACTATTCTAGGATTCATTTTTATCTTTAACTGAGATTTGGTTCTAGAAGTTATCTCCCTCCTCACAATTTTGTCCATTTCTCACCATCTCTCTACAATCACTTTCAATTTAACACATCTTCCTCTACCTTGAAAAATTGAAAAAAAATGCCAGTAAGAAACTTCTTTTGTCTTCAGGCTGATCACATGCAATGTCTTTTGTGTCTGTCTACTGATGTGTGAGCTGGGTTTCCTGCCCTCACTTTACTCGCAGAATTTGGGTTTCATGACTGTTGCTTTGATCTTAAGACTGTGTCTTGGCACCGCAGCATTCCAATTCATCCTTAGAGCAAACTGCCCAAATGAACATGTTCTAGTCCAACAACCCATCTACGTTACCAGAGGCATTACAATCTTCAAGGGTATAGAATACTATGGCAATCTCCAGTTGAAAATCCTGTGACATTCTAGAAGCTGGTTTCTAAATTCGCTTTTGTTTTTGTTTACATTTTATTTTATAGGGAATTGGATTTCAACTAGTGACTGCAAGAACAAATATATTCCTTCAGGTCATGATTCTTAAGGGAGTTGAATTGATACAGATGTGAAACCCAATTTTTCTCAATATATTACAATAAAATAACAACAACTCCATGTTAAACAACTCTTTGCCGGGCCACTGTGAAACTTCCCAAGCTAGTTCAATACCCTTCAAAATATTTTTTTTTTAATTACATCAATTTGGGAGGAAATGATCATATAAAATAAAATGATGGGGGAGGAAAGGAAAAGTGGAAAAGGAAAAAGAAGATATGATCAGAGAATGGAAAAGTTGGAGCAACATAAATGAGAGGGAGAGAAAGAGAAACAGGAGAAAGAGAGCAAAAATGAAAGAGAACAAAATGCAACATGTATCCTATGTTGGATTTTGGAAGAGAAAATGAATATTAGTGGAAAAATGGTAAAACCCAAATAAAGTCTATAGTTTACTTAATAATAATGTAACAACGCTAACTTAGTTTTGACAAAAGTGCCATGGTTTTGTAAGCTATTAACTTTAGGAGAGGCAGAAGAACGTGGGTAAGACCTCAGTTTATTCTGGCACCACCACTTCCTAGCAACCTGACAAAAGATCTTTCCAACCTTCAGTTCCTCCATCTACAAAGTAACAACACCACCAACACCTCAAAGTTTCTGCTGAGTTTTAAACGAACTACAGTAGATAAAGTGCTTAAAGCAGTGACTGCCAAGTATTACTCTTGGATCCATTTAGTGTTGCAATTTACCTTTAAAATAAAATTGACTTGTCAGTCCATTTACTCTTCTAGTCCAATCTAGTGAGGATCCTCATTTTATTTTCTCTACAACTTAAAGCTCTGTCAATAGTCACTCTTTTCTCCTTCCTTCCTATCTTAGGGTATAAGAAAACATAATTTACTTCTAAGACCGTCCTCTCACAAAGAGAGGTGATATTTAAAGCATATAATACACAGTTTCAACCAACTATGACAGATGCCACAATCAATTAGTATGAACATCAGCCGCCATCAATCAGTCCAGCCAAACAGGTCCATACTAGTGACCAGCAGCCTTGATTATAAGAGTCACAGATCACAGCGGCTGTCAGTTCATAACAATTTCTTTAGCAGATCAGACTGTATTATCCACTACCTTTCCTTCCTTCTGGTCTAAGAAGGATTTTGAACTGGAGCTCTGCCATTACCTTGGACACAATGATAGGCCTAAAGGAGGACTCATGAGCCACGTTAAGCCAATCATTTACCTCATCGTCTGAGCAACAGTGATTAGCTGGAGGGGTAGACACACGATTAAAGCTGAAACCAAAAAGGTACCATATCCTCACTAGTTAGAGGATAAGGGCTAGGTGTTTATACTAAGGTACATGCAGGTGAATCAAGTTGAGCAAAACAGAATTTTCTTGTAATTTTCCCAAATAGAGCCTTTTCTCTTAGGACTTGGCAAGAATCTGGGCCCAAGAGCAACTGGAAGCTCATGGTTTGTTACATTTTTTTGTAGAATTAGTTTTAAAGACTAAAACTGACACATTGACAGAAGCAAAGATATGAGTTGAGAGAGAGAGAAAGAAGAGAGAAAACAGAACAGTTTGGTTACATGAGTCAGTAAAGTTCCCCTTCTTTTGCTCATGGCTATTTCAAACTGGGTCTCAATCACGTGTAACCAAAAGAGTTCTGTCTAATATACCCTTCCCTCTGTGTTTCTAAATGCTACCCACTACCAATTCCTTTGGGATTTCCCATACACACATGACTCACACTCGGTTATCCTTTCCTCTCACCAAAATATTTCATCATTTTTACTTCGGTAACTTCTGTCTGCCTTGAAATATTCACTTGTCTGGATCCGTTATCTTGAAATAAATCTTCACGTGACTCTCATGCCCCTCAAGTTACACTCATATTTCTTTCCATCCATTTAGAAGAAAACTTCCTGAACATGCTTTATTTTCTCAACTTTCATTCCTTAACCTCCTGTAACCTGAGCTGTTTTCAGTATTCTGAAATGTACTTTAAAGAACATTTCAAAACTCCTTAAACTTCTGGGTTTTTTTTTTTCTTTTTTATCATTACAAAATATCCATCAGAATATATATGGCAAAACGTAAACTACAGCACTTCTACTGGAAGATGATCAAAGCAGTAGGCTTAGCCTGGAACATTTGTATAAGTTCTAGAGCCCCATCAACTATCTACTATATGTTTGGATATCCCACAATTACTTCAAAGTCATGATGTCTAGAAATGAAACTATCTTTAACCTAAGCTTACTCCCCCTGTCTAACCAGATTTTCTATTTCAATATTTTAATCCCCTAAGAAAGGGATCTGAAAAGGGTCAGATGGTAAATACTACAGGCGTTGCAGACCAGGGAGTCTCTGATCCAAATACTCAACTCTGCTGTTGTAGCGTGAAAGCAGACATACACAAACACAAATGAATGAGTGTGTCTTTGTTCCAATAAATCTGTATTTACAAAAATTGGGAGTGGGCCAAATTTGGCCCATGAACTAGAGTTTGTCAACCCCTGCCCTAGGAGAACCAGCAAATGACACATCATTGGACCAATCAGCAATTACACCCCCATGATGTCTTCTGTCATCACTTGAACCCGTGGCTTTTATGAATTCCTATGGAATATTTTGACAGGATGAGTCATTTAGATTTACCATTTTCTGGTTTGATGCCTATATATTGCTGTCTATATGAAAGCTATTCATACAAATAGGCCTACTGTGTAAAATTAATAGATTGTAAGCTCTTTTTTTTTTTTTTTTTGTGAGGAAGACCAGCCCTGAGCTAACATCCGTCGCCAATCCTCCTCTTTTTGCTGAGGAAGACTGGCCCTGGGCTAACATCCGTGCCCATCTTCCTCTACTGTATATGGGACGCCGCCACGGCATGGCTGACAAGCAGTGTGTCAGCGGGCGCCTGGGACCCGAACCCGCGAACCCCGGGCTGCCAAGCGCGAACTAAACCGCTGCGCCACCGGGCCAGCCCTGATTGTAAGCTCTTGAAAAGAAAGAACTATCAATATTTTTTTTTGCATATCACTGTTCATTATACAACGACTTACAGAGAATAGACGGATACTTAACAAGGATTTCCCAGAGTCACCATATTTATTCCTTGCCTTTTCTTCAGATGGTTCAGGGGAGTATATAGAGTGGTCACCACGAAAAACAAATTCAGTTTTAGACCTGGAACTTATCATATCTTAACTGGTCAAGTTTTGGTAATCTCTTAACTGCTAACTTTGGCTCAGAGGGAGGAGTGAGTGATATGAAGAGTGCTAGGTGAAGAGAAACTTAATTTGGAAGGAGGATATGGAGAATGTCAGGAATCCCTAAGCTTCTCCACAGGTTTCAGAACCCTCCACAATCCTAATTACCCTGATTCTGCCTGATGATGTCATCTGATTTTTTTGTATTTAGTTGGTATACTCATTGGCAATATAACCATATGATGCACATTTTAAGTGCTATTCTTTCTATAATGGAGGGTCATCATGACTTCTTATATGTATCAAAGGCTATGTAGTAAGTCTTCCAATCTTCAAAGCCTCAACATCTTCTACAATTGCTTATAAATTCATTTTCATTCAGGGTGAAATCATAGCTACATAAAACAACAAGGAAAATGAGTTGTAATCCATCTGAATCAGAATTTAATGTAGTGGAAATGAAAAGAAAGCTTCGTCTTTTAACGACTTCCTAGATCAAACCAATCTGAATGAACACACTACAAACTAGACAGCTTTGTTTCCTAGTGGGTATTAATTTTGGATTTCTTTTATTTTATGGCATATGTATAGAGAAAGTTCCGTGACTATTTTTTAAGCACCTTATCATGGCACTTCCAAGTACATTAGCATAATAAGAATGCATGCAAATAGTGATCTAGCAGTAGGAAGGAAAGAGGTTAAACCTTTATATTAGTGGCAATTTTCTGCTTTCAGACTAACTACTCAGTTATCATTGAATAAGCTTTAAGATGTAATTTACTAATTGCTACCAATTGGCCTACAATTTAACATTTTTCTAAAAATTGACCATAAGGCTACAACTCTAAAATATTAAATCATTTATTAGGCATATGCTGACCTTGTCACGTTGACAATATATGTTTTAGATCTCCAAGCTGCTCACAAGCATTTGTGTTTTGACAGACTAAAGATGGACTATCTAGTATTTTCCAGTCATTTAATTAGCCTCTTACTCAAAATGTGTCTCTAAATTTTTCACTCCATATAATCCAAATGCCAGTCTTTTTACATATACATATCAATTTTAAAATTCCTAACTTTCTAACATACTTAATCAAGTATTAATTGATTCAAATAAGATTATATGAAGAAGAGAAATTCATAATGTAGTATTGTCCCAATATCCTATCTTTCTATAAAACATTCAGAAATGAAGTCAGATTCCACAACGCCTAAACTTACTCCACGAGAGATTAAACTAATTATGACAAGACATCACGCTGTATTACGTTTAGACACCATTGATAGGAGAAATGAAGACAATCGCACCACTGATAGAGCAATTCAGATGAAGATTATGCCATGAGCAATTGGCTCACAACAAGAAATTCACAATATGTGATCAATCAGAAAGAAACATTGGCCTGAAGAAAACCAAGAAGTTTCTGAATTGAGTCATACTATTAGAGGAAATAAAAATCTTGATCGTGGGTTTCATGATGAAAATATGGTTACAGGCATCACTGACTACAGGAAAGAGAATGAGAAAACTTGTTTTCTCTGTTAAAGAAATAAGGCCAAGGCAAAAACAAGTTTCCTCTAAATTTTGACATAAAAAAGAATGAGATATTATTGAAAGCTTTGAGAATCTGAAAAGTATACTCCCTGGCCTGGAAGGAACCCAGGAACGGTTCTTAAAGGAGATCACCTCAGTGAGCTTTGAAATATGTTACAAAATAAAGAAAAAGAACACTTGCACTAGGGGTTGGCCCAGTGGTGCAACCATTTAAGTTCACATGCTCTGCTTCAGTGGCCCAGGGTTCACCAGTTTGGATCCTGGGCGTGGACCAACACACCGCTCTTCAAGCCATGCTGAGGCGGCATCCCAGATAGAGCAACTAGAAGGACGTACAACTATGACATAAAACTTTCTACTGGGGCTTTGGGGAGAAAAAGGAAAAAGAGGAAGATTGGCAACAGATATAAGCACAGGGCCAATCTCCCTCGGGGGAAAAAAAAGAACACTTGCACTAGGATCAGTATAGAGGATCAATTTGAATTGATCTGATCAGGACACCTATTGTGAGGCTAGAAATAGGTTAATGGCTCAATATGTTGTTGGACTTCACTGCTGGAAATAAACGAGCAAAAGTTACTGTCCTCATGGAAAATAGCTTGGTCACTACTCATATTGAGTGATAACATGGTTAAAAGAGTATTTCACTAGTGCATGGTGCTTCCCAAGAGCAGGGGAAATGTTGACACACACAGAGACACACAAAATGAGATTCCTAATCTCAGAT
Organism: Tapirus indicus; assembly: GCA_031878705.1. Taxonomy (NCBI): domain Eukaryota; kingdom Metazoa; phylum Chordata; class Mammalia; order Perissodactyla; family Tapiridae; genus Tapirus; species Tapirus indicus. The sequence continues at coordinate 86,046,181 of CM062928.1, read as the reverse complement.
TCCGCCTTGTTCCAAGTTGATTAAACTATGTGACAGACTTTCAAGGTAAAGACAGCCAGGCAGAAAAGAATATTTTCTATGTTGTGCTAGAAACCATATGGAGTTGTGAAATTTTCTTCAAATCATATGAATAAAATAGAAGCCATAATTTAGCAATTTATAATGAGCTATAGTTCCGTGTGAGCCTAAGAGTTTATGCTTTGATAAGATTCTTTAAAAATACATTTCTAGAGATACAATTCCATAGTGAATAATTTATTATGTATATATGTAATTTATGTGAAAGATGAGCAGGAAAAAAGCTAGCACAGTCTTTATCTCAGAAGCTCTTTCTCTTTTTATTGATAGATTTGTGTGGTCCCCTAAAAATCACTCCAAGTACCCCAGCTGTAGACTCATGTCCTTAGGTGTATATGTAATATGCACACTTTGATGCTCTCATTGCTTAAGAAGAATATTTTCCAGCTGTGTTTTTGCATTAAAGAAAATGACTCCATTAGTATAAAGCTCACTGCTATCAAATCCCTTGAGGATTTTGTGGCATATGGCACATCTTCAGTGGAGTGTGGAATGGTGGGTGTGGCCCCATGGTTACTTCTGTGGGGAGGTACTGCTTCACTTTCACTCCAGGAGTCACAGTAGAAAGTATAAATCTGCTTCACACAATAAGAACATAAATGCCTGTGCCAACCTTTGGCAATATCTTTTCCTCAAGCTGGCAAACAAAATTCAGCAGATGCTTCCCCAGATGACTCCACACTGATGAGCATTATATATGCAATCTATCTCATAGATTGTACGACATAGATCATCATAAACATTGCATGTTTCACAGTCTGTCTGCAAACTGATCTATGATTTTTGAGTCTTCCTGAGCATGAAATCACTGTGCATATGAGTGTCTGCCCACTAATCCAGGTGGGACAAATAAAATTTGTGACCACAGCCTTGGCTTCCCTGATTTATCAGTACAGGTGAAGGTGAAAGGGATGAGCAAGCTTTCTTACAGCGGATAGCACAGAAGCAGGAGAAGTCAAAATGTCAATAAAAACTCAGATACCCTGATCAGAAAGAGTTTGAAAGTTCAGGTGATAAAATCCCCCTTTGCTCTGAGACAAAGAAAGCTCTGTGCATCCAATCCAGACGTACCTTGATCTATCGCTGGATTGGTATTCGTCTGCCCTCTAGTCTGCTACTCCCTCCAGTCTACTGTGGAAGAATGTGTGGACCATAAGAAAAAGAAATTGTAATGTTGGAACTCAGGTGGACTGGTTTCACATTCCATATCTGCCACTTATTAGTTATGTGACTTTTGGTGCATTAATCCACTTGAGATGTATAATAATAACAACTATTCTCTATGAGATACTTTACTAGGTTTGGGTCTCTACAAAAAGGGCACTATGAAAAATCCAGAGTTACCACCTAATTTAAACTTCATCATGAAATGAGATATGGACTAATATTACCCCCATTTTAACATAAGGAAAATAAAGCTTAGTGCATTTCAATTACCTGACCAAAGTCATGCAATAAATAAGTCACAAATCCTTCCCAAATTTATATTTTCTTGTACATCCAGACTACCTCTATCTAAGGTCAGATCTCAAGATCTCTTGCCTAAATAACAGCAAAAGCCTCTTGGGGATAAAGAAAAGGGAACATTCATGAATGACTCCCAGGTTTCTCCATTGGGAAAGTAGATAAATGGTAGTGCTTTTAACCAAGATATGCTGTAGAGAATGAATGTACATATTAGTTGTTGTGGAGTGGAGGAAGATAATGAGTTCATTTCAGGAAAGCTTCAATGTCCTGTAGAATACAGAAGTCATTTATGCTCACTGGACAGGCAGGTGTACGTGGTCTCTGGATTCCGGACAGAGCACACCAACATACTGCGAAAGTACATTACATTAAAAAAAGAACAAAAGAAGTGTACCAAGCAAAAAACAAAGAACATAAACCAGAACAAAGTAAATCTTATGGAAAAGAGGGGAATTCCTCACAGCTGTTCTATGATATAAAAAAACTTAATAAAACCATTAATTCAGTAGAATAGGAACTCAAAGATGGTAATAAAAGAATAAGATACAAAAGGTAACTTAAGACCCAAAGAAAAAATTGAAGACTAAAACCATATCTTAACTGACAAAAAAGTTAGGTTAGAACAAAGCAAGCCACAGAATAGAGACTCTCAGAATTTGCAGAACTGAGATAGAGGAAATACTGTTTTCACCAAACTAAAAGAAAATGAGCTCCAACAAATTAGAGAGAGGCAAACGATAAAAAAAAAAAAAAGATGAAGATGTTCCACTATAATGACAATTGCTGTTCCTGTAGTAAGGAATCCATTCATAAGATAAATAAATATAACAGACTTTATTCAATGATGTAGTCCAAGAAAATTTCCTTGGGAATCAAAGAGGAAAGACTATCCATTAAAAGAACACAGAGGAAAATTCAACATAGGATGGCCTCACCTTCTACGATTATACATATTATTGTATTGAGCAGTTGAATGTCAACAATTAAACATAAATAATTTTTTAGATTTCAAGATAGGCTTCTGGTTTCTGTTAGGAGGGGTAGGGAAGGATGATGCGCAGTTGCAAAGAGACAGGAGCCTGCAGGAATAGACCGGATGTGAGGTTTTGCTTGTCTGAAGCAGACAGAGCCCGAAACCAGTAAGACTTCAGCGAGAATAGTTAGCAAATTGGGGGAGTGAATGTGGACTGCTGAGAGAATGTGAGAGTCCATCAGCTGAAGATACATGGAGTGTGTATTCTCTTGCTAATTTTTGTTCTATGGGCCCCACTTGTTGAAGGTCCTGAGAAGATGTCCTTCATGGTGTAGGTGGGGGGAGGGGGACAACAGCCACATTGGGAGGGGGGTTACAAATCTCTACTGGGACCCTTCCACCCATCATCCCTATGGAACAGGATTTAATTTGTAGGGGAAGAGCAACAAAATCTGTCATTTTTAGTGCACAGGTAAAAACCCATTGCTGCTAAGGGAAAAAAATCTTCACCTCTGGGGAAGGAGTAGAAATACATCCTATATCCAGAACTACAGCTGGGGTAGGGACATGAACACTAAGAAGGTCATAGCCTGATACCCAGGGACACGGTGCCTGCCAAAGATTGAGGCTTAATCAGAATAATAAAGAATGCAACTTCCCATGACCACAACCACCAATCTAATAACAATGGAATCCTGCACCAAGAACGTGGAGGTGACCCTCCCCAAAGTGCTGTGCAGAGGAATGACCTAAAGCTGAGGTAGAGCTAGCATATCAGCCCTCATCCTAACCACAGGGTTTCACTAGAGGTATTTGATGTCTGTGGTACACTGGGGATAACCAAGGCAACAGCAAACGGCCAGTCCACTCAACTCCAGACCAGATTAAGTCAAACTAAAGCCCGCATAGGAAGAAAGGTATATCCATGTCCAGGGATAGAAACTATTTAGCTCAGTCTCTACTTTCTTCCACAAGATGGCTGCCAGCAACAAATAATTACTAGGCTTATGAAAAAGCAAGACAAAAACAATATCTCCCAAGAGCCAAAAGAATCAACACAACCAGATTCAGATATGACACCAATGCTGGAATTATCAGGGAATTTAAAATAAATATGATTCATATATTAAAGGCTCTAATTGACAAAAATAGACAACATGCAAGGTAAAGAATGCCTTTAAATACGTATTGAGGCAGAAAAAAGAACATCACCTACAAAGGAAAAAAGAAATCAGGCTGGCCTCAAACTTCACATTGACATTTAAACACAGCAAAATGGACTGATGTCTGCAAAGTCCCAAGGGCAGAAACTGTGACCCATTATACCCACATGAGATAACATTCAGTTATAAACGCCAAGAAGTCATTATTAAACATGAAAAAAATTCCAGGAATATGTTACCCATAGTCCTTACTGGGAAAAAAATAACAAAATCCAGACAATTTAGATTTGAATTAATGTACACACCTGAGAAATAGAGACACTATATTAAAGGACAAAGAAATGAACATGGAATTCATTCTCTAAAAATATAGCCATGTATTCATTCAACTCAGTAAATAATATTGAGATAAATAAAATTCTGTTGAATAAATATTGAGTGCCTACTATATTTCAGGCACTACTCTAGGTGATGGAGATAGAGCAGCGAAAAAAATAAACAATATCTTTGTGTGTATGAAGCTGACCCATTTAGACATAAAATGACCAAACAGCCAAGGGAGATATGGTTACAACACTAAATGGCAATTTTATAATTCTAGAAAATTCAAAATCAATTTCATAAGTAAAAAGAACCAGGATATAAGGGTAGGAAAGTTGAGATGTATTGAAAGAGCTAAATTCTTCCCAGCAGGGCTTCAATTGTTTAAAATTGTAGACATGTTGTTTTAAAAAATATAATGACTGCAAAGTCTTAATTATTTTTACAATTTTTTTCTCAAAAGAAATTTTTTAAGAAACTCCTTTGTTCAAGATAAACTTATTTGAGGTTCAATAGTTCCCTTAATTTCATTTCAGTTTCTTTTTCTCCATTGATTTCAAGTAAAAGTAAAATTAATGTTCTTTTAGTTTTGAAGACATCTATAGTACAATTCAATATTTGTGAAATTATTTTTCTATTATTTATTTGGATTATGTCTGGAATAAGGTTTGCCTAGAGGAATGATTATTCCTAAATAGTGGGATTTGCTTTTTTTCTTAATGTTATTTTGTACTTTTCTGTAGTGCTTAAAATCTCTACAGTGAGCATAAATTATTTTTACAAAAAAAACATAGCAATTTTTCCTTCAACATGGCAAGTTATTACTGGATGGTGGGAATATGAATGATAGTTATTTTCTTCTTTGTATTTGTCTGTATTTTTAATTTTCAAAAAATGCTTAAAATAAAACAATTAACAGTGCCAAATGCCGAGTGTTCACGTTAAATGTGACAATGAGAAAATAAAAGTAACTGGCAGGCTGGGAGAGAAATAAGTCCCTGGAGACAGGGGGGTACCTACCTTGAGCATCCCGGGAAGGGTCAGGTAAGGGCATCCTCTCCTTCCTTTTTGAACACTGAGTGAGCTTGTAGTCAGAGACCTTTGCGTGATACTCTTTCACAGTGGTGAAACTGTGAAACTGAAACAGTTCACAGTGGTGATGCCAGAAAATCTGCCCAGGGAACAGGGCTGCTGGGTCTGTCTGTCTGGCCTGCTCCCAGAGGTCCATGTGCGGTGTTAGTGCCTGTTACACAAATGGTCTGTATTGTCTCCACTTTGGTAATAGGATCCAATACTCTGAACTGGTGAACCAGACTAATACTCAAGCTGCTTTTTTTTTTAAGTCCCTGTAAAGGAAAACAAATCACTTCCTTTGAAATATTACTATTTAATGTACCTAAAATATACCGAGCAGGAGCTTCGGTTTATATCGCTCTGAGATACGCTAATGGCTACATGCTTCCCGTCCCAGGAAATGGTTAAAAGGAAATGGGGAATGAGTCCAAGCTCCCTTTCACTGTTTTAGTCAACTGATAGCACAAATCCTCTTGAAACCTGCAGCTCATCCTGCTCATTATCTAAAGTGGAACAAAAACTGCCATTAGTGTTCCAAAGGGGGGCTAAAGGGAGGGTGGAGAGAAGAGAAGCTTTATAATGTGGAACATTTAGTGCACACCGGAAAATGTCTGAAGTAAAGTTTTAGAAGAGAATCGTAGTAAAAAAATAGACTGCATATTTTCATAACGTAAATTTTCTGGGCAAGATATAGATTTAAAAGAAAGAAATTCTTGTTACCTTCACCATGTGCCCGTGTTCTGAATATATCCGCTGTCAGATTCTGTCTTTACATGAATAGTAGACCTTCAAATCCTCTGACCATAAGAAAATTTCTTTTAAAACAGTAGTGAAAGTCATCAATTAGCAATGAAAAAAAAAAAAAAAAAAAGAAAGCCATTCCTCCTCCAGCAGGGATGCCTTTTAATGCTTTCTTGTCAGACCCCTATGGCTCATGTGCTCTGTCACTTACTTAGGTCTCAAACATGGAATGCTTCTTTCAAAAGGTCATCCCTACATGGCATCTTCCCCCATTTATTTTTAGATCATCTAACTCTAGTAAGTTTAACCACCTAGCAGCCTGAGATGGACAACATATTTCAGTGCTGCTGAAACTAGGGCTGGATTAAGCACACACCTTCATGGGCATTTTCCACATGACATCTCTGCAGCTTCAACAGCTGTCTCAAAAATCACCTGCTTCCTAGGCACTGAGGTTTGTACGACATTATGAAAATTAAAGAATACCACACAATTTGATTTTTAAGCTGATGGTCAAGCATAACCTCATATAAGCATAATGCATTTCAACCAACAAGGAGTCAATAATAGCTCCCGTGGCATAAGCGCGTGTATAGCCCCAGAGCACTGCGCAGTACGACCTAGACAATTTGTCCACTTCAGAGTAATCGCAGTCTGAGAGACGCATACCTGTCTGAAAGCCACCTTTCAAATCATCGTTTGCCCTTCCTCTTGTGGAGAAGATGAAGTATACCTCAAAGCTTTAAATACATTCTAAGGATTTGGTGACTTGTAACCACTCACAGTCTATTTGAAGACAGTGAGGGTTGGGATGCTTAAGTCTGTAAATTCACCCAGTATTTGAGATCAGAGCAGAAGCTTAAGAAATCTGCAGCCAGCGGTGGCCCCAATACGTAAGAGAAATGGCCAGCTATCCTTTCCGTTAGAGCTTGAGCAAGTAAAATCACCCTGCCTGTAGTGATTTCATCAAGCCTGCATAGAGCCTAACAGCATCATCATTAATACACCCCTCCCGCATCTCAGGGTGTGTGAGTATGTGTGTGTGTGTGTTTAGATTAAGAGGTAAAAAATGAGAAGGGGCTGAAAATCAAGAACTACATGTAATTAAATTCAAGGGGTATTTGCTTGGTAATATGTCCACATGTGCATCCCACACAAAGAGCCATGTTTCTTGCTGGAGGCAGGGCGGTATCATGATACTTAGAATAGATTTTAAAGATTTTACAATTTAAAGAAATGCAAATTAATTATGTTTTTCTTTTAGTAAGAGGAATATAAAATAAGAACCTAAATTTGTATTCAATAAGCACAACTCCTTAGTTTATGCCCTAGCTCTATTAGTGTGTGAAAGAAAAAGTGAAGAAAAGGAAGGACAGCGACAGAAAGAATGAGAAAGGGAAGGAGAAAGAGAGAAAGTGGAAGAAAGATACACATGGAGAGAGATGAACGCAGAAGACAAAGAAACCACCTAGAAAGGGTGCAATAATACACAAGGAACTCAGAGGGAGAGGGGACAGAAATGGAAAAGACAAGAGACGGAAAAAGGAGGAGAAAAAGTCAGATGATGGGAAAGACAGAGGCAGAAGAAAAGGGAGTCCACAATAAAGAAAAATTGTTCAAATACCTTCAAAAAAAAAACAAAGAAGAAAAGAGAGATTGAAACATAGAGACTGACTGAGGTGAAGGAATACGGAAAAGCCCGGTAGGTTCTGGAGAGAGAGATAGTTCGTGTCCTGTCCTGCTGCTCTTTCGCGAGGTGAATTTAGACGAGTTCAATGCCCTTTGAAGTCCTGACAGCACCGCTCAGAGCCAGACGGTCCTCTCTGAGCTTGTAGCCATACGAGCCCAGTAAAAAGAAGTTTTCTCTGAGTCAACAGAGGTGTGGCTGGTGAGATTACACTTTAGAGAGTACCCTCCACCAAAAAAAGGTGGGACCTAATTTCACCTGAGATTTCCTACCTGTAATTCAAGTAAGATCTTCAGGAGATTCTCTGAATATGCCGCTCTAATTCAGGGTTTCTCAGCTGCGGCACTATTAACATTTCCAACAGGATACAGTCCTCCCCCCTTACCCACGGTTTTGCTTTTCGCTGTCTCAGTGACCTGCAGCCAACTGCAGTCTGAAAATATTAAATGGAAAATTCCAGAAATAAACAATTCATAAGCTTGAAATTTCACACCATTCTGAGTAGCATGATGAAAGCTCGCACCATCCCACTCCATCTCACCTGGGACGCGAATCATCCTTATGTTTCTTAGAAGAATCTTGTAAAAACAGTCAACCAGACTGCTGTCAGCACCAAGGTGCCTAACACTTCAGCTACTAACAAGAGATCAAATGCAGCCTCGTACAACAGCCCAGCACGTGGGCCTGAGTGCCCCCCAGACTAGCAGCCCCAACACATGGGCCTGAGACCCCCCCAGACTAGCAGCCCCAACACATGGCATCCCTTTGTCCACCGGATCCACCCTGTACACACCACCCACCTGTTAGTCACTTAGTAGCCTTTTGGTTATCAGATCAACTGTCGTGGTGTCACAGTGCTTGGGTTCAATCTCCCTTATTTTACTTAATAAAGGCCCCAAAGCACAAGAGTAGCGATGCTGGCAATTCAGATATGCCAAAGAGAAGCTGTAAAGTGCTTCAAGTGAAAAGCTGAAAGTTCTCAACTTTATAAGGAAAGAAAAAAATTGTATGCTGAGGTTGCTAAGATCTATGGTAAGTTTTCTTTTTTTTTTTTTTGCTGAGGAAGATTCACCCTGAGCTAACATCTGTGGCCAATCTTCCTCTATTTTGTGTGTGGGACACTGCCACAGCATGGCTGATGAGTGGTGTATGTCTGCACCCAGGATCTGAACCCGCAATGCCAGGAGCCAGCTGAAATTAACCACTACGCCACTGGGTTGGGCCCTATGGTAACTTTTATTACAGTATATTTTTCTAATTGTTATATATTATAGTTATTATTGTTAGTCTCTTACTATGCCAAATTTATAAATTAAAGTTTTTCATAGATATGTATAGGAAAAAACATAGTATCTATAGGGTTCTGGACTATCCATGGTTTCAGGCATCCACTGGGGGTCTTGGAATGGTTCCCTGCAGATAAGGGGGACTACTGTAATTCTATATTGTGGTGAGGCTCTCTGTGCCTTGTAGAATTTTAGCAGAATCTGGGGCCTCTACCTACGGAATGGCAGTAGTACCCACCCCTCTGAATCGTTACAATCAAAACTGTCTCCAGACATGGCCAATCATCCCGGGGTAGGAGTCGCAAAATTACACCAGTGGAGCACCATTGCTCTAATGCATTAACATCAGTGAGGTTACAAAATAGCAAAGAGTAGGAAATAGGTGTTTCTTGGGTGAGGTGTAATGCTGCAGAGAAATTTGGTCCCGATTTGTCCTCATTCATCTTTATAAAACCATAATGTTAGCTTAGTTCGGTGTACCCCCTCTAGGAAAGCCTAGGACTTTTGATCTAGCCAGAGTTGAAGCAGAGTCGCCAGAGCACCCAAACTCAGCCAGGACAGTTGATTGTCTCAACTCCGGTTTGAGGGTGTTGGCCACAGAAGCAGATAGGCCACCAGGAGTACTGAATGACAAACGCTCCAGAGTCAGACTAACTATGGGACAGCAGGGGACCAGGACTCTCTGGCACAGAATCCTCCATTAGAGTGCCATTTTCCTCTCTCACGTCTTCTATTTGAAAACCCTCAGAGAACATTAAAAACCTTGTTTAGCAGGCGCCTGGCTTTGCTCGACTGCAATTATGATGCGCAATTTATAAATTACCCCCCTGGATATCAGCCACAGGCTATTGAAACACAAGCCAGGTGGGATGCAGGCTAGGTTCTGAGGACTCAAGCTGACTCCAAAAAGGACCATCAACTCCCAGTGACCCCTGAACTTTGCCATAACCAGGTCTTTTAGTTCTGCTCTTTAAATTAGACAGCACCACGATGAGGGTCTCCAGCAGGAACCTGCTGTATTACCTTTGCAAAAGAAACTGCCTTGCTGTGTGAGCTTTACATCAGCCTTTATCCCATGGTTTTTGTGTATATAGATCTGTCTTTTTAGTACTACAACACTTTTTAGTATGGAGAAAATAAATCTAACTACCCAGATAACCCTGGTGATACTTATGGGAGGAAACAAATAGAAGGAATAACATGTATAAAAGTTAGAAAGTTCAAACTGTACCCAAAAGGTACAAAATGAAAAATGAAAAGCTCTTTCTCCTCCCACACCCTCATCCTTCTCCTCAGGACAGTTGTTCTCAACAGTTTCTAATGATTTTGGCCATGGAGAATCTACACCTAAATATATGTATATATTCAATTACAATTTTACATATAAACATTTTATATTAAGCATCTTCTGTACGTTTATTAAAATGTTTTAGAGATTATTCCATCTGTTTATATAGTGACCTAACTCATTTTTTTCCAGGACTGTTTTATATGAAATAGTGTGGATATATAACTTCTTCAATCTGTATTCTATTGAAAGAAATTTTGTTTTTTATTACTGTTGTTGATTTTGATATTACACACAAAGCAACAATGAATATGCTTGGACATAAATCTCAGTGAACTTTTGCAAGTATATCCACAGTAAACTTATTTTCTAATGACTTCAGAAGTATATCATCTCTAGACTCTCTCCTCAAATCATTCATTCGAGAGAGAGAAGTTCCCAAAAGGTCTCTCATTTCCTAGTCAACAAATACCTATTGAATAGAATTATTTCCATCAATTTGGTCCACCAAAGATATATACTCCAAAAATTTCATATCATTGTATTTGAATTTGTATATTTAAGTCCTGGCTATAATCTGAACATGTAGGGGGAAAGTTTGTTTTTTAGTAGACTAATTATAACAACTTTTCTAAGTTGTATTACTTTTCTAGAAACTTAATATACCAATACTCGTAAGTATCATTTAGATCCAAAATCAAAATGTGTTTACCATTTTCATGGGTGTTTTCCCCTTAATATTTTAACAGAATACTTAAATATATCATTAAATATACTTAACTCCTCAGACATTGCTAGTGAGAATGTAAAATTTTGCAGCAACTTTGGAAAACAATTTGGCCGTTCTTCAAAGATTTAAACATAGAATTACAGTATAACCCAGCAATTCCACTTCCAAGAGAACTGAAAACATGTCCACAAAAAAGCATACACACAAATGTTCATTACGGCATTATTCATAATAGCCAAAAAGTGAAAACAATTCAAATATTCATCAACTGATGAGCTGATAAACAAAACTCAGCATACCCATACAATAAGATATTATTCAGCCACACAAAAGAATAAAATGCAGATCCATGCTACAACACGGATGAATACTAAAAACAATTTGCTAAATGAAAGAAGTCAGACCCAAAAGGCTACTTGTTGCATGTTTCTATTTATATGAAATGTCCAGAGTAGGCATATCCACAGAGAGAGAAAGCAGACAGAGGTTTCCAGGGCCTAGATAGAAGTAAGAATGGAGAGCGACTGCAAATGACTATAGCACTTCTTTTTGGGGGTGAAAAATTGTTCTGGAATTAGATAGTGATGATTACACAAATATACCAAAAACCACTTCATTGTACACTTTAAAAGGGTAGAACTTGTGGCATACAAATTTTATGAAATACACTTCAATAAAGCTGTTATTAAAAATCTATGTATATTTACATATAATTTCTATGTAAATAAGCAAATATTTTTGTGTATAAATGTTAATAAGAACAAGCTTTGAAATCTCTACCTGGTTGGGCCTAGACTGTTCCAGAGAGAAAAGTGAGTACAGAAGAGGCTACAGAAGAGGTCAGCCTACATGCCAGGATTCCAGACATTTCTTTGGTATTTGAAAGGTGTCTCTAGCTCTGTGTGTATGGTAATCACATTTTCTGAACTAATTCTCAGAGAGCTGATGCAACTGGTACATGTTTACTTATAATCAGACAGAATACTTGAGAGCAAGTCTATTCTGAGAAGCTGAGAAGTGAAGTTTCGACACAGACATGGAGATATTTCTGAAGCTACTCTTATATTAGAAGTTAGCAATAAGAAATAACACTTCAAACCAATACTAAATTCCTTCTTATTAAATGTCTATTTGGAAGTTCTAATGATGTCTTTCACTTAGAAGGGTCAACTGAGATACAAAAATTCTAAAATAAAAGTTGCCCAAGTCACAGCAGTCAGCCACAAAAAGGAAGTTAAAAGTCAGAGTTAAAGCATATACATCCCTGGTATGTTATTCTAGAAGGAAAATTAAGGAAGCTTCTTTAACTTTTATCGTAAGAGTCTGTTTGACAATCATCTGATTTACATAAAATCAAATTTGGAAACTGCAAAGAAAGGGATAATTATATGTAATTACTTTGCCTTGGAATGTGGTTCCTATTACTAAATAGACTTACTTTTCTTTTTCCTTCCCCAATTATCACCACCTGAAAAGAAAAAGAAAAGTCCTTCACATTAACATTCTTGTGTAACCACATTTATCATTTGGGGATAAAGGAAGGATCCTCTTTCATGATTTGCTCTCGCTGATGATGAGGCCTTGGTATGTGGCACGTTGATAGAAAATAAAAATCAACTTCTGTACTCTTCCAGGTATGTGTGCTGATTTGGATCGGCCTGTGTCCTTGTCAGATCAAGTACTTAGTTCTAAAGGTTTTGCTCTTTCTGGCTACAAAATAGTATAAGCATTGATGGGTTTTTGCCTTATACTTCAATGGTTCTGTAGTTTTCCAGACCAGAAAAAATTTTCTGAATCATAGAACCTACCATATTCTTCATGGAAATTTGAAGAACAAAAGAAGAAAACAATGACAATAGACCAAAAAGGCAAGTTGAATGTTATTACAATTTTAAAAGGAAATTTAAAAATACATTGAAATGCAAGGTATTATCAACTAAAAACTAATATGTATATAAAAATATGTATGTTTGTATAGACATAAAATTTTAGAGTATTTTTTCTTTGCTCATTGGAAAAAGTTTAAAAGCCTTTCATTTATTTTATTTTAATTGGATTAACTATAAACTATAACTATTATCTATTCTTTAGAACACCAGATTTATAACTAGGGTATATATATGTGTGTATATATATATATATATATATATATATATATATATATGTGTATGTATACATACACATGCATACACTTAATACATATATAGCTGTGAGTTGACTTTATTCACTGGGGTAAAAAAATGCAGAGCATGACCAATATTCTAGATTATGTTATTAAAAGGTTATGTCACTACCTATGAACCAATATAACTCACATATACCTTATAATTTATATGAAAATTAAAATTATACCTTTCATCTACATTTCAATGGATTGAGTCAATAACTTATTCCTTATTTTTTAGAAAATGGAAAACTATACTTACATGAAGTTCACTGAATTCAAAAGTCTACTATCACCTTTTAAGCTTTAATTCCTACAAAAATTAGAATGCTTGATATTTGAAGAGTGAACATGAAGTCCATAATAAAGCCAGGAGAAGAACATTCATTTAAAACACTTAATCTGCTCATAAAAAAAAATCACTACATATAATTAAGAAAATCAGATTAAACTAACAGCTTGATCTTTCCCATTCACGAGAAAGCAATGAAAAAGAATAGAGAGAGTAAATCATGAAAAAGCAGTATTAGACTCGTGAAGCTTTTTCTCATATGAAGTGAGACAAAAGAACGGTTTCTCTAACCCTGGACATTGTGAATTTATAAGGATGAAACAGTTTCCAAGAATAATCCTGGCCATGGAGCCAGATCCAGATAGAGAAGGAGAGACACGAATTGTATAGACTCTACTTTCCAGCCATCTTGACTATGAGATGCGCTTTCTTTTCTAAAAAAAAGTCTGGAGGATTTCATCCTGCCAGCTATTCCACCACTGAAGCAGGACTTCCAATCTGGCTGAATTACAGCCACTACCAAAACATCTATAAGAAAGTTTTTTTTCCCCATTTACACTAGTCTCACATTTATAAATATATAAATACTTATATTTATACACACACATGTGTGTGTATGTGTGCATGTGTATAAAATAAGTCAAAGCAATTAGACTGAACAAACATGTGCCAGGAAATCCAGAGGGAATCTTTCCGTTTGTTGTTATTACCAGTATAAAATTTTGCTACTAAGTTATTTTGTTCACATGAGACCACAGTCAGAAGAAAGCAATATTGATCCTGACATATAAAGACGAATTGACATAGCCTTGAAAATTAGCACAAAACTGTAGTCGCAAGGACAGCACCTCTAGAAAAGAGTATCAGTGAGGAAGCTGGAATTGACACAGCACCTGTGCATTTTCCAATTTATGACATTTGCTAAGGCTCTGGGAAGTGTGGGAAACATCTGCAGAGAACAATTTGTAAATTTGTAAAATTTGTGAAGTGCCTCATTTTGCAAAGCAGTTCCATCATTTGTTGTCTCTTTTGATTTTCATACAGGGCAGGTTATGATCCCTAAATTGGGGACAAAGAAATGGTGAGGTAATGTGATTTACCTGAGGGCACACAGCTATGATGATAGTTCCATTTATGCTTTCAATCCAGGAATTTTCATTGCAAATGGCGTGTTGCTCAGAGCATAGGGAAAAAATTACACTGTGTTTTAAACTTCAGTTTTTATCTTACATAGCACCACATTGATTATCTTATTCAGTAGACACCACCAATTGGTTAGATATGATCAATAAATTATTTGAACTGACATTTATTCAGTCCAAAATTAAAAATTCCTTTATGTCTGTGGATATAGCCCAAATAACCACTCCTGAATTCCCAGTAAATGTAATAGAATCATCATCTCACAAGCTTAGGCAAAAGAAGTTGGTTTTCCTTTTTGTTGGGTGGGGAGTAGTTATTTTTTACTTTTTAATGGAGTTGAATTTCAGATAATCTTTAAAATAATAGGATAATGTCTGCAAGAATAGAGAAGATAGAGAATTAGGAGTCATTCAAAATCTAAGGAAAAGACTACAGTGTAATTCCAGTTTGGCTATGGAGTTCATTTATTCTGAACACTTGGTTTTGTTTTTCTACGGGACCATTTCCCCACGGAGAAACCCAAGCATATCATACTCCTTAATAACTGGGAATGTGGTGAATAATAAATGAGAGTAGTGAACCACTTAACTGAGTGCTATGTAAGTAATTTTTTTTAAGAGGAAGAAAATATTCATATGGGAATTGAAAATGATTTCCTTTGAGCACCATGTGGTGATTCCCATGTTAGTATAAAGAATAACCTAATTTTAAAAAGAGAGAGATAATAAGATTTGGTTTAGTTCAAGACAGGGTCGCACCATAGTGAAAGCTCTAGAATATCACAACACAGTCAAAAATAACTAAAAGTCACGAAATAATCTATATTCAAGTCTGTGAAGTCAAAAATAAGATTGTTATTTAAAAAATTGTTAATATTAGGATAGGAATGTGACAAGGTACATCTCTAAGGTAATGAAATTCTATTTTTAAGACACAAAAGAGAAACTGTGTCATTCACACAATATATACTGAGAAATTCTTGGCTAGAAAGGAGGAAAATCATAATTATTATTAATACATAAAGCGTTAAACCAAAGAATGAGTTCAGTTCTTAGTGCATTTAGTTCAAGGCATCTTCTAATTAAGCAATATATTGTGACTAATTCAAAGCATTAAACTTTAAGAATAAAGACTTATTTTTAAGGAGCATCTAATCTTTTATAGGTCAAAGACGCATTTAAGAATCTGTGAATTGATTCTTAATGTACATAATTAGCAACCTTTGTATATTATTTCAAGAGATTCGTGGCACCTGGTGTAGCCTATTGGAGGACTCACTGGAAATCCAAGTCTTAATTCTAGTGCTTGTGTTCTCTTCTCCAACACTCCTCCTCCACATAATCAGTGAAGAATGGCTCGAAAAGGGCCTTGGGGCAGGGAGCAATGTCAGGGCAGAAATATTAATAAGACATAAAGTATTACCAGCACATGTGGATTTGAAATAATAAATAATTAAATAGTAGTGTTCCAAGCCACCGTTGCCTGGGGAATTCTTAATGGTGTTACACAGGAAGTGTCAAGGTGCTATGTGACTGGAGAAAATGCTTTCATCTCAGACTCATTCCTACCAAAGGGACTTCTAATCGTCTCTCTTCACAGAACATACACATGAACACAAGCCAGATGCTAGCAGAAACTTTTTGATCCTAGAAAAGGAATAAAGCGACCCCAAAGCACTTAGATACAGAGCACTCAGATTTGAGTGACAGAACTATAATGTCACACAGCTATTGCTGAAGTTAACAATTAAAGACTAAAAAATATTGGTTTCAGTAATAAGGGTCCTAAAGGTAAAAGAAGACATGTCACCATAGATAAGATGACATGAGAAAAAAATAAGCCTGAAGAGAATCTAGAGAAGATCAACACGGTTAACCGTTCTACAAACCACATCGTAAAGAAATAATACCACTTCCCTTGAGGGAAAAAAATTTAGTGACTGATACCAGAATCCACCCTATATTCTTCAAAATACATCGAGTATTATATTTTATGCCATTTGTTATGTAGTCATATGCCACCTAACAACATTTCAGTCAATGACAGGCCTCACACATGACAGTTCATTGTATTATAATGGAGCTGAAAAGTTCCTATTGCCTAGTAACATTTTAGCTATTGTAACGTCATAGCACAAAGCATTACTCAATGTCTGTGGTGATGCTGGTGTGAACAAACCTACTGCACTGCCAGTCATATCCAAGTATACCACATACAGTTATTTACAGTACATAATACTTGATAATGATAATAACCAACTATACCAGTTTATGTATTTATTATACTATGCTTTTTGTTATTTTGAAGTGTACTCTTTCTACTTATTAAAAAAAGTTTACTGGAAGACAGTATGCCTGTTATACTGGCAGCAACCTTACACATCTCGTGTTACCACGTCTCTTGATTGCATCATTTTCTCTTGTGCTTGATTTAATCTCGTGTTTTTGTTCATTACGGCCCCGAAGTGTACAAAATCCACTGCTAATGTTGCCAGTAAGAGGCCACATTGAGTGATTGACCCAGAAACAAAATTAAAAGTGATTAAGGACTACGAAGGTGGAAAATCAGTGATGGTTATTTCTCATCAGTCATTAGCTATTCCACCATAGCTAAATCTTGAAGAATAAGAACAAAGGGACGGAAGCTTTTAAAGGATCTGTTTCACTGAAGGCAATGAGAATAACAAAAATTCAAGAAGGGCCTACATCAGAAATGGAGAAAGTTCTAATGACCTGGAATAAAGACCAGACACAGAAACATATCCCTCTCAACACCATGACAATGACAGCCAAAGCAAGAAGTTTGTGACATGGAAAGAAAAGTCTGTACTTAATTGTGATGTTGAATTTACTGCAAGCTCTGGCTGGTTTAAATAATTCAAGAATCATTATTTGTTACATAATGTGAAAGTGAGTGGTGAGTCTGCGGGTGCTGAGTGAAGGCAGCTGAAGAATTCTTGGAAACTCTAAATAAACTGATTGTGGAGGACAATTACTTGAAAGAGCAAATATTCAATAGAGATGAAACCTCCCTATTCTGGAAATGGATGACTGAAAGGACTTTCATCCATAAGGAGGCCAAGTCAATGCCAAGTTTTAAGGCTTTTAATGACAGGATAACAATCTTGCTGGGGGGCAATGGTGCAGGCTACAGATTGAAACCTTCTGTGATCTGGCACAGTGAGAGCCCCAGGGCCTTCAAGCATATCAGTAAGCACACACTGCCAGCGTACTACAGGAGCGGTAGGAAGTCATGGATGACCCAGCTTCTCTTCCAAGATGCCAGCGAAATGGAAAAGTACTGTTTGGAGTATAACACACCTTTCAAGATTTTGCTTATTGTTGATAATGCTCTTGAACAACCTCCTTTTATTGGTGATCTTCATGTCAATATCCAAGTAGTGTTTTTTCCCTCCAAACACCACCTTTTTGATCCAACCAATGGGTAAAGGAGCTATAGCAGCTTTTAAGGAGTACCTTTGCCCAGGCTATTGCTGCAACTAAGGAAGACACTGAGAAGACACTGATGTAATTCTGGAAGGATTACAACATCTGTGACTGCATCAAGAACTTTGCTTGGAATTGGGGTGATGTCACCAAGGGGTATATGAATGGCATCTGGCAGAAAACACTCAAGAGGTTCATCCATGACCTCAAAGGATTTGCCAAGGATGAGGAGGTTGCAAAAATCAACAAGGCTATGGTTGGGATGGCAAACAGCTTTCACCTGAGTGTGGATGACGAGACCATTGCTTCTAGAGGTTGTTCCTGAGAAACTGACTAATGAGTTGTTGGAAGTGGAACAGGAACACATAGCTGAAGAAGAGACAAGAGAAAAGGAAACTGCAGGAGAAGAAAAAGAAGAAGAACCCCCAAAAAATGCACAATGAAGAGTTAATCAGAAGCTTTGGCAGACCTTAACAAGCTCCTTAAAAAGTGAAAACATGGACCCAAACAGGAAAAGGTCTTTATTAATAGAGAAGCATTTTCATGGTACATTATCTGCTTACAAGCAGATCTATGATGAAAGAGGAAACAAATGAAGCAAACGACCCTGGACATATTTGTGAAAAGAGTGACACCTCCTCAACAAGACGCTTAGACAGGTCCTTCAGGAGGTATTCCAGAAGAAGGCGTTGTTATCATAGGAGGTGACAGCTCCATGCATGTTATTGCCCCTGAAGACCTTCCAGTGGGACAGGATGTGGAGGTGGAAGACAGTGATATTGTTGATCCTGACCCTGCCTAGGCCTAGGCTAACTATGCGTTTGGGTTTTAGTTTTTCACAAAAAAGCTTAATAGAAAAAAAAATTTTTAATAGAAAAGAGTTCATAGAATAAGGATATGAAGAAACTATTTTTGTGCAACTGTACAATATGTTGTGTTTTAAGCTGAGTGTTATCAGAAAAGAGTTAAAAGGTTAAAAAATTAAAAAGTTTATAAAGTAAAAAAGTTACAGTAAGCTAAGGTTAATTCGTTATTGAAGAAAGAAAAATATCTTTTATAAATGTAGTGTAGCCTAAGTGTCCAGTGTTTATAAGTCTACAGCAGTGGACAGTGATGTCCCAGCCTCCACATTCACTCACCTCTCACTCACTGACTCACCCAGAGCAACTCCCAGTCCTGCAGGCTCCATTCATGGTAAGTACCATATACAGTGCGCCATTTTTTATCTTCTATACCATATTTTTACTGTACCTTTTCTATGTTTAGACATGTTTAGATACACAAATACTTACCATTGTGTTACAATTGCCTACAGTATTCAGTACAGTAACATGCTATATAGGTTTGTAGTCTAGGTGCAATAGACTGTAGCATAGAGCCTAGGTGTACAGTAGGCTGGACCATCTAGGTTTGTGTAAGTACACTCTGTGATGTTCACACAATGACAAAATCACCTAATGATGCATCTCTCAGAACATACCCTCGTTGTTAAGTGACACATGACTGTTAGGTATAGTACATTTTGCACTGTTTTCATTAAAGAGTAGATTCCATAATTTTCAGAAAATTCTTCTGTCATCATTTAAGTACAGATTTAAAGAGTCCTTCAGAGTATTACTATGGTTAGATATGTTCCCTTAAGTGATCCATACAACTTATATTTCCTCCATTTTCCTAAATTATTTCTTCATTAAATTTTATTTAGATCATTCTTTACATGCAAGTCTTTACTTGTAAATCTTCTAAAACATAAGCCCATGTCAAAAGTTCATAGCACTAACATAGAAAAGCCTACAATAATTAACTAGAAAAATCAGAGGCGACCTAAAAGGATAATGTGCAACCTACATATTATTGACCTCTACTTTTAAAAGCCTAGTTTACATTCCCTACTGAATGATTCTTTCCAAATGTAATAGCACAAAGAACACTGTTGGGGGATGGGTAGGAGTGAGAAATAATGGGAATAGTAGATAAACTGAGGGTTATATGGAAAAGAGGAATAGCATAAACCATCACTATCTGTAATGCTTTTACTATACATTTTATCAAATACTCTTATCTTTTGTTCTCTACCCATGAATTTTTATAAAAGTAGCATCATTTATTTGGATCTGGTCCATTTGCAATACCAAGTCTATGGACATATTCTTTAGAATTATTGAATTCTTTCTATAAGTAGAATATGATATTAGTGATTTCTAACCATTTATAATAGTTCTTAGGATAAAAATTAAATATTGTTTAATTCATAAAGTTAGTATTTCAGTGCTAGAAGCATCATTGTTTCTTTTTTCTTTTTGTTTCTATTATTGCACAGCTCTGTTATGGTAGAGAGTGGTTATTTTCTTCCTGTCTAACATAACTTCCTCCTATTTAAGTAGAGGGATGTCTCTCAGATTCTCTCCTGGAGAAATCCATTTAATATACTTGAGTTTCTATTGCTCACAACCCAGAGTCTTGATTAATGGTTCAGTGAAATCTTCCCTGCACATAAAATTAATACTTCTTTGAGTATTGGGTAGGGAATTAAAAAGAAGTGAAGAGATTGTTTTGAATTGTACATACACTTTAGTGTAGTCCGTTTTCTTTTCCAAGAGTTGGCACGTATTTGCAAGGTGATTGGAGATAAAAGCAGTCTGTATTCATAGAATTTTTGTTATATATCATGAGATTCCACACTGTGAGCCACAACCATGAAACAAAAAGAATATAAAATCCTTGCCTGCATGTGTATGAAAATGAGACACATATGAGTTGTAATAGATGGCTGAGACATGAGTGTTTCAAACCAACTTGAATTATCATACTTTGTTGCAAGCACTAAGATGTTTTCTATAAATCTATAAAAGTAATTATCTGTTTGTTTCATTTTAAAATAATAATGAAGTTCTAAAAAATAAAAATCAGAATAGGCTAAAAATAAAAATAGAATAATTATGACTAATACCATCTACAATAGTAATGAATAAAATATACTGTTCTGAATTCAACAAATTAATATGGATAAAGAAATTCATGAACATACACCACCAAGAATGACAAAACAAAAGGAATTTTTCAAATCTCAAGTAATTAATAACATGGCTTGGATTTCAAACCAAAATTCAGCCCATTCTTTATTGACAGATTCAAAAGCATTTTTCATTTTTTATTTTGGAAGGAGCAGTCAGATGCTGCCAGCTCCAGCAACTGAATAGATGAGCTTCCTCAGGAAAAAATTATGGAGAACTGTCATATTCTCAGAATTGATGCGTTAGAAATCAGTGAGCATAAGTCAATTTGATTAAGAAATTCTTTCTGATCATAAGATCTTCCTCTGTGATCCAATGGTGTTTTCAAATGGACGGTAGACATTTTCGGCTTACAAAGAGAAAACACGTTGTTTCAATTTCTAGAACATTTTAACCAAACAAGATAAATGGTTAATTGACAAAGATAATAAAGGTAATATTATCAAAACCAAAAAAGCCTTTGAATGTGTATAAATATGTAACCCTCAAAAGTTTACGAAGCTTAATATTTATAATTTCATTCCATCTAATATGCTTCTAAGAGGGCTTCAATATAAGTATGAACACCATTTTACCCAAATAGAAAATAAGTCTTCCCAAGTGCTTTTTTGCATTTAACCCTTTTAGGAAATAACAAATTACTGTGATGCTCTGACCTGGGTAAAGACAGGACAGAATGAGCATATATAACTAAAAGTAACAATATCCCCTGCTCAGAATTCAGTGTACTCACAGCAACTGTTTCACCTTACAATTTGCTTTAAGAAGTGTTACCAGGAAAGTGTGGCTTCTAAAACAAAATACAAGAATTTATATAAAGAAATATAAATGAAGCAGATACTTAGGAGTCTTTTGCATTATTAAATATTCAAAAAGTCTCATTAATTTGGGGTATCCCGAAGGCCTACACCGGTTGTTCTCAACCCCAGCTGCATATTGGAATCATCTAGAGAACTTTGTAAGATTATAGATTCCCAAGACGCCACCACATCCGTCCTGAAATTCTGCTATAATAGATGTAGCCTGAGATACAGGCATTTGTATTTTTTTAAAGGTGCCCAGGTAATTGAATGTGTAGCCAGGATTAAGAAACACTGGTCTAGATAGAAACATATTAAGTTAAGTACTCACAAGTTTTATTGAGTGAATGAATCAATAAAAGTAGAGCAATATTGCATCTTTACTTAGAACTGTTCTCTTTCTAGCTCCTTTGCTGCTAACGATAATTTGCACAGCTCCATGTGGATTTGACTCTCTTGCTCCCAAACAGTCCACAATTACACATCATCATTTAACGTGATAAGGCAGTAATATCGTTAAGCAGTTCTTTTCCCCACCTTGACTGGACCCTCCATTGTCTGCCAGTGTTATACTCTTGAGATGACAATACCAAGGATACAATCCCTACTTCACAACAGACATAGGAGAAGTATGAAAACTACTGTCCTCTAGATGCTTGGAAAGTAATCATCTCTCTATAAAGAGACTAAGATTTGGTAACTTCAGTTTAAGAAATTTTAAAAAAACATAATTTTGAGGGGAAGAGATGTTTTAAAAGAAAGATAAATACCTTGCCTTCTAAATTATGATATTCTTGAATACAGGAACCATAGTTTATTTGCACATAGTAGACATTTAACAAATATTTGCAAACGTTAGGAAATAAAGCAACCAAATCTTTCAAAAGTAAATCACCAGGTTGAAGCTAAATTGGAAAAAATATGTATGGAAATTAAAATATGCAAAATTTTTATTCCTATTTTAAAAATATACTATGTATACACAAGTATATATTCATTTACATAAAAATCTTAGTTCATGTTTTAGAAGAAAAAATGATGTTTAAAAGAACCATGGCCAGCAGGAAATTTCATCACGAAGCCACAATGTTGCTTTGGTACCTTTTTTTCTCTCAGATGGATGACAAGACATATCACTTAATTTTTTGGTCACAAATATGATCTCATAGTTTATATTGTCTTGTACATTGCAAGTCACCAAACTATGCCCTGATTGGCTACCTCCATCCATCTTACCTTTCCTCTGGAAACTTGGGATACTTTTTTGTCTTTCCTGTCAACTGAATGTACAGAAGCTGCCCAATATTATGAAACATGTTCACCCCCCAGAACTGCAGCCATTTCAAGATTGTTAAAAGATCACACAACATATCCAGGAGCAAGCCAATGCCAGGCTAACGTGTTTCTATAGTTACTAAATCCCCATATAGAAATACATGTATGTGCATACACAATATATGCATGCATATATTTGTGTGTGTATAGAATACATATCATTTTTGTTTTAGAAATTTGAGAAAGAGTCAGAAGAATTATATAAACTAGAACAAGGATCCCTAGTGATGAAATAAAATACATGGGATTCTAGATGCAACTAGATGATGGATTTGTGGGATTATGTACTTTCCTTCATTTGTAAACTCTCTACATTCCACTTATCAAGGAAGTCTTGCGGGCATAACTACAGAGAAAAAGGTAAACTTCAAATCCTCCTACAATTCTCTGCCAGTGGGAAGCTACCTTCAATGATACCTTGATATGCAAATCCCCTGGCGTACATGTCTTTTGTATGAAAATTATGTCAGCTATATTAAATAAACAAACAATCCCTTCACATGACACATAAAAGCAGACTTTCTTCTATTTGAATTTGTTTGAAGATAGAGGTGTGTGTCTGTGTGTGTGTGTGTGTGTGTGTGTGTATTCAAAGCTTTTATTATCCTAGTTCAGGGAAATGTAAACAGGACTCACCCAAATCAAATACATGGAATCTTTAAAGTTTATCTTTTTATTTACTTCAATTTGTCCAAGTATGAAAATCCTGTTATAAAATAAAGCTCCATGTGCCCTGTCTTTTCACCATCTTTCCTTTACTGAAGAAGTAAAAGATTCAGTGCTGGATGTTACCTCCGGCTACTTAAAAAAAAAAAAAAAGTTCTTAATTTTTAAAGGATAAGCTAGGGGAAAAGTTTTGTTGGAGAACTAGGGAACCCTGGAATACTACAGGGTCAATATTTCTAAGCATGAATAGAAGCCTGATTGATGTGTTTTATGGGCAAGAATTCTACTCTGTGGTCCATGGACCACCAAGTTTTACAAAAATCAACCTTAGGACATTGGGGAACCTCTTGAACTTAGAACTTCCATTGTGTTTGTGGATATGTGTGTCCTAAAATGTCTAACAAGATACAGTCAGGGAAAAGGATCCATAGTTTTCAAGATGTTCTCAAAAGGGGATTTGGCTCTCAAAATTAAATTGCTGCAGGGGGCCAGCCCGGTGGCGTAGTGGTTAAGTTTGCACACTCCGCCTCGCCAGCCCAGGGTTCACAGATTTGGATCCCAGTGCGGACCTACCCACTGCTCATCAAGCCATGCTGTGGCAGCATCCCACATACCAAATAGAGGAAGATGGGCACAGATGTTAGCTCAGCAACTATCTTCCTCAAGCAAAAAAAGGAAGATTGGCAACACATGTCAGCGCAAGGCCAATCTTCCTCACCAAAAAAAAAAAAAAAAACTAAATTGCTGCTAATTTTTTTTCTTACAGACACATACACAATCTGTGTCAAAGTTTGCTTGTATTTTGATCATCGGTAAGGTTCTTTTAAAAGTGCTTTTGTTTTGTTTAATTTCCTAATTTACATACAGTGAAATTCACTTTGTTTGGTGTACATTTTTATCAATTTTTAAAAATACATAGAGTTTTGTAGCAATAATCACCAGACAAAACAGTTCCCTCTCTCCCAAAAATGCCCTTATGTTGTTCCTTTGTAGCCAAACCTTTCTTCCCTGCCTGATCCCTGGTAAAAACTGATCTGTTCTCTTTTCCTATAGTATGGCCTTTTCCAGAATGTCATAAAAATGCAATGGTATGGTATATAACCTTTGGTGTCTGGTTTATTTCACTTATCATAAAGCATTTGAGATTCAATAGTTTGTCCCTTTTTAACTGATGTGTAGTGTTCCATTGTATGGAGGTACCAAAGTTTGTTCATTCACTCATTGAAGGCTATTTCAATTGTTCCCAGGCTCTGTGAGTTGAATATATTGCTGCTATAAACATCCATGCACTGGTTTTTATATGTATATATGTCCTCATTTCTCCAGTATATACCCAGGAGTGAGATTGCTAGGTCATATGGTAAGTGTAGGTTTAACTTTTGAAGAAATTGCCAATCTGTTTTCCAAAGTGTCTATACAATTTTTCATTCATATCAGCAATGTAGGAGGGTCTGAGTTTCTCCACATCTTCTTCAACACTTGATATTCTCAGTTTTTATATTTTAGCAGTTGTGATAGCTGCGTAGTGGTAGCTCATTGTGGTCTTAATTTGCCTTTCCCTGATGAGTAATGTTCTTAAGTATCTTTCATGAGCTCATTTGTCTTTTCTTTGGTGAAGTATCTCTTCAGGTCTTTTGCCCATTTTTAGTGAGTTGTTTGTTTTCTTATTGAGTATAAAATGCTCTTTATATATTCTAGATACAAATTCTTTATTGGATATATGATTTGCAAATATATTCTCCAGTCTTCTCAATCTCCTAACAATGTGTTTTGCAGAGCAAAAGTTTTAAATTTTGATAAAGACCAGTTTATCATTTTTTTTTCTTGTATGTATTTGCCTTTGGGATATCTAAAGACACTTTGCCTAATTCAATGTCCCCAAAATTTTCTACTTTTTTTCTAAAAGTTTTATACATTTAGGTATATAATTCATTTTAAGTTCATTTTTTGTATAAGGCATGAGATATATGTTGAGAGTCATATTTTTGTATATGGATTTCCAATTGCACTGGCACCATTTCTTGAAAGCCCTA
Organism: Tapirus indicus; assembly: GCA_031878705.1. Lineage (NCBI taxonomy): Eukaryota > Metazoa > Chordata > Mammalia > Perissodactyla > Tapiridae > Tapirus > Tapirus indicus. The sequence continues at coordinate 86,020,480 of CM062928.1, read as the reverse complement.
TGTTTTCTCTTTTTGAATTGCCTTTGTGTCTTTGTCAGAAAGTTAGTGGACTTTATTTGAATGGGTCTATTTTTGGACTCTAGTCTGTTCCATTGAACTATATATTAATGCTTTTGCCAATACCACACTGGGTGCTGTAATGTTAGGGTAACTCTTAAAATCAGATAACGTAAATCCCCAAACTTTGCTATTTTTCAAAGCCATTCTGGCACTTCTAGTTCCTTAGTTTGTCCAAATAAATGTCAATCAGATTTTCAATATCACACAACATCCTGCTGGCATTTTGATTAGATTGCTTTCAACCTATAGGCCAATTTGTGAAACTTGTATCTGAACAATATAGAGTTTTTCAATCCATAAACATTGTCTATCTCTCTATTTATTTGGTTTTGGTTTTTTTAAACCAATGTTTTATAATGTTCAGCATACAGATGTTGCACATATTTCTGTTAGATTTATACACATGTTTTTCATTTTCTGGAGCTAATGGAAGTGGAACTGTTTTTCACATTTTAGTTTGGAATTGTTCTTTGCTAGTATATAGAAATATAAATGATTTTTAAAATCATAGCCTAATATACTGCAACACTGATAAACTGACTAATTATTTCTAGTAACTTTTTTATAGATGCCTTAGGATATTCTATGCAGACAATCATGTCATTTGTGAATAGAGAGAGCTTTGTGTGTTCATTTACTATCTGTAAACCTTCCCGTCTTTTTCTCCCTTTACTGCACTTCCTAGGGCTTCCAGAAGGATAGTGAAGAGCAGTGAGGCGAGCAGTCATCCTTGTTTTTTTCTGAACATAGGAGGAAATCATTCAGTCTTTCACTGTTCAGTAGATAAGTAAAAGTTTTATACAGATGCCTTTTATCAGGTTAAAGAAGTTTCCTTCTACTCCTAGTTTGCTGAGTATGGATGTTGAATATTTTCAAATGCATTTTTTAATCTTTTGATATGATAAAAATTTTCTCTTTTTGTTCTGTTAATATGATAGATTACATCGATTGACTTAATCACATTTTACCGGCCTTGCATTGCTGGGATAAATCCCATTTGGTTGTCAAACATTCTAATTTTTATGTATTACTGGATTTGATTCTAATCCTGTCTTGAGTTGTGTAAATGTCCATGGAAGATGTCGGCCTGTGGTTTTCTTTTCTTCTGCTGTTTTCCTTTTTTACTGGTATAGGTATCAGGGTAATTCTGGCATTGTTCAGGTCTTCTATATCATTTTTGATTTATTATCAAGTTGTTCTAGTCATTAGAGAGGAATGTTGAATTTTCCAAATATATTTGTGGATTTGTCTATTTCTCCTTCAATTCTATCAGATTGTGCTTTATATATTTTTAAGCTCTGTTGTTAAGTGAATACACATTTGGGATTATTATATCTTCTTGGTGTACTGACCAGTTTTTAGTTATGCAATGTTTCTCTTTATCCCTAGTAATTCCTTGTTCTAAAGTCTACTTTTCTAATATCGATATAACCAATCCAGTTCTCTTTTGTTTAGTGTTTATAGGCTATATATTTTTTGATCCTTTTACATTTATCCTATCCATTTCATTGTTTATCAACTGGGTTTCCTGTAGACAGCATAAAACAAGTTGAGGGTTATCTTTTTTTTTTTTTTTTTTTGTGAGGAAGACCAGCCCTGAGCTAACATCCGTCCAATCCTCCTCTTTTTGCTGAGGAAGACTGGCCCTGGGCTAAGATCGTGCCCATCTTCCTCTACTTTATATGGGACGCCACCACGGCGTGGCTGACAGGCAGTGCATCAGCGGGCGCCCGGGATCCGAACCTGCGAACCCCGGGCTGCCAAGCGCGGACTAAACCGCTGCGCCACCGGGCGGCCCCGAGGGTTATCTTTTTGTTTGTTTGTTTGTTGTTTTGATTCTTATTCAAATGACCATCTCTGTCTTTGAGTTGATGTGTTCAGAACAATTTATGTAATGTAATTATTGGTATGATTGGATATATTTCTATCATTTTATTATTATTTTTATTTATTCTCTTGCTCTTAAGTTCTCTGTTTTACTTCTCCTGCCTTCTTTTGAATTATTTGAAAACTTTTGATGTTCAGTGCTGGGCAACCCCTTACTTGGCTCCCAGTGCTCACTGACTCCTGCTATTGATTCCTAATTGGCCCACAGGATTCCATACCCAGAACCTGTGAATATGATGAGATATTGCTTCCACAATTATGTTACAATATATGGCACAGTTGATCCTAAAATAGGGAAATTATCTGGTTGCCCTTAATCTAATCTCATGTGTCCCTTTAAAAGCAGAGTTTTCTCCAGCTGGTAGCAGAACAGGAAATCAGAGATTTGAAACACAAGGGAGATGTTGTGACCTGACAACCAGCAAGGAAATGGAAAATCTCAGAACAGTAATCACAAGGAAGTAAATTTGATCCACAACGTGAATGAGCTTGAAAGTGGATTCTCTCACACTGCCTACAGATAAGAGCCTCGTCCAGGCTACACATTGATTTAGGCCTTCTGAGACCCTCAGCGGTGACACAGTGTCAGAATTCTGACCTATAAAACTGTGAGCTAATAAATTCGTGTTGCCTTAAGCCACTACATCATTTGTTATTTCCACAACTGCAAGAGAAAACTAGTAAAATGCCTTTGTGCAAACCTCTCTTCTTGGATGTCAGTTAGACCTAGTGACTTGCTTCTAATGAATAAAATGTAGCAAAAGTGATAGGTTGTCAATTCATGATTAGGTGGTAAAAGACTCTGACTTCCGCCTTGCTGGCATTCTCTCACTGTTGCCTGCCCGGCTTGCCTGTGCTGATGAAGCAAGCTGCCGTGGTATGGAGGCCCATGTGACAGGGAACTGAGGGCAGCCTCTGGTTAACAGCCCGTGAGCAACCAATGCTGCCAACAACTATATGAACTGAGAATCAGATTCTTCCCCAGCTGAGCCTTCACAAGAGACCCCAGCCTCAGTGGACACTGTTATTGCAGGCTTGTGAGAGACACAGCTACCCCTGCCTGTCTTATGACCCAGAAACTATGAGATAATAAATGTGTGCTGTCTTATGCCACTAAGTTTTGGGGAAATTTGTTATGAAGCAATAAATATCAGATACATATTCCATTTTAATTTATCTATCAACTTTTTTACTATATTTCATATATATACATCTTAGTGATTGCTCTAGATATTACGATATACATACATAACTTGTTACAATACAGTGAGAATTAATATGTTACCATTTCAAGTAAAAGGTAAAAACCTTATAATCATTACAGTTCTTTAATCTCCCTCCCCTTATGTTGTAGCTTCACATGTTGTGGTAGGCAGAATAAGGCCCCCAGCCCCACTGAAGATGTCCATGCCCTAATTCCTGGACCCTGTGAATATGTTACCTTACATGGAAAAAGGGACTTTGCAGATGTGGTTAAGGGTAAGGACCTTAACCTTATTCTGGATTGTCTGGAGGGGTTCGGTCTAATCACATGAATCCTTAAAAGTGGAGAATCTATCCTGGCTGCTGCCAGAGAGATGTGATAGAAGAAGAAAGAGGGGAGATTTCAAGTGTGAGAGGGACGTGACTTACTGTTGCTGCCTTTGAAGATGGAGGAAAGAGGCCGTGATCCAAGGAATGTAGACATCCTCTAGAAGCTAGGAACAGCCCTCAGCTGACAGCAAGAAAGGAAATGGGAACTTAGTCTTACCACCATGAGAAAATGAATTCTGGCAACACTCTGAATGAGTGAGGAATTGATTCTCCTCTACAGCTTCCAGAAGAGAACACAGCAAACGCTATGGTTTTACACCAGTGAAACTCATGTCAGACTTCTGATGTACAGATATGTAAGATAAATATTTGTATTGTTTAAGCTGTTGTAATTTTTTTATGGCAGCAACAAAGACCTGATACATATGAATCAGATATATATTCATTTTAAACCCCACCATACAATATTATATTTTTGCTTTCAGGAATCAAACATAGTTTAATAAACTTAAGAGGATAGAAGTAGCCTATTATATTTACCTATATATTTATTATTTCTATTGCTCTTTCTCCACCCTTAAATTTCCATGATTTCCTCTATTATCATTTTTCTTTAGCCAAAGGCTATTCTTTAACACTTCTTTTAGAACAGCTCTACCGGCGATGAATTCCCTTAGTTTTCCTTCATCTGAGAATGTGTTTATTTCACCTTCATTCTTGAAGGATGTTTTTACTGGTTATACAATTATGGGTTGACAGTTATTTTCTTTCATCACTTTAAAAGATGTTGTTCCACTCTCTGCTGGCCTCCAGGCTTCTAATATTTTTCTTTATTGTTGGCTTTCATCAGTTTGATTATGATGTATATGGGTGATGTTTTCTTTGAGTTTATCTTGTTTGAGTTTCAGTGAGCTTCTTGACTCTGTAAATTCATGCCCTTCACTAAAATTGGGATGTTTTAAACCAGTGTTTCTTCAAAAAAATTTTTTGCATCAGTCTCTTTCCCCTCTCCTCAATTTCCAAGGACATGAATGTTAAACCTTTTGATATTGTCCCACAGTTTCCAATACTCACTTCATTTCTATATTGTTTTCCTCTGTTGTACAATTTGAATAATTTATACTAATCTATATTAAAATTTCACAATTTTTCTCTCATCTACACTGAGCACATCCAGTGAACTTTTTCCTCTTATTGCAATTTTTTTCATTCTAAAATTTTCATATAGTTTTTTTTTTTTGTAGTTTCTATCTCTGTTCATTCATTTCAAGAGTGTTTGCCTTTACTTCATGCAATACAGTTATGGGAGTTTCTTTATAATATTATCTAATTCTAACATTGGGGTCATCTCAGGGTTGACATTTGTCAGTTGTCTTTTCCTTTGAGCAAATTAAGATTTTCCTCTTTCTTTGTATGTCAAGTAATTTTGGAATGTATCCTGGACATTTTAAATATTATGAGATTGTGAGTGCTATTAAAAACCTCCAGAGAATATTGATTTTTTTTTTTTTTTTGGCTTGTTTGCTTTAGCCAGCAATCAACCCAGCTAGGTTCAGACTACAAGTTCCAAATTGTCTTCTGTCAACTGTGGTTCCAATGTCAGTTCAGTTTTCAGAGCCTGTGTGAGTTACTTTGGTGCACGTTGCATGTGTACTACCCAAGGACAAGTCTGGGACCCGGACAGTGGTCTATACCATAGCTGAGTTCTCTAAGGTTTCCTATGGTGCTTTGTTTCAGCTCCACAGTGCAGCTCAGGGATTAGCCTAGGACTTCATACACAGATTCAGAGTACCCAATTCCCTCTTCTCCATGGGTTTCCTCATACTTTCTGGTTTCCAGGGGCTCTTTTCCTGGTGTCCTGGCTAGATAGCCAGGGTTTTAGCCTCCTTATGTTGTCCACACTTCCCACAGCTGGATCTTCCATTGGACAAGGAAGCAAGTGAAAAGAGAGTAAAAATAATTGTGATCCCCTCCACATACTTCAGATAACATACATCTCTTTTCCAAGTTTTTCTGGTCAGAGAGAAGGATTTTGTCTCCCAGTTTTAGGTACCAATGCAGCTGCTGCTTCCAATACTACTGCCAACACAAGAGTGCAGTTTCATGAATAGGGCTTGCCTTGGGTCAGGGTCAGGAGAGTAAAAAGAGAAAGAAAAAATATGGGGATTTACACACACATATACCCATACACACACACACACACACACACACATACACACACACACACAGTTTCCACCCCACAGATGCTCACTTCCTGGTTCTCTAGCCTGAAAAACAAGTTTTCCCTGGAGCTTTTTCTGTCCATGCACACTGTGAAATTCCATGATTTAGACTGCCTAGAATCTAAGCGAGGAGATAAGGGAAAGAAAATAAAATAGAACAGGAAACTTATCACCATATTGGTCATTTTGGGGGTTTTGATTTCTTTCCTGAATCTGCCTGCTATTATTCACTTTTCAGAGTCATGAGATAGTTGCTTTATAAATTCTGTCCAGGGATTTTAGTTGCTATCAGTGGTAGAAATAGGGTGGAATGGATTTACTCCTTCTTAGCTGAAACTAGAAATTGCCATTTTAAGATGATTTTAGCATGGTTTACATTCTTTCTCCTCTTTCACTACTTTAAAGCTTCAAATGACAAAATTCTTGCTTTGTGGCTCATTTTTATTAGTAATAAACCATATTTTATCATTTGACTCCTTAGTACACATCACACTGCTATTTCCATTTTTAAGGATGAATATCTCTTAAAAATAAATGATCCAGCTTTGTTTTCCAAACCTGTTTGGGAAAAGCCAGGTTAGTAAAATTAAAGAATCCCTTTACTACAGAACATTTTAGGTCCTTTAATGTATTAATCTGCACTCTGAATTTCCACAAAAGCAAGAGAGTCAATTGCATTTTCCAAACATATTTAACTTGTGAAACCATTTTTCCCCCTACAAAACTGACATTCTTCAGAACAGAACTGAGGAAATATCCTAACCACTAACACTACCTCTTTACATCTTACATTACTCATGTTATGCACTCCAACTTCTCTTCCTTCTATACTTATTAAATGCTATTCTAGGACCTCTGTGGGGTGTACCTTTTGTAGATTTAAAGCACTAGTCCAGAGCTTTGCAAAAATAACTCTGCTTTTAACAACATTAAACATATGCTGTCACCTAACAGTACCAAGTATTCTGAAGAAAATTTCAAGAAAGAATGTATAAAATGGCTTAATTTTAAACATAGCCCATGAATGCAGTAGCTAACTCAGAGATAGACATATTTACAAAGCTTTATAGAAATAGTGTTGAAATTAAAAAGATTGGAGCACAATGGCATTGCTTGTGTCTTCTTGAATGAGATAGTAATGCAAAGATGATGTAACTGATGAATACCAAGGTAACACATGAGAAAATATTTGACCCTAAGGTTAAACTAAGTAACAATCATTACTGTCACGTATAAAGAACTCCATATATCAAATTGTGTTTATAGTGGAAATCTGTGGTTGCTTCCAGAGTATCTATTCTCCTTTTCCTGAGAACCTCTGCTATAGGTTTGAGAATTTCTGTGATTCTAAGGGTGAGAAATATATACCAAGATAAGCCAATGATTACATTCCATATGCCTAGACCCCAGTTTATTTTAGAGGTGGCCATGTGACTTAAGATAACTCAATCATGCTGAATTTCAGGATTCCTTCTGGGAATGCTTGAACAAAAGTGATCTCGTTGCTCTGGACCATTTATTATACAGATGTGAGGCAGTAGAACAAATGTAGCTATTTTTCTTCCATAACGGGTAAAGCCAACACACAAAGGAAACTAGTACTTAGAAAAAAAAAATCACAGAGAATCATAGCCAATCCATGAAAAAAATCATACCTAAAACTTATACCACCTTTAGAGTTTTTTTTCAATAAAGCAAGTTTATTCATTATGTATTTCTGCATTACAAATTACCCTAAAATTTATTGGCTTAAAATGACAATAAATATTTACTATTTCTTATGTTTCTATCGGTCAGGAATTCAGACAGGACACTGCGGGATGGTGTACCTCTGCTGCATAACTAGAGGTCCTCAACTGAAATAGTTGGTGGCCTGAAGGCTGTGGGCTAGAGTCATTTGAAGCTCATTCACTCACACATTTGGAAACTGATGCTGGCTGTCAGCTGGAGAACTAGCCTAGGCTGTTGGCTGGAACACCTCCACATGGCCTCCCCTGTGGGATGGGCTTCCTTCCACCATGGTAGCTAGGTTCCAAAGGAAAGGAAAGCACATAGAAGAGAGAGAGACAGAGAAAGATAAACATACATAGCAACAGAGAGAGAGAAGCTATGTTGCCTTTCATGATCTAACTTCAAAATTCAGGCAGGATTGCCTCTGCTTCATTCTACTGATTGAGTCTCTTACAGAAGGTACCCCCTTTTAGGGAGAGGCAAAATAAACTGCACCTCTCTATGGCAGTGTGCCAATGTCACATCATAAAAAGAGCATTTGATGTAGAGTATATATCAGTGGAGCTAACTCTGGAGAAAATAACCTACCTCACAGTCATGAATTTACATTTATTGTGTAAGCCAATTTGAGTTAAATTATTTGTTTCTTGCAACTAAAGCGCCCAACTCACATCACACTTACATACAGAAAGGAAGTACTTTTAGCACCCATGTCAGTCAGGGTTCTCCAGAGAAACAGAATAAATAAGATAACAAGACAGATAGATAGATAGATAGATAGATAGATAGATAGATAGATAGATAGATAGATAGATAGATGATAGATAGATAGATGATAGATAGATTTCTTTTAAGAAATTGGCTTATGTGATTGTGGGGATTGGCAAATCCAAAATTGGTAGAATAGGGTAACAGGCTAGAAACTCAGGCAACAGTAATGTTGTAGTCTTTAGTTTGAAATCAACAGGCAGGCCAGCAGGCTGGAGACTCAGGCAGGATTTTGATGTTACTGTCTTAAGGCAGAATTGCTTCTTTTCTGGGAAACTTTGGTTTTTGTCTAAGGCCTTCAACCGATTGTATGAAGCCCACTCACATTATCAAGGGAATCTGCCTTCCTTAAAGTCAAGTGATTATACAAAATATCTTAAAAACATCTAGACTAGTGCTTGACCAAATAACTGGGTACCATAGCCTCGCCAAGTCAACAGTAAAATTTAACCATTACAGTCACCCTTTGTCAACTTGGCACCCAATCTCCTTAAACCATACTTGATCTCCAAATGAAGACAATAGCAAAGTCACACTTCATCCTCACAGGATACAACTATCCTGTGTATAACTGAGAAAGCACTAACCCTTTCCTCAAAGAGGATGCAAAGCCCTTGGGTGATACTCACTCTTCTCCTTGATATCCTATTACTTAAATACTATGATGTAAACAATACTTAAATATGATCAAGTTAATACATCTTATGTGATAAGAGGATAAGAAAGGGAAGAAAAACAAACGTATTTGCTTAATAACACACACACATATATTCATAACAAAATAAAGAAGAAATACTCATAACAATTACAGGCCTCATTTCTGCAACTGGCCATGTGGTCATAAGTGTTATGACTACTTTCTTCTACCATCTATTTCATATTCTCCTTGCCCTTAGCAAGTACCTCAGCTGGCTGTGATTCTTTACCTGGTGGGGTAACCCAAACCTTCATTTCTGAAGGGTCTGGGCCATTAGTAGCCCTGCCTGAATTGGGTTGCTATAATTTTCCAATAACTTTAGTCACAAGGCATGGTATTACTAAGAAAATTTTTAAGGGAGCTCCTGTATTCCAGACATACTCATCTTTCCCTACATGGAGTAGCAGTGCAATTTGCCTTTGGTAACCAGAATCAATTGTCCCAGCCGGTGGAATAACTCCTTTCTTTGCTGATTCAGAGGCATAAGGAGCCCAAAGTGACCAGGTGGCAGTCTCAACCTCCACTTCAATGGGGTCATTGTTGTGTCTCCTCCGTAGAAGGGTAGAAGCACACCTCTCTTTGGAACTAACACCCCTAGGCCAGCAGAGCTTAAGGTCACAGGGACAGGAAGCAAAAGTTTTGATGATGGGTCACTAGGAATAAGTGGCACCTCTCCCATTTCAGCTCCGTGACTTCTGGCCTGTGAATCCTGGCTGTGGGAGTGACAATACCACATACTGAATGCTGATTTAGAGCAGGTACAGCACCCATTATGAAAACACCTTAAGATTGGGGATCAGATTTCTTAAGAACTTGTCCAAGATTACTCAACTAACAAATTAGAGAAAGGATTTGAAGTAAAGCTTTCTGACATCAAGATATGTTCCGTAATAATTTAATATGGTTTATTGAGTTTGAGAGTCTTTAAAAGGCTTTCAACATTGTGGCTACATCCAGATTCGACTCTGCTTACTCAATGGACTGCTTGACAGTTTGGGAAGTTCTCCATTTACCTCTTTAGATCCAATCTCCACCCTACTCTACCCAACTCCATACTCTGTACTCTGGACACTGACTTTATGGACTACATCAAATAGGCTTGCCCTCTAGCTTCTGGTTGTATATGGCCAGAAGGAGATACAAATATGGGCGAAAAGATAACAAATGTATTTATTCTTCAGCTCTTTCACTGATGCTCTGCAATATGTGAGTTGCTATTTTTCTTTGACATTTCCTGGGCTATACCTCTCCTATGCTAGAGCTATCTTTGAGTCCTGGGAACTCTTTCTTTCCTTTTCCCCTTACCACAACTGCTGAAGCTAAATCTGAGCCGCTCATATGGTACCATTCACTGGGAGACCAACCAGAAACATTGATTATTGATGGAATAATAATTTCTGTTATTATCAGAACAATTATTTTTCATCAGAGGAATAGATACATTAGAGATATGCTTTCACTGCCTTCAATGACTTTGTCAGCTCCACGATCTGTGGACCTATACAATGCCTTCTTTACCATGGCATCCCACACAACATCACCTCTGGCAATGCAACTTATTTTATGTTGAAAAAATTGTAAAAATGGGCTCACGCCCATATTACCATGTGCCTTATCACTAAGAAACAACTGGCTTGAGATAATAGTGGAATGGCCATCTGAAAGCTCATTTGATATACATCTGAGATACCATCCTGTGAAGTTTCTGAGATTTATCCTCCTTTAGGATGCAATATAAGTGTTTAATAGCCAGTATAGGGTGCTGCCATAACTATAGTCAAAACTAATATAACCTATAACTAAAAGATGGAGATGGGACAACTCCTTCTTATCATTACATCAAACAATTCACTTAAGAAATTTATGCTTCTGGTACCTGAAACCTGGGGCTTATTAGTTTCTCTTAATCCTGTCCACAAGTGTGAATGGTGCCTTCATTAAATTCTCTTCAATCACCCTTTTAAGAATGCCACCTGTTTCTCACAGGAACATCATTCCAGGAAGTGACCTGCTATATTCTAAGAAGGCTTATCTTCATATTTAAACTACCAACATATTATCCCCTATACTCACATCTAAAGGTGCTGTAGTTATATAAACATGGTTAGATGGTTCCTACCCCAATATTCTGGAGTCTGGTGGCTCTGCAAAAGATGAAAATTGGATATAGGTAGTACTGTCACAACTTCAGGGCTTAAAGAGTTCTTCAACCCTCTTAAATTAGCCATGAGTTCAAAGACCAACAAGCTAACGCTATGGTGTCAGCACAGAGAACACAGATGAAGCTAAATAACAGGGTCCCTCGGATAATACGCTCCATGTTTTAAATAACACATCTTCTTTCTGAACACGCCTTGATCTTAGTGAGCGCCCAGCTTTGCCCTTCCTCCACCCAAAGCTAAACTAGGAGGAAAAACCCGAGGATTCTCACTAACTGCAACAAATCATAGGTTTCTGTGCATCCAATTCTCTAGAAAACATGAATTGAGCACCAATGCCGTGTTGAAGCATTTCTGAAACAAATTAAGGAATGAACGTGTAGGATAAACATTCTTCTTCCCAACAATTGAATGGAAAACAGAATTTATATTTTAGTCTTTTTAAAAAATCAAACATCGTCTAGCAGAAGCTGAATCTTATTGACAGCTTACATCTACTAAGATGTTGTGAAATGGGAATCCTTCTGGATGAGTTCATTAAAAAAGAATCAAGGGAAGACCGTGCGTGGAACCAGGTATATTCACATATGACGGAATCAATTCAAATTTCCTCAAGTTTATGCTATGTTGAATTCTTAAGCATCATAAGAAATAGCTTACCAATGTGAAGGCGTAAGGATTTACACCTGCTAATTTTCACTCTCTTGTTTACAGCAGACTCAAGTATGTATAATATGGAGGATAATCCACAGGAGAAGATCCAGTCCCAGACCTTGCTCCCCTCTACCTTCTACAATGTGATTTTCTTAGCAAAGATAGCTAAAGGGACCATCAATGGCAGCCTTTAATGAGGGAAAGCTTGACTATGGAATGAGCATTTGACAGTCCTATCCCCTGTATTTAATGAAGGAATGAGAGTTGGTCTATGCTGTAATTGTAGAAACAATATATGAGTTCTAGGGAAATATCTAATCCTATCTTGCTATTGTATATGAATTTTCTCATACATTTTTTTCTATTCTGATTTTTTAATCTAAAGGGAAAACCTCATGAAATGCTTAAGAGAATTTTCTGGAATATATTCCTACTAGTGACAGAAAAAAACAAGATTCCAACTTCTGGCACAGATCTATTTTTTGGAAATGGTGTCTAGGATTAAGATGCCCTAGATGATTCATTTTGGTAATGTTTATGGAATGGAATCTTTTCTCCACTATTTTTGAAGGTATTTTCTTAGATTCAGCCATGTACTAATGTGAAAATTTCAAGAATTTTTCTAATAGAATATTTCTGTTTGTAGAGACTGGAAACCAACATGACAGAAGTCACTGAGATTAGAGAGACATTCTAGAGGAAGTGGATGATATATATTGCTTGTTGGGAGAAAATTTATTAGTGTTTCTTCTTAACTCTTTCCAAAGAACCCATAAAAATTTTACAAGAAACTAATAAAAAGAGCTGTAAAATGATGAAACCATTTGAGAAATAAGTTAACAAGTTAACTTGTTAAATAAGTTAATGAGTTAAGATATCACGAATTCATAGCATACTTTAGTCCCTCGGTCATTTCAAAATGGAATACAAGAAGGATACAGGACAGTTGAGACTAAATCACAATGATATGATTGTGACTAGGCATCAACACTGGCAGAGCACTTCCAAAAACCATTGTTAATGTCAATATACACACTTAGCCTTTCAGTTTCCAAGGATATGATAGAAATTGGAGAGTAATTGAGGAAATGTCTACACAATGCAAAATATAATACCTAGAAAATTAATCCCTGGATACTTTGAAATAACCAAGTAGTAACCAGCATAGAGATAGAGACAAAATTCTGCATGCTAGACTTCTTAAACTCTCATCAAATTACAAAATTGGGGCAAAAACATCTTGCTCGTTTATTTTTATTGGAAAGGAACTTATATTCACACAAAACTTTTACATTTAAAGATGAAGAAAGTGAGAGTCAGAGATGGTAGGTTAGTAACACATCCAGCTTTTACCTATCTACCTACCTAGCCAGCTCCCTAAATCAGTTATAATACTCACCAAGGCCGTGGGATCAAAACAAACCAATTACTTAGAAGAAGGACAATTTTTTTTTTTTTTTTTTTTTTTTTTTTGGTATTTGGACAGTCAGCAATATCTCCTAGGGATCGTCATCAAGGAAGAGGCAATACCAAGAAGCTTAGGGAGGGAAAGTGATTTGCGTAAGGTCACACAGCCAGTAAAAATGCTATACCCAGCATTCTTCATTGTTGGTATAAGTTTGGGTAGAGCATTCAATAGTTTAACAAAAAGATTAGAATATCAAATCTTTGGACTGTGTCAGTGAGTAGGATGAAAATTACATGAGATGAATCAAAGACCATTCTTTTTGTGAACTCGGAAGATAATTACAGATAAGTACAAACAGAGCCTGTATATTTGATGTGGCCCAGGGGCTTAAAACACACACACACACACACACACACACTCCTTTTAAATAGTTTGAAGGCAAGTCTTATCTTAATCAGCCAAAATAATGTCCATAGGCAAATATCAAAGTATAAGAAAAAAATCTGAGAATCGAAACATTTCCTTAATTTTTGCTATGGGGCTTCATACCTGCACCACGAGATAACTTTGTTTCAATGAAGTATTCAAACTCTTCAACAAATAATTTGATTATTTGTTGCATTAAATTTCAATTGTATATATCTATATATTTTCTAGTATATATGCCTGTTCCATTTATCTCAAATCTAAAGCCTTGGGGTCTTCTATCCTCTAGCCCCCTTGTTGTTGTTTTTTTCCTTTAGCATAGGATGCTACTCCTTCTGTTCTCTTTCCTCCTCAGATGATACATCCATATGTTATTGATACATCATGGCTTTATGTCAGAGAGCAGGGCAGAAGATTTAAGATAAAGTTCTTAGCCAAAGCTATTTTGGGGTAGGTTTGTTTGCATATTATAATACTGTCCTGACAAATTGTATTTGAAGTTAACATACCTTATCTTATTTAACGCATATTGCACAGAATTGTATAAATTCTATGTAATTCCTATGTCATGCCATAGAATTGTATAAATTCTATGTAATTCCTCAAGTGTACCGTGAATACCTTCTGTGCACCAAACATTGTGCTGGCAACTGGTGTACTGGAAAAAAATTTAAGCTATGATGGTACTGCTGTATATTTACCTGCTCTGGACCATTTTGAATGAATTTATCAGAATTCTGTGGCAAGAAAATGAAAAGAACAAATCACAGCTGACAGTAGTAAAACATGCCTGAACTTTGATTGATTAGACTCACAGTCATACACAAGAGAGGCTTTCCTTCAATGTTTACTATGAAAACATTAATAAAAACATAACACAGGAATGGTCAGCTCTAGCCTGCTGCCAAAATGTAAAGAAAACCTGGGAAATTCTTCTACAGGTATTGCCAACCACCATCACTCATCTTTTCCTTCCAGGGAAAACATTACATTTACGGCCACCTCTTGGTGTTTGGAAATATTCTTTGCAGTTTATACATGTCCTTCAAAAGGCCTGGCTTCATGTTTGGTGGAACAAATCTTGCATGTACTATATAAGTCCAGTGATGTAAATTTCTTATGATTCTCTTCTTCCTCAGCTGAACTCCTTCATTTCCTACCCAATACCTTCTAGTGCAGCGCTATCAAACTTCAGTGTACATCAGAATCCCCAGCAAAGCTTGTCAAAACACTGACTTCAGGGCCTCCCCCAGAAATTATGATTCATTAGGTCTGGGGTGTGCCAAGAATTTGCATTTCCTACAAGTGACCCTGTAGGAAATTTCTTACAAGTGACACTGACTCTGCCAGGCCACCAACCATATCTTGAGTGGCACTGACGTGGTGGGTTGCTACTGCAAGTGTGCTCTGCACACCAACAGCATCACCATCTCCTTGAAGTGTGTTAGAAATACAGAATCTTGGGCCCCACTGTAGATCTACAGAACGCTTTCCTCAAACAGTACCATGAGGTGAAATTACTCACCCAGGGGGTGAAATCTGTCATTACTAGAGAATACACAGCAAAGACCGTTTAAGTATCCAGGACCTGTGCTCAATTTACTTGCCTCTAGACTAGTCCTTCGTTGTCGAATACAGTTCTTGGATGTTTGCAGTAGTTTTCAAAATTAGCGATAATACTGTAGCTCTTCCCTTCAAGAGATGGAGTCCATTTCTTCACTTCCTTAATCAGGGCTGGCCACGTGATTTTCTTGGATCAGTAGAATGTACCGGAATTGGCGCTGTGACAATTACAAACCAAGGACTCAAGGAGCCTTGCGGTTTCTTCTCTTGCTGTTCTAGGGACTTCTGCCACTGGCATCTTGTAGAGAAGCTGAGGCTTACGTCTGCAGGATGTTATGGGTCATCAGCCCACTCTGGCCTCCATGAACAACCAGCCAACCTGCAGAAGCAGAGCTAGTTGACTGGCAGCTGACTTGAGGTACCTGAGTGAACCCAGCGGGATCAACAGAAGAACCACCTAGCTAAATCCAGCCGGTATAGCCAAGCTGCAAAATTATGAGCTAAACAAAGGGTTGTTGATTTTTACCAGTAAGATTTGAGGTGGTTTGTACAAGAAACAGGTACTGATACATGCTTCTTCTTACTAATTCCCTTTAAGACCTATAAAGACTAATTAAAAGAGAATTATGATAGAGTAAGCTCTGAGATCTCTCCCATTTCTAACTGCTTGGCTCTATTTTTCTTCACTAGGCCAGAAACAATCATTGACAATAGGTCAGGGACCAAATTGTAATTCTTCTAGCAAAAAAAACAAACAGCAACAAAAAGAAAACCATGCTTACTTTTATACATCACATAGACAAAAAATATTGATCCTTGCATATGTTCCTGAAGGATATAGAAGAATTGGTTTGGCTGTCTCAGGAAACCCAAGTCAGTGACCCAGAGAGAACATCAAGGGTGGCTGACGCACAGGCACTCATTTCCTTGGGGTCTCCTCAGTACCAAGGGCTTGTAGCTCTCACTCATGTATTCAGACCGGCTTGGGAAAGTTGAGCTTCAGTGCTGGACGTGTTTCTCCTATAAGATAGTACTAAGTATAAAGAGACACCAATTTTTCTCAAATTCCTTGTATTAGCAAAATTACTACCAATATTCTAATTAATTTTTCTCAATTAGAAGGCTAATATTCGAGTTCATTTTGGTAATATAAACAGGTAGAAATAACTAAGAAAAAAAATGTTTAAAAATGGAAAATTAACCTGAGAAAATTTTGCAAATAATCTGAAGCTACTAAAATTAAATCAATAAAAAAGTTGCACAAGAATAGACAGATTAATGTTTAAAACATAAGATCTGAAAAATAGGCTCTATTCTATATGAGAACTGAACATATGACAAAAGATACATTATAAATCAGTAAATTCTGTAACATGTTAAAAATATTATGAAGCTATACTTATATAATAATGTAGTATTGATGCTTGAGTAAACAGACAGGAAAATGGAAAAGAATATAACTCAGAACAAGATTCAATTTAGTATATGTTAAATAGAGCTGGCATTTTACATAAGTGGATAAGAGATGACTTGGTCATTAAGCAATATTTGGACAACCGGGTAGACATCTGAAAAAATTATTTTCTATCATGTCTCATACATAAAATATATTCAGCTGACCAAAGTTGAAATCTTAAAAGAAAAAAGTTAAGTATATAAGGAAAACTGGAAGAATTGCTTTTTATTATTTGATTCGAAAAGACATTATAAAGTATGACAATAAAATCAGAAGCCATTAAAGAAAAAAATGACATCATAAACTACACAAATAAACAAAACATCTACTTGGCAAATAGCATAAAAAAATTCAAAAGATGAAAGAACAACTCTTGAAATATATAAAAAAGAAATTTTCTCACAGAAAAGAAAGAAAATGGGTCTTAAATGTAAAGATGTTAATATGTCATTCATAGTATAATAAATGAAAAATAAAACAAGATATTCATTTTGTTTTGTCAAATAAGCAAAGATCAAAAAGTTGTATTACTCAATAGATATAGGGAACTATGGAAAAGTAAACTGGTATAACCTCACAGACAGCAATCTGAAAATATCTATAAAAATTACAGTCCATAAACCCTCTTACTCAGAGTTTCAATTTGTGTCCTGACTTTTTTCCCCTCAGAACACAAACTGATTAATAGAATATTAATCCAAAGGGGCAATTCATTGAAAAAGGAAATCCAATGAGTAATAGATGAAAAAACTCACCCAAATTATAATAAAAAAATGAAAATTAAGGCAATAATATAACAATTTCTCTGATCAATTTAGCAAAGATTTTTAAAATGTTAATAATCAATGCTAATGGATTTGAAATCAAATTAACACTGCTGTTACATATATTTTTGAAGAAAATAATCAGGCAATGTATAATAATTTTTGACAAAAATTTCCCTTCTCTGAATCTCTGCTCATGAAATAAACTAAGAGTTTAAAAAGGATTCGTACACACAGATATTCACAGTAATTTTATTCACATTATCAAACAACTGGAAACAACCAAATAACTGTTAAATAAATTACATGCCTTTTCAGATAAGTAAAGAGTTGGGATTTGAGGTTGCTTAGGATAGAATTAACTTAATCATTATCCACCTAATTAGTTTATTGCCAAAAGCAGAGGATACAAAAATCAGAAACATAAGGCCATTGGCATGTAACCTTGGATCAGAAAAACAATAAGACTGAGGTAGCCCAATGTAGCCTACAGAAATCGAATGTTTTGAAGAAAACCAAGAATATTTTACATAAGTTTTGCAGAGTTAACACATAAATGTCCTGATCTGTAAAAGCTCCCTCACTTAGAGACTCTCAACTTTTCCCCAAACTCTCATATTCTGATTTTATAATCCCAATATTTAAATAAGTCCTAAATTTTCAAGAGAGTTTTTACTGATAATGACTGTTCATCACTTTCTGATCTGGCCAACAGTTGCTTAAGAAATTAGAAGTCGACTCTCTTAATCATGAAATGTATATAGAATGGAATATTGTACAGACATTAGGCATTATGCTTGCAAGGAGATTTTAATAATAACGTGGAAAAATGTGCCATCAATGGAAGCAACTTATAAATAAAGAAAAACACTAAAAAGAGTTAGCACTGGCTACTCTTGTAGATGGCAAGATTATAATTTATTGCATAGACAACTTTTCAAAATATATGTATTAATTTTAAAGTTAAATATGGTTTATTTTCAAGGTTTACTGTGAGATTTTTGAGTAACAAAAAAGGATTGGCCAATTAGGAAAATTTCGGCAAAACCGTGAAAGAAGTAGTGCAAGATGTTGACAGTGGGCCTGCCCTAACTCCTCCTCCTGGCTTTCCACCATGCTTCCGGTCCTTTATTCCTTCCTGTTTGCCTTACACATCTTTCCCTCTACAACCCTCTGCCACTTCCGATCTTTTCCATTGTTAGTGGATAGATTAATTCTGTGGTTTTAGTTTTCCTTCCTTTTTACAAGTCATAACCAGCTTTCAGAGTTTCCTGATTCTAATGTCAAAGTCAATCTTACATTCATTTTTCTAGAATGTATTCTCAAGAAATATTTTCATGAACAGTAAATTTTATGAGGGTTGGGAAATATTCTATTTATAAAAATTATATCCTCCCCTACATTGTTGCTGTTTCCTGATTCTGAAATTCTAATAAGGAGAATATTGGCCCTATAGAGTCATCTTCAATAGCCCTTTACTTTTCTCTCACATTTTCCATCTCTTCGGCATTTTCACCTACAGTATGGGAGATTTTCTTGATTTCGACTTCCAGATCACCAGTTTGGTCATTAGCCCTGATCAGTCTACTATTGTATGTGTTCATTTATTTTATTTTTAGTTTTGGTAATCAGATTCGTTTAAAAGACCTCTTTGTTATTTTCTGTTCCTTTTTCATAGCAATCTTTTCTAGTTTTATTCGTGAAACAAGTTCTCAAATCTCTCAGATCATATTAAGTTCTCTCCTGCCTTGCGCAGGAGTAGCTGTTTATCTTGAACACTCATTCACGCTGTGACTATTCCTTAAGTGTTTGTTCACATTGCTGCATTAAGGGCTGTTAAAATGTAGGTAGATGGCACGGGTGTAATTTACAGTTGTGTAAGTCTATTTCCCCAACAGGACTCCCTTGTACATGGTAAAGCTGAGAGCAATAGATTTTCCTCTTGAGCAACCTTGAGAATGACTATCCATACCTCCAACGCTTTAGATTGTTTCCTCAATTGTTTTCTCTACTGGGTCTGTTTTCTGTCTTCTAAGATTTCTGCTCTCCTCTTGCTTCCTTTTTTGCTTTTAAACAGTTTGGGTTTTATTCTTTTTCTTAATTTATATATTTTCTCCCATTTCACTGGGATTTTGGAGGGTGATGAAATAGATGAATGTTTTCAATCTAGCATCTTTATAATTCTATGTACCTTTCTTAAGTTACTTATCATATCCTGTTTTGTATTATGCTTACGTATGGGTGTGTGATCTCGCATATTGTAAGTTCCTTGACCCTTCTAACTCGTTATACATTAATCACAACACCCAAAAGAATACTGATAAAGTTTCTACTAACTAAATGCTCATTACCATGTATTCTCAATTCTATCTCTAAATTATTTTTATATTTGGTTCTTTCATTTCATCCTCCTTACCAACTGCAAACTTTGATCACCTCTTTCTTGAGACATTTAAACAGCTTCCAACTGGTCCCATCACCTCCAATCTTTCCTCTCTACTGTCCCTCTTATATACTGCTGCCAAGGTTAATCACCCTGAAACTCAACCCTGATCATTTTATTTTTTTGCTCCAAAGTCTCCGTGTCCTAATATATTAATTCCAAAAATTTAGCCTAATATTCAAAGTTCTCCAACGTCTAAGTCCAACAAAGTTTTCCAACTTGAGTTCTTAAGATCGCCCTATAGCTTGCCTTGCTAACAATGTACTTTCTTCTTCTTAAATGTCTCCCTCCCCATCCTGCCTTGCACATTTTCACATGTCCAAATCCTGCCCAGCTTTCAAATGGAGCTCAAATGTCACCTCCTCCACAAAATTTTCTCTCAACTCTCCAGTAATCTTTCCTTTCTCTGAACCTATATAACTCCTTATCAGTATTACTGGTACAATATTTCTTCCTTTTTTAAATTTTTTAATGTATATGTCATGTAGCTATTCCCAGAAAACAGGCTTCTTGTAAACAAAATCTGAGTCTGAGTCATTATTTGTACCTATCATGCCAGCTAACACAGGAACTTGCAGGGTTAAAAAATAATTTTTTGTAAAAATAACAATAAAATCAGATATTAATTACCCACATTAATAAATGGAAGAGCTCAGCTAGAAATTATTAAAATCCAGGTAAGCCAAACTTTATTAATCATTGGCCTCCAAATCATTCACTATTCACCCTTAATAAATTATGCATATTAGAAGCAAAAAGAAAGAAAACATAAAAAGGAAAATTAAACAGGCTAATTTATGAACTGATCTTCTTTTGAATAATAAAATTAAAAGTACTTCTATTTACACATAATAGACTCCTACATCTTTCATTATTCACAGTTAGATATATCTCTGGTTATTTATGTGTGTGTTTTTTTCTCCTCACAAATACAAGCAATCAAAACATAAAATGCAAAATGAAATTTCACTCAGTCATTGAAATTACTAAAGAACTATACTACAAACACTTTCACCGTAATCCCTAGCACACACTCCTCAATAATTGTTGACTGTGAATGGAAATTTTGGGGTAAGTGTTCTTCACTGTGAAAGAAAGCAACAAATTAAAAAGCACATGTTTGCACCAATGATAATGATCAAAGTTTTTAGATTCCACCAGGAATGGGCTCTTGTTGCCATCTGTGCGGGTCCAAGATGGTGACATAGGAGCCTCCTGAACTCACCTCCTCCCGTGGTTACACTGAATCTACAGCTACACGTGGAGCAGTTCCCGCTGCAAGAAATCTAGAAACTAGATGAGTGACTTCTAAACATTGGGTGAACGAGAAAATACCCATATCACCCACATCGAAATGAACAGGAAAGGCTTAGACGTACTCTTGCCATGAACCCCACCCCTGGTGCAGCACTGTACAATGAAGAGGAAACTTCCAACTCCCAGCTTCTCCCTGAGGAGTGAAGACTTTAGATCCTACGTCTAGTGCCCAACTTGTAAGACTCCCACCTGAGGGATGGGCTCCCCAAACAACTAGCTCTGAAAGCCAATGGTGCTTGCATCCCCAAGGCTATATAGCAAACAAACAAACATTTCTTAAGGGGCTCATGAGGACTCAAAGTGGCTATCCCCCCAGGGTTCCTCAGGCTCAGCATAGAGGAGGCAGACTGAAAGATCCATCTTCCGGTCTTTCCCTGAAAAGACGTCTATTTGCATACTTTAAAAGCTGCTGCCTGAGCATTTAGGACACATCTAAGGACAGACTGCGATCCAAGGCAGAGACCGGTGAAGCCTCTGAACACCTCCTCTTCCCTCTCCCCCTAGCCTGCTTCAAGTCACCAGTGTCTCCCTAGAAGGAGCTTGTACATATGTCTGGCACTTCGGCTTTTGTGATTGTGACCCCAGGGAAGGGCCCTTGGATCACTTGGCTCTGATAGTCAAAGGGGATTATATTCACGAGTCCCACAGGACCGTAGCAAAAAAGAAACAGTTATTAATGGGTGTAGGAACATTCCCCCTTTATGGCTATATACTGGGCCCAGCATAAAGAGTCAGGTGAAAAAGCTCACCTCCCAGTTTTTTCAGTTACTTTAAATGTAAATGAACTAAACTCTCCAACCAAAAGACATAAAGTGGCTGCATGGCTAATAAAACAGGACCCAACTATGTGCTATCTACAAGAGACTCACTTCACCTTTAAGGACACACACAGACTGAAAGCGAAGGGATGAAAAATATATTCCAGCAAACTGAAACCAAAAGAAAGCAGGGGAAGCTATACTTCTATCAGACAAAGCAGACTGTAAGCCAAAGACTGTAATAAGAGACAAAAAATACCATTATATAATGATAAAGGGGTTGATCCACCAAGAGGATATAATATTTTTAAATATTTATATACCCATGTAGGAGCACCTAAATATATAAAGCAAACATTAACAGACCTGAAGAGAGAAATAAACAACAATATAATAATTATAGGGGACTTCAATACCCCATTTTCAACAATTAACAGATCATCCAGATAGAAAATCAATAAGGAAACACTAGCCTTAAACTACACGTAAGACCAGATGGGCTTAACAGACATTTACAGAACATTCCATCCAAAAGCAGAATACACATTCTTCTCAAGTGCCTATGGAACATTTTCCAGAATAGATCATATGTTAAGCCACAAAACAAATCTTAATAAATTCAAGAAGACTGAAATGTCATGGGTTGGAAGAAGTAATAGTCTTAAAATGTCCATACTACCCAAAGTGATCTACAGACTCAATGCAATCCCTACCAAAACGCCAATGGAATTTTTATAGAAAAAAAAAATCCTAAAATTTGTATAAAATCACAAAAGACTCCTAATAGCCAAAGCAATCTGAAGAAGAACAAAGCTGGAAGCATCACACTTCCTGATTTCAGACTATATTACAAAGCTAAAGTAACCAAAACAGTATGGTATTGACATAAAAATGGATACATAGATCAATGGAACAGAATAGAGAAATAAACCCACACATATATGGTCAATTCATTTATGACAATGGAGATAAAAATATACAATGGGGAAGGGATAGTCTCTTCAATAAATGGTGCTGGGAAAACTAGACAGCCACATAAAAGAATGAACTGGTCCCCTATCTTAACTCCATACACAAAAATCAACTCAAAATGGTAGACTTAAATTTAAGACATGAAACTGTAAAACTCCTAGAAGAAAACATAGGCAGTAAGCTCCTCGACTTGGAAATGTGTTTTTGGATTTGACATCAAAATCAAAGAAAACAAAAGCAAAAACAAACAAATGTGACTACATTAAATTAAAATCTTCTGCATAGCAAAGGAAACCATCAACAAAATGAAAAGGCAATCTACAGAATAGGAGGAAATATTTGCAAGCCATATAGCTGATAAGGGGTTAATATCTGAAATACATGAAGAACTCACACCCTCAGTAGCCAAAAAACAATCTTATTTAAAAACAAGCAGAAGGCCTGAATAGACATTTTCCAACGCAGATATACAAACTTCTGACAGTTACATGAAAAGATGCTCAACATCACTAATCATCAGAGAAATGCAAATCAAAACCACAATGTGATGTTAGCTCATACCTGTTGAAATGGTTATATCAAAAGGACAGGAGATAACAATTGCTAGTGAGGATGTGGAGAAAAGGGAAGGCTTTCACACTGTTGGTGGGAATGTAAATTGGTACAGGTACCACGGAAAACAGTACGGAGTCCCCTCAAAAAAATTAAGAATAGAACTACCATATGATCCAGCAATTCCACTTCTGGGATTGTATCCAACTGAAGTGAAATCATTATCTTGAACAGATGAGTGCACTCTGCTTTGGCGGCCCAGGTTCAGTTCCTGGGCACAGACCTGCACCACTCATCTGTTAGTGGCCAAACTGTGATGGTGGCTCACACACAAAAAAGAGGAAGATTGTCAGCAGATGTCAGCTCAGGGCAAATCTTCCTCAGCAAAAAAAGAAAATGTGGTATGTACATATATACATGCAGTGGAATGTTATTTAGCTATAAAAAAGAAGAAATTCCACAGGGCCAGCCTAGTGGCGTGGTAGTTAAGTTCACATGCTCTGCTTCAGTGGCCTGGGGTTCGTGGGTTAGGATCCCAGTGTGGACCTATGCACTGCTCATCAAGCCATGCTGTGGAGGCATCCCATATACAAAGTAGAGAAAATTGGCACACCTATTAGCTCAGGAACCATCTTCCTCAAGCAAAAAAGAGGAAGATTGGCAACAAATGTTGGCTCAGGGCCAATCTTCCTCAAACAAAAAGAAGAGTAAGAAATTCTTGCCATTTGTGACAACATGGATCAACCTGGAGGGCATTATGCTAAGTGAAATAAGTCAAACATAGCAAGACAAATACTGTATGATTTAACTTATATGTGGAATCTAAAAAAATGAACTCATAGAAATAGAGAGTAGATTGTTAGTTGCCAGGGATGGGGGGAGGAGGAGGAAATGGGTGAAGGTGGTCAAAGGATAGAAACTTCCAGTTATAAGGTAAATAGTTCTGGAGATGTAATGCACACCATGGTGACCATAGTTAACAACACTGAATTGTACACTTGAAAGTTGCTAAGAAAGTAGATCTTAAAGTTCTCACCACAAAGAAAAAAAAGGTAAGTATGTGAAGTGATGGTTGTGTTAACTAATTGTATTGTGATTATCATTTCACAATATATCTGCATATCAAATTAAAATATAAAATTACACAGTGTTATACGTCAATTATATCTCAATGAAACTGGAAAAGAGAAGAAGATTTTTAAGACAAAACACAGACTGGGAGAAAATATATGCAAACCTCTTATCTAATAAAGGATTTGTATCTAGAATATATGAAGAAGTTTTATCAGAAAAAAAATAACAGTTAACAATGGGCAAAACATTTAAACACTGTGGCAAAGAACATATATGTGTATGTCAACTAAGTTCATATAAAGATGCCCAAAATCTTTAGTCACTGGGAAAATAAAGAATAAAACTCTGGTGAGGTAATGCTATCCACCTACCAGAATGGATAAATTTAAGACTGAAAATGCTAAGTGCTGGTGAAGACGCAGAGCAACCGGAATTCTCATACATTGTTGGCAGAGGGGAAAATGGTGCAGTCATTTTGGAAGAGTTTTACAGTTTCTTATGAAACTGTAAATACACTTACCACATGACCCAGCAATCCCACTCCTGGGTATTTACAAGAGAAATAGAAACAGATGTCCACACACAGACCTGTGTGAGAATGTTTGTACCTCCAGCTGTAAGAGCCAAAAGAAGAGCCAACCTAACTGCTGAATGGATGAGCAAACGGTGGTGCATCTGAGCAATGGAATACTACGCAGTGATAAAAAAGTAACAAATTACTGATACACGCAGTAACCTGGGTGAATATCTAAAGCTTTATTCTAAGTGAAATAAGGCAAACACCGAAGGCTGCATACTGTATGATTGAGTCTACATGGCATTCTGGTCTGGAAAAGGTGAAGCTGTAGAGAGTTATCACATCAGTGATTACTAGGGGCTTTTTAAAAAGAAGAGAAAATGAGTATATTTCTTTTAGTCTTTGTATTTATACAAATTTTTAACTAGCAGACTAATGCAAATTTTTAATGAAGTCATAAAATGTACTATTAATGATTTAGGAATTTTCTGTAGAAAATCTTGAGGAGGAGTTTGGTAACTCTCACATAATTAATGGCATTTTCCTAAGGTTGTTCTGTTTTGTAAAAAGAAAATGGATAATGAGTTGTAACCTACTGCCACGTGCTTGCATTTGTCTTTTAGAAGAACAGCTCTTGAAAATGCAACTGTTGAAAAACCACTAGAACCCTGTGCAACTACATTGTATATCCCAAGGTCAGCCCATCCACCCAGAATGACTGTTGTTTAATATGAAAAATGCTAGTGATCATTAACTGACACCATGCTGTAATTCTTCAAATGTTTTGTTTGTTTGTCTGTTTGTGTGAGTGAGGAAGATTAGCCTTGAGCTAACATCCATTGCCAACCCACCTTTTTTTGCTGAGGAAGACTGCCCTGGGCTAACATCCGTGCCCATCTTCCTTTACTTTATGTGGGACGCCGCCACAGCATGGCTTGACAAGCAGTGCGTCTGTCCGTGCCTGGGATCTGAACCAGTGAACCCTGGGCTGCCGGAAGTGGAGCACGCGAACTTCACCACTATGCCACCGGGCCGGCCCTCTTCAAATGTTTAATGACTACATCATCTTAGAAATGACTGTGTTGAAAATATAAAAGTAACCCTCTACTAAAGTTTCTAGGAAAGATCTGAAATGCCTCTCTTATTCTCCCATTTTTATTTGGGCAAGCTTTGGCAATTATCTGCTAGAAGCATCTGGGAGGACACAAAAGATGATACGGGTTTCCAAGAACAAGCTAGACCAGCTGGCTTGCCAAATGTCGGCATATGGGGTGGGGAGGACCATTATTTTGATTTGTGGAGGTCATGCTGTGTGGGTTAGCAGCGAATCCCTCTATCACAGAACACCGCTGTATGCCTACGTGTAAATGCATCCTCACAGTTGTACAAACAGCTTAAAAGTGCAAATAAATGATTAACTACTCCGTGTGGAAATTATTGCTAAAAACTAGTATTGTCATTAAAATATTTAATATGCGACAGGCCTAATATCAGTTACAGCATTATATTACAGCCAGTATACATTATTTTAGGATCTACAAATAAAATGATACTGCTGACAACTTCTTCAGAATGGATTTTCAATCACAACACTATGAAGGTGAGAAAACCCCTCTTTTTTCCCATTTGACAGGTTGTTGGTGGTGTTGCCATCAGAAAAGCGATTTCACTAAGTGAGTTTGTGTCCAGATTGAACACGACTGCTGACAGGAGAGACTTCAACAGACTCTCATAGTCCCACAGTATACTTTCTGGGAAAATACATCCAATTCTGATCTACAAAAGATAGAGGAGAAACATCTCAGACACCCAGCTGTGTACCACTTTGTGATGACTGGCTGGACTCCAGCCTAGACTCAACAAACTAATTTGTGAAGCAGTTCAGTATCGGCGTACAACTTAGTAATGATCCAGAGAGGAAATATGTACTCGGAAGACATTATATGGTAAGTGGATTTGGGCATAACTTCACTGAATACTTAAAAAAATAAAGACAGCAGGAACCAGAAAAAGTTTTCAATTGTTGAAAATGCACATGAGAGATTCTCTCTCTCTTCTTTTTTTTTCTTGCAGCTGCAGTAATAAATGCTTTTCCCCATGAAGTATTGACACTGAAAGAGAAGTATCAATGCTTCCTGCAGGACCACCTCATGTTCTGGGTTTTCCTAGAAGAAAGAAGTCATCTGTCAAGCAAAATGTACTGTCCCCCTGGTGACTAAAATATTGTAAAAATGATTTCAAAAACAAGTGTATTGTATGTGGCCTGGAAAACTCCCACATATTGTACATTCTTTCAGGAAATTCCTTTCTATAGAATATTTGAATGCAATAAAAGAAAATGATGCTTTAGACACATTCCTTTAGTGCATTGTCTCAAACTTTACTGTGCATAAGAATCACATGGGAATATTTTAAAAATGTGAATGCTAATTCAGTAGGTTTAGGGTAGAGCCCAAGACTGCATATCTATCAAACTCAGATAATATTGATGCTGCTGGTCTGCAGACACACTTTGAATAGCAAGGCTTTAGAATATTCTACACTGAGAGCTGAACACTGTCAAATCTATAATCTATTTGGGCAGTAGCATTCTATTAGTACTGGTGAGGTTTTGTCTTGTAAGGAAAATAATATTTGAATATACAGCATATTCACTTGAAAAGTGTGTGCTTGGGAACTGAAAGTTGAGAAAAGCAGCATGAGGACTAAGGTTGACTCTCAGAGCCCCAGGAGGACTGGCAGTGAAAGCTTTGCCTATGAATGCTAAATAGCCACAGTCCGTATCCCGTCCTTTTTTTCCCAAAATGATCGAATATAATTTAATCTTGATCTCCCTCTGTACTTCTGAACTGATGTTTCAAATCTGTTTTAATAGTCCATGTAGTAGTTTTCTAGGGCTGCCATAACAAAGTACCACAGACTGGGTGGCTTAAACAAAAATTTATTTTCTAACAGTTTTGGAGGCTGAAAGTCTGAAATCAAGATGTTGGAAGGTTGGTTTCTTTTGAGGCCTGTCTGCTCAGCTTCTAGATGGCTGTCTTCTCCCTCTGTCTTCACATGGTCCTCCCTCGGCATGTGTCTGCGTCCTAATCTCCTCTTCTTATAAAAACACCAGTCATATTGGATTAGGGCCCAATCTAATGACCTTATTGTAATTTAATTACCTCTTAAAGACTCTGCCTCCAAACACAGTCATATTCTAGGTACTGAGGATTAAGACTTTAACATATGAATTTTCAGGGAACACAATTTATCCTGTAATAGTCCATATAACTACAAAGTTATATAATTGGTATATAAGTATATATATACACACACTTCTCTCTCTCTCTTTTTTTTTACAACCCACCAAAAACTTTAATGAAGTGCTAGGTTATTTAGGTGTTGTAATTGCTTTTTGACAATACTTTTCTAAACTTTGAGTACTGTTGAAAGTCAATGGCATTATTTTAAAATCTATTTGTGAGCTGCTACAAGAACAATTGTACAGTAGTTGTTAATAACACTTTAAGTCCTTTACCACTAATACAATAAGTTAAACATCTGAAGCAATTAATGATAGTAATTAGTAAATAATAAGTATTAGCTGAACCCATACACTTCTTTAAATGGGTACACTGACCAAATTATACTGGCCCAAACTAATTAAATTAACACTAAAATATAATTTTAAAAAAAGTGACATCAGAGTCTTCATGGTTCTCCCGGTCTTGGTGCCTAAAATGAGGAACTAGAAGGTTGATCTATCTGGTATACCAAGAAGTAAAAAAGTGGAGGCTTTAGGTAAAATAGACAATCACTGTTCATGTTCTTGCGAATCCCCATCCCAAATCTCAGAGTCCCAACTCCACCTAACAGTTTATTGGCTCACTTAGGTTTCCAGAAAGAAGACACAGCAGTTCACAATAACACTAAGAGACTGTTTGCCTAGTGCACTATCTTAATATTTGCTCTGATGCTGCAAAAGCAAGACTGGGTGCAACTGCTGATGCCCAAGAACAAAACAAAGCAGTAGGACCAAAGAGAATTAGTAGTCGATACCTTTGTTACCGCTACACACTTGGGGTAAAGATGTCAGTTTCACTTATGAATGTCCTTAGTGACGCAGTAAAGATTATTAATTTTATTTCATCCCAACCCTTGAATGCGTGACTTTTTAAACATAAATCACTTTTGCTGTGTACTGACATAAGATAGTTGTCTCACGTAAAAGCTCCTAGGCAGTTGGAGTTGTAAGCTGAACTAGTTGCTTTTTTCATGGAGCACTAAGTTTACTTGAAAGAACCATGAACAGATAAACTATGGTTATTCAGACGTGGGCATCTGGCAGATATTTTCTCAAAAATGAACATAATGAGCCTAATACGTTAAGAAAACAACTGACAGTATTTGTTGGCAAGGATAAAATTTGAGCTTTCAAGCAAAAACAGAATTTTGAGAAATTTATATTTGTCTCTATGAGCTTGACACCTTCTCAATACAGAAAGACTCTTCTAATGAGATTAACAAATGTTACTATTTAATAATGTATAATAAAATGTTTCAACATTTAGAAATCTGCCCAATTCAGTGGACCAACATTTTCCAAATGGCAAACGCAAAATTGAGCATGGTAGAATACGCCAAGATTGTCTAGTGATTTTAATGTAATGGAGTCAAAAAGTTCATTAACATAGTCTCGATTTTCACATTGCAACTAACCTTTAAGAAATGATCACTTGTAGAGTGGAGTAGTGTGAAAAAGAACATCCAAATTGTTTCAAAAAGATATTAAAATATTCCTTCCTTTTCCAACTACATATTTTTGTAATGTTGGATTTACTTTGTTTACTACAACCAAAATGACACATCATAACTGACAGAATGAAAAAGCAGACATGTGAATTCAGCTGTCTTTTGTTAAATCAAATATTAAGTAAATTTGAAAAAAAACATAAAATACAGTAGTCACCCCCATCTGTGACTTTATTTTCCACAGTTTCAGTTACCTGTGATCAACTGTTGTCCAAAAATGTTAAATGGAAAATTCTAGAAATAAACAATTCATAAGCTTTGAATTGCTTGCTGTTCTGAGTAGCGTGATGAAATCCGGAGCCATCCCACTCCGTCCCGTCCAGGCTGTGAATCATCCCTTTGTCCCGCAGATCCACACCGTACACGCCACCTGCTCCTTAGTCATTTAGCAGCCGTCTTGGTTATCAGATCAACTGCCGCAATATGGCAGTGCTTGTGTTCAGGTAACCCTTATTGATGGCCCCAAAGTGCAAGAGTAACCATGATGGCAATTCTGATAAGCCAAAGAGAAGACGTAAAGTGCTTCGTTTAAGTGAAAAGTAAAAGTTCTCCACTTAATAAGGAAAGAAAAAAATTCATACGCTGAGCTTTCTAAGATCTACAGTAACTTTTATTACAGCATATTGTTATAATTGTTCTATTTTATTATTAGCTATTGTTAATCTTTTACTGTGCCTAATTTATGAATTAAACTTCATATCTAAACAATATCTAAACATCATGTATGTTTAGAAAAAAACTATATATAGGGTTCAGTACTTTCCGTGGTTTCAGGCATCCTCTGGGGGTCTTGGAAGGTATTCCCTGTCGATAAGGGGGTCTACTGTAATGCCACTCTACTCATTTTTTTTTTTTTTTGGAAAAATGCTTTGGATAATATAGTTATCTTCACAAAAATAGTTTTTGTATTAATATGTAACAGGTTAATTATTACTATTTTTAAATGAGTGATTAAATATTTAAATTTTTTCAATATTAACTCCTAGTACAGTAAATATCAGTGACTAATTTACATAAACAAAGTTCTCTGTCATCTTCAGTAATTTTTAAGTATGAGGGTCCTAAGACCAAAAAGTTTGTTTGCGAACCACTGCTCCAGGCAATACACACTCTTTTATTCTGGCTAGGGATTCTGCACAAATCCTTACATGTCACCCATCCTTATCACGTGAGCTAGACCAAGCATGAACGTCAAAGAGAGTTCTTTAATGTTTCTTCCCCCCAAAACAACATAGAGCTTGGCTCTTCCTTTCCCCAAGATTAACCTAACCATATTTGTCTTTGCAGAGCTGGCAAGAGGCTCAAAAAAAAAAGCCCATTCAGTCTAAATCGTATTCCTCCAATTGGAGAAAGAAAACTTTGAACACTTTTTACACTTCTCCCTGAAAACATAGTGCAGAATCATTCCTGAGAAAGCCATCATTCTTCCTACCTGGGCCTATTCAGCCTCTAAGGGCAGGTGTTTCTTCAGCAGAAAACTAATGATAAAGCACCATGATATGAGTCAAAAAGATTGTGAAGGAAGACAGAGTTGTCCTCTAGGTCTGCCTTCACTAATATCACCATCATCATCATCATCATCATCATCACCTTTGCCTACACATCCCATACAACACACATAGCTACTAAGTCTTGTACCTGATATGCCAGGAACTGTACTAAGTACTTTATAAAAATTACCTCATTTAATCTTCACCACAGTCCTAGGAGGTAGATATTATATTATTTCTGCTTACAGATGGGAAATTGGAACCAAGAGGTTAAATAAACACCTCAAGGCCTCAGCTAATAAGCTGGATGATCTGGAATTTAACTAAACCAGAGTCTTAACCACTCGACAGAAAAGCTCCACTACTTCCTATCAAGTTGATGCACAGGGGGATACGTTAACATCATCCTGAAAGGCCTCACTTGCCATTTTGTTTTTGTCAAAGTCCCATTTCCCTGAAGGATGGGTTAGGAAAACGGATTGCGTTCAAATTCAGTGTTTACAACTTTGAGAAGTTATTCTGGGAGACTTTTCGTTAAGTTATGATAGAAGGAGATTTATTTTGAATGATTCTATGAAGTTTTGTTTATTTGCATACTATCATTGTAAGTGAAAATTATAGTCTTATATGGCTTTCACTTGCTAATAAAAAGAAGCATAAAAGTTTGCCTGTAAGACATATTTTGTTTTCCTCAACACAAAATTTAAGGAGGGCTTTATCATGCGGAGTCTTATAGGAGAGATTCTAGGTTACATAATGGACAATGTCTTCAACTACCATTGCTCAAGCAATAAAGAAGTGTTCCAATGGCCATTTCTTATATCGACCCTCTATAAAAGTTTAGAGCATAACATTAAATCATATATCCATGAAAGTATTTCTGAAAGGAACTAAGTTATTATCACTTAGATATGTTATCCTGGCTGACCTAACTTGACGCAGAGACTTGGTTTGGAAAACCTGGAGAAATGAATAGTTAATACATTCTTAGCCTCCATTATTATATCTCAGCAGAGCTCATGGCAAGTGCTCGCTCACAGTCAATTCTTGATAAGACTTGCTGACATTGCCTGAAGAAGTGATATTATGTGGTGTTTATGAAAATAAAATCCTGTGCTTTAGATGCCAAACATTCGGGCAACTGACAAATCTGCTTTAAAAATTCAGAAGCCTGTCATATTCTCAGACAGAGAAACATCCTAAACTCTACCCAGATAAGTCTCAGGCAGGCCTTGGAGGATAGCCTGTTTTTTTTCTCTCAGAGGGACAGACATTGAATCTATGTAAATTCCTCTCATAGACGGGCAATAGCCCTGGGCCCTGAGCCTGAGTTTGGGTGAGACTGGCCTTGAAGGGGCAGATTATAGAATGAAGGAGGGGATGGTCATGCCTACAGTAAAACACAAAGAACCACTGAGGTTTCCATCAGAGGGGGCTAAGCAGAGAAGCAGAAGCCAAGGACAGGTCAGCAAGACAGAAAGCAAAGTTACCAGACTGGATAAAGGATTCCAAAGTTTAAGTAGAAGAGTGTAGGGCCGAGGTTCATTTTCAAATGTGTCCAGGCCCAGCGTATTTGAAGAAAGGGATTTATAGCTATGACAAGCCTGCTCAAATGAAATCTGAGCAAGATCTGGAGGAAGTGTTGAGACCACAACCACCACTATCACTACCAAGTTTTTTTGTTTTTTTCTGGGAAATATGGAAGAGAAAGTCATATTATTTCAAGAAAAAATCTTATTAGGACAGGTTAAGGATTATAAACTTCAAATATCTTTTATTTGAACTTACTTAAAATCAGCAGGAGAAAATTTTGAGGCTACACAATAGAATAAAGACTGCTATCTCAGTTTCCTATTGCTGCTGTAACAAATTACCATAAATTTAGTGAATTAAAACAATACAAATTTATTATCTTACAGTTCTGAAGGTCAGAAGTCCAAAATGAGCATCACCGGGCTAAAATCAACGTTTGGGCAGGGTTGCATTCCTTTCTGGAAACTCTAGAGGAGATTCTGTTTTATTGCCTTTTTTAGTTTCTCGAGGCTTTGACTTCCTGCTCCCTCATTTACTTACAAGGATGCTTGCAATTACATTGGGCCTACCTGGATAATCCAGAAAGCTTTCCACATCTCAAGGTTAACTGATGAACCACCTTAATTCCATCTGCTACCTCAATTCTTCTTTGCCATGTAAAAAAGTATATTAATAGGTTTCAGAGATTCGGATGAGGATGTTGTAGGGCAGCCATTATTTAACCTAACACACCTGCCAATAAAAGTCACTTAATGATATTTTGAAAAAGAATTAAAATGAGACCACAGCCACAAGCCAATAGAGGGAGATTTGAAGGTATGCAAGAGCTTTTGACAATGCATTTGCTTCTTGAATCTATTAAAACAAGCCTTTCAATATGATAAGAAAGCTTTTTGCCTTTTGGCAAGCAAACGAGGAAATTCAAATTTATTTTAAGATGATACAGAGAGTTAAATATTATAATGTCAAGATCACATGTGTTAATCAATACATAGTTCCTGACCATATATTAATAAACTTGTGAAAAGCTCCTGACCTGCTTTTATATTCCTGTTAACATAGTTTTATATACTTTTTGTATTATAAACAATTCCTGTATATATTTATTCTTAGTATGTCAGTAGTCAATAACATATTATATGTATATAGTCATTGTGGAAGATAATATGTCAAGATTCAATGTTAAAATTTGTTGAGAAATATGTTAGCATGGCAGTCTGTAAGAACATTCCAGATAAAATAACTTTCTAATTTGGGGTGGATAAGGAATTTTCATTAATGTAAAGTATGCTAAACCTTGAGTCCGTCCTAAGGAAAATATGTTTGAATTTTATTTATAATAACACAGATATTGTCCAATCACTCAGTGTTGAGACTGAAAAATTCTTTTGAAAAAAAAAATTTCTTATATCCTTTTCAGCTTTAAAATTTTAAAATCAGTGAGGTTACTGGATATGAGGAAAATATGTTTGAACTTTATTTATAACATAGATATGGTCCAATCTCTCAGTGTTGAGACTGAAAAATTCTTTTGAAAAAAAAAGTTCTTATATCCTTTTGAGCTTTAAAATTTTAAAATCAATGAGTTTACTGGATAAGCTATAAGAGAATCCTGGAAGTTAGAAAATGCAAATGAGTATGTCATAAAACTGTAAAACCTAGAGAAATAATATGCCTAGTCATCATTTGATGATTTCAATCAGTCATTTATCTTACAGAAGTAATTCCATGAGAAATAGCATTCCCCACTCTACCTTCATTATTGAATTGGAACTGATGTCTGAGCCCAGGACTCCCATTGATTTAATTCAATTTTTTAAAGAATAAGTTACTTATAAAAGGATTTTAACCTAATACATTTATGTGTGACTTCATCTGAATTCCATTTGAGGTGTTGTCTCCCTAACTTTGCCAATTATTTTCATTATATTTTGTTTTATTTATCTTTTTTCAACTTCCTGGAAGTCTTGATCAAGAAATGAGGGTTGGGAGGCATAGTTTAAGCACAGAGCAGTCAAAATTAATTTGTGAACAGTTCTTTCTAAAATACAACTGAGAGGATTTGTCATAATTCCTCGGACTCAGAATGTTACTTGCAAGACTACAGCAACCATTTCTGTATTTCAACCTTCTTCTGTCCTTTGGTCAGACTCAGGGACAACAATATGGAGGACAAGATTAAGAGTATGAAAACAGTGGTCATTTTCAGCCTTGACTGAAATATTCATTTCTAGAATTGAACCAATCAAAAAAAAAGGATGATTATTAAGAAATAATGTTTGGCTTTTAGTTGGATATAATCCTTTAGATTTATGCATAGACCATGTGTTGGGGAGACATAATTTCAGTGCATGCTGGTATTTCATCACCTGACTCCCAATTCTCCTCACCAACACCATCTTCCTCACTTCAGTGTAACCTCATTGGATTTCCAGCTTCTTCCATGCAGCCATGTGCTCAAGGAAGGTGACTTTATCCCCAGCCCCTATCTGTGCTCCCTTTCTCATGAGCAGGCAAAAACTATAATATGGATTCTATATAATTTCTTCTGTAGTTTACAAAACCCTCAAAATGAATGTAAACTGTGGAAGATCTAGAAAAGAATCCATGAATCGAGTCAGTATAATATACAGTGTTCCTCTACTCTTCCACTGTCATTAATCCTTTAAACCACCTTCACCCTGTTATAGATCTGTGCAAATTATTGAGTCATAAACTCTTTTGTTAACCTTGTCGTAGAAATAGGGACGCATAAGAGGTTGAGACACTGTATTTCTCAAAAGTTATTTAGCTTCTAGCTCTTTCATTTCTAATCAATCAGTCTGTTTCACAGAAACTGCTCAAACACTTGCTGAAGCCTTTGGGAACCTTCATTCTTACCAGGGTAGGTAAGAACTTGCTTCAGCTTGAAGACAAGAGAAGTTGACAACTCAGTCAACAAACCCCTTTCACAGAGTAGTAGAAAGGAAAAAAAATCCTACTTAACTAAAAAGATGATGGTAGACACTTTTGTTGAGGAAAACCCCTTGATGAGCCATGGTGGGTCTTTCAAGATGAGACACAATATATATTGCCTTTCTTTGTTTGCTGTGATTTAAGTAAAAACACAAGAAAAAGAAAGAGCAGTAGCAATAGCACCACAGCCTCTATTGTTAAGGTCAAAAGTCTAATATTTTAGGGAATGAATTCTAGGCATTTGCAAATAGAGAAAATAAGTTCATTACAGTGAACATATCAACTTGGACCAAATCAGAATTAACAACATGGGATACAGCAGGAACAACATGGATTGAAGAAACACAAGGACCAAAGAATATACAAGAGCTAGACAGAAACACTACTAGATTCACCAAGTAAGCAGGACATGATTTTGTACAGAAAAGCAATGCAGTATAATAAACTAAGCATAAGGTTTGCCTTAATCCCGAAACAAGCCTGGGATCAAACTCTTACCCAGGCAAACCAGTGGTATGATCTTTGGCAAAGTTCTTTTCCCCCTTGACCTTCAATTTCTCTGTCTATAACAAGTAATATTTAGAAAGGTCCTGGAGCATATTAAGAAGTTATTTTATCATTATTTGCACTATAACCAGACATCTCTAGATATACCTTATTTTTTTTACAAATCTGTATTTATAATCTGCTTCCTATGTTTTTGATTATATTAACCTCCAGTTTTATATAGTAGATTACAATATAGTTATTGACTAATCCTTTTGTTGCCATTATACAACCCTGTGATAAAGTATAACTTCAGCTCTTGCTAAAGAGAGGTAGTAATTGTGTTGGACTCAACCGATACCTCTTTACCCTGGTGCCCTAACTGGGTAGACATATCCCCTATATTTCATTTCGGCACTGTGATCTGGACTTGAAGATAGGAAAACTTAAAGTATTCTGTATGTTCTTGACCTACAATAAGTCTTAATAAATTATGTCATCTTTATGCCACAGAAGACCCTTGAACAACATTTGTGTTAAAACTGAACACAACATATACCAAAATATTTCATCCATTTACAAATCTGTCCACATGTAGATTTTCACTGTGTGTCTCTTTAGTACAGCTTTTACTGGCACCAGTAATCTGAAAACAAGCTCTGGTACATTCTTTACAATGTAGGCTTGTGCAGTGAAAAGGTAGAACATTAACTGTAGAGTTAGAGTTGAAATAAACTGATAGTAAGCCATACTGTTTTTAATGAAATTGTTACAGTTGCATGTGCATTTCTCCACCTACTCTGCCCTCCAGTAGCCTTCACAACTCCCCAACCCTGCCTGCCAATATTTATTAGATTTGGTTGAAATCCTTTGATTTGCATTAAACAGTTTTTGTTTGTTTCTTTTGGCTTGAGATTCTGTGATCATTGAAAAATGCTAATGTCATGTAGACCAGCCAAACACTTTTCCTCATAAATATTGGATGTGCTAGTATTTTGCATGTTTTTTACTTATTTTGAATTTTAACATTTAACTGAGCACAGTATTACTTATTCAGTATTATTTCTTTATTCACTGAATTAGAAATTGAAATGTAAAAGTGATGATATAATGGTTGTGATATTTTTAATATTAAATATCAGTAATTATGTGATAGCAAAAAAAAAAAAATATATATATATATATATATAATTCTCATTGTACCTAAGGTAGGGAAAAAATATCTTGAAAACGAAACAAATTACCTGCTGACATTCAACTTGCCAAAAATTTCAGCAAATTGTTTTGGGATAACACCATTTATTTTCCACTCAATCATCACTCTCAAGTGATTTTTTTCTTGTTTAGAAAATCCCTATTTTTGGTCAAAAACTTGGCCTCATTCATTATCTACAACGTCCCCGAATCCACAATAGGGTAGCAAGTTGCATACCAGAGGAGCTGTAATATTTTTAAGTAATTATATGAAGCTCTATATATTCTAAGTAATTTATAATATTTTGTTTCTTCTCAACATCCTAATCTACAGCCTACATCTTAAAACAAAAGCCAATGGAAGGCTATATTATGTTTAACAGAATAATGAATGGCAATAACTTACAACAAAGTAAAAATTTCACAAATGCAGGTTATGTTTTCAATATGATTATAGCAAATATGATATAGACACATAAATATATAGTCACTCATTTCATCCATTCATCCTATTTTCCCAAAATGTTCTCAATCTGATTCTGGATGCACATATTTTCCTGTGATTCCCAACTCACCCTGGACTCACGGCACTGCAGAGCAGTCATGTCTTCAGCTTCTTCCCAGAGGGAAACTTCAAAGGCCGAAATGGCCCTTCAGACAAACAGACTTGGAAAACAAGACCTTCAAGCACCATCTGGAGTATACCACCAGATGCAAGATGGCACTGTCGTAGCAGTGGAGTGAGCAGCCTCAGTCCACCTGGGAAAGGTCTGCCCAAGCTTGTTTTCACTCTCAATTCTTTGAAGCCCCCAGGACAGCTCAAGAGGGTACATGTATTTCGTCACCAAGTGTTGATTGAGAGGCTGCTTAGTGAAGTACATCAGAATAAGTGAATGTAGCTGCATATAGTTCTTGGTTCCGGCAATTACTGTGTGCCTGTTGACAACTTATTTAACTTCTCTGAACCTCTGTTTCTTCCAATGTGTAGCTGGAAAATCTACAATCTAATTGCACTTTTCTGATGATTAAATAAGAAAATATATGTACAGTATAGCTGATAGGGAAGTTTCAATAAACACTAGCCATTATAGTGTTTACAATTATCATGTCATTAGGGACATTCACATTAGTATAAGTCATGAACCTGGGCTTTAAGTTGTTTATCAGCCATTTGGGAGCCTTAGACTTAAAACATTAAAACTTTCATCCGTTTATTCATTGTATTCATGTTTTGGGTACACCTACTTAATCAAGGATTTTATTAAGTACTGATATAATAATACAAGGCAAAATACTTCAGCATAGTATAGTGGAAAAATCACACTTTCAAACATTCTAAGCCTTAGTTTTCTATTCTTTAGAATAAGAATAAAAATAGGGATATTTTGAGGATTAAATGAGATAATATACTTATTTAGTATATAGTAAACATAAAATTAATACTATAAAATAGATGCTGGATGGAAAGATAGAGACAGAAAATGAGACAGAGAGAAATATTAAATGTGTGGGACAAAATACAGGATTTAAGAGACCAGACAGGCTAGAATTACTGATGAAAATATGTTTAAAAGGTAATATCATTACTGGACTTTAAAGCCAGAATAGAATTTGATACAAGCAAAGATGGGGCTAGGCTATAAATTACAACCTGAGATCAGATTGTAGACCATCTTGAATGGCCCACTTGAGAGGAGTGGATTCAAAGAGAAATTATTGGATTATATAACAATTGAAAATAACGTGATTAACTCAGTGTTTTTGGATGGCCAGTTTTCACATATAGGTGTTATACAAGTTAACCATGCAGAGGGATACAATAATGTATATAAGGTGGGTAGAAAAAAGAAGAAACTAATGGCAGGAAGAACAGCTAGTAAAGTAGAACAATTGGTACTGTTGACAAGTATCAGAGAAGGGTGAGAGCAATGTTAGATGAGAGACCTTTCAAAGGATTAGCCCAGTGGGATGTTTGTTGACTTGCTTGCTTGTTTTGCAAAATAATGTACAGACTGTCTGAACTTACGATGGTTCGACTTATGATTTTTCAACTTTACAAAAGTGCAAAAGCGATAAGCATTCAGTAGAAACTGTACTTCGGATTTTGAAATTTGCTCTTTTCCTGGGCTAGCAATATGCTTCTTGTTCCTCTCCTATGATGCTGGACATGGGCAATGGGCACAGCTGCCTGTCAGCCACACAATCACAAGGGTGAACAACCGATACACTTACAATCATTCTGTACCCATCCGACCATTTTGTTTTTCACTTTCAGTAAAGAAGTCAATCAATTACATGAGATATTCAACACTTTATTATGAAGTAAGCTTTGTGTTAGATGATTTTGCCCAACTGTGGTTTGATGTAAGTGTTCTGAGCACGTTGAAGGTAGGCTGGGGTAAGCTATTATGTTCAGTAGGTTAGGTGGATTAAACAGGTTTTGACTTACAATATTTTCAATCTATGAAGGGTTTATCAGAAGGTAACCCCATCGTAAGTCATGAAAAATCTGTATATTGGAGTACAATAGAAGACTTCTTAAGAGATGAGAATCTGATTGGAGGCAGGTAACAATGACAAAGATGAAGAGAATGATGGTGAAGATGATGTTAGTTGTAAGTGTCTCTCTACTGGGGTAATGCTAAAACATTCAACTGGAACTGGCCCATAGGACAAGAATTTATGGATAATGGTTGGGATGGAGACACTTACACATGTGTGAGCCTGTCAATTCAAGGGCGTTGATTTAAAGAAAGATCACTATGCCACTAAAAACAATACAAAACAAAGAAAAAACACTAGAATCACAGGGAGGTTGAGAGAGGACCTAGAGGAAAAAGGAAAGAAGGGAATGAAGAGAGGGAGGGGAGAGAGAGATTTGGTTTGCAACCTCAGGAGCTTCCAGGTGAAATCTGAAACTGGCCTCCATGCATGGAAGGCAAGGACAGACTGAAGAAAGAGGCAGCCCTTCCAGATTGGTAGGTGGCAGGTTTAGTAACCAAGGGAACTTACTTATGAGGCTTGTCTTGGGCGCCACAAGACAAGTAGGTCTCTATTCCTGGTGGAAGGAATCTTAAAGTTTAGATGGGGCCTTACCTGTGCTCAGTCAAGTATACCATCCAGATGGTCTCAACAGCACCTGACTGTCTGAAAGCTGTATCCTTGGAACAGCTCGCACTGTAGAAACAGGGGCAGAAAGCACATTCCAAGGACAGAGGAGGGCGTGAGG
Organism: Tapirus indicus; assembly: GCA_031878705.1. Taxonomy (NCBI): domain Eukaryota; kingdom Metazoa; phylum Chordata; class Mammalia; order Perissodactyla; family Tapiridae; genus Tapirus; species Tapirus indicus. The sequence goes on along the minus strand of CM062928.1, from coordinate 85,979,838 downwards.
ATCCTCTTATTGCCCTGGTCCAACTTAAAGATCAACTGTCGGTCATGTCCTCTTGATGACCTCCTCCAACAGAGAGAAGAGAAAGGAAGGAAGAAAGGAAGGAGGAAGGGAAGGAAAAAAGACAGCAGCTGTCTCTGAAATGGACAGAAAGAAAGAAGTCTAAGAATTGTGTCTTTGTTAATACCCCTAGCTAGAGAATGAGGAATGACAAAGAGCCACAAAAGGACTATAAGAATTGGTTCAAACAAAGTTGTAGAAATCAAGCATTAAAACCTCAGTGATACTTAAGGTTAAGGAGGCAGAGTTCCCATAAGAAATAATGGTCTAAAGAGACCTCAGAGGGGTCAAGACAAAGAAAATAGAGTAAATGTTCTTAGATTTGATAAGAAGGCAACCACAACATAGTTTCAGCAGATTGTTGAAAACTGAAGTCCAATTTAAGAAAGTTAAGATGGTAATAGGTAATGATGAGTAAGTTTCTGAGAGAAGTGACCTATATAGAAGAACTATTTTGAAAAATCTTTCATAAAAGCTCGGAATTGAAATTTAGACACAGTGCTCAATTACTTGTGCGTGGTTAATTTACATGTCTCTGTTCTTCACTATTTCCTGCATCAACCCATACAATCTGTCCACAAGTTCCTAGCATCAAATGCAACTTTCACTAGGCTGCAGATAGTGGAGATGAAATTAACTGGAGGTGGTGTACCCTCCATAGGTTACTAATCAGCCAGGACTGCCTATCAAACCTCTTGCTCTGCATTGTTTTTACTCCACTGAATGATGCAGCTTCTCATCCCCTTAAGGTTAAGAACACAAGGCAGATGACAATATTTCTTCTCTTCTGGATGAAAAGCTGTACAATAGTTCAATAGAGCCATGTAGGATAGGGTATAATGTTTGAAAAAAAAATCAAGCTGTCTGCATGAAGAAGAAAAATAATTCGATTCTCACAACTCAATCTTCAAATTTTAGTTGCTTTCAGAGGAGATTTTGGTCATCCTTGGAAGATACATCTTTTAATTTTTCATTTTCCCTTTATCTCTTCCTTTGGGAAACCACTTTTTCTGCACCTCTATGGTGCAGGGATTAATTAAGTGGTGCTCTCCCTGGCCCCAGGCTGGCTGCCTCTTCACCCTGACACAGTCCAGCAGTGAGAACACGAGCCCACTGGACTAGGCAGATCGTTTGGGGAGAGAGATAAGGATATTGCATGTGACGGAAAGAATGGGTCTTATCTGAATGAGCTGTGAGAACCATGTAAATCTCATGATGAGAAGAGGGAAATTCTGCCCCTATAGCCTGGAAAAAAAAAAAAAAATCTTCAACAAAATAGGGTTGGGTGTTATAACAATTTTAAAAGTCTCTGTTTCAAAAGTCATTTTCTGGCCTACTCATGACTGTGGAAATCCACACACGTGAAATAGGTGATGTGACATGCATTTTGTTTGTTTGTTTTTCCTGTAGTAATTAGGTCAATATTCTGCTTTTCAAAGGCAGTAGATACTTTAGCTGCACAGGTCAAGCCAAACTCCATTATCTATTGCTTCACTGGGCCAGGTGAACCGGGCTTTCTCTTCCAAGCCCCATCCAAGCAGAAGGCCGGTGAGCTCTATCTCCAACGCTAGTCTTTCTATAATGCTTGAGTTTTCCAGTTTTTGAGTTTAGAAATTAGAAAAAGATTCCAAGTGTCCAAGATAGTATTTGTCACATTATTATTCCTGAATAACCACAAAGCTGCTTCTGAAATTATTTCCCTAGGATGGCCATTATTTTATTTTCTATAAATTGCTCACTGGTTTAGTGTTAACAGTTTTTGAAATTCATCTTTTAAAAAGGAGTCTTTTAAAGCCATGGTAACATACCTGGGTTTTAAGTGGAAATAATTGAAAAATGTTTCTTCCATCTAAAAGAATGTTTGAGAATCCTTAGCATTGCTACACAGATGCTGAGGAGCAAGGCTGGCATTTCATTTACAAGCTGTCACTAATCTTGTGGGTGAGATGTACTATGGTGTGTACACCAGGGACACAACTCATCAGTGGTAAAATATGCTAACTTTAACATGTTCTCCTGTAATGAGGGTATGAGGGAACTTTGACATAAATCATAGCAATTAAAGAAAAAATGTTCCACCTAAATTGTTTTTAAAATGAAGGAGACTATAGAAATAAACATTAATATTATTTCCTAAACAGTTTAAATCACTAAAACTTATGACAATAACGGAATTTTCAGTCACAATAATACATATTCTGAATATTTCCCTTAACAATGTTTGCAATTAATACAAATATCCTCCTAATGAAGTAATATATACTTATATTATTGCTACTTACTACATTATGAGTATCATGTGTGTCCTTGTCTTATAATACACTAACACAAATGCATTGAAAAATGAGAAATGCTCAAGAAATATGGAATTTTTACTAAATGGTACTGTTTTAATAAATATCTAAAATAGTCTATAAAAACTGGATATATTTCTGTAGAAAAGTTAATGAAGCTCTACCTAGCCACTAATTTGACTAGAGTCCTGTTTTTAAAAAAGCAATTGAATGGAAGTTATTCAAAGGCTTATTTTGTGCCCTGATTCCTGTAAATATGAATATGAAAACAGGGGGTGACATATGTGAGCAGATTTAACTCCACTAATTTATTCTGATTAATCAGGGTTGATTATCAACAATGTACAAAGAATCTTAATAACACGAGAAAATATACGTAATCGCCATGCATTGTCTTGTTAGAATAAATAATAGTTTATACCACAAAGTGAGTCATCAAAAGAAAATTAGGAAATATGCAACATGCCCAGGAAATACAGGTTATCAGCAACCTCTCTTGCACATTTTTATCCCAGATTTCCTTAAGTCCTGGTGTCTGTAACAGAGCAAACACTATTACTGCTACCTTTTTTGCCATGGTCATAATCTATTTTCCAATTTTGCTTGTCATGTTCTGGGAATTTATACTCAACCTCTTATTGTGAGGCCCTGATATATTTCTCCTTCATAAGGCCAAAGTCACAGGCCAGTTTGAGATGGATCCTTTTACTACCTTTCTTTCTAATGCCTCAACTATTGCTGTATTGCCTTGAAAATAAAATATGGAGGATAAAGTTGCCTTCTGGTGTCCCGCTACATCATCAACTACCACAGTCTTGCAGGTTTATTTACTGGTCTTCAAAAACACCTGAGCCAGACGTTTCAATTAGCATAAGGGGAAGCAGCTTGCTGTTGCAGGTATTCCTATTTATCTCATCACAATATCCTCTTGATACCTTCTTTGCTGTAAAAACCCGGTGATTTTTTCAGTTTTTCTCCCCAACTCGTTTAAAATTTGCAGCAATATCTAGCTTGTCTTCCTGAGTTTCTTCTTACCATATGTTGTTAGTCACTCATTCAAGTCCGCATCTGCTCCTTATCTGGCATGTCCTCGATATCAACTCCAAAACAATTGGAGTTTAGTTTTAAGTAACTATGTGTTGCAGCTACGAATCAACTTCTGCTTCAAATTATTTTTTTTCCTTAGAGAGAATTACGGCAGTATACATAGTATGTTAGTGAGTTTTGACATAGTATCTCAACCAGGGAAGTTCAGCTGTAGGGAACTTCATTACCATCACCTTTCTCTGAACTCTATACTGTTGTAACATTATCTCCCCTTGAAATACAGTAAACAATATATAGATATATTTTTCCTGTTCTCTATCATGTAACATGTGCAGTAAAAAGAAGTGAAGAATAAAACAAATATCCAAACTGAAAGAAATATAAATTTTAATAGAAGTCATATATGAAGTATAAAGGAAAAATTTACAAGAGCAGTACATAAGATCCTGCAATAGTATATATACTTGGATATGTGGTTCCTGTCAACCAAAACTTTTTTTTTAGATTGAAAAATGGTTGAATATGTGCTTTAGAACTAGGGCATGCTATTAGACTTTGCTCTCAATATTTTTCCAGAAAATGATAATTTTGTGGAAGGAAACAGTTGAGCATCATGCATTGGTTCCCCTTTAAGAGCGCTGGGTATTTCATATATTTTAATTACATAAGGCCAACAGACTAGTTATGTACCAATACAAGTTTCCAGAAAAAATAATTAAAGGGTATTACAATAGAAATTGAATTTTTAGATATGATAATTTCAGTTTGTCATTTTCACAGCTGTCTGCTGGCACTTTTACTGGCACACAGAACCTCAATACATATTTGTTGTATGAACGAATGAATGAAAGTGCCTCAGAGTGATTCTGGTTTTGTCTGGAGCCTGGTGATCTTTGAGGTCTTGTGTTTGGTGATAGACAAATTATCCACTTTAAAGTAGTGCCATGTTGAGCAACCCAGACGTGTGGGACTATGGGCTTGTATGGAAGGTTCGGGACCCGGGTGAGGCAAGCAAGGTACGAAATTGCAAAAAACTGAGTAATCAAGAAAAAGTACATTTTAGTGCAATATTTTAATGAATAAAATTAGTGCAAAAAACATCCATAATGACCAAAAAATCAAAATGTTACATGATAGCCGCTCCCACCACCATGAGGATCAGAAAAAGCGCTGCCCTATGGTGCCAGTGAACAATCCAGAAGTGCAGAGAGTGGTAACATCCCAGGGGTCTAACTGTAACCTGTGGAAGACCACAGACAGGAAGGAGGACGCAGACGAACTCTCAATCCTTCCTCCTCCAATGTGACTCTTCCAAGGTGTGGTGTTTCCCCATGGCTGCCCTGGAAGACATCCCATGTAGCTGAGCAACCAGCTGCATTGTCTTGTGAAGCTGTTACCAGCTCAGAACGGCCTTATATTTTCCTTTCCCCCTTCCCTGTCCCAATTCCCCTTTCATACACTCTTTCTGCCCTGAAATTGTATCTTTCTATAAAGTATAGCCCATAACACATTCCATTTTTTATGAAACCCAAGCTAAGACTAAAGGTGAATAAGATGCGGTCCTGGCCCTCTGCTGTTTAACAGCTGAGTGAAAGCTGCCACAGATAAATTCAGCAGATAGTGTCGGTGTGGTTCAGTAAGTGCTCTGTCTGTGAGCCCCTCATGTAGGAGAACTAGGCACTAGGCGAGATCAGTGAGTTTTGAAGAATGAAAAAATTTACAGACAGAGAAACAGCAGGTTAAGTATACGGCAAGCAGAGAAAGAGTGTGAGTAAACAAGAGCATAGAGGAGTTGGCAGAAAACAGCACCTAGAAGAGCTTATTATATCCTCTCATGCCACAAGGTGCTTGACGAAAATATCTTTCCAGAGACTTCATTCTCATTAGCTGTAAAGTGAGGATTATAAGAATGCCTACCCCACAGCATTATCTAGTAGGTTAAATCAGGGAATACATAAAAAAAGCAAAAGTGTCTGGCAAATAGCAAGGCTTCCCTCCCAACTTCCTTGGGTGGCTCATACACTTTTAAAATCCTATTTCCAAAGAAATACACTGAGATTGCTATTCCATCGCATCTTTTCCATCTTCGGGCAAATTGTATTGCATGTTAATAATTTGAACTATTTTAATATGCATTTCCATTTAAAACTGACTAGTAAACATCTGTTGAACCACCTAGAAAATGGATTTTTGAAAATGAACTAGTGACTTAATTTAATAATGTGCAGGAAGTCATCTAGCTATCAAATCTCGAAGTTGACATAAATAATTATTTTGGCATTTGTGGTTTTCCACTTTTACTTTTTTATTAAAAGAATCTATATTTGTGCTTTATGGAACACTGAACAAAAATTACTAATTCTGAAACTCTATACTGTCTTCTCTTCTTTTAGTAACAATTTCTCTGAAATTATTTTTACCTTGTACCTCTTTTTGTTTGCTTTGTAAGAGGCAGAAGTGCCAAAGAAGTGGGGGTTTTTTCAACCTATAATTTTTCTGGTTAAAAATGTCTTTAATAAATTAATGTATGTACCTATTCTTTTCTACTAAAGTGCATAACATCGACGTAAGTTCTGAAGAGGCTTTATGTTGGCTGAGTAACTTTTGTATTTTTATTACTTCATTCAACAAATATTAATTGCTAGGTTGGGTGGGAGATTTTTTTTTTTAAGAATACATTCTCCAACATCAATTAACTTATGATTTGAAAGATGGAAATCCGTTTAGGGAATTTAAGTAAAAAGCAGGATGTGACACAAAGGAAGGTTACAAATAATCATGTTTCAAGAGTTTAGAGTAAGATACAACTGTGGACTAAAGTGAAGGAAGATGATTCATGAAATATGGGAAGCGTAAACACAGTTGAAAAGACTTTCTAACTGCAAATTGGGAATCCACATTATCTGTCCCACGATTACTGTCTAAAATAGGAAATGGTCCTGAAACATCAATAATAGGCTGATACTATTTTTATGTATGTTTATGGTTTAATCTCAAACACGCTGGAAATATGTGTAAGTGAATTTGTAATAGTATTAAGCACATTCTTGTAAAATAGATATTTGAATAATCTACAGCCTGTATATATTCAACTAGTAGGTATCTGAAGTTATGGGAAACCAAATAGCAGTGCTTAAATAAATAAGAGACCAGAGTTTGTGGGAGAGAATTAATTTTATAAGATATAGCTTGTGGTTTTGAATTTATCTTTCTCCTCTTCTTTCCCTACTCCTTTTGAATATTTTTTCGTCCCATTACTATAAGGAACACAGGAAAAATAAGCAATCTACAATAACACTAATTCATAGATCTTTTAGGCACACTCTAAGTAATCGGTACTTAGTTTCTCCCTGCATGAAGAAACAGCAATAAATCTTGCAGATGTTTTTTTCTAATGTCCCTATCTCTACCAGTAATTACAAGCAATATCTCAAAAACACAGTTGCCGTGTTTACCTCCATGTTGTAATATCAGCCTTCTATAATCATAGCTTAAAAAGTTAGGAAATAATTCAAACAGGATTTTAATTCCAATAAAAATTAAGTTCAGAATATTCCACTATTGGTTTGCGAATTGGCCTCCATACATGGAGGTCGAGGAGAGACTAAAGAGGCAGCCACTCCAGATTGGTAGGTGGAAGTTTAATAAGCATGAGAACGTACTTACCAGGCTTGTCCTGGGCACTGCAGGCCAAGGAGATCTCTGCACCAGGTTCTTAAAAGTTTATATAGGGGCCCATCCTGTGTTCAGTCACATATAGTGTTCAGAAGGTCTCAACAACACATTGCCCTCTCAAGGCAGTGTCCTTGAAACAGCTCCCATTGTGGAAACCTGGGCAGAACGTACATTCCAAGGAGAGGGGAGGGGCCAGGAGCCTCTGATTGCCTGGGGTCCAGCTCTTGGATCAACCACTGGTCACATCCTTTCCATGACCTCCTCCAACAGCCACCATTAACTATATTTGACTGATCTTTATTTGTATATTTTGTTGTTTGTTTTATATAATTTTCCTTCTTTCTTTTTGCTTTTTTTAAAACATAAAATCAACTCCCATTTGTAGATTATCTGGAGATGAACCATTTTCTCATTATACAAGGCTCTTAATTACCTCTCTCTTGCTGATTACCTGTTTATTCAGGATTTGAACAGTGCAAGCATAATATAATTGATGAAACCATGTATTGCAGTTCTGAATTAGGCTGGCCTACTATACCACTCATTAACTGTGTGATCTCAAATTCCTTAACCCTTCAGAGTCTCAGCTTCTTCAATAAAATGGAGAAAATTAGATCTACCTCCTAGAGCCACTATGAGCAGATGAAATAAGATTATAAACATTAAGTAGCGCTGTGCAGAGCACAAAGCACACAATACATTTTAACCCTTGTCATTATTTTTTTTCAAATGTTATGTATGCCAAAGCTCCTTTTTATTGTAGCGAACATTAAAAGTTCAATACAACTCAACTCAAAGAGTGGAGAAAATAAATTTTTTAAATAAAATGCTGTGAAATATCATAGTTTAAGAAGCATTAATTTAAATCATTATTTCTTAGTACATTAATAAGAACTCAATACATTTTAGGATTACTGCTGTCATTGTTTTTAAAATTATCCAAGACACAGCCCTCTTTTTGTTAAAGTAGATGGTTGAGAGCTGAGTCAAGAAATTACATTAAAGAAAACAAACGGTCTCTTATGCTCCCTCTGGTAGATTAATATGAACATCTGCATATACATGAACACATATCTAATTTTTGGCATATTTCCTGATTAACTTAAGTAAACATGATGATTGTCTTTCAAATAATGTTATAAAGGTTGTCAATATACAACTATAAAATATGACCAATTCATCAGTGTTTAAAAACAATAATCAGCTGTGAATCCTCTCTCTGCAATCTATTGTTCCAGTACATCCGACTGAAAACAAAAAAACCCACTTTTGATGAATATGTTCCTTTTCTCTTTGTACTAAACCTGATTCTGATGATTATTATCTTCACACTAGCAATGATCGCTCAGAGCAATCATATTCACTAATCTGGGGTATAGGCATCACTTATAAGAAGGCTAGAGGATATTTTAGGCAGTACATTTCCAAGAATTTGAAAGCATAGTGATTTGCAACAAACTCAATATATAAGAACAGAGATTATATACAAAATCATCTGAAAGAGACCAACAAAATTTGATAAAATATAGTATCATATCTATAAATTTATATATATCTATAGTATATATATCCATAGTATCTCTCTATATCTATAGCATAGATATAAATATATAGCATATATACTATATATTATCTATAGTATACTACAGATACATAGATACACATCTATATATACTATACATTTATTTGTATATATACCTATATACAAAATATATATTTCTATGGATATATATAGTGTACTATAGATGTATACATATCTATACCATAGATATATACATACTATAGATGCATAGTATACTATTTTTTAATAAAAATTTTTACCTACAAATTTATATTTATAAATCAATTGTTCTTAAATTTAAATAACTTGAGAGAGTAACTTGGTATCTAAGATTCTAAGACTCAGATAAAATCATGTTTGTAGCATGCAAAGCTACTGCTTGGATCTTGGAAACTACTCTTAGTGATTAAGAGAGTTTATCTAGTTTTAATAGAAATTCAGGCAAGATCTGTCCTGAATAGTATCTCATACATGATCATCATCCCCCTGACTCTACCTCACCTTCTATTTATATTTATTAGTTAAATAGCTGCAGTACTCCCATCTATTTTTTTATTTTTTATCGCATTGTATTAAATGGAACCAGTGAGTGGCAATGAATTTAAATCCTAACCCAATCACTTACTAGTATAAGTCACTTAATCACTCTAGGCCTCCAGTTTCTCACCTGAAAATGAGACCAATAATGTATCTCACTTATGGTTTTGTGGTGAGAATTAAATGACATAATCTTATTGACACAAAATTAATAAAAGCTTTTAGAAAGATGGAGAACTGAAGACAGGTTACAACAACTTTCCAGCCCTCTAGGGCACAGTGTTTACATTTAATTTTTGAGCATTTATGGTAGCCTCCAAGATGACCCCCCAATTATGATCTCTTTCTGGTATTCACACCCTTATGTAGTTCCCTCCCACGATGGGTAAGGCTGATCTGCTTGACAACAGAATATTGAAGAAGTAACAGTATGTGACTTCTGAGGCTAAGTTATAAAGACATCACTGCTACCATCTTGTGCTGTCTCAGATTGCTCATCATGAGGAAAGCCAGCAGCTAGGTCATGAGAACATTTGAGCAGCATGAGGAGAGGCTAACATAGGGAGGAACTGAGCCTTCCTGCCAACAACAAGCACCAACGTGCTAGCCATGTGAATGAGCCATCTTGGAAGTGGATCCTCCAAGCCCAGTCAAGCCTTCACCTGATTAAAGCCCAGCCAACATTTTCACTTAGCCTCATGAGAGACTCAGCCAGAATTGCTGAACTGAGCTACTCTCCAATTATTGACCTACGAAAACAGAGATAACAAATGTTTACTTTTACTAGGTATTAGGGGAATTTGTTATACAGCAATAGATAACTAATACATCATTCTAGTTTGATTTTTTTTAAGTAATGAAAACATAACCAACCATTAAACACTAGATTTGTATCCTCAGAGAAGAGAACAGTGAAATTACACAATGCTTCCTAGTACTGTACTTCAACATGCAGCTGTACCCAAGCCCTATCACTTTGTAACCAAGAATCCAAGGCATTAACCCTTTTGGCAATAGAGAGAAAACCATCTTTCTGTTTTTATTTCCTTCCTCTTGTTTCATTAGCCTATTCTAGCTATTTCAAACACAGCATCGTAGGAGTATGTATCAGTCTGGACTCTGACATCTCTATTACACGGTTTCACTCCACAGCTTGTGAAGTGGCTCTTTTTCTCAAAATGAGAAAGCTTTTGACAACATAGCCCAGAAACCTACATATCATCTACTATGCAGTTCTCTGAAGTTAAAAATTAAGTGAGGGAGGGTCAGGGGCCTTGACTGCTCCAAACTCCACTCTTGGCTACCACAGGGCCTGCAGCCGAGACTTCCAAAATCACAACTGATGGAAGTACTTAAGGCACATGATTTCCCGCCTAGATAGTTCTCCGTTCACTAACCATTGATGGCACACCTTTGTGTGCCAGGCACTGTGTTAGGTGCCAGAGATCATGGCAATCTTCAGGTTCTTTGGTTCTATTTTCCCTCGCTTTTTCTTTTTTTCCTTTTCTTGCAAAATGCAATGGACAGAAAGAGGAAAGCAGAATTACTTTCAAATGTATATAAGGAATATATAAAGAAAAATGTCATAAAAATTTTTGTAACATATTTTATTTATAACACAATGCTCACCTCATAATGCAGCTTTTTGGGGATTAGTTCAGGCAAACTGCTGCTACAGCCTGAATGTGTGATCACGTGATGTCAATAGCTGACAATCACAATTAATGCCAAATGAAACCCTAATAGAAAATTGCCAATAAGATGGGGTTATTTATGACAAAAACGAGTCACCATTCTGTGACCAATAAAACTATCAATGAGATGAGGACAATGGGGAACAACTGAAAATTGTGAAAGCAAATGGACCATAAATGGATTTTCAAAAATCTTTTCCTACCATGTGTCCAGATATAATTTATCTCTACTATCTGCCTTATAAACATCTAGGAATTTATTCTACTTATTTTTATCATACATAGGAATCCCATAGAATTGTCATTGGAAGAGTTAATTATGTTTTAACACCGATAAGGGTGTTGGAATTAACTCTGGAAATATTTAGGATTCTTTCCTGTCTGGACTGCAAACAGCAAGAAAGCATTTATTTGTTGATGCTAAATATATCCGAAGTCTTAATCTGATGCATGTAGCACCTTATTAAGGAAAGAATTTTGAGGGTGATCAGTTATTCCAAAGAAGAACTACTAATTTTCTGTTCTAGTCATCTCAGAAAGATGTTGTTGATATTATACGAACCACGCAAGCTGAACATCCAAATGAGCACTGCCAGAACCATGAAATTGCTGGTCAGACAGTATGACAGACAGGAGTGATATTCAAAATAATTAGCAAACTGAATGGCACTGGCATCAACCAGTCAGAATTGACGCTGGCTGTAGCGCTAAAGCAGTTCCAGACTCCTTGCTGTATCATGAGTTAACCTAGTGTAGGAGCAGGGGCAGCTGGGAAGCGGGGGAACCTTCTTCAGAGGAATTTAGGTCAAGGGCTATTAGGAATAGGTACAAAAGTATTTCAATATTTTAATAACTGAGCTGGCTGTACCGCATATGGGTGAAGTCAACATGGCTTGATGAGATGAAAAAGAGTCTTTAAAATTATCCCAAGATATTGTCATTGCCTAAACCATGTGTAGAACTCCTTTTTGGAATTACCTTCAGAGCCAGTTTACAAGCTTGTGTAAGTAAAAGTCTCATAAATTTCATCATAACTCATTTTTGACCAAAAATGGCATTACACAACTTGTTCACTTATATTATTCAACACACTTGGCTCTGCATGGCTTTTAGCTATTTCCAAAATTCAGACTCAAATTCCAAAGACAAAGATATATTAAGGATTTATTTTAGTGTTTTATACAGCATCTAAAGCAACTCCAAATGAGGAAGAGAAAATTCGTGTTTGAAGTTCCTATTAGGTATCGTTACAGTCCTAGAAGCTTACACACAGTTATCCCATTTAATTTTACATTATTTTATTTTATGTCGTTGACCTCTTGGGAGTGTGACCTCCAGACACAAGCAAAAATTACAGAACAAAAGTTTATAACACTCTAGAGAGATTGACTTTCTGTTGTAGCATATTCTACCTCCTAATTACAACTGTGACTCTAATTAGTAGATTCATGAATAACAACATATTGAAAGAAACAGGACAAAGCTTCCAAATATCCTAAAATAAAAGCAAGCTAAGATTTATTGAGTGCCCATTACATGCCATGCCAGGACTATTGCAAGTTGGAACTAGTTTTTGCACATATGTATGTAACAAATTTTAAAAGACTCTGTATTTGGCCAGGCAGTGTGTTACATTTCTACATTTCTTTATCAACTAATTGCTAACTGAAAAAATGTTTCTATTGTTGTATTTTTTTAACTTAACATTTTTAAGCACCGACTATATAATAGGCATGTGTGAAATTACTGTACATTATATTTTTAACCCCCACAATAACCCTATAAAGTAGATACTATTAAAATTCCCATTTTATACTTGAAGAAATGCAGACTTAGTGATGCTAAGAAGATCGTTTGTGGTTACAGGGCAGAACCAGGATTTTAACCCAGGCACCCTGATTCTAGACCCATGTTCTCATCACTGTGCTACACTGAAGGAACTGGCGAGAAAACTGAGATGGGCTTGTTACTTGTTGAAATCAGAATTGGGGTTATATGCTTTGTACGGAGTTTCTGCTCTGTTACGTGGTTTACGTGCAGGTGGGCACAGAATGAGTTGACCTACCCAGAGCACAGAGAAAGATGGAGCCTGCCTTCTGTGATAGAAGGGGCACTCATTCCCCGGCATCCCCAAGGTGTCCACCCTGAATCCTGGTCTCAGAATGGCTGCAGTTCCCTCTACAAATTCATCCTCTGGGTAACACAATGGTTATGTTGTCTTGACACATGTGTTGCAAACTATGTCAGAAATAATCAATTACTTACATACGTAAAACACAAAATTTTAAAAATTAATTTCTAAATTTGCTTTTTCAGGAAAGGTTTCGTTGTTTAGCATATACACACAGAACGGAGGAAGCGCATGCAATCACCACCCAGTTAAGAAATAGAGCAATGCCAGTACCATCGGGTGCTTTTTCCCAGTCTCATCCACTTCCTTCCGCACAAAAGACGGATACTCATTATCCTGACTTTTGAGATTGTGTTCACTTCTTTTAATTCAACTTCCCACCCATGTAGGTATCTCTAAACATTGTATTTTTTAAGTTTTGCCCTTTTTTAAGTTTTATGCAAATGGATTATCCTGTGTATATTCTGTGACTTGCTTACTTTTTTAGCATTGCTGTGACATTCATCTATGTTGATGTGTAGCTTTAGATTGTTTGTTTTTGTGACAATATAGTTTTCCATTGTACACCTAATTCATTTGTTCTGCCCATTGTTGGTGGATAATTTGATCATTTCCAGGTTTCTTGTTACTAAAACAAAGCTGCTGTAAATATTCTTGTACAATGTCACTTGGTGCACATTTAGAAACTAATCTCTAGATTATATATCTAGGAGTAGAAATGTTGTGTCATAGGGTATGGTGGAGGTTGCTCATAACTATCCACTCTCTTCTCATTCCATAAAAATAGAGGACTAGAGAAGACATTTCCTAGCCCTCTTATAGCCCTTGTGGCCACGTGACTAAGTTCTTGCCAATGGAGTCAAATTGAAAAGGAAGTAGGATACTTCTTGGTCTAGACTTTAAAAATTGGATGTGTACTCCTCCATGCTCTCATTCCCCTTCCCACACTCTATGACTTTGATGTGCCTGCAATCTAGCTTATAGACCATGCAAACATGGACAAGAGCCAAAGAAAGGGCCAACTAATGAGACAGAAGAATCCTCAAATGTCCATGGAAGAGGACATCCCAAAATCTGGACCATTCATTTGAGACTGTTATATGAGAGGCAAATACCATGGGATTTTATTTTACAGCATCTTGGCCTTTATCCTGTGTAATATATAGCATATGAACATGTTTAATTTGACTAGGTTATGCCAAAAGGTTTTCCAAGCTTGTTGTATCAGTTGGCGCTCCCACTAGTAGGGTATGAGAGTCCCCATTACTATAACTCCTCCCTCAGGTTTGGTATTGTCAGTCATTTTAACTTTTATAACCTTAGTGGGTATCAAGTGCTAGCTCATTGAGTTTTAACTTTCATTTCCCTGATTACTATTGCTAATTTTTTTCACATGATTTTTGTTCAATTGGGTTTCTTCTTCTGTGAAGCACATATTTAGGTCTTTTACCCATATGTCGATTAATTGCTTTTTCCTTAATAATTTGAAGAATTCTTTATAATTTGGAGAAACATACTAGTCCTTGGTTGAATATATGTGTTGCAAATATCTTTCATTCTGTTGATGGGGATTGGTGATGTTTTCTGTTTTAACGAAATCGAATGTCTCAGTGTCTTCCTTTATTATTTGTGCTTGCTTGCTTGCTTTTTGACATTGTGTAAGAAATTCTTTTCTTTCCTAATATTATGAAGATATCCACCTATGTGATCTTTCAAAAGCTTTAGTCTATTGCTTTTCACATTTAGTTCTTTGGTTTACTCACTCAAATTCTGACACGCTTTTTGCACAGAAGAGTAAAGGGTGGAGTTAAAACTGGCAGATGGAAATTTCAAATAATCATGGGCGTGCCATGGGTATTTGTATTTCATGTGAATACCATCGTTAATGTGTATTGAGAGAGCAAAAAATGTTGGGAAAAACAGGTTGAAGGCATTGTCTCCAGAAGTTCCTTTAGTGTGACTTAATAGGAGTAAATGTTAAACCCTGCTGTTGGACACACTCTTAGTTACTCATTTACAGAACAGGTCGGACTTGGTTATTAGTGCTTCATGTGAAAAAGACCTAGAGTTCTTAGCCTGTTTCTAATTTGTGGCTGACAAGCTAGACACGCCTCTAACTGTATGACATGGTTGCCAAGAAATCAAGTGAGATCTCAGCCTGGACATTAAGAACAGAATGTCCAGATCATGGGAGATAATATCTCCCCTGTAATTTGTACTAGTTAGACAACAAGTAGGCTATTGCACCTTACTCTGATGCAGCTCTTGAAGAGGCACATAGGTAAATTAGACGTCATCATGAGGAAAGCATTCAGTTGGTGATGGGGTGGGAAACCACTACAGATGACCAACAGCTGAAGGAATTGGAAAATCTTAGCTTGAAATGGAGAGGACGTAGATGGGCTATAACAATTGTGTTCAGAAATTTTAAATGTTTCCTTATGAACGAGAGGGCACAAGTTGGCTCCAGCTACTATAACAAATACTATAGACTGAGTGGCTTAAATGACAGATGTTTATTTCTCACAATTCCAGAGGCTGGGAAGTCCAAGCCCAAGGTGCCAGCAGGTTTGGTTCTTGGTGAGGGCTCTCTTCCTGGTTTGCACCGGCCACCACTTCGCTGTCTGTTCACATGGCCTTTCCTCAGTACACGCTCATGGAGAGAGAGGTCTCTTGTCTCTTCCTCTTCTTTTTAGGACACTAATCCCATAATAAGGGCCCCACTCTCATGACCTCATCTAAATTTAGTTACCTCCCAAAAAGCTCCATCTCCAAATACCATCTCATTAAGGGGTAGGGCTTCAACATATGAATTTGTGAGGGGGACACAAATGTTTAGACCATAACAGTACATATTCACTCCATGTTTCTCCAAGCAAACACTGGGAACCAGTGGATGGAAGATATAAGGAAGAAGTTTTAGGCTAATTATAAAGGATGTTTACAGTAGGTGAACAATGTGTCTTCAAAAAGAACTGATTGACTCAAGAAAGTAGCGATCTCCTTCCTCAACACTGATGGCATTGAAATGGAGTCTGGAAGACATTTATCAAGGATGCTACTAGTAATAGCTAATATTTACTAGTGGTTACCACTGGCAAGGAATTATTCCATGCCCTCTCCCTGCATTTTCCTCTTTAATACTGACAATGGCCCTGGGAGATGAGATCTATTTTGTCATCATACTTAAATGAAGTGCCCGAAGCCTAGATAGGTTAAGTAATTTGCCCAAAGTCACATAATTCATAAAAGGCAGAAACCATGTCTGTCTTACATCCAGAGACTGAGTTCTCACCCACACTGCTTCTCACTTGTCAATGTTGTAGAAAGATTTGCTTCACTGGGAGAGAAGCTGTTCTGTGTGGCCTTCCAAACCTGAGACTACTTCATTCTAACAAAATAAAAGTATATTACCTAGGAAGCATAAAACAGTATGGACAGCAGATACCAGAGGGAATGGAAAAATGGGGGTAGGTAAATTTAATGAGGGAGGGGAAAGTCTGGAAAGATCCTAAGTAAAAGGCACTAGTTCAGGGAAAATACTTTCCTGGCTGGGTGTAGGCAGGGGGCATTTCCTGAGGTGATACACAGGTGAGAGAAAGTGAAGGGGACTAGGAGACAGCAAAGACATATGACATACAAAATTGCTCTTTGCCTTAGCAGAAGCATCATTTGGGGATCTGAAATGAGGTTCCAACACCACAGATGTTGCTAGTCAGAAAGAACTAAGGAAACGAGGAAGGAATATCATCTCCACATCGAGTGTCCAGGAACCTGCAGTGAACTTACTTTCATTATTCTTCTTGTAAGTAATTAAACAGCACCCTTCCCTTACAAAAAGTAATGGCAGAGGGGCCGGCCCGGTGGCGCAGCGGTTTAGTCCGCGCTTGGCAGCCCGGGGTTCGCAGGTTCGGATCCTGGACGCCCGCCGACGCACTGCCTGTCAGCCACGCTGTGGCGGCGTCCCATATAAAGTAGAGGAACGACGGGCACAGATGTTAGCCCAGGGCCAGTCTTCCTCAGCAAAAAGAGGAGGATTAGCAACGGATGTTAGCTCAGGGCTGGTCTTCCTCACAAAAAAAAAAAAAAAAAAAAAAAAAAAAAAAAAGTAATGGCAGAAAGATACTAATTAGATCAAATGGACTATTTCTAAGCATTCATTCATGCATGCAAGTGTTCATTAACAAATATTTATTGGTGCCTATTTGCTAGGCACTTTTCTTGGCACTGGGGAAACAGCAGGAAAAAAGTGGTCCCACCGCCACCCCCACCTCCCAAAATAATTCCCTGTCTTCACTAAGTGAAGCAGAAAAGCACATGCAAAACACAAGATGAATATGTAAAATTTAGGGTGTGTTAAATAGAAGTGCGAAGGAGAAAAACCAAGCAGAGAAGAATAGGAAGTGAGCATGATGGAGAATTGTTGACATTTTGATAGTCAAACTAAAAAGGAGAAAGGAAAATGGTCAAGAAAAGGGAATGTTTTGAGGTCCCATGAGGGTTTAAAGTTCATGCTTACAAATGACAAATACTGTGAAAGATTTTGTGGCAAAGTAAAAAGGACATTAAGAACATCACTTCCCTTCTCTTGTCCTCATTTCCTCATCTCTAAAATGAGAATCCTAGCATTCGCTCTCTAGGCCACACGAGGGGTGTGTTATGTCTCAAATGGATGTGGCTTTCAAAATGTAAAATGTGTAACTTCACTTTACTACAAAAATGATTTGTATTTTTGAAAATCCCCTCTTCATCTCTGAATATATATATATATACACATACACACACACATATACTTGCACACTCACACATATGCACATAAGGAGGGAGAGAGGAAGGGGGAGAAATTTTCTATTGGGAGTGAGAAGGATACACACACACACATACACCTGTTGTATCCAGTCCATCTCATATCTCATGTAATCCATCTGGCACAAACATTCTGATAAGGAATAAGCAAATCTGTGGTGGAATAGGGACCTTTGAGGCTCCCAGGAGCCTCTCAGCTGACTGAAGGAGGAAAACATTCCTTCTTCACTCAGGTCTCCTTGGATTACTGAACACTTGGGAGAGCTTTTTTAATCACCTCCTAAAATGCTGGTTTTCTTCCTCCATCCAAGATACTCAACAAAACGGAACTTGTCAACTGTGCTTATGGTAATAAATCTCCTTTCCAGCATTTCTCCTGACATTCTAATGCCTTCTTGAACATAATAAAAAGGTCATTTTCCACCTGAATTCATCCTCTCCAAGCTACCTTATATTTCTGCAAATCCAGGTTTCGACAGGTTTGATTTCATTCCTTCTACAGTCTCTTATTTGCTTTAACCAAACTAAAAATCCCAGCTGCAGTCCCACACTCTCCTCTAATTGCTTGAGTGGGGATTATATTTTATTGACTGACTATATAATATAGATGCATTTTGGAAGCCGAACTCTTTCTTTTCCTTGAGTGACAGAAAATTAAATTCTCCTTTCAGATATTTCCCAAGGATTTCTTTTGATTTTGTTTCCAACATCAATTCAATAACTTTCTAGGTATCAATTATGACAAGATCTACATTCTCGCCTGAAAACTAAAACAATCCCCTGGAAGCCCTCAGATGGGAGCAGGCCTTTCGCTTAGGGCAAGCACCTCAGCTGTGTTGTCATTTCACAATCCTGTCTCCGGTTTCCAGAGGAGCAATTCAAGGAGTCACCTTCCAGAAGCTGTACATTCTTGGTGTCTGAGAAATTCTTTCCAGCAAAAATAGTTGTATTTATTCCTGGTAGGTTCAGGTGTCGGTTTAAGTGCAATCGTCATTTCTAGACAACATTATTTGGAATATAGCGCTATTTATAATGAAAATTTATGGGGGGAGAGGGGAGCTACTAGAAGAGAGCCCTGGTAAAAATTTGGGAAAGCCTGGGACTTCTTGCCAGTGATAATGACAAGACACGGGCACGTACTTGCTTATTTTAACACATCTGTGACATTACGTAGGTCAGTCCACCCGCTTCCCAGAAATGATGGATCAACGAGGCAGGCAGGCAGGCTGCGGCCCTTCACCCGGGGAAATAGAATCCCAGGACCACGATCACTTTTGCACGAGGCAGGAGCCCCGCGATCCCGGCGGCGGGTGGTGCCCAGCCCGGCCGTCTGCGGTCAGGGCGCCGCCAGCCCGGCTCTCCCGGGTCCCAGCCCAGCCGTCCCCGAGCCGGGAGCCAAGGACGCGCGCGGGATCTGTCCCTCGGGATGCAGACGGACAGTCCTCGGCCGCGGAAATCACTGTCCGCTCAGGGAGACTGAGGAGGAAGGGTGGGGGTTCCCCACTCTCGGGAGAGAATCACGGGGCGCTCCTCCGGGCCGCGGGTTCCGGGACGCTGGCGGGGGGAGGTGGGGGCAGGTGACAGCTGGAGAGGAGCGGAGGGACCTGCGGGGGGGAGAGAAAACCAGCGGGAGAGAGGACTGGGTCAGCTTCCCGGCCTGCGCCGTGTCGGGACCAAACCCAGCTCGGTCCGGGGGATGGGGACGATGGCAAGCTGCCAGGGGCCGGCAAGGACGCGAGCCTCAGACAGCACCCCGCGCGCGGGCTCCGGGGCGGAAGGAGGGACTCGGTTGGAAGAGGGGAGGAGGAAGAAGAGACGAAAACGCTCTTTTCCTGTTTTTATTTCTGTTTTTGCTTGTTTTTTGTTTTCTCTACCAAACGCAAAAGGGCATCAGCCGCGACTTTGGTCTAGGGAGCATCCATTATTTAATGAAAACGGGACAGCATTTGTCTTTCCTTCTTTGAAATAAATTGAGCAGCACTGCTTCTCTCTCCACCTCCTTCCTCAATTTATTTTCTCGTGTCCCATCCCCACCTCACCCCTAGTCTAATTCCCGGCTGGTCTTTTGGACTAATTGAAAGCATTTGTCTCGCTTTCTGTGTCCTGTGTATCGGGTTTTTATCAGCTTAAATGCCTTCAGAGTATGCTATTCCGCTAACTTGGACTTCCACTCTCGATGTTCCAGTCCCTTCTAGTCCAACCAAGGCTTTCCTTATTAAATGAGCTCTGTCCCCCCCTCGCCCCCCATCCATCCAGCCTCCCTCTCCACAGGAGCACGAGTTTTCATTCCAAGCCCCTTGCATTCCAACCTCAGGGTCTCAGAGCACATCAAAGGAGTTTGCTCTGCCTGCTCTCAGACCCTGACTAGGTGCCTACTGGTGGGGCTGCCCTCCAGACTGGGAATCTCACCTCTTCGCTCTCTTTTTTGAGCCTGTTTCAGTTCCTGGTAATAAAACCAAGTGAAATGCTTAGGCAAAGCTGTGAAGTTGGGTAATTTGACCTGTACTCTGTACCCCACCCCACAATACTTCCCTTCTTTCTCCCCTTCCCTCCTTTTCCTCCTCTATTTCCTCTCTCCGTCAGCACCTCAGTTTCTGGCATCGCAAGAGTTAACTCAACATTAGGGATTCAGATATGAGAAAAGGACCGGTATCTGTCATTCTAGCTGTGCTATAAAGTAGCACAAGCAGTCATTCAACAAACATGCATTGAGCCCTTACTAGGTGACAGACACTAGGAAGTGGTCCAGGGCCTAAGAACATGAATGAGGTTTCTTTTTCATCACTTTCTCTCCTCCCGTTCTCCTACCTCCTCTATCATCATCATCAACATCGTCTTTTATAACTTTCATTGAGCCTTTAATACATGCCACGCATAGGAGTAGGAGCTTTACATGCATTTTTTTCTTTTAATTATTATAAAGACCCTTATCACGAAACATTCCATTTTATAGGTGAGAAAACTGGGGGTTAAAAGAGTCGAGTAGTTTCCTCAAGCGCATACATCTAGTATGTTTTGGTGCAGGGGTTTGTAAACCAGACAGTCTGACTCCAAACTTGTAGCACATCACTACTGATGAGGCACTGTCTCAGTAGAGGAGTCAGACCTGTAAACAGATAAATACAATTCAAGGAGGTCAGTGCCGGTGCTGGAGAAATACAGAGGCAGCATGACTAACACTGCCTGGGGGGGACAAGGAAAGGCTTCAAACTTAACTTGATGTGAGAGGTGGGTCTTGAAAAAAAAGTAGGAGTATCCCAGGAAAACAAAGGGATGGGGTAGTAGGTGCATATCAGGCTGAGGGGACTGTGTGTGGGACGGCACAAGTCGAGAAAGTCTGCCATGGGGTGTCCAGGAAACAGCCAGCTCAAGCTGACCGAGGCATCGGGTTCATGAGAGATCGTTGCGATGTGAAACTAAGACGGGCAAATAAGAAATTAGTCCAAGAATGTCAAGGACTTTAGATATCTTGCCAGGAAGTTTAGCTTTCACCTTGTAGGTAAGACTCCAGCAGAGATTTTAAAGAAAAAGAGTGACATAATCAAGTTTGTGTGTCTGACTGTCTTAAAATGACCAACTGGAAGTCTGGAGAATGGAGAGTAGAGCCAGGTGGTAGGGCCACTGGTTGAAACTTGCTGTACAGATGATGGGAGCCTGGGCCAGGAGTCATGAGACTGGAAAGGAGAGATTTTGTTCACCAAAGAATATCGGCATTACGTCTTCTATCTGTTCTTAGAATAAAGGGCTTTAGGCACAAAGAATTTCATTCAAAATAAAAACAGCACGAAATCAGCCCTCTTACTGTTATAGGTATAGTTAAAAGTCTAGGAAGCTTAGAAAGATTAAACCACACAATCAACTAATAGAGAATGATAATCGCCACCTTTTATTTAGAAACTACTGTCAACACACTTAGCACCCTTTAATACATTTGACCCTTCTAACTTTTGAGGGTAAGTACAAAGCTGCTCTTAAGTCCATTTAACAGATGAGGAAGCTGCTGGGGTCTGTAACTTGGTGAAGGTGGCACAGAGACAGAACTGGGATTCAAAACTAGAGGTATCTGACCCTCATGTTCTTGCAGTTTTTGTATGCTATGTTCTGAGATTGAAACTTAGACATCCTTACTCCTAATCTAGTGCTCTCTTCACTGATCATTGTTGCCTTTATCTTCTGTTAAATGCATTTCAGGCATCACTGGGCACACATTCCTGACTGTCTGACTGCCTCCTCTACGAAGAAGCCCTACAGTAGTGTGTATTATGGATTCACTGTCTACCCAACATGTTAAGCAAAATACTCTGATGACCTTTTTTAAGATTGGGGTTTTATGGCAAAAGGAAGAGAAAATACAAATGACGTCAACATACGACCAGAAACACAGCAAGTCAAAGCTTTGAATGGTATCGGCATGAAGGGTCAAGGGCTCTTGGAGAAAGAGCCAATATTATTCAGCACTTCCCTGTGCTGGGGGCTTCCCACGTGTTATTTCACTTAAGAAAACTGACTTAGAGAGGTGAAATAACTTGCAAAGTGTCACAGAAATACTATCTAGAGGAGCTCCCGTTTCTCTGTCACCAAACTCAGGCTCGTAAGCACCAGTAGATGGTTAGTGAGGATGAAGTCAGTTCCAAGGGCAGTAGTGTGCTAGGAAACATTTAACAACCAGCTCTCAAAAATGAAAACAGCCCTGATTTGTAATGTTTCCGATTTCCAATCTCCATAGGGTGTAAATAATCCCACGATGGCGAATTTCAAGCTGCCAATGTGACATCGCTGAAGGCAGCATCAGAAGCGAAGTGTGCGGGCAGTCCTGGAGAGCGTCCAGCATGCAGCTGCACCGTGGAGAGGGAAATGCGGGGGCAACATGTCAGAGGAGAAGTGGAAGAGATTTGGGGTAATTCTTGGAGAAAGAAGGAGTAATGAAAGCAGGCTGGAATGGGGATGAGGTTATCTACATTCAAAAAAGGCAGGTAGATTGAGCTAATTGTGATGAGGTCAAGTAGAAAGTGTGGCTTAGCTGCTGGGGGCAGCTATTTGCTTAAAATCACCATTGCTGAGGGGTTGCAATTTGCTTGAAAAAAGGAGACCTAAACATTGACTTATTTTATCTGAAACTTTCAGCAGGCACTTGTCTTAATGACTGCTAAAACTGAAAACACACTTAAAAGACTGGAATCAGGGCTAGGTGAATCAAAAAGATTGGCTGATATGAATTTCTGGCTCTTTATCTACTTTTCTCTTTCTTTATGGCAAGGACAATAGCAGGCTGATGAAGGTGAAAAATTGATGGAAAATGAGCCTTAGCAAATATATAGACAATAAAGTTGAAAAGACTTACTCAGTGCTCACCTTCAAAAGAGGTCGGGAGGAAACGCCTGCTGGTTCTGTCAGACTGTCTTATATTGACCTTGTGTCCAGGGGAAATAAATGTATCTATGAAGACTTCAGAATATTTATTTTGTCACTTTATTTCACGTCTTTCTAAGTATAAAACAACACCCATGCTGCCCTTATTCCCCACATAATCAGATAGTGCATAGGACTGTGAGGAGAAAAAACATTAGCTAGTCCCTGCAAATAATGTCTGATTTCCCTCTGGGGCAATAATATAGCCCTTTAAAGGAAGAAAGGATGAAAATAAAAGTAGGTTTCCCATGTTACCGAATATTTCTATCTTTCCCCCTGATAATCAAAACCTTTTGTACACAATCTGGATAGAAAGCATATTGGCCCTAAGAATCAATTTAAAAATTAAACAAAGGAAATGAAGTGGACGTCTGCTGTTTTCATCTGCTCACTGGGGAGCGGCCCCCATCCCTGTGATTCTGAGGACTGTCTAGTATGATGCCCATCTAGCCCCTGGCTGCAGGGTGGACATATGACTGAGGCCTGGCCAACCACGGTCATGGATCTTCTTATGCACAATAAGTTACTCAAGAGATGAGCAGAACCAATGAAATATTTTCCGAGTCAGAGAGTATTTCTTCCTTTAGGGTTTCAATATTTGTGGACGTAGGTTTAGATCTGAAGGTATCATCTTTTCAGTATGGAGAAAGTTGGGCTGCAGTAGACGAAATTGAGAAAATAGTCAAAGACAAGCAAGGGCATGGAGAGCTAAGATATGGAAAAAAGGATAAAGAGCCTTGACAACTTTGCTCAAATTCCAGTAAGAAACCCTCTCTTCCTCTTTGGGGTGGGGGTGGGGGGGCGGTTAAGCTCCTTGGACTGGGTTTTTGTCATTTTCAGTTGAGAGTATCTTGACCATTACAAAAACCTTACTAAAAATTTCCCAACCTGATGATAAACTCCTGCTGGCTGATTGAGATTATAAAAATAATGTCTCCCTAACTTGAAAAAAGGCAGAGAAGAGGGGATGGGGAAATACCAAGAGCTAAATTTCTTTCTTGGCCTGTATTCTAAGATATGCTAATTTATTTTATTTTGTTTCTCTGACCTATGACTCATCTCTCTTTGGACATCTCTTTCTCATTGGCATACAGAACACAATACATTCATTCGTTCATTCATAAATTATCATGGCTTGATTATTTAACTCAAAATGCTGAGCCTTCACAGAACAGGCAAAAGATAAGGAATGAAGCCAGGAGGAAAAGAAAAGAGGAGTTGCTGATCATTTTAGAAATGGAAGGACAAACTGGCACTAGAAAAAAGTTCTTTTCATCTTAAATTTCATGTAGGAAATGAAGTGGATGGTGAAGCATCACCTCAAGATAGAGTAATTTGGGAATTTTTCTTAGTTTTTCTGGGAAGATCCCAGAAGTTGAAGACTATAGGAAGTGAGAATAGAAGATGAGTCAGTTGCTGCTACAGGGGAAAGACCTGAGTAACTAAGGCCCATCTCCTCAGCCCGGCTAATCAATACAATTCGCCATCTACACACTTCTCAAGCTGCCCTTGGACACATCTTTGCCTTCAAAGGTTGAATTCAGTGTTCATTTAATCCTGAACTCAAGATTTGTCTCAGCCCTGAAAAAAAATCTAAGGAATAACCCTGGACCTTGCACTGTCTTGAAATATCCTTGAGTCTAGGAAAAAGAATTGAGGGTTATGCTCTTTAGCAATTCTCTTCTAACCTGAGATGTTAACCACTCTTGGACAGAATGCTTCACTCTATAACTTGGATGTCATTCTCTACAAAAAGGCAAGTCATTTTCCTTAAGAGATGTATCAATTAACTAGTTTTAATAGAATTTCAAAATTGAAAGCAATAGCCAAAAATCATTTAATCTACCTCCCTGCCAGCTAGAATGCATCACAGATTCTGGTGATTTCGGTGAAAGCATATACATGTTTATAATCTTCTTATGCATTGGCTTATATAGCTGTTTTCATATGTATTGTATTTTCTCACAAGCTTTTCACCTTGAGGTACAATTATTAAGTGAATTTCTTGCCCTTACAAAGAAAAGTAAACACATTAAACACCTCCGTGTGATGTTAAAATGCTGGACGTTAAATTAAATTAAATATTTGTCCTATAGCACTGTTAGCTGAATAGGTTATGAATCATCTATGTTTGTGGAATACATTGCTTTGAATTATAATTTTTCTAAATCTACCCTGTAAAGAACAAAGTATAAAGAACATTGAGGCTTAAAATCTTGAATACTGAACCACCTCTGTAGACTTTGCAATATTGATACTGCATCCATAATCACGCCTTAGTGAAATGTTATTCAGAACATTATTCAGAACGTTTGTTCTGAAAAAAGTTTGGATAAATGCACTCTATTTGAAGTTGGTTAATGCTGTCTGATGTGCAACCGAATATTTTATTATCCTGAGAATTTGATTCAAAACGTACAGGGTATCTTGTGTATTTATGCTACCTGAAAGTGGTCCATTTGCATTTAAGCAAGAGTGGTACCATAGCGATGTGAATTGTGCTTAAGTCTTCTGGATCCCAGGACCTCTATGACCTCATCTGTCATATGATGTAGCTAGACTGGCTGGTGGGTTTTCTAACTATGCTAACAAGCTTTCAAGTGTCTAAAGGAGAAAGTGAAACTTCAGGCTGCTTATCAAATTTCAGCCAAAGCAGCCCCACCTGTATCAGTTTATTGATTACCTTGCCCAAAATGTTTTATTCATTCATGTATTCATGAATTGATGAAATCATTGATCAAATAGTATTATGTGCTACTACATGTCTATCTATTCTAGGTACATAGCAGAGAATAAAACAGACAGAAATTTCTGCCCTCACTGAGCATTCATTCTAGTAAAGAGAGGCAGACAATACTCAACACATGTAGATTAAATATATATTATGTTAATGGTGACAAAGTCTATGGAGAAAAAATGAAGCAGGAAAGGGAGATAGGGAGTTTTGGGGCTGGGGGTTGAAATTTTAAACAGTTGTTCATGGAAAGCTTCAATAAGAAGGTAACATTTGAGCAAATACCTTGAAAGAGGAGACAGAATAAGCTACTGCAATAACTGGGGAAAAAGAGTTCCAAGGACTAAAAACTGCCAAGGGCAAAGGCCCTGACATGGGAATATGGCAGGTATATTTAGGAATAGTGGGGATGGATCTAACAGGGGGAATAGGAAATTAGACTTTAGAGTAAGTTTCCATTAGAAAAAAAGGTTTGCATTTAAGTAAGGATTGAAAGCTCTTCATCTAAATTACTTGTAAGGCCCTGAAAAGCATTAAAATTCTAAGGTTCTTTCTTATATTACATAATCAATGAGTCTTCATTTGGTGTTATTTGTCTTTTTTTTTTTTGGTAATTTATATCACTCCTCAGGGATTATACATTTATACATGAATTGCTTCCTAATACTTTCCTGTACAATC
Source organism: Tapirus indicus (assembly GCA_031878705.1). Lineage (NCBI taxonomy): Eukaryota > Metazoa > Chordata > Mammalia > Perissodactyla > Tapiridae > Tapirus > Tapirus indicus. The sequence continues at coordinate 85,953,212 of CM062928.1, read as the reverse complement.
TTGCTTATTTTATGGGGAACTAGTATGGATAAACTGGGCCTACTATTTAATTAATTTGGCTTTCCAGAAGTCCATTAAATCCACTGTGATTTGTTTGTTTTAGAAGATCAAATATACATTGTTTTCATATTTCTGCAGTTAATATGTCCACCTCAAATTCCTAAATGAAATTATCATAGATCATAATGGCTAGCAGGTATATGATAAACCAAGTAGAGCTAACTCTGGAGTTTTTTGAGAATTAAACAAGTTGAAATTTCTTTTGGGGTATCAAACATTCGAATAACCACACTCTGAGTCAACTTTCTACTTCAAACTGAAAGAGCTGTTTATTTCAGTTGAAAACTGGAAACAGAGACCTCTGAAGAGAAACTCTCAAGTTGTAGAGTGAACACAGACTGCTATACTTTTTGAGTAAATTCTGTGCACCTACTGAAATCACTAACGAATTATGATTGTTTAATCCACTAAGAGTTTTTGACACTGACTTTGTAGTTATAATGTAAGTTTCATAGTCAAGTAGCTTAGCTAGATTCTTTCTCTATTCCTCATATCTGACAGTAACGAAAATGACTAAGTGGATTTCTACTTTGACTGCAATAGCTATGCATTTCTTTTTGTACCCAGACATTGAGCAAACTACTGTCTGAAATAAGAACATAATGTTTACCATAGGCTTTGAAAGTCCTTGCGCTCCCGAGCTCTAGTGATATATCTTGATTAGATGCCATTATTGGGGATGTGAGTTGCAAAATTTTATTAATACAATGACTGATTATTACTGTTAACAATTGAAATTAAACAATAAAATTCAAGGGAATATTTCTTAGAGGACAGATACCCATCTGTCCTCCACTCTATATCGAGAGTGATTTTAGGAATTATTGACTTAAAAAACCCTGGAGTTGAGAAAGGAAACAGAGTTTTATCTTATACCTACATCATCTCTGTGCCTCTTTAAAAATAGTTATATCTTCCTAGACTTAATATCAATCCCACTTAGCCCTCTATTTCAATCTTTGTCATCAGTGCGTTAGCCCAGGCCCTTGCCCATCTGCCTGGTCACCTAGAACCTTTACTAGACGGACTTCTATTTACAGCATGGCCCTTTTTATTTTATTCTCACTGATGGCAAATAGTTTTTATCACTCTCTTTCTCCTGTAGATTGTTTCCTCACTTTATATTTTAAAGTTTTCACTATAGTGACTAGGACTTGGCTCATTCTCTTTGCCTTTCCTAAACCTTGGTCTGCCTAGTTGTGATACTGTGATTTATAATAAGAAAGATATATTTGGTCTTTGACCCTGTTCCTAGCACAGAGCTCATAAAACCCTCAGAATTTCCTAAGTGAAGAGAGCCATAAAGGTGTCTTTTGCTATGCTAATGAGGTGACTTTTGGAAAGCCCCAGGTGAACTAAGGAAGGGGGGGCTAGTTGCCAGGAGACACAACCATGTGATTAGAGGGTTGGAACTTTCAATCCCACCCCTTGACCTCCTGGGAGGAGAGACGGGCTGGAGATTTAATTCAATCACCAATGGCCAATGATTTAATCTGTTATGCCTGTGTAGTGCAGCCTCCAGAAAAACCTGAAGGAAGGGGTTCAGAGAACTTCCGGCTTGGTGAACACATGGAGATTTGGGGAGAGTGGCACGTTGGAGAGCATGGAAGCTGTGCTCCCCTTCCCACATACCTTGCTTATGCATCTCTCCCGTCTGGCTGATGCTATTTCCAGATAGATAGTGTCAGAACTGAGTTGAATTGTAGGACCCAGCTGGTGTCTGAGAATTGCTTGGTGGTTTAGGGGAAAAATTCACACATTGTAATCGGTACCAGAATCATACTAGTCCAACCACTGAAGACCCAGTGGAAACCCCTTTCATCTCCTTATATTGTTCTCCCTTACACGCTTATTTCAAGGTTTATGTTCTATAAAGAACTCTTTCTCATCACTATCATTCGTACATAAATATATAGAGAATGCCTTATGTATTTGCAAAGTACTGGCTAGAAATGTGTAATCACCAATGGGGAGGTGGGGGGAAGAAAATGAATCCGATTTGTTGCATATTCTGGAATTGCATACAAGCTTTGTTCAAAAACTAGGAAGGCACACAGAACACTATGATATAAGGTAGTCAGGAACAAACGTCAACCAGCCTCCAAAACCATTTTTTGGTGAAATTTCATCTCCAGTGGGAAATTGTTTACATGGATCAGAAGAAAAAAAATCACCTCACCTCTCCAAATGCTCACAGGCCTGACCTGACTGTGTTGTCACATACTGACGGGTTAATGTTTTAGTACTGAGCAAAGGGTCCTGGCCTGACTGGTGGTGGGGGGTCCTGAGTTACCATCTCAACAGATTCTAAGTAAAAAAGTTGCCTACTGTGCTGTGTCACTACTTGAAACATTCTGTCCTGACTGATGATGAATTCTTTTATACTGAAGATGCAAAACTCTTCTCATGTTCCAAGTACCATGAAATATGTTTTGCTCTGGCTGAATATTATTCATTTTACCTCTTACAGTAAGAAGTACCCATTATGATGCTCTGATGCATGACTAAACTGTCTGGTAAATATCATTGAAATACTATGTATTCTCAGTTGTAACAAAAGCAATTGTGATCCAGATGCAGCTGGAAAAGCTCTTCATCTTAAGAACTAGATAAGATGGATCCAACGCTCCATTCCCTAGATTTTGAAGGACAAATATTCTCTCCACTACATTATTTTGTGCAGCTTACATTCTCAGGTTTATTTCTGACTCTGAGCTCTTGCTTATGCTAAACTATTTCAGTCTAGAAATGGTCTTGACGTCTCCTATGCACTGTACCTGGCTCATACAGAGAGGATGCACTGCCTTATTAGTTAATTTCCTCAAGGAAAGTGTGTTTGAGGGTAGGAGACTTTATTAATGTTTTGGGAAGATTAAGGAATTTATGTTTAAATCAGGCCCTCCCTCCACCAAAAATGAAGCCATGAATTTACTGTTAGATATCTCTGATAAGCTAAGCGGATAGTGACGAACAAAGTGGTTAGCAATGAAGTTGTAGGATCAAAGTGCTTGGGGTAGAATCATGGCTTTATCATCACTATGAATCATTGTGTGACCTCAGGAAAGTTATATGTCTCTGGGCTTCAGTTTCTTCGTGAGTAAAATGAAGATGATAACAGCATCTACCTCATTGGATTTTTTTGAAGGGGGACTTATTGCATTAATTCATATAAATTGCTTAGAAGGACCTAACATATAGTGAGTGTTCAATAACTGTTACTAATTAATTAATTAAAATATGTTTAAAGGCCTTTGACCATTTCCAAACTCATAACTGTATGGCTTGTCCCTTGTCCCTTCCTTTCTCTCAGCATCTCCCCTTCACTTCCCTGCCCAATTCCTATTTTTATTTTTATTATTTTGTAATTCTTATTTTAATTTTTTATGTTGTTTAATATAGAGCAGTATGACCTTCACTTTTGTGGCCTTAGCAATATATGACTAATAGGCTTTAGAGTTACTGCTCCAACTTGCTTATTAAGGCATTTTCCTAAACTAGGACACATACCTCTCTAAAGGAATTCTGGAAGCAACCCACTATACATACAAACATGATTATACATACATGTATATCATTATACATTATACACACATTATACAGTTGCTTCCAGAATTCCATACGTGTGTGTGTATAATATTCTTAATTTATAGGATGTATTTTGATCCAATTTAGCTGCACACCGTTGAAGGTGGTACTCTAATATGTCACCACACTTTATGAGAGACTGACTCTCACTCAAGGTTACTTGCTGAGTAAGTACAGAGAAGGAATTCTAACAAGACTCTGACCATTCCTCCAAGCCCAAGCTCCTTCTACTATACCCGGCCAGTTATTGGTGTAATCTCACTTAATCCTCACAGCAGTCTCAAGAAGCTGGCACTATTGTTACTACTTTTTACAACTAAGGAAACTGAGGCTTAGAGAAGTTAAGTGAGTTGATCAAGATCATGCAGTTAGTAAATGTCAGAGCCTAAATCAGACAGTCTGCCTTTCACAGATCTACTTTTTAACAATTATGCTGTATTAACTCCCATCCCAAAATAAAGGGGGGTCAGATAGACAGAGTGGGGGAATCCTAATACAGTTAGGATGATTTGTTCTAACAGAAACTGCTTAGAACCACTGTTAAGAGAAAAACAATTCTCTAAAGGAATTCTACAGGATCCCGTAGGAATGCTAGCAATTCAGCCAAACTTAGCCCACGGAATAATGAATTAAAAGGCATTTGCCTCCTAGCAGTAGCCTTCCTCTTGGTTCAAAAAATGCAAATGAAATATTAATGTTAAAACCAAGTAGAAGAAACTACTTATTTTGAGAGAGAAAATATGGCATAGGAGCTCTAGTCTAGAATACTGTCAATCTAAGGAGAACCGGGAGCACGAGACGGCAGGCTTTTGACAAAACTCACAGCTAAAGATGGAGCTTAACAGTTTCGAGCATGAAAAGATAAAGAATTCAATGTGTGTGTGTGTGTGTGTGTGTGTGTGTGTGTGTGTGTGTGTGTGCTTGTTTTATTAAGCTTCTCTTGTCGCCAACCTCCCTCAGCCCCATCTAGCTGGTGACTGACTGCAAGCCTTCTGATGGACGCGCAGTATGTCAGTATTACCAGTTGGCATTCTCCGCTGGAGACCGGCCTCACACAGGGGTGACCCTGCGACGCACGAAAGGCTATTTACTGCCCCGGCGAAGTGGTTTCGGGACCAAGGTTTTATTATGCTTCGGGGATGAGAGTTGTGATCCCGCATCCCTGATTTAGAGCCACTTAGGGCTCCGACAGCTCCACCCCGGTGTTCTAGAGGAAAATATTCCTTCATGCTCTCTGCCTGATCTGAAAGAGACACAGCTCCCCGATGTTCCGCCTTGGAGGTGGTTCAATTTTTAGAAATTGCCGGAGAAGCCTGTCCATCTGCTGGGGTGCCTGGCTTTCGGGAACCGACGAGGAGGAGCTTGGCTTTTAATCTGAGTAACTTGAGGATTTTCTGTTTGTAACTTAAAATCGCCGCTTGACTCAAAACAAGAGACACACGCTCTGGGTTTTGTAGATATTGGGAAAATCCGTGTGACTAAGTATGGTCTAGAAATTCCTGATTTAATTTCCCCCGGGAGAGAGTCAATATTTTTCTCTTTGGTTCTGGGCAGCCGGCTCAAAAGATCCGCCTTGAAACAAGGTGTGTGCGAGAGGGGTTGTTGGGGGGAGAAGGGTGAGGAATCAGCCCAGGACGTGGGCTGCCCCCGCCAACCAGTAGCTGTTTCTGTTAACCCCCAGAAGGCGAGTTTCCACCTTTGCCACCTCCTCTACCCTTGCCTTCCTCCTTAGCTCCTGCCCTTGGACTCCTGTGCGGGTCCCGGGTGAGCTCCCCGAGGCCCACCACCCGGCCCCGCCACTCTCTATATAGGAGAAGGAGGCTGCAATGTCACGGCCGAAAAGTCCCCGAAGAGTGAGTCAGTGGGACGGGCGTCTGGGGGCAAGAAAAGGGCAGTTTGGCCTTTTGAACCGTGGCGAGGCTGGGTGGGCACTGTGAAGCGAGAGGCCAAATCACCAGGGCGACAGTAACGCCGCATGGAAGCGGCGGTCCAGGAGGCCCCCCACGCGCGCACCGCTCCCGCGTCCGCTCCCCATGGGAGGGCGTGGCCGGGGGCGGAGCCACGAGGAAGCCCCGCCCGCTGGAGGGGCGCCCGGACCCCGGCGCGCGCCACCCCGCGGAGTTCCCAAGCCCGGCTGCGTCTCGGACCCGGTCCTGCAGCGCCTCTAGGCTGCGGATCCGCGCTCCAACCACCTGCTCGGCCCCGCGTCCTGGGAAGCGGGGAGGAGAGAGGAGGGAGGAGGAGGCGGGGGGAGGAGGAGAGAGGCCGCTTACACACGCCTCCAGTCCCTCCACTCAGAGCAGCCTGGAGACCGCCGCTGCCGCCGCTGCTGTCGCCGCCACCGCTGCTGCCACCTGAGGAGACCGCCTGGACCCGCCGCCCCCCGTTGCCACCCCCGGCGATTCTTCCTAGCACCGGGCTTTTTCTGCACGCTGCCACTACCATTATTATTATTATTCCCAGAGAAGGAAAATAACAGACCTGCCAAAAGAACCACGTACACCTTTCCGAATCACTCCGGTGTCTCCCGGGAAGAGAGGGTCGCCGGTCCCTGCGGGAGCAGCCGAAGGGGCCAGGGGCGGTGTTGGAGGGAGGGAGGAGGAGTTGGGGCGCTGCGTGGTGGAAAGTTGCGTGCGGCGGAGACCCCAGGGGCAGCGCCACAGCCCAGAGGGCGGTGTGTCCGGGAGCAGCCGCTGCCCCTGCGGGCCGACCCGCAAGCGCGCGGGTAGCGCGGGGCCGGGGACGACGCCCCCTCCTGCGGCGCGGACTCTGCTGGTGGCCCCCGACGAGGAGGAGGAATATGGCATCGCAGGCGGCCCCCTCCTGCCGTCTGGTCTTCTGCCTCTTGATCGCCGCCGCTGTCCTCAGGCCAGGTGAGTAGGGGCCTCGGGGCAGCCCAGGCCGACTTGGGCCGGGGCAGTTTCCTAGGTCCCCGGCCCGGGCCTCGCTCCCCGGGCCAGTGCGCCCAGGCGCGCGGGAGAGGTCAGGGGAAGGCGGTGCGCGCACAGAGTCGGCCCCGGCTTCAGTCACCTGTGCCGCACTTTTGGGCTCAGCCGGTTGACTCAAGTTTGGGCAGCGACTGGGGGCCCTGGGTAAATCTCCAGGAACTTTGGGTGCGGCCAGGGTCGGGGCTCCATGGCCCGCGGGCAGGGTTCGTCTGGCTGTCTCCTCTTCCCCCTGCGGCTCCCGCCTGGGTGGCGAGCTCCTGCCCTCTGCCAGTCCCTCCGGTCTCTGGGTAATCAAAGTCCACGTCACTGCGCTCCGGGCAGTTTTCCTTTCGCTTAGCTCTCGGAGGCAGTGACTGCCCGCACTTTTTCGTGATAAAGCCCTTGGTAACTTCCCTTTGAAACGAAGAGAAGAAGGGGTGGGAGGGGTAGAAAGGGAGTACCTGAGTCAGTCCCTTGCAAAGCTTAAATCGTGGATTGAACGCCCCCTCCCCCATTGGCTGGGGGTGGTAGTGAGTGCGGGGGTGATGGCAGCGAGCAACGCTGTCCGAACTGGGTTTAGCGGCCTCGTTTATGAGACCTTGGTGAGGGGTGTGTGGGTCTTTCAGGACCTATGATTCAACCTCAGTTCTCGGTTCTGCACCGAGCCTCAGAAGAAAAAAAAAAACAAAAACGCAAAATCCCCAACAACTAAAATATCTTGCCGAGAATCCCTTTTCTTCCCCGGGGACGTCCCCTGTCCCCAGCCGTTGTCATTTTGAGACTCGCCGGGCGGCTGACACGAGTTGGTCCTAACAGGGCGTTCTGCGTGCTCGCCGTCACTTGACGGAGCAGCAGGTTCATTTTTTCGCTAGACTTGAGGATTTTGGGGAATTGTTTTCGCCCTTTGAAGTTTTGATCTCTAGCCCTTCGTAGACAGTTGCAAGTAAAACTCCTACTTCCTGTTATTCGGCTTCTGTTTGTTCTCTTACCCTTTTCTTTAGTTTTTGTCAAAGAAAAACACACTTCCTTTTCTCATCTTTAATTTCTGCACATCCCTCAAGTTGTGGGCAGGCTGAGGCCAAAGAAGAAGAGGTTTGGAAGCCTCTGGATGCCTCCCAGGAAAAGGGGGAAAGTGGGGCTGGAGGCTAGAGCCTGAAGCTCACCTGTGTTTGTGAACTACTGCTGCTGGGGTGGGGGTGGGGGGTGCGGGGGAGGCGGGTGCCCTCGCCGCATCTCTTCGTTAAAGTTCCATTTCTGGGTAAGATAATGAGCTCACCTGCTGTTCCGAGGCTAGAGAAAGAGGCATCTCTGACAGATCTCCGGCTCTGGGCGGGGACTGTGACAAGAGAGTGGAGCCAGATTCAAAGCAGGTGGGGTGGAGTGAGAACACCCGGGAGGTGGGAAGGGGAGACCCCCTTGGGTTTGGCACAGCGTGCATTTCACTTTTTCACGATCCCAGTGACTGCCGGGGGAAGGAAGGGCACTCAGTCTGGAGCCGAGGGGAGAGCATGGAGGACGAGGGTGAGGCAGTTTGTTGAATGCAAATATCCACACGCCCACAGTTGGTTTTCAGTTTAACCCTCTCGCCATGGAGAGTGTAATCTCACCTACCCCCCCACACACACACCCACCCCGGGACCACACGCACACGCCCAGTTTCCTGTGCCGTGCGGTCGCCCTGGAATTCATTTTCAGTTGGGCCACCTCGGAGGACAGGTTTTTCCGCATATTTAACAGCTAAAAGGGGAGAGGTTCCGCTTTCAGACCTCCGGCTCTGCGCCGCAAGCTCGCGTTTCTAGCCGGCACCAAGCTGCGCGCTTTCGGCGAGCGGGGGACACTTGGAACCACGGCTGATCTGGGGATCAGAAGCCTCAGACCTTCCGATCAGTGGTTTCCTTGAATTTACCGGGCTGGCATAGGAGCAAAATTTTCGGTGCAGTGTCAGTGTGTTTTAAAAGAAAGGATTATGGCACTAAAAGCGCCATGTCCAGACTCAGGGCGCGAGTCCTGGACGGCAAGTGCGCCTCCTTCGGAGCCCTCTGCATAGACGAGCTCGGTGGATGCAGTGCCAAGAGTGGCTTAGTCAGAGGGCCTGACTTCCCCGCCTGTAGCCCTTTATTTCCGGAGCAGTTTTAAGAGTGTGTAGTCCAGACCTAGAGGACAAAAATTGGAGTTCGTGAAACTGCTCCTGCAGGTCTTTTGGTCTGTAGCAGCTACACAGTCATTGACGTATTTTAGGCATGGCGTGTTACCTGTTTTGAAGGGAGGGGCACAGTATATATAAACGAAGAAAACTGAATTGGGAGATAAAGGCAATGAAGTATGTGCTCAGCATCCGAGGGAAGCAAGCAGCTTATTATTCTTGTAGAAAGAGCGTCAGCCTGTGGTGACATTTTGTATTGCTTTAAAAAAGGCTTTCCTTGATTATTTACAACAAGGAGGTGGGGCCCTGCAGTTAACCATTTCTTCACTTGGATTAACTGTGTGCACCCCTCTCTGGAATTGTACCTAATTGCTCACTGATATAAGGTTATGTCATAAGACATAAGCACACAAAACTTTTTTTCAGTGGGATGTTATGTTCAGAACGCATCAGTTTATCTCAACAGGCCTTGGGAATAGCACCAACTCAAATAATTCCTTTCAGACCACCTGATATGGGACTATTAAAATTTACTAATTTAAAAACTGCAAACTCTTAGTAGCCAGTGAGTATTGCTTTTTCCTTGATGGTTTATTTAATCCAATAGCAATTTACAATTTAATGGGGTTCTATTTTCAGTAAGCTACTTTCCTAGGCTTGGCTCAGGACCATTCATTTTCAGGCTCTTGTGCAAGTCATTTCACCAACACATTTTGGGCTTCAGCTTTCTCATGTGTGAGTAAAACAGGGAACTAAGGATCTACCCTCTGAGATCTCTTCAGCTCAAAACTCTGTTTCTAACAACCTAAGGTAAAAAGCTGATTTGGGCAAAGCAGAGTCATTTTATAATTGTATTTTTCTAAGGCTTTCAGACAGTCCGGATGGACACTATTCATATAAATTGTATTACTAGAGAAATATCAGTGGACCCCAATTGCTAATTTTCTGTCTTTTTTTCTTTTTTATATAAATACATTATAATATCTTGTACTTACTGCTCCAGGCCTGAGTAGAGCTATTAAAAAAATGTGTGATGGAGAGGAATTAGTTTCCCACTGGGAAAAGAGACCCCAACAGCAGGACAGGTTTTTAGGTCTCAAAAAACCCCATTAGTGTAACCCATCCCTCTTGGAAGCCTGCCTCTATTTAAAGTGCATATATAGTTCCTAGAATGAAATGTAAACGATGATTGATGCCAATATGTTCATGTGACAGAGACTCATATGTCCATCCCAAAGATGCTTCTAAATAAAGAAATTGATTTGCACCATGGTTGTAAGTGCAATATAGAAGGAAATAGGAAATACTAATGCTTTCCTGTTGTTTTCAAATCTATAGAAATCCAAAATATTTTAATAACAAAATTCCAATTTTTTTCTGACTTTTTAGAAAATTCAGACTAGCTTATCTTTTTACATAGACATTTGGAAGAGAATGCTTGCTACTGTTGATCTATTAAAAAGAAGAAAATCAAAAAATATCTACTTTAATAGTCTTTAGTGTTACCAGAAAATTCTGGAGTCAGTACTCATGTGTTCAGTTTGTAGCTATGTCAAATAAGAATGTTGTGACCTTGGGAAAGTTACTTTTCTGCTCCTTTTTATTTCCCATCTGTAACATTTTCTCCCTATGTAATGCATAGTTCTGATTTTGGCAAGATTAGTAATTCTCTTGCTCAGCATTTTGAATTTTTCAAGTAAAACATGCTATATTAATTAAGGCTTTTATTATATCATTAATAAAATAACACTCTTTAATTTATTCTACTTAATTATCACTTTGACCGGTTTATTAAAAGCAGGCAAAGGTGTTTCTTTTCTTTATTTTTCCTCCCTTTTCTTTTTCTTTCTCAAGTTTTCATGCCACTACACATAGGCCTTTGTAAAATTGAACATTATCTAAGTTGTTTTACTTGGTGTAAGATGGCAGCATTTTGTCGTATAGTATTTTAAATGCTTTATAAACACCTCGTCTTATGTTCCCAAACACACCTCTTTCTGTTCTGGCCATTTATTTCACATAAAACATCATCAAAGAGTTCTAGTTCTCTGAAGCTATTAACTCAAGTAGACACATGCATTATATATCCCAAATATGCAGGAGAGTGGTGGAGGTGCAGTTGTGATGAAAGAGTGTCTCTGTGCCTCTGTATACACACAGAAACTTAAATTTAACTCCTCTCCAAGTGTTAATTTTATTCTTCATTGTTAGGTTTTCACAAAGACCCATCTCATTTCTTACACATGAATGTATGTGGCATGTTAAGAAATGAGCAAACTCACTGGAATGCTAAAGAAGGTTTTCTTGTGAGTGGTGGGTGATGAATTAATATTTATTTGATTATTACTTTTGGATATCAGCTCCTTTTTTATTTTAAATAAGAAATGAAAAAGACTAGAAAAATGTCCATTTATATTTCTTATTACTTTTTTGTATTAGGGCAGAATTTTCCCTTCCCAATGGAGAACAAAGTCAAGACTAAAATATACCTTTTATATTTAAGAAGAGGATATTATAGGCTATTTGATAAGGTTAAATCCTACAGTTATTACAAGTATCTCTATAGTGTACAAAGTATTAACATATATTTGGAGTTACTGATATTTTCATCTAGCTAATTTCTCCGTTTAATAAAACTTGTATTCCCCCCTCCTCTTATTATTAGATGGAATACCATATATGTTTCAGTTGGGACTAGTTCCAAATGTGCTGTGGTGTTCAGTAATTGTTTTATGGTAACCTGTTATCATAGCTCATTATTATAGGCAGTTCCAAGAATGAAATTAGCTTTTAGGGCTTCCTCTCTTATTTATCCAGTCAGTTGTCAATTATCCTTTCCATTCAAGGGGAAATCAGAGTTGTGCTCAATCCGAAACAGTTTCTAATGAAAGGCTTACTTAATTTGACTTTGAGTTGAGGTGCTTCAATGAATGTGGATGTATCTGATCTTCTAAGAATTCATAGAATTGCAATATAATGAAACTAATAGATTACTCAGAAATTAGACAGCTGTCCAACTTCTCCGGTTTGCTTCCCCTTTTTCTTCTCCCCTTAAAGCTCTGTCCTCTATCACTTCATGAACCATACATCCTTGTATATCTAAGGCAGTCCTAATTTATGCCTGATGTCCTGATTCAATTTTTAATGATACCTTATTTCACTCTCAAAAGTGCAGTTTGGATGACAAATTATATGTTGGCCATAGTTATTAATGACTTGCCTGTCTATATGTCTGTCTTAGAGTACTTAACTGTAAGACATGCATTCTTCATCCTGATGAAGTGTGTATTTCTAACCTTTTTAATTTAAATATCAGCTACAGTGAAATATCAACAAGGGGTTATATACCCCTTTAATGTGAAGTATAAGAGGGAGACAAGGTTATAGCCTGGAATCCCAGAGTGTTGTAGTGGGTGTGGAACATTAAGGATCTCATGGTTTGGAGTGGAAATCCAATAGACCTGAGATGCCAAGAGAATAATGGTGTTTGAAATTCACCTGGGAGCCATACTGAGTATGGAGTTATCTAGGGAATGCCTATTTCAGTCAGATCCTGAAATCCTTTCTAAGCCAATTGCACAATTCCCATCCTGTTCTTCTCTAAGGTTTCTTGATAGCTTCACTATCAATTTGGATGTAAAAAAAAATTACCAGGGATGTCTATAAAATTGAAGGAAGCCCTCAATCTTTTTGTACATGTAAGCTACAGTTGTATCTGTCAGGAATAGTGACCTGACTTGGGGCAGCCACCAATATGGCGAGGACAGTTCGTGTCAAGAATGACCATTCCTAATTAGGCAGCCACATGCTATTTTGTTAGTTATCTCTGAATGTCTCAGGTACTCAGAAAAGTGGGTGGAGATAAGAAAAGGTGAGAGGGTATCATTGAGGCACATAAAGTAAAAGATGCCCTAGTTTTGTCTTCATTAATAGGTCAGAATGAAGGGAGAGGGCATTGGCCACTGCAACTAAAGTCCTTGTCAGCATATTCCCAAGTATTTTTCCTAATGGTTGGGAGGTTTCTGGATGTGGAATTTACCTAGCTCCAAATCAAGCAAAAAACATAAAAAGAGGTCTAACTACTCTTATTATATTTTTGAACCACAGTGTATCAGTTAACTATGCTGCATAATACAGTACTCCAAAACCTAGTGGTTTAAAATAGTAACCATTTTATGTAGTTCATTATTTTGCAGGTTGGCAATTTCGTCTGGACAGTTGGGTGTTTCTCTGATTTTTAGCTAGATGTCTTCGTTCTACTGCTGTGGGTCAGCCCAGGCGGCTTTGCTTCTGGGAGTTGGCTGTTTGTTGTTCAGGGAAAACTGACTCTTCTCCATGCTCTTTCATTCTCTAATAGACTTCCCTAGGCTTGTTCTTTTGGTGGAAGCAGGGTTCTGAGAGAAAGCAGAACCATCCAAGGCTTCTTCTGGCAAAACATCACTTCTGCCACATTCTGTTGGTGAAGACCAGTCCCAAGCCCAGCTCCAATTCAAGGGTGGGGAAATCATCTCCACCTGTTGAATGGAAGGAGCCCAAAACACTTTGCAAAAGGTGTAGATACAGATCAGGAGAGAGAAAAAGGACCCTCTTTGCAATCAGTCTACCTCTCGCAATAATAGTGGGGGTTGTGGCAGCAGCAAAGACCCTTACTCCAGATCGTTAGCCCCATCTTCACAATTTATACCCTCTTCTTCTAGATCCTTCGGCAAGAAATATGACAGATTGTAGAGGCTCAAGCTGTGTCCAATAAGAATACTGTTTCCTACTGCTCAAACCTTACCTTCCCCTGGAATAAAATTATGGAAAGTTCAATGTGTGTGTGTGTGTGTGTGCGTGAAAGTGAGAGAGACAGAGAGTGAGACGCAGCGAGAGAGAGAGAGATTGATTTTGAAGGGTTAAAGTCACACAATTCATGGTCAGAAGCTAAAATGTGATAGAAGAGGGGTTGTTGGAAAATGAGAAGGTGCTTAGACATTCATCTTGTTCAGTTCTTTTATTTGACAGCTGAGATAGATAAAGTCACAGGTTAAGAGATTACCTAAAATTCAGTAGCCAATTAGCCACAGTTTTCAGAGACTACAATGTTCTTAGTTTCTTTTATGCCTAGACTCACAGAGTCAAGGTTTCAGAGCTATAAAGAACCTTAAAATTGCTTCCCTACTTGCCTAGCGTCACATTGTTGACCAATCCAAGAAGAAAACTCATGTGAATTAACCATTTGACATATGTAATAGCATTCAATAAATATTTACTGAGTGCTCAATAAGTGCAAAGCATTGTGCTTCATGCTGGGGACACTGCAATAAACTAGCTACTAGACAGTCAAGGTCCTGTAACTCCAAGAAATTATGTTCTCTCTGGGAAACAGACATCAATTGACTAATTATATTATTATTTGCTAGAAGTTTTACTAAGTGCTACAAGGACAAATAGAGGGTTTTACATCAAAGTGGCCAGATCTGGTCTGGAGTTTAGGAGAAAATGAGAAAGATTCTCTCAGGAACTGATATCTGAGGTACATGCTGAGGAATAGTCAAGCACAAGATATGCGCGCAGAGAGAAGGGCATGAGTGAAGATGCTGAGGTGGGAAGGAATATGGCTTCTCACTCCTGGAGGTGACCAAGAATTTCTTGAAGTTGTCCAAATACTTTCCTGTAATTCTCCTAATTTACTTACCAGTTGTGGAGTTCAGAAGAGGATCTCTTTGATTTATTCAAATACTCCCATATTAGCAAATATTTGCATATACACGTCCCCCCTTTAAAATAATCAAGTGGGAACATTCTATGCACAGCATTTTGTTCCTTTCCTTTTTCACTTAGCAGCATATTTTGGAGATTAAGAGATTATCCTATATCAGTACATATAGTTCTTTCTCAGTTTTTAACATGGTGTATTGGATTTTATTGTATGCACCGTAATTAATTTAACCATTTCACCAGTTCTTGGAAATGTAGATTGTTTTCAAACATTTTTATTACAAACAACATAGCAGTGAACATCCTAACACGTGTTCTTGTCCATATGTGCAATACGTTGGTAGGAAAATGTCCTGGAAGTGAAATTGCTGAGTCAAACAATATGTGTATTTTTCATTTAGAAAGAAATAAAATTACTGTTCAAAGAGTATACACTGGGTTATATATTTGAAAGTTGCTAAGAGAGTAGATCTTTAAAGTTCTCATCACAAGAGAAAAAATTTTTTTAACTATGTGAGGTGACAGATGTTAACTAAACTTATTGTGGTAATCATTTCACTATATATACATGTGTCAAATCATGATGTTGTACACCTAAAACTAATACAATGTTATATGTCAATTATATCTCAAAAAGAAAAGAGTATGTACCTTTAAAAAAATCCCAACAAAAGTATATGAGGATGCCTCTTCCTCATATTTCCTCTATAACTCTGTACTATTAATATCACGTTTTTTAAACAAGGATAATAGATTGGTTCTTATTTATTTAAAGCCTACGGGAAAAGTGAAAATTATAGGAGTAATAGGCACACACCTTCACGTGTAAGGCGAAAGCCAAAGATAGATTGGTGCCTAACTTTATTATACATAAGATGGGGCCAAAAAGGGGAGAAATAGTACATTTATGGTGAATTATTATCATTGCCCTTTCCACATAAGATGGCTAACTTTTGGAACATAAACTGTGTAATTATAAGCCATATTTTCTTCCATTTGGGAAGATTTGTATTCTGTGGGATCAAATTAACTGAAGCAGTGGATTAAGAGGCAACAACATGTGAGCCTTAAGAGTAGTTAATATTGTTTTTCATTACACAAATCGTTTCCAAATATTTGTGTTAGTTCATCATAAGAACAATATATGTTGTGTGTGTGGTCTAAGTAATGCCATTTGTAAACCCTGTGTAATAGGTCTTACTAAAGAGACTTCACTTATTTTTAAGTAAACCATATTTTGAACAATTCTTCCAACAAGTTTGTTTTAACAGGCTCATCAAAATAGTTTACTAGCTGATAAAAAGTACCATTTTCTGTAAATTTATAAAAGACATCAGTACCATTAAATATGTTTCACCCTGTAATTTTTGGACCTATTATGGAAAGTAGGAGTAAAATGTATTTGTATAGCCACTTTTATGTAGAAAAACCATAACAATATGTATATGAAGAGTTTTCAAGAAGTATAGACTGAATATATACTTTTTAAACAAGGCAACAAATATTCGTAATGAAGTTAATATTAGTATGTGCATACTGTAATTTCATGAATAAAGCAGTTTCTGCCTAGCATTTAGTTTTAGTGTTCAAACTTGTGGCATTTATACTTTATTCTGTAAGCATTTTCTCTACCTGGTGATAGGTATGACACTTCCAAGAGAAATGTTTATGTTGGTTATAAGACATAGGTTTTATATTTTTGCAGAGAAGGGCATGGCTCTAAATATGAATAATGCTTTTGCAATCAGATCTAAGAGTAAAATGTAGTACATATTTGGATTTACCCTGTTGGATTAATCCCCAAACAACCCAACCCCAATGGATGGTAATCTGTTCTCAAATAGAAATTTTCTTTTAGAAATGATTGTTTAATATAAGATACAATCGCTTTTCTTATCATACTAGAATGGCAAATAAGTATTTATTTATTAAAACAAACCCTGCATCTGCTCAGCTGTTTTTCTCTTTGCTGATAAGAAATATGTCTCCTTTCTAACATAAATGATAAAACAGTAATAGTAGAGTTTCAGGATATGGTTTGGAGGTTATCATTTTTTAGAATTGATCTGAAATGTTTGATTAGAAAGTATTTGAAATGCCTGAGTAGTGACTTTTTATAGACAATATGGCTATACCTCCATGATATTAAAAAAATAATAACTCCCTGCTTAATTTTTATAGACTGTCAGTGCTCACAGATTTCACATACTGTCGGTATGTAGCACAGATTCCATTGCACAAGAGCTCAAGAGCTTGGGTTGTAGATCAGAGCATTAGTTTGATTTCTAGCTCTTGTCTCTGTTTTCTCATTTGTTAAATGAGCATCAAAATACTACCAAGTTCATTTGATATGAATATTAGGAAAGGTAATGGGCATTTCTCAGTGCCTGGCACACAGTTGACTCTCAACCACTAATAATTATTATGAATCACATTTTTCAGTAATCATAATATTATAATGTCAGTTTATTCATATCAGAAAAATATGTGAAATACCCTATTTTACTGATTGGAAGATACATTTCAGTTCCATTTAGGTGCATTTTGGGGTTTCCATAATAAAATTGGAATTCATATTCTTATTAGGATGTTTCATAGTCCCATTATCTGTCAAGTAACTTTTCAGTTTTATCAACTCAAGGAAAACACAAATTGAAGGTTACAGCCTTAAAATGCAATTTCCACAAACAAAAACCATTAAGAATAAAAGAACACATGTTTTAAAATTGTAAGGACATATGCAATTTACAACATTATTCTTAGAAATTGATAATGTATATGTGCTTCTATAATTTGAAAGATATTAGATCTTGGAAAGAGAAAAAAATTTACAATTATTATAATGTAATCATTTTGATGATAAAATTATGCTTTTAAATACAGGGCACATTTCTCAATTATAATTCAATAGAGGGAGCTCCACTACTTTCCTTTTAGAGGATGCTTCTATTTATTATGATTTTTCTCCAATTTAATAGTGAAATTATTTAAATCTATAATTTTAAAATCAATGATATTTTGGAAATTAAGCAATATCCTCCTCTTATTAATGAGATTCAAAAAATGCTTTTACAAATAATATGTTTTAAAACTCTAGTTCTTAGTTCTTTGTACCCTTTGGATAATAAGTTTCCAGAAGAATTTAAGGCAGGTATACTCTTGAGAAGCATACCTCACTCTAATACAGCAAGGCATCAAAGGAGAACAAAGTTTATTTCCAATGGTAAAATAATGAATATTTTTGATATTACTTTTGTGGTGTCTATTAAATGAAAACAGATATATTTGAATAGGAGAGGAAAAATAGCTAGTATTTTTCTCAGTGACTCTGCCAAGATTTTTAACCAAATAGTTATGGATTTCTACATGGAAACAGTCTATACTCATCTTTTCTTCTTTTTTATTTTCCTAAATATCCCCTTAATTTAGATACTGCAATTATATTTTCAATCTGAGTTGATATCCATCACCTGGGTGTCACCCTGACCCTAATTCATTTACCTGTCATGAGATTCAATTTTGTCAAGAAGTATTCTACCATTTGATTTTTAAGATCTTTGCAGCTTGAAAGTTCTAAGATTCAAAATTATACACCATTTAAGAAAACTTTGTATAGATTTGAATCAATGGTAATCAATAACTTTTACTTGAGGTTCAATTAAAATAATTTTTAAATGATGACCCCCACTTATTTTTTTATTTTAAATGGCAATGATTTTATTGAGTTCCACAGAAAATTGCATAAGCCCATGCATTAGACCTCCTAATTTATTACTAAAATGCTATGAATTAAAGAAATGGCCCAGTTCTCTGGCATATTTAAGAATCGCCAACACAGGGACAGCTTCTAAACAGTTCATATTGAAGTTAGACATTTGCTCTTATGGCTGTGCTAGGAGGGCAGCCTGGGGATTGAGCTTGTTCATTACAGTTTTAAGCATTCTTTAAAGTAGGTGCTCATTTTATTATGTTCACTTTCCGTTATAGATTAGAGTTTGAGCATGTGGCTTCTGGAGCCAAATTGTATGGTTTTGAAACCTGTGTCTCCACTCTCCACCCTCCCATCTAGATGACATTGGGCAAATTGCTTAACCCTCCTCTGTCCTAATCTGTGCAATAAGGATAAGACCACCTATCTCTTCGGGTGTGAAGGTTAAATAAATTAATACACATGAAGCTCATTCACTAGTGTGATTGTCAAATAATAAGCTCTCCATTAATTGTTAGTATTGTCCAAGTATTTAATCTCAGTTAATCCTTCTACCCTCCCCAAAATATGATTATAAACCCAATTTACTCCCATGAGTACGCAAAGAAGAGAAGCGCCACGTTGTTCAAAATTATAAAATTTCCAGCTGTACCTACTCCCCACGCCACTTTATTCTTCTCAAGAAATGGAATATGAGTGAGAGTGATGTCATATTATTTATTGGGCAAAACCTTGAATCTACTCACTTTACAAAATAAATAAGTCTTTCACAAACTCCCAGACTTTATCCATGAATTATTAGTATCATATTCATTATGACACTGTTCTCATCTGATAATGAAACATCATTGCATTGCAATCCTGAAGTTAAAATCTAAATTTAAAGGTAAATTTAAAACTGAAAACAAGACACCTTGCAGGCTGGAGCTCACAATATCTGAGAGCATGTTGTCGTTTTAGATCATTAGTGTAAGTTGGCTAGAGGTAACTTAGGAGTCTGAAAGTGTGTGTGTTTAAAAGACAGATTTATGGAGACTCTGCAGATTTAGAGTAAAGTAGAGCATGGTGATAGAGCATTTTAAGGAAGTGAAAAAAATAACCATAGTCTAAGGGATTTCCCAAACTTCAGTCAGGCCTCCCTCCAATCTCTTCTCCCCTCTACTTCCAAATGATATCAGATATGAAGAGAGTCTTGTAACTGCTTAAAATAACTCCAGTGGCTCCCCGTTAGAGTAAGGATAAAATGCAGACTTCTCAGCACCGCATTTAAGATTCTTCTTACATTTCTCAACAGTCTTTCTTGGAATTCCATGCTCCAGCCATACTTCTGTGTGCCATGCCCTTCTTGTTCCCTGGATTGTTATTCATGTCACTGTCTTATTCTAGAACTCTTTCCTTCCCACCCTCCCCCAGCACCTTCATTTGCCTGAATAACTAGTATCTTCATCCTTCAGAACACAGTTTAAATGCCATCTCTGCCAGAAATTCTTCCCTGATTTCCCTCAAGTGTCTGTCCTCTGTGGTATCAGAGCTCATTTCACTTCTTGCCTCTTGCCTGTTTATTCTTGTCATTCTTCCCTTAGAGGCAGGGGCTATGTCTTCTTAATCTTTGTTTTTGGACTCAGTGTCTACTGGTGTACAATATATCCCCAGTACAAATATAATGATTGAATAAATGGATTAGTCACAATTAGAAATCATGATTCCTAATGAAGCCTATTTAAAACTGCAACATACATTCACATATGAATAAAAAATGTCTATATTGAGACAATTTTTCAATTGCTCTCAGAAATTTAATTAGAGGATGATAAATCTCCTGAATTATGGTTTTTAAACAAAACAAAACGGTGTTTGCCGTATTCTACCCAAGCTATGCTAATGAAGTACAAAAAGAATAGAATAAAGTCAGTCTACTTTTTCTTCCAGGCGCCAATCCAGGTTAACATAAAAATTTTAATAACTGTATTCTTCCAAAGCTTCCATAGACACTGAATGTTAAATGTAAGATCATTTGGAGCAATAAAGAAATTTATTTAAACTAATTTATTTTTAAAACTGTAGGTTTTTCTAGGCTAATTGTAGGCACTCATTCTCAAAAAGCAGCAAATGATTGGTAATATTTTATTTCTCCTGTTTTTAATTCTTAGATTAAACCTGTGGATCAGGGCATTTTCCTGAATATGGCAAAAATAGTACAGGCAGGATTTCATGAGAAAATTGATGTCATGCAGGCAATCTTTAATATATTTGTACCACAGATAATACATGTGTATTGTGGGCCATGCCTTCAATGCTGTTAACAATGAAATATTAGAGAGAATTTGGAGAAAATCTGGTGTTACTTTTGCAAGAGTATTTTTTTATTGAAGAATTTTGAAAATGCAGACAGAAACCCAAGAAAAATTCATGAAAGAAATGAAATGATTTTATTTTTACTGAAAAATAAACCTTGTGCTCTTGAAACTAACATATTTTAAGAAACAGGCCATTACTGATTAAAAAAAAAAAAAACCACAGTGCAGAATTGGATTTATCACAGTATTTCATTATTTGATAGTATGTGATAGCTGAAAGCTTAATAGTTTTAAGTCTGTCTGATGACTCTTCTCTGGGCAATATAATCTTAATTCCTATAACTTTTTACTTAAAGCCTTTTTTATAAGTCTTGATTTATTTATTTGCTTTACTTTGTATCCTTTCCAGTTATTCTGAATTTTAACTTTTATAACCTGGAATAGTCAAGTTGTCTCCTGAGTTCTTGCCCAGAAATTCAAAAATTTTTCTATTGTGTTATAAGAGTACTTGTCTAGATAAACCAATATAAATCCAGCACATTGTCCCTGATAGCTCCCGTTTATTGAAAACCTGCTGTGCTACATGGACAACAATACTTTACGAAAGAATGGCCAATATGTTTGTCAAAACAATTTTAAGTTTAACAACTATATATTTTTTAATTTTTTGAATTATGAAATTAAATCTCACTTACAGCCTTTTCAATAGGACTTTGAATGCACTATAGCATATGTATCAAAAGGTAGTCAGGGTAAAGTTATTATCAAATAAAAGCCAGGTCAATGGGAATTTCTCTTTCTTTAAATGCATAAGACTGGTTGGGCCATTTCCATGACCTGTTGCGTCTGGATTAATAAAATAGCCTAAGTGACAATTTTTTAAAAAATCTCTTCTACTACTTGAAAAAAATGTTACCCATTCCTGTGGATTCTTGGCATCTAATATAGGTTTCTTATTAACAATGTTGTGATCTAACAAAATAATCTTCTTACAAACATGGAAGACAATATATAAATAACAGAGCTCTCAATTTTCCGTAGGTTAATGTGGTGAAATAATTTTCATCATTAATAAGCCTTATTTTATGCTATGCAAATAGGTATAAAAGTTAAGTTTTATGATAAAGGATGTGATCACAGGAAACGTGAGTATTCTGTAAAAGTTTAGAGGACAAGTGATGCTTAAGGGGGCAGCTTGCACTGCTGAGGGAGGTATAGAAGGGAGTGAGGAGACCTCTCTACAGAGAGGAAAGCAGGATAAGACCTGGAAGCTAGCATGAAAGGGAAATTGCTATTTTAAAAAAAAAATTGCCACAGATTATTTATGCGGACCAGGAGCATCATACTATAAAATAATTTTTCTTTTTTTACTTTGCTGAGATACCTATTCGATAATACATTCTAGTAATTCCAAATTCGAATCTCTCCTCTCAATAACTGACAATCACTTAATTTCTTATCTTGAAAGGGGAAGAGCAATGGCTAGTAAGAACCTCCCTACAGAGAAATTTTGATGCAAAGCTTTCTTGAAATCCAGAGGATTATTGACCATATTTAGCAGTGCTTGTCAAATTCTACAGTAGTAGAATGTGAATTCATGGTTCTTTATTGGAGTTTAGGAATCTGAATGGTATTAAGTTGCTTAATTCTGTAGATAAACTAAAGTTAAGCAATGCTAGGAAATATCATTTAATAGTAAAATTACGTAAATATACAATGCACCTGTTGGTTTCCCACTGAGCGTATCTGTGTGTACTGAGATCTATGGTGAGTGCTGGAGGCCTGTCTACATAGGTTCAGTTTCATACCTGAATCAATGAGAATCTAGTAAGACAGTGTTTTTGAAACTACTCCCCCACAGATGGATGGAACATCTACTATTAATATACTACTGAATGACTTGCTCTAAACCCAAGGATCAGTGGGCCTGAGATAAGACTTGAGCATTGAGCTTCTGCTTCCCTCCACCCAAAGAGTGGGGCTGGGGCTGGAAGAAAGTTGACCTCCCACCTTTGTAGAGGAAGTTGAAATAAGAGAAATGGGTATAACACAGAGATGAGTGAGATTACTCAAATTCTGAAAAGGGAAGTCTATGGGTGAACAAGTCTGAAGGGAGAAGAAATGGATAATAGAAAAGCAGAGTCAGGAAGATGAAAATGAACTGGTGACATGTGTTTGGTTAGAACAGGTGCCTCTACATCTGTTTAGAATCAACTGCACGATGGTTCATGCGTGGGCCTATTGAATAGGAATATGCAAGGCCAGCATAAACTGAAGATTAGGTCCTAGTTATGGGTCCTCCCTTGGTTTATTCATAAGTAGAGCCCAATTAAATCCATTCTCATTGGCTAGGCACATTATTCCCCATGGCCCCTACTCCTAGATATTAGACCCTGCTTCTTGACAGCCTAGACTTGGCCTATCATCATATTAAAGTCTAACTACATATTTAGCTTTTTTCTTAGTGAGTTGTGACTTTATTCTTTAAAAAATTAAATTTGGGTGGAAAAGTATATTATATTCTTTCTTACTGAGTTAAGCACATCGATGAGAAGCATGCCTGTTTGGATACAAAGCCCTAATTCAGGAACTACCAAATAACTAGCGTTGTTATATTCCCGTTTTTTATTCCAAGTGCCATCTCCAGTGTTTGGAATCCTATTCTTCTGAACTTAATTCTTTAATGTGAAAACCAACATCATAGGTAGTATGAGGAAGTTACCCAATAAACATTAATTTTTCAATAGTTTCAATCTAACTCTGATTAATATCACATTAAGGTTGATAATATTTCAAATTGACAAGTTTTGAGTTTTATCTCCTCTTTTTTACCCCAGGTCATTTTCTAAATAGAAATTTAGAGATTTCTCCATAAGTAAAATAGAATAACTGAGGAGTAATGATATTTTCCACAGCAGTATGTAGGAGTCAAACAGGCTGAGCTTCCACATGAGTTTGCTACAGGAATGGCAGGCGGAAATAAAAATAAAAATAACAATCCTTCCCACCCAGAAGAAAATACAAGAAACCATCAAACAAAGCCCAGAAACACTTCAAACATAACATCATCTTTTACTTTACTTTTTTGTTGGTTATTTACTTTGCCTTCTGGAAATATTGCACAATCTATTAGCTTTTTCTCTTTAGATGTTTGCAGGATACCGAATGTACTACTAACTTTTAAAAAATGACATTGATTCTCACACCAGAACCAGTGTGTACTTGTTAACCACATAACTACATTGTTAAATATAATTACTTCACAAATAATAAAATGAAAAGGAAGTTAAGAAAACAGGCCCCATGCAAACAGGGCATACGCTCCATTAACTTTATCACTAGTGATTAAACTAGAAAACAATGACTAGTGAATGTTGGTTTATCGTTGTTGAATCAGTAACAATAACCAGGATCATTGTTGGGTTAACAACAGTGACCAGGAACTTTCCTTCTGGTGAGACCTGACTGCCGGTGCTCAAGGGCAGAGTGATGTGGAAGCCTGGAGAGTGAATGTCAGTCCCGGGTTTCGGTTCTGCCTTTATCAGCAGCCCTGGGATGTTGGTTCGTCACTTCCTATTTCTGTTCTGTTTCTTTGCTTGTTCAATGACGATATTAGGTTGGAACTGAGTGGGCTTCCTTCCATGTGATTATGAGCGTTGCGTGATTTTATTCCATTGCCCAATAAGAATGATCTTTGCTTTGTCCTTCTTTGTATTATTTGTTCTTCTTTTGTCCTCATCAGTATGCCCAGCTAAGAGCTAGCCATGTGACATTTTGCAGACTGAGATTCCCGGTGACAGTGGACCATAGATAAAATAACTGAGCCATGGAAATAAAAAACACAATATAGGCAAGCATTAACAGTGTGAAATTATGATTGACAAGGAGGGATACAACTTCTCTCCTACTCAACACTGGACAAACTTCATGAGAGTACAGTGTTATATTTCATTTCAGTCTCCATATTTTAAATAAAGATATAGAGAAGTTGGATTTAGTTCAGAGAAAGACAATAAAATTGATGAAACCTTACAGATCCAGGTCCTGTGAGGAAGGGCTAAGGTCTGGAGAAGGAAAGGGTAAAGGGTGTTTACCTTTAGCCATGATGGAAACATTGGTCCATTATTCCCTGTCTCCACAGACAGCTGTCCCGCAACAATAGCAACGAAACAGGATTCAACTGCTGAAAGAAAACACTAGTTCCTTGACTGAATTTGCCACGTTTGGGGAAGACCCAGAGACCACTATTTCGTGTTATAAAACGTTACAGCCACTTGTCTGTCTGGGGTGTTTTACATGTATTCCATATCTCACAGAGAGATTTTCTGACGTCTCTTTCAACTTGGAGATCAGTATGAAAGGATAATAAATTTGGTGATAAATGCTTCATTTTTCTTATCTGTAAAGTGATAGGAAGAAACTGTAACTTAAGATTCCTCCTGGTTCAAATTGTCAATGATTTTTGAGTGTTGGGTTGTTGAACCTGAACCTTAGCTTAATATTTGATTATAGCAATATCCTTCTAGGAAAACTTATTCTAGGTTAAGAAGCAAGACTTTCTTTCTTTTTCTCTTGAAATGTAAAATGGGTGTCTTTTGAACTTAATTAGATTCCAAACGGTTCTAACCACACCCTGTGGATCTTTAGCTCTTGAGAACTCAAAGCCCTGAGATTTTACAGTCAAGATTTAGAGACTAAATTGAACAGTTATATTAAGGATTTTGTGAAAGAAAAGAGGAAGAATGAATAACTGAAACAAGTTACTGAAGTGAGCAAGTTATGTAATGTCTCTAGGTCAATTTCCTTATCTGTGAAATGAAAAGAATAACAGGAATTATATCAGAGATTTGTTAAAAGAGCTAAGTGAAATAATCTTTGGAAAGTGGTTAGCAAAGTGGCAGGCAGTAGTACAGGTTTCAGAAATGTTAGCTGTTATTAATACTGCCGTTGTTGTCAACATCTTAAACTGAATGCTTTAATGTACTGTACCTTCCAAGAAAAAGTTCAAATATGACACATATTCAAATGTAATAGAGAAGAGGGAAAAATTTCTATGTGAGGTGGAAAATTATCCCACTACAGTTTTCTTTATCCTTATTTATAAAAATTATAAGGATTAATAGTAAGAAAAAAGGGGTAATGAACAATGTGCATGGTATGCTCATGCTTAAACACAGAACACGTGTTTAAATAGACACAATCACTTAACTTGCTGTGTATACATAGACATTTTTTCCTGAAAAACCATACGAGAACCTTTAATAATGGCTATCTCTTAAAAAGGAGACATGGAATATGAGACAGGAGGGAAGCCTTTTTTTAAAAACTACATACTTTGTCATATGATTTGAATATTTATAATGTGTGTGTATTATGTTTAAATAAACTACTAGTGCAGAGATTATTGTAACAATGGTGCTACTACCAAAAGTGTAGAAGAGACACATTTCTCAAGTAGTAATTTACTTATTTTGAATTGAGAAATTAGGACTTTTAATTAGAAATAGTGTTTTCCATGATTATGCAATTTTAGAATAACAGTTATACTCATTTTTGTATACTTCTTCCTTCTCTTTCCCTTCCTCAGGCACACGAAAGTTTTCTGATTTATTACAGTAAACCTACAAACATATTGGAATTAAAATGATCCTTCATTTTTATTGGCGTTTTAAAAAGTGCTAGTCCACATTGAAGTTTAAATCACGTTTAAAACGAGATTGCAGAGTTTGCTTGTTGATTGGTGTTTTGAAGTGATTTGCAAACGTAAAATTGTAAGCCGATATGATGACTGCTAAAGATTACTCAAACATATAGTTAACAAATTCACACCTTGCCTGTTATGACAGGCAAGCAAGTATGAGAAGAAAACATCCAATAAGAGGAATTTAAATTCTGTATCAGTAAGAATTTTCCGACATCAAAGGTTGTTGAACCAGGTTTAATGAAACGGATTATTTTAGAAGCTTGTGGCATAGTAAACCTGGAGAAACGTTTCCCAAATTCTTGGGATCCCAATAATTAGGCCGTGATCAAAATAATTCACAAAATGGTGGATCCTTATACTTACTCTTAGAATTCACAATACAGATAAGCTTTGCTAATTCCTGATGTAAAGAAATTTGCTTAACATTTTTTTATAATCTGGTGTCTGACTTGAGACACTTGGAGAACCAGTTTTTAGGAAACATTAGTCGTATTTACAAATAAAATACATTACATAAATATATTACACAAATGAAACGTATCATCCAGATTTAGGATTATTTGATTTCCGGTATCTTCTAGAACTATTTTTCTGCATTATAAATAAGAATATAACAATAGAAGAACAAAATAGAAGAAACCTACCTACTGTTTATTTCTACGAAACTGCATGTAAGATTTCTACATGATTTGGAATTTGCGTAATCCAAATTTTAATTTTAAGCTCACTTAAATATGGGTAATTTTAAATTTGGGGAAATAGCCAATAATGATTGTATTATTGTTATTTTTTGGCTGGTATGTTGAATATTTACCACCTCGTAAATGGAATCTAGAGGCCTCAGGGATTTTCAAGGATATAACTTTACGACACAGAATATAGAAGAATTGTACTGCCAAACTATTTTTATCAATCATAGAAAATTTCAAGGCATAGATATCTATAAGTAAAACTTTTGTTATTCTAATTTAAGGACTGCTTAGAGAAGTGGAAGAGTGTTAAATTTCATCTCTTCGTTGAGAGTTCACTGGAGGAAGTGAGCAGGGCTAAATTATCCCACCACAGTTTTAGACAGACTTCACCCATCTAGTAATCTTTGCAACATCAAAGTTGATTCTTTTTGAGTATAGATTTGTACAAAACATATTTATAACTCACCCAAGTCAAAGAGACACCACTTGGCAACAATCTCCCTGTAACTATTCTCTTTGGCATTTTCCATAAAGATCACTCATGAAATGATTCTTTTGGATTCTGGCAGTGCAGGGAATGGTGTCTTTCAGAGTGTATTCTGGCATTTAGAAATCCAGATTGTTCTGATTTCTAGGCCCTCCTTTGTGTCTGATATTTAGTTCACAGCCAGTCAAGAGCTAATTCAAAAGAGATTAGACATAAAACATATGTAAATGTGTTTTAAAAGAAACAACTGAAAGAATAAGATACTACAATTAAGATGGAGTAAAAGAGTTTTTTTAAATTTATTTAAAAATATAATGAACACCTGCCTGTAGGTAATCAATTCTAGAGTGTTATAACTGACCTCAGTTGTCAAGTATTGAAGCCAGGCTGACTTAAGGAAAAGTGCTTTCCATTTATGAGCTGGCATGAATAGTATGTGAAAGGCACTGTGAATCCCTCAAATTGCCATAGTGATCCAACAGCTACAGGAGCAAACAAAAAGGCTTTGTGTGTTTTTATGGTATAGCTCTGGTCCATTTCCTCAAGAATGCCACATCAGTAGCCAGAGTATGATGGCACTTGCACTAATTGTGGTAACAGCATGTAAAACACCTAAAACTGAAAGAATTAATATTAATTCTTAGATAATCGAGCCCACTAAGAACATACAGAATATCTGGGGCAGCAGGTTGGTTGTGGTTAGTTCCACTTTTACTTCTCCATGTGTGTCCCTAATACATGACTCACTCCCTGCGCGTATCCGCCTGAGATGTCAGAACCTACCCGAGATCTGTGAGGGGAAGGGAAGCACACGTGTCTTTGGGCATTTCTGGTTTCCTGTTGCAGACACACACAGCCGTGGTCAGGAAGCCGCCACCCTCCCTCCCTGTTGTCGAGGCCTTTCCATCTTCCAGAGGCCCATGGAGACATTTCTCTGCTTCTTTGCTGCCATTTCCTTTTACTAAGGCCTCAGGGATGTCCTTTGACTCCTTCAACCTAGGCTGACTATGAAGAAGACGTTTGTCCCAGAGGATTTTTAATATTATCACTGTTTTTAAGAAAACACAAGACATGAAACATTCCATAAAATACTCCTGAAAGTTATTTTTCTTATTTCTGAGTTACGTCATGTGGACTTAGAACTACACAGCTCTATGGCCTTCTCCCGGAACTTGTGCATTCATTGTCATGAGCAAAGTTATTTCATCTAGGAAGTGATTTTTTTTTCATTTTAAGATTAACTGCAGCCATATGGAAAGTGTGGCAAGCCGATGACTGTATTTTAGAAAACTATTTAATAATTCAGTGGCTTCTAGAGATTGCCTTTGCTTTTTCTGAACCCATCCTAGTAGCCTTAGAAGGTTTTGCTCCATGTAGTTATCCTTTCCATTAATGTGGAAAGTAGAAATAGTTTTATAATCAGTGAAACAAGTGCAGGGTAGATAATAGTCACCACGGTTCATAGAGAGTTTTTCATAGTGTTATCATTGGAAGCGTAGTACATAAAGCATGCATCTCATGCCACAAAATTATGCCTACAGCTTATCACAAGTTAACAATCAGCATGTGTAATTTAAATTTTAATCAAATGACTTTACTGCCAACTTATTGATGAAGAATTTGTGCTATTAAAAATTTTTAACACTTTGGATCCTTTTTATACCTCTCCATTAAAGAATATGTTTAGTGACCACAACGGAATGGAGTATGCTTTTACGTTTATAGGTTGAACAATATCCAATGGAACTTTTTCAGAATGATGTTCTATATATGGTTACCTTAATCCTGTAAGTATAATAGATATCTAGAATTTCTGGTCTTGTAATAGACAGAAATAAAGAAATCCAAAAAAACAAATTGGCTCCCACTCCCCACATGCAGATGTCTTTTCTTACTTTCTTACTCTATGTATACTCATGTGATATATTTTTTCTATCTGATTTCAAGTGACTTTTCATATCAGCTTTCTATTTTAGATTATTTTCCCTGAAAATACACCTTTCTCCTGTTAAGTTAAAAGCAATTAACTAAATATGACCCATGATTCTGGCACCTGTGTTATTTAGGATATTTTATTGCAGTGACAGGAGTCTACAGGATCTAGCTTAAGCAAAAATGGGAGAAATATGAGGGTACAAGTCTCTGTAACCAAGGGAGATGATACAGCTAAGACTAAGGACTAGGGAACTAATTAGAATCAAGGGCATGAACACTCAGTTCTGTCTCCATTCTTAGTTCTTTCTGTGCCTTCTTCTTCACTCTGCCTGCAGACTATCATATTTTGATTCTAATGCCATATGGTAGTCTATAGCTAACTAACCAGCATGGTTTGCCTACTTCCACTTCCAAATTCACTTGGAAAGGATTCTGTTTGGCTCAGCTTGGATCAGGTACTGACTTAGTAGTAATCAACTATGATCGGAGGAGGAGAAGATGACAGATTTCTGTGCAGTCTCATGAAGACTGGGGATGTAGTAATAGAAAGGACTGGGCAGGCCAAGTAATACTTGCTTACTACTGCACTTTTAGTTTAATTTAATTAATGTAATATTTATTGAATATCCATTATAAGCAAGCCATTGCATATAGCTATTGTGCTGGATAAAGATGAGTAAGGTACAGTTTCTGCCTTCAAAAGGTGTAAGAAGACACAGCAGCTGCACAAATCATTGGAGGACAATGCAGACAGAGAATGGAGTTTGGTGATGATCTTAAGGAAAGGAATAGGAGGTTAAGGAGATAAGAGGTTTGATCCTCTTGAGATTGCTTAGAATAGAAGAGATCTCAATATGTGTGTGAACCAACAGAAAAGAAGGAACAATCCAAAGGGGCAGAACTGAACTTGGAAGCAAATGGGGATTGATTGAGCAAGGTGTAAAAGTTGGAGGAAGGGGAGGGGCCCAGAAATGGGAGAAGAGTGCTTGGGAACTTGGGCTTCTTCCTCAAAGATAAAGCCAAAAGATGAATAAAGGCATTAGTATCAGTTGAGTTTTTAAGTAGAACTGTAGTGGATTTGATTAAGTTTTCGACATTCTTCATCAATATCTACTACCTAGGAGTTAAAAAAGGATGAAACCATAGACTCCCCCACTGCCTGGTCCTCTATTTCTTTGGTTCTTTCCCCCTGTCCTTGATGCTCTTGGTGTCAGCAATTACTGGCGTGGTTAACCCCACTGATGGCGTTCAGGAAAAGAGATTATCCTCTTATGGGTTATCATTCCTGTCCAAAGATTTTGGCCTCTGGATTTATTTCTTAGCAGTTTTATAGTTTTTTTGTTGTATGTTAGCATGTGAAATAGCACTTTTTATACAAAGGATGTGTATATCATTAGGTGGCATTAAAGTGTTTGTTAACTTTCTGTTTGTTGGCTTTCAGCCAATTTTTAACTCATGGTGATAGGTTTCCTATTGCAGATGAATTGAATTAATTTTTTAAAGTAACACTTTTTCTGAGCCTATATCAAATGGTATGCTAGAGTTCAAATGTATTACTTTGCCCAATTTCCTATTAAAGTTTATAATTCAAACAAAAAAATACAATAAAAGCCTGTCTCCTAAAATTGTACATTGTGGAAATGATGATGGCCATTACTCTGCCCCTTGAGGGTCATAAATTTTCCTCTTGGCATTTGTCCCCTTATTTAACTGGCAATATAAGTTTAGAATTTATAGATACAAATCCTATTATTTTTTGAAGTTTTGATTTTTGTTCATTCTCTGCAAACAATGATTTTGAAAAAATAAAGCATATCTTTTGCAGATTGCACACATGTATATATGAATTGAACCTATATAAAGTGCTACAGTTGTTTTGTGATACAAAAATTACAAAAATATATTATGTTATGTTGAGTAACAAGAAGCTATAGCCAAAAGTTTAAATGGATGACTAAATTAAAAAATAATTTATGCCAGTTATAAAGAATGATAGGTAATAGATTCTGGATTTCAAGACCAATGCCTTCTCAAATAATCCTTCCCCCCATAACAAAAACAAAAAATCAACAACCTAGCTACCCATCCACAAATTCAAAATTATTTATGTTATGTTTGCCACAATATCTTTTTAAAGAACAATTTGGTTTTCAAATACAACGGACTCTAAATTCGAATAAGAATTCTAATTTAACGAACCTTTTAATGAAGCTCCATTTTAATGAACCTTTTAAAAAAGTTTAACTTCTGTTCTATAAATGAAATTATTTGCCGGCACTAAAATACTTAAAATGATGGGTTAGGGTATCTTTTTAAATCTACTTCCTTTTAGAAAAAGGTTTCTTTTAAATTAATTCATTCAACAAATATTTATTGAATGCGTACCATCGGTTAGCTCCTGTGTTAGGTTGGGTGCTGAGGATACAGCAGCAGAAACAATATAGTCCCTTGGAGCTTTCCTTTCAGGGTAACGGTGGTTCTCAAACTTGGACATGCATCAGAATGACCTGGAGAACTTGCTTAAAACATAAGATTGTTGGGTACCCTAGAGTTTCCGATTTAGTACTTCTGATGTGGGGTCCAGAATTTGCATTTCTAAAAGTCCCCATATGTTGCTGATGCTGCTGGTCCTGGGACCACACTTTTGAGAACAGCTGTGCCAGAGGAAGGCAATGTTGTCTCTCCACCTGGTCTCCATGAAGCCGACCTTTTGCTGACCCACACCCACCCAGGACTCCCTTTGCAGTTTTTTCCAGTAGTAAAAGTGCTTTGTTTAAATGCAATCTGGTGTGTGGATAGTACACAAGTTGTATAGTTGCTTATCAAATTACCAAGAAATTTACAAGGTCAGACAGAATTTTCAAAGACAAAGCTACTTTGTTTATCCCCGTAAAAATGTATCATCAGCATTATGGCCAGATTTCCAATTTAATCATCACTTTATTTTAACATAAAGCATTTCTTTCTGATCTTTTGGTAACCCTCCAGTTTTCCACAGTCTTTTAAAAGTGATGGCCAGCAGTTCATTTACTGCAATAATTAAGATGGATAGCAGCATGCCAGCTGGAATGACTACACTTGTGTTTGTTGTATAAATTATTTTCCTTGTATGAAAGCCTCTTTTATGGCTTTTGCTTTGGTCATATCTAAACCATTAAACATAGCATGTTTAGGAGAGATATTTATAAAGAAGCTGATAATATTTACCAGTGTTTAATCACTATTAATTCACGTCTGCATTTTTCTTAGCACTGGAGACTGCCTTTCACTTTGTTCCTTCTGCCAAGAGCAGGAAAAAGCCTTTCAAGCCCTCATGAGCCTTTTTTTAAAACTACCTTTACACTTCTTTTAGTTTGTTCTAATTCTCAGCCCTTTTCCTTGTGAATCTTAAGTGACTTTGGGCGGTTCACCCACAGTACATTAGAAGCCCAGCCCCAATTGCGAATTTCTTATAAAGTGTATTTGAAGTTCACTTTTAACACAGATAGCAACAGACTTTTTATCATTTTTTTTAAAATGCTACTTGAGTTTGATAATCTTTTCCATTTTAAAATAAATGCACCTCAGATTTAACAGAAATTATTCAAATAAAGTTTGGACACTGTTAGCCTTATTTCTGTATCCATCATAGTATCTAATACATTTCAGTAAATATCTGCTGACATCTAACACATTTCAGTAAATATTTTTGTTCTATACATTTTAACTTCGAAGGAAATTGCATGTCTGTTATCTTTCTGTGGCTTAAGGTAGTCATTGTTACATTTACAATAATCATCTTCCCTTTTAAACTTTATAAATCTGAAAAGAGAGCCGGTTCTGGTGGCGTTAACTTAAAAGAGTGGTTAAGTTTGGCGTGCTCCACTTCAGTGGCCTGGGTTTGGTTCCTGGGCATGGACCTACACCACTTGTCTCCCAGTGGCCATGCTGTGGTGGCAGCTCACACACAGAAAAAGAGGAAGATTGGCAGCAGATGTTAGCTCAGGGCGAACCTTCCTCGGCGATAAATGAATAAATAAATCTGAAAAGGTAGATAAAAATGTAACACTATGTCAGAATAGTAATTTAGTTGTTATCCATATGCCAGATCACTAGTTAAAATAATTCAGAATAGCTAATAAAACATATGTAGTCACAATAAATATATATTATTGCACATGTGTATTATATTAGACGTAAGTAGATTTATTGTCTGTGACTCTACATTTCCTTATCACATTTCAATATAAGGAAAAACAGTGAGCGATATAAGCAAGAGACTATACCCAGTTATTGTCACTAATGTTAATTTCTCTATTTCATCATGATTTAATGCTATTATCTTGATAATTTTATGCTTTCAGTCCAATCTTGCAGGTTAGGCCCAAAGCGTGCAAACTTGCCCTCCCTGGAAAATCCAAAAGGGCCGATCAGTTTGCACAAAGAAACAAGGGTCACTCTGTTTGGAAAACTTTGGCTCTCTTTCAGCAGAGTTGCCATTGGCCTGAGAATACACAGTATTTCTATCCACTGGCTAAAATTAACTTATTTAGCAGACACCCTGCATCCGTTTATATAAAAACCATTCTTAAAAAGTAGGAAACATCCTAAGTCCCCTTACTGTCTCCTCCACTGCCATCACCTACTTTCTGTCACTGACTTGTTAATACCTTTATCCTTATATACAGATTTTTATACATTGTCACTACTTCTGTTTCCAAATAATTTAAATAAATTATTTCAAATAGTTTAAATAATTTCAAATAAGTTAAAAGCATAATAGCTGAGAGGAGTAACTATATTGTCCTGTGAAAGCTGATAAAGTTAATTTAAGTGAATTTAAACAAGGAAGAATGAAAAAAGTAAATATCTCTCTTTTGGATCATGAGATGATGAAGTATTTTTCTTATAGAATGTTTGTAGATAATTGAAAGCTTCTAATTTGCCATTGGTGAGACAGATATTTTATTATTAGGTTTTGAATACTAATTTTTGCCATTTGCTCTAAATGTCATTTAATTTGTAAACAACAAACAGAAACAAAGTGTTATTTTTATATGTACAAAATATTTAAGAAGAATTTTTAAATAAAAAATTTTAATTTTATTCATTAAAAGTGTTAAAGGAGAACTTTTGAATAATAGAATGATCAAGCATAATGTATCTTTTTTTCCTTCCCCACCAGCTTTATTGAGACATAATTGACACATAACATTGTATAAGTTTAAGGTGCATAATGTGTTGATTTGATACATTTATAAATTGCCAAATTTATAAATTACTGTGATTAAGAAGAACCACTGCTTGAGAGAGAAGAACAGAGAAGAGAAACAGCAATGACTATATAATTCTGGGCTAGTGAATAATGATAAACAGCAAGCAAAGAGAGCAATAAAAATAATACTTCTGAAACTTTACCAAACTTCCCCCTCATATGCTTCAAGTATATGGCTTATACAGAAAACAAGTGAAACAACTTAGTCTTAGATAATCTAGTGATTTCATTTCTACTCAATGGAAATTTCTGTCAAGAAATGTGCCAAGTCTAGATACTTTGTCATATTGTTAGGAATTTCCTGTCCTAACAATAAATGGATTATTGTGCCATGCTTTGCCAATGGGAGTTTATGATTACCATGAATTTACACCAGATTGATCTATATAGTTAAAATAATAACACCTACATGAGTTTGAATTTGGCACTTGCAACTTTAAACAACTGGCTTTATTCATCCTCATAGTCACTTCTGATGTTATAACAGGGCCACCTGAACAGCCGTACCATTTGCAGTTTCAGTCTCCAAGATCGCCAATCTGGGTCACCCAGAACTGGCACAATGGGAAAGGCAGGTTGGACAGGTTGCATTAGAAATCACAAAGGCAAGTTGTCTTAAGTTGGAGGAAAGGAGGTAGTTTCTGCTGTGATGTCTACCATAAGATCCATCAGGGAATTAGAGTTGGCTCCATGCAAATCAGGGCAGGAGTGTTAATGTCCATTTCTTCTATGTGTGTACATGTTTGTGTTTATGTGGTGTGTATGTGTTTGTGTACCCCATTATTGCTCGTACTTCCATGGAAATAGCCTTTACTAACTTGGTTTATGATCCACTGTTGGTTTATTTGTAAATCTAAATGCTAACTCATTTATTCTGTTTACCTTTCTGAGGCAGGCAGGCTTCAACTGACTTAGCAGCATGCTGGCAACTCAGAACCTGTGAAATCTAATCACATTTTGAACTATCCTTAAATTGCTTCATATCTACACTTTAGATTCTTCATCTGTGAAAAAATGTTTGATGATGCCATCTTCCCCCATGGGAATTTGTTTGAGGAATAAATATTAAAAATGATCGTAGGGCACTTTAAAAATACAAATTGTCGTGAAAAAGTTAATTGTTTTCAAAATTTCCCTTGACATCAACTTACAGAGAAAAAGTGTAATATTTTCCATCATAGACTTTTTTGAGCAATTTAATATTTGGTTTATCCTTATAATTTTCTATGTACTTGCGTACAGTACTTCTCCTACCCCGTTAATGGAGTTGGTAAACATTATACAATATTGAAAGATATTTCCATTGGGCAGTTATTCATGTTAATGGAAGAATATTAATGCAGATCTTACAAAATGACAGACTGTCAAAAAAGATTTCAGGAAGGATGAAGAGGCAGAAAACCTAGAGGCCCTGATCTATATAAATTTGCTGCAGTGTCTTTGTCAGCGGTGGATAATAATTGTGTTAGAGTTCCTGTGATCAAGGAGAACCCAGCTCAGCTGTACAAATAAGAGGAGCTGGGAGTTGAGAGGAGGTGATTCCCAAACCCCCAAGGCATTCCAGTTCCCTCTGGATGCCCCACTTGGTAAAAGAAAGTGCATCTGTCGGGTATAATGGCAGTAGAAGAAGTAATAGTAGTAGTAGTAGAAGAGTAGTAATAGTAGCAGTAGCAGTAGGAGGAGTAGTAGTAATAGTAGCAGGATCATTAGTAGTAGTAGCAGTAGCTGCAGCAACAGTAATAGGAGTAACAAAAATAGCATCAGTGGCATCAGGAGCAATAGCTAACATTTGTTGACTATTTACTATGTGTCAGACACTGTTCTAAGTGCTTTACATGTTTTAATTCATTTAACTCTCTCAATAGCCCTTAAAACACAGGCTATTCCCATTTTATGGGCTATTGTCTATGAGAGCATTCTTCATCAAAATCAGCAAAGGGCCAAAGGGCAATTGGTATGAAGTGTTCGAAGTGTAGAGATGCAGGTTGGTCATCTGATCAGAGCTGAACAAGGGTCTTCTTAGCGACGCTGCTTTTAAGGCAGAAGTCCTCAGGTCTGAGTACCTGCTGGCATAGACAGCTTCCGTGCTAAAAAGCAGAACATATAGAAAGCTCTACAGTCCTCTGTTTGGGGTCTTATAACCTAGGAGAGAAATATAACCTAAAATGAAGGAGTAGAATATATTTACCCTAAAGACGAAAGCAAAAAATGATTTAATCACATATAAAATTTTGTATTGTAAACAGGAACAAAGGGGAAAAAAAATCTCAGAGTGGTAAGGGCATTTTATAAACCAAAATGGGTTACTGAAGGAGGAAATGGAATCTTCCCCCTGGAGACATTTAATGTCAGGACTAATAGCTTTAGTGTAGGATGATACAAGTACAACCCAGAGAAAGGAGGGACAAACCTCGAGAGTCCTTTTCAGACCTATGATTTTGTAAAGTAATTCTTAACTTTTTCAGATCTCAGAACAGTACCCAGAAGGGGAGGAGATCCGTGTGTCAAATAATTCAGACATCAGTGTCCTGCAGTGTTCCACTGGAACAACCTTAGGACTGGGGTAAAAAGAACCTGAAGGTCAAAAAGCATTGGACACAAATGTGCTTTATTCCCATTGTAAACTGATATGGTAGAGAATGTTTAAATTGTATAATTATAATTAATTTGCAACGTGGTACTCAAAATTTAAACAAATATATCCCTCTCACAGTAACACTGTTAGAGGTACAACAAGGTAGAGTGATTTTGTACCTAAAACTAGTAAAATTTGTGATCCATGTACCCTTAGTTTCATGCAAGTTATTGATCTTGTATTGTACTTTGTGTTTGGGGAATACCTCAATTTTAATTCAGAATCATATATTTTTTTAAGTGCCATATTGTTTCTTTTACACAAAAGATGATTTGCAATCTTAAGTGCTATGTTCTTCAGAAGAAAAATGACTTAGATATAGTGCCAGAAGTCAACATGAGCAGAAAATAAATGATGGTTTTGTTTAGTTTAAGAAAAAATTTCTCTAGCCCGCTAATTTTGGAAAATACTAGGAGAATATGTAAGTAAAATATGAAATAAATATTAATGTTCATCCAGTATGTTTAAAATTTTATATTAAATATTCAATAAGAACTGATGGGTATATTAATGGGAATATAATTACAATTTCTCCCAGAAAACATTTTAAAGTAAATTATTATAAATCTCATGCACATGTACTCCTCATCATATGATAAACAATAATAAAAAGGTTTATATAAATTTAATATTTTCAGATGCTTAACTTTTGCCTCCATTATATGAATTTGTGCATATAGTTAGAAAATATATCATGCCATTCCAGCAAGCCTGGTTCTAAATCAAAGGCCTGCCACAAGCTAGCACTGTGACCTTGGATAGGTTAATAACATAACATCTCTGAGTTTCTGTTTCTTCATCTGTAAGATGTGTATAATGATAGTATTTACCTTAGTGTTCCTGTGAAGATTAAATTAATTAGTGAATTAAATGCTTGTACAGTGACTGATGTTTAATATGTCAGTGAAGATTATATTTTATAATTATCATATGATGTAAAATATATCTGGTAACACCACCATATATTTTAGGTTAAGTATTGTGGGTTGGACAGTTATTGAAAAGGTATATTTGTGTGGTAGTTCTTTCTGATGTTAAATTTCTGTATAAATTTGCTGTACAAATCAGGATACAAAATAGTTTCTCCACTTCCTCTATACATGTTTGCACATCATTTCAATCTTGCAGACCAGGGGATTCAAGCTGCAGCCTAGAACATGTGTAGTCTCTGTAGTCAAACATCCCTGACTTCTAGTTCCTGCTCTGGCACTTGTTAGCCGGGCACAAGATAAGTCACCTTCAATCTCTGGCCTTCAGTTGTCTTCTGCAAGATGAGAGGATTGATATTTAACTGAAAAGTTGTTTGGAATTATAGATATGACAATGTCAAAGAGTCTCTATCGTTGACATAGAGCAGGCTTAATACTTAATAGGTGATGTGTCCACCGTTCCTTCTTATTGCAAAATGTGTTTGATCTTTGTAGGCTTCATTTTAATTGCAATCTCTTTTTATTGAAGAAACACAAAAGAAAAGTAATTAGGAAATAGAATATGTAATATTTTTGAAATTTTGCAGTCACTGAATGGAGGAAAGTGGTATAGTACATAATTATTTATCAAACGTTATTCAGTTCAATTTAGCAAATGCAATGCCTACTATATGCAAAACATAATGCCCAATGCTGATGGGGGGATAAATGTAAATAAATTAGACACAGTTCTGCTATTTAGTGACTTAAAATCCAGTGATGGACAAAAACACAGAGTTAAAGATAAGCAGCGAAAGTGTGTGAAGAGATGCACATTCAAAGTACTGCAAGGCTGGAAGAGAAATATAGATTTGTTCGAACGGGGATGAATTGGGTCGCCTCCTTATGCAGCTGACCTGCGAAGAATGGGGGGGCTGCTGTGAAGTTTAAGGGCAGCCTGGAAAGCAGTTTGAACAAAGAAAGACTCGGATTTGAGAAGGCTCAGCGCGTGTTCAGGGAAACCGGAATATAGGGCGTGTGTGTGTGAGCACGGACGTGCGTGTGCATGTTTATTTGTAATAAACAGGCTGAG
The DNA here is from genome assembly GCA_031878705.1 of Tapirus indicus. Classification (NCBI taxonomy): domain Eukaryota; kingdom Metazoa; phylum Chordata; class Mammalia; order Perissodactyla; family Tapiridae; genus Tapirus; species Tapirus indicus. The sequence goes on along the minus strand of CM062928.1, from coordinate 85,914,083 downwards.
AGTCAGAGTGTAGTGGGAGATAAAGTTCAAAAACGTAGGTTGTAGTTAAGCTGAAGAAGGATTTGAGTTCCAAGCTAAGGGGTTTGAGAACACGTCTAAGGCTTTTTTGACTAGGGAAATGAAAAGACCCAATCTGTATTTGAAAAAGTAAGTCGGATGCTAGTATTTAAGCTATGTTTGCAGAGAGAGAATTTGGAAGGAGGGAGAGCAAGGAAGCTATCTATGGTGAAGGTAAGAGCAAGAGGTAGACCTGATTTGATCCCCGTCAGTGAGGGGACAGGTGACTCAAGAGATATTTTAGATAGAGCACTAACGAGAGCCATGGTTGCTTCCACAGTTGTGGCTTCTCTGGAAAGCACCGTTTTGCATGTGCTGTCAGACAAGCAGTCTGACAAGATTGTGAAGTCCTCTTTAGAGAGCATGTTGAAATAGTTGACGGATGCCCATTTTCCCATGCTTATTTACTGAGACACTCCGGGCAAGGTGCCTAAATTTGCTCTTTCTCAGTAAAACATGAGTTACTTGCCTTCATCACTTTGGTTTCAGAGAGGTTTTAAGGATTAATTAGTTCAGATAAAATTCTTTAGAAAGAACTATGAAACATACGGTTTTCCTGAAATAAATAAGTCTTATTTGTGTCTCTAGGTCTGTGTTTTAGAAGTAAATTTTAAAGTGGCAGAAATTGCGTAAAGTAAGCAGAGATAAGATAAGCAGAGATCACCAAATAATAGGCCCTCCGGGACCAGCTTTTGCATTGGAAATGAAAATTTCTGTCCACTGACGACAGGTTACCGACATACCCTTCAAAAAACAACCTGCTCATCAGCCCCACAGCCAGATTAATGCCAGCCCTGGAAACTTTATTATTCTCTTCTGGAACCATATGAATATGTTGAATCAAAGTGGCCATATATAAATTAGTTTTATTTGAATGTATAACCTTTTAGTTATTACTGATAGAATTATATGTTATATTTTTTCTACCACGATTTTTGTCTTTGCGCCCTCTCTTTTTTTAAAATCATTCCTACAAATTTATGTTGAGGAATATATCTTCATTATACTTTTACCGATGGCTTTTCTTTGAAGTAAGCATAAATGAACATCAGTAGACTTCACAGAGAACATTCATCCTGTAGGTTTTACTGTCATTCTGTAGGTTGTATAGTTAAAATATAGTCAGAATAACTCAGATATTTTGGGGCCTAAAGTAAGTGTATATATATTTGGTATATTTTCCTACTGATGTTCTTCATATGATATCATACATAGTTTTGATACATACTATGTATGGAGATCTTGCAATTATTATATGATTTAAAATATATCTTGTAACACCACCAGGTATCTATGAAAATTAGATACATACATATCTATCATGAGGTAACATATATAGAGCTCTTAGCACAGTTTCTGCCACACAGTTAAAAGGTCAACAATTGGTTATCATCATTATTGTTATTGATAATAGTAATGATGTTATTATTATGAAGTTGCCCCGTATTACTCTTCCTTCTGTGTTCCTAATCTTGATAAGTGGCACCACCATCCAACAATTTTAGACCAGTATCCTCGGTTATCCTTGACACATCTGCGTCATTATATCCCACAAACAATATTCAAATTCTGTTGATTCTACTTCCTAGATATCTGTTGCGTCCCAGCACATTTTCTCCATTTCTGTACATAGCCATACTCTTAGTTCAAGCCACTGTGATTTCTTCCTTGAGCTGCTGCAACAGCTTCCTAACTCATTTCCCCACATTTCTCTTACAGACTCTACAATTTATTCTCACATTATAACTGGAGAGATTTTTAGAAAATTCAAATGTGCTCATGTTACCCCTTGCTTAAAATACTTCAATAGCATCTCATAACCTTTCATGGAAGATCGAAAATCCTTCATATGAGCTACAAGAAAAGCACCTCACAATATGTTCTTTGTCTAATTCCTAGTGCCATTCATCCCCTCTCTACCCAAGCTTCAACTTTACTGAACTTCCTTTATATCCCAAGTGCCCCTGCCCCACTCCACCAAAGGCCGTCACACACACTATGTCCTGTGCCTCTAAAGCTCCTTTATCACCTGGCTAACTCTGACCCTTCAGGTCTAGTGATGTTCCCAAAAGCTTTCCTGATATCTTCCTCCCTCCCCACTCTACCCACTGCTGACCTTATTAAATCCTCTAGAATGTTTACACCACATCCACTGTGTTCTATTTACTTATTCCAGGGCTGCTGTTCTCCAACTGATTCTTAAGTTCCTTGAGGACAGTGACAATTCCATTTTTTCACCATTTTGGCCCAAATACATAACATCGATGAGTAATAGATATTTAGTAAATAATTGTTGAATGAAATGAATGAACTATTGTAAGAAGATAATGGACTTTTGTTAACCATTCAGACCTGAGCTCACATCCCAGCTTGACCACTTGTTGACTCTGTTACCTTGAACAAGTTGATTAATCTCAGGTTTTGTTTTTTTTTTTAATCAGGAAATTGAGAGATAATTATACTCTTCTCATGATGCTTATGAAAGTTAAAAAAGGTAACATGTAAAACACTATTGTATTTTCTATAAATGTTACTTCTTCTTTTTCCCATTTATATTTAGAGTGGGTTTTTTTGAAGCAGTAGCAGTGATTTTGATTAGTGTGGAGCATTCATGCCCTTTCGTTGTATATTCTCCTAGGATATACGGGACAGAATGTGTTCCCTCTTTGTCAATATGCTGTGAATGATTCATGATGAGCCATCTTAGTGTCTCTGGGAATGGAGGCATTATTACCTCTCCACTTTTTTTTTTTCCAGGAATGAGTTTTGTTCTCTATAACTTGAGGAGAAGGGGTGATCTAAAGGTTAAAAGTACCAGAAAAAATAATTATCCTTTTGCTGATTGATTCGAGGGGTCTGATTATGTGGTGCAGTGGTGCTGACTCACCCTGAGTGAAGAAATGTGTTTTGTTCTCATTTCCTCCTGTGAAGTATGGCTGTGCTCATTCTTTCTTAAAGAGGTCTTTAAATTTATCAAGTGTAAGCTTTACTGCAAATCTGGTGTGTTTTGAAAATGTCTCTTACTCGATTTTTTTAAAGGTAAAACGGAGAATAAAGGGGTTGAAGAGGTAACTCTTGGTGTTAAGAATATTAAAATGCAATCTTCACCCACCATCCATTTAAAAATTAGATTTCTGTTTCTCACATGGGGCACTGCGTGCACTGGCTAGCTTTAGAGTAAGAATTGAAATGCTCAAAAAGCTTTGAAGTTAATTCTCCATTAAGAAACAGCTGAGAGGTTGAGTATGACACCATTTCTCTTGAATCTGCAGTCAAGCAGGCGTGCTCTTTCAGTCAGTCTACACGACCGTGAGATTAAAAAAAATTAATGACAGTTCAAATTCACTTCATAAAGCAAGCTTTTCTAAAACCAAGGATTGTGATGGTTGAGGAACTGGATTTATTCTCCTGATGTGTGGTTTTTTTGTTTGTTTGGTTGGTTTGGTTTGGTTTTGCTATTAAGTTAATTTGATGCATTAAGGCTCACCTGCCTCAGAACTTGGAGGGTTTTAGCCTCAGAAGGCTGCAGTGACGAAAGAACAAATGACAGGCACAATGTTGTAAAAAACAGATTTAGGACAAAAGCTAGTGTTTGATCTTTTAGGCATTCAACTGTATCTTTAGTTTCTTGAATCACCTAAATATTCACTCCAGAAACAAAATGCTTCCTGTCACAAATGGAATGTTTCCTGAGTTTTATTTTTTTTACACCAAACTCTAAAACCTTTCCTCGTGTTTCTTATATATTATCATCCATCGGCCATTTTCTTGCCTTTTTACAAATAAACCTTCCTCATTAATTTCCACTTCTTTGTTTCCTTGAACAGTTGGTACATTCTGCTTTCTTTTGAGATCATTTCCCTTTTCCCCCAAATTCCAGTACATCTACAGGACCTTTGATTTTTATAGTTCTCTAAAAGAAGGGTGTTGTAAGACAAAAATTATCACATAAGTATGTATATGTATGATAGGTATCATATATTTTGTATAGGTATACAAAATACTAAATTTCCCCTCGTTTTTCTCAAAAATGTAAAAAAAAGTGGTATTACAGTTTGAATTACCATTTACTCCCTTAATGGCTACAGTGAGGCCAAAGAAACTGAATTTAGGGAAAATTCTAGAAAGTGTTTAAGTTCAATAGGCAACTTGATTTCTGAGTTACATTCAGATTGGTGCCACTTCTTTTCATTGCTATATTTGAGAAAATAGTGTCAAACAGTTAACTTTGGACTATGTAAGGTATAACCAATAAAAATGAAAACAAACAAACAGGGGTCAGGGAAAGGCTCATGTTTCTAGAACACTAATGGGAAAGTGAGGTAATGAGTCAGGAGAGAGCCGGTTTACATTCGCCTTGAGAATTGGTAAACGTGACTCTCCCTGTCAAAATGACCAGGGACAGTTCAGAGGTAAGGAAGGAAAATGAATATAAAGTGCCAAATTTTGTTAGGCCTTAAAGTAGATGGTAATAAAATTTCCTATAAGTAATTTCTGAAAAATGTAGCATACTAGAAATTATAAGTGGTCCCAAAGGAGTCCTATTTTTCCAGGTGAAGTAGCTGCTGCTAATCTGAGACTTAACAGTATGTTGTGGTCAAAATAAACAGGTGGTTATGAAAAATTACATTTCCCTGAAGAACCAGTAAATAATAGTGACATGCAAGTAGGTATAGTTGCATAGTTCACACTGTGAAGAAGGTCACAGTGAAGGTAGAATTCAATGTCATCTCCCACAGGAACATTTATGTGTCTGCTTTGTGCCTGGCACAGCGATGGGTTCACTGCTCTGACTATCTGGACATGTATATGTACAAGCACATATACATTATGTGTATAAGCACAAATACAAAAGGTTTTTGAAGAGTCACAAATATTACTTCATATTTTAAAGTCAGAAAGATTAGCAAATATTAAATACTTTTAAAAATTCCCCCAAATGTAAGTGCTCCAATTTTATGATAGACAGTTGACTTATAGAATGTCTTCGAAAGAGCCACTGTTGGATGTTCTCCTTCCTCTCTTCCTTTCTTCCTCCTCTTTTCTCTTTCTTACCTTCATTTCTAATTATTTTTTCATCTCTTATAAAAATCAATTTAAGTTGCTTACAAAATTAAAACATACATTGGAGACATTTTGAATATAAGGTAAAAGAGAGATCAGAAATGATTTGAAAGGAAAGTAGAGATGATTATACCAGGTGCATTAGTCAGCTCGGGCTGCCATACAAAATACCATCGACTGGAAGCATAAGCAACAGAAATTGATTTTCTCACAGTTCTGGAGGCTGGGAAGTTCATCATCAAGGTGCCAGCCAGTTCAGTTCCTGGTGAGAGCTGTCTTTCTGGCCTGCAAATGACTGCCTTCTCACTGTGTCCTCACATTTCGTTGGCAGAGGGGAGGAGGAAGAGAGAAAGATAGAACTCTGTGGTTATGATGTCGCTTCTTATAAGGACACTAATACTGTCAGATCAGGGCCCCAGCCTAATAAATTCATTTAACCTTAAATCCCTTCTTATAGGCCCTATCTCCAAATGCAGACACATTGGGGGTTAGGGCTTCAACGTACGAATTTGGGGGTGGGGGACAGAATTCAGTTCATAGCGCCAGGGATACACATGAGGTAGTAATTGTCTTTGTTCACTAAGTGTCTCATTGGGCAACATGGTGTACTTGAAGGAACCTTGACATTCATGTCACAGAGAGTGTCGAAATGCTATGCCACATGCCAAACAGGTAACTTTGGGCAAACTGCTTAACCTTCCTGCATCTCAGTTTTCTCATTGCTCAAGTATGGTTGACAAAACCTGCTTTTTTGCACTATTATAGTAATCAAATAAAATTAGGTATGTGTTGCACTTTATGCAGTGCCCTACACATGGAAGGCATTCATGAAATTCACACTAGTTTCTCTTCTAATTTCTTGAATGTAGTGGAAAGAAATAAGATGATTATGTTGATTCCATTTTTAAAAATAAGTGAAAAAAGATTCATGAAAAGAGAGTATATTTAGTTCTAATTTTAAGGAAAAAGTAAAAACTCGTTCTTGCATTTATTTAGAAGACTTTGAGGAACACAATGAACAAAGGATTTTAGCTACAGTTATATGTATATATTTATATTTATAAAGAATATATATATATTCTTCAAGTGACCATTTTTCATATTGGTTCTCAATAAAAGTTTGAGAGGGTTCATTGACATGTGACTCAATTTAAGTCACGCTTATGGATACCTAAAGTGACGTGATGGGATGTGATGCATGCATGTTGCTTTTGGTGATTTGACTTAATATAAGTACAGGGGTTCTTGATGTAGATTCCGTGGACAAGCGACAGTGTCTGATAATTCTTTGAAAAGTTTTGTGATATCTGCTTCCTTGCAATTTTCTGAGGAGAATTTTCATTGCTCTTCTTGGTTTCTAAAAGAGGCCTTTACCTCTGAGGGCAAAAATCAATATAATAAAGAGATCGCGCTTAAAGAGCCAAGAGGAAGGGGCAGCTCACACACCTCTGTGGCCGCCCCTCACAAATTCCAGACGTCAGAACTGTACCTTGGGAAGAACTGGATAGGAGTCAATTCAGGGCTGTGCTCACTAAGGGTCGTGAAGTTCCTTCATTCCGCAAATAGTGCACAGCCTAGAAAATCGTTACTGGGAGTGAAGATACTCGGGACCCACGTGTTAAAATGAGAAGTCAGCCTTTTCTTTTTGCTCCAGAAGGGGCAGCTTTCTCCTTTCCAGCTTGCCATGTATAGAACACTTGCAGCAGCTTGGACAAAACTTAATGCTTTTCTAAAAAACAAACAAACAAAAAAAGAGTTCCAAAAGTGTTCAGTGCCTAGATGTATAATGTAATGATCTTTATTATATTCTCCGAGTTCTGTATTGCAAAATACTGAGAAGAACATTTTAACTTAGAGAAATTCAAGGACAGGGTCTACACACAGGTATTCTCTATAAAAGAACCCAAATTTGGCTCTAAGAATGTTTGCTTTGAAGAAATATTGCATTTAAACACCAGCCAAAAGGAACTAAGTACAAACTGGACTCTCAGGGAGCTGAATGAATTGAGTTGCTAGATGAGAGTATTCAGAATTATGTATTTGAATTTTGGAAATTATGTGTCCCGTCAAATAATAATTTTTGTTGTAATACTATCTTCCTTCGCTCATAGAACATCTATTTCTTAATGCCACTCCTGGGCCATTCAGTTCAGCAGTCATTTAGAGAAAGCCTAGTATGTTCTAGCAGGTACCAGGTTCTTTCTCTGGATGCACTCACGGTGCAGCCAAAATGACACACATATTCACAACTAACTATAATGCACTGGGAATGAGGACTATCATGGAGATATTGCTATGGGAACACAGATGAGGGAGCAATATATTCTGATGGAGGAGTGGAAGGCATGTGTGCTGAAGAGAGGTAGGTAAAAGGAGGGAGATTTATCATCTCTGTGGAAGTATGAAGGAAAAGATTCAGGGGTTTTAGACACAATTTGGTTGTATTTTAAGTTAAGAAGTCAGTGATAGATTAGTCGTAACTTTAACCTGGAGCAATTTTTTCAGGATTGGCAACCTGTGAGCAAATGATTTAATGAACATTTGTTTATATTCCTCAGACTCTATTTAAAACATATTTTTAGATGTTAGGTGTTTTGTGTATATTATCTCCCTCAATACTAGCAATAATCTTCTGAGGTAAGAGTTGTTAGCTTTATTTTAGAGAGGAGGAAATAGCTTCGTGGAGAATGGGCAAATGGTTCTGGTTACACAGTTAATTATCACCACCAACATTCTAGCTGATTGAATTAAATGTAAGAGAGGAACCTATAAAAATAAGGAGACAAATTACAAAATTGATAGAAAAAAAAGAACAGTATCTGTGCTATGCTTCTTTTGAGGTCCATAAAAAATTAAGTCTTTGTGTTGAACATAACATTGAAAATACCAGATCTCAATGACCACATGTTCTATTTATAATAAACTTTTATCATAAGAGGCCAATAAAATTGGTAACTTGAAAAATTACTTCTCTCACTATTTTTAAAGTAGAAAAACAAATAGTTCCTTTTTTTATAAAAGTTCTTTTGTGCTTTTTTTTTTTTGAGGAAGATGGGCCCTACGCTAACATGTGTTGCCAATCTTCCTCTTTTTTCTCCCCAAAGCCCCAGAACATAGTTGTGTATGAGAGTTCTAGAGTTGTAGCTCTTCTGTGTGGGATGCTGCCTCAGCATGGCTTGATGAGTGGTGAGTGGGTCTGCACCCAGATTTGAACTGGCGAACCCTGGGCCACGGAGGAAGTGGAATGTGAGAACTTAACTGCTACGCCACTGGCCTGGCCCCCAAATAGATCATTTTTAATAGTCTCTATTCTTTTCCTCAGCCGCCTCTTTCCTAATGAAGGATCAAGAAGGAGATGGTTTCTGATAGAAAAGTGCCACCCTGAAAAATGAATTAAGACTTGTCACCCATAGAACTCCTAGGTTCCATAACCTTGCCCAATCCATGGCATTTAAAGTGGAGCTCCAAAGAAGTGCTCTAGTTGAAAAAACTCCCTGGGAGATTTTGTTCATTCTTCAGTCAACACCTTGATGAAGGTAAAAACATTTGACCCTGCTTTGGGGCCTCCTAGTAATTCCAGCATTATTTCTACTGGTACTAGTAATGCACTTAAGCAGAAAATTTCTTGACTTTCCTCTTTTTACTTGAATCAATGCACTTTATGGAGACTGATTAATGAATTAATGCTTCTGAATTTTTGCTTTGCCTCTGAGATATTTTATAACCTTGGGCAAAATGTGTGCTCTCCCAGACCACGAGGGATAAATAGAAAATAGTGCCTTTCTGCCCTTTACGGAGGCTGTAGCAATCATTTAATGTGTGGAACATGCTGGATATTATCATTATGGTGCAGTATTGGATTTCTTTGGTGTATTATGGAGCAGAATATTGAACAATAATAAGATAGAACAGCTTTTCAAACAACTGGTGTTTTAGTCACTGATAATTATGAAATTATGCCAGATGGACTTGTGCTTTTCTCTAGCCACTTCCTAAAGAGTCAGTGGGATACAAAGTGGAAGAAAGCACTAGTGGACAGAAAGAGCAAGTGTAGGCATTACTCGAGGGAATGACATAGTTCCACAACTGAATACACTTTTCAGAAATTATTAGACTCATAACTAACAGTTGCACGAGTTCTGTTTGAAAATATAGTAGCCATCTCATTTTACAACCTAGTAGACAGGTAAGTCATATAGTTGACTGTAATCTTCTCATGTGAGTTCCAACTGTCAGCAATGAAAGCAACTGGCCGCTAGTGCATTTTTGAAAAAGCTAGATGAAATAGAAATTTGGAACAAAATCTTCATTCCTATATTATAGGTGGTGAATCAAAAAGTCTTTAGAGTAACAACTTTATTGCAATAATTTGTTACAAACGTCGTATGACTGTATAATAGCCTCAGTTCTTTACTGTAATATCTTGGTTGTTTGCTAAATCCACCCCCCAACTATTCAATAAAAATACGTGACACACTTTTGTCATGGCCAGTGACTGTCAGCATCTTCCAAGGAGTCTCATTTGAGTACAGAGTCCTGCAGTGGAGGGTGAGCCAGGGCACTGATTTAATAAAGACATTAGGCTCAATCAGTTATCCTCTGATTTCAGTATTGAATAATTTTTTAAACTGGGGGTAATATTTAATCATAATTTACTGCGCATTTTTTTAGATCTGTTCTTTCTGGAAAAAAACAGCATATAATCAGGTCTTCTTCAATTCTGTACAATATGCTTCTATCTAATTCTCTGCCAGGACTTTGTTTCTCTAATGACTAAGATCTGTGTTAGTTCAGTATTAGCCAAATTACTTTAGTTGGTAACAGTATTTTCACACATTTAACTAGAAAATTATATACACACATGTGATTTTATTCTATATATTAATGCTGTTCTAATTCTATAACATAAAGAAAAAAAATCCCTTAGTATTTAAAGCCCAAAGCAATCACCGCTTTAATAAACCTTGAGCCTGTAGTTACGAGTTCATGCACTTTTCACAGAGGGAAAATAGAGCTTGTAAGGGTCTAATTATATAGTCAGTCACTTTGATTCATGGCAACTGTTTTATCTTGAGTCAAGCAAGCTACCCTTATTTGAAGAGTTTGGGGAAGATATAACTAGTATTTTTTTAAAGAAATGCATTTTTATTAAAATTTCAGCTTACTCATTCATCTACTACCATTTTTGGTGTATATACCAAGTACATTATTCTCAATAACGTTTTTTTTTTTTACTAGTTGAGTGCCAGCTCAGAAGCCACATACTCTTTCCTAGCAAATTGCTTTAGCTTTCCGTGTCACATTTCCTCATGTATGAGAAACAGTATCTTACCTACTTCATAGGGTTATTGTATCAAGTGATAAATACATGCAAAAGGTATAGAACGGGGCCTGAGCCACAGTATGCTCTCAATAAATTATATATATATTTTAGCTGTTATTATCTCATTTAATCCTCACAAAAAACCTGTTGGGTAGTTATTCCCATTTTACAAGGAGCCAAGCTATCCTAAATTACACATAAATCAAGTCTCAGAATTCAGATTAACACTTAGAATTTTTTGAATCCAAAAATCATGTTCTTTTTACTACACTGAAGATGAGAGGGCATTTCAGAGCAAAATCATGTTGATATAGAAATGAGAATTTTCATGGTACTATACTGAAGAATTAACTTTGCTTGATTTTAGAGTTTCAGGAAAGTAATATTGAGTAGTTGGAAGGCTAGTTTAGAGAATATTTTAAAAGATAGGCGTCATAGTTTGGGATTTGTTAAGGTTGATGTTTGAAGGCATTGGTAACATTTGGATATGTCTAAAGGTGACAGGAAAAGGCAAATTTCTTTGGAAAAGGACCAGATTAGCAAGGGAAACGAGGATGACCTGACAGGAATCTTGATGAGAAGTCCTAGCCAGACTAAAATGGCATCAGACAATGAAACCACGTTCAGAATGCCATAGACATTTCCAAGAAACAGATGCTTTGTGAGCAGAATGACTAGGACAGAAGAAGCGGTTTCCAACCTGGGAGACTGGCTTCATTCACAGGATAAACACATCAAAACAGCACCCGCTATGTGTCTGCCGTTGTGTTAAGTACCATGGAGTAAGCGGTAGAACCAAAATTTGAGCTCCAGGGTGTCTTACATGGTCTTGACTCTTAATTTCACTAGACTGCCTCCAATCCGTGGCAGGCAGCATGCTCAGCTATTTTGAATCTCATTTAGAGATAGGGAGCATGAGGTTCAAAGATGCCTCAAGTTACCTTAACAATAGGAGAATCAGTGCAAAAATTCAGAACCTTTCCAATCTTGTTCTATGATTCACTAATGTTAAATACTTCTACAATTCTTTCAGTGTTAATCTCTGAAAAAAAGTATTTTCTTACTTGAGTTCAGGCTGTGCTATATGTTTCGTGATACATTGGTTCTATTTGCTTTGCCTTTTTTCTCTTTTTGTTGGTGTGTAGTACCCAGCTAGGCTTGAGCAGGGCGGGGAAGCCAGAATTCCCTCCTTTTCCGGAGTGGAACCCCCCCCAATCTGTCACAGGAGAAGCCCCCATTAGAGGAATTTTGTGCTCTTAGTGCCTCTGCTGCACACTTGTGATTCTAGAGAACTGATTTTTGTTCTCCAGCAATAATTTATCATAAAAATTAAATAGATTACACTGTAAAAATCATATAATTACTCCTGTAAAACTACAGATGAAAGCAAGCACAGAAAATTATAGTGTAAAGTTTTTAATTAGCTTCTGATTAGCTGTAAGCTTATGTTTTAAATGTACCATGCAGTACCTTATAATAAGTAGGCATAAATTAAATAGCCACTAATATGTACGTGGTAAAAAGATTAATGCTACAGCTACAAGGCATTTTTGCTGGCATCGCTTTGATACTTTTTACTGTAAAGGGGGGTGGATTCTGGAGAGTTGGAGTATCCGTCATTTGATTATTGGAATGGCAAATTTCCTCTCAGAAGCCAGGGAATAGTCTTTATCTAGTTGTTATGTGGAAGATGATTTCTTCTTTTCTTGGAAAATGAGGACTCCCTCTTTCAGAAATGAGATCTTTGGAAGGTTTCACTTATGCTCTTTCTTTTCATAGGAGACCTATTCCTTCATTTGAAGGGAATGCAAGCCTTAAGATCATAGCAAAACTAAGCTCTATTTTGCAGTTTTTCTAGGCGCTGTCTTGTCTATTTTTCCCATTTTAGGATTATAAACTGGAAACTTAATTTGAGTGAGAGTCAGGGTATTTTTCAATCTATATTTAGTGACTTTAACTTGCTGAGAGACCTTGGGCAAGTCATTTAAGCTCTCTGGGCCTTAGTTTTGCAATTGGTAAAATTAAAAGGTTAAGGTAAATGATCTTTATGGTTAGCATCAAATCAAAAGAATCATATTTCTATACCCATTCTATTTTCTGAAGGTTCTTCGCACCTAAGTTCTTTCAATATTATCTCAGAAATCAAAAATACTTAGAAGGGTTTTTTTAAAAAGAAAACCCCTCAATATTCTGACGTGAAGAAAAACGTTCAATGCTTTCCTATTATGCAGATTGGATTGGTAACTGCTTAAGCAACTAGGATTCTCTGAATTAGACTTTGGATCTCATTGGGCAAAATACCATAATATTCTTTAGCTCTCCCAGAATTCAGTAAAATGTAGATCCAATCCCTAGACATCTCTACTGGGACAGTGATGATGGTTTATATCTTTTTGGTTACTTTTAGGATTAACAGAACATGGAGGAAAGAATATAACAACTGGCAAAGTTCAAGAGTGTATGTCAATGTATGTTTTCGAAAAGGACTTTCCTCAGGGATATAACATAACTTGGATATGTTAAAGGAGGTTGGCCCAATGTAGAATTACTGCTCACTTCACTGCAGTATGTAAATTAGCTTATAAATGTATTTTTTCCTGGACATTATACATATGGCTAGGATTAACAACTACAAAAAAGAATCATTAGAAAGCCTTTTTTAAACTTATTTTTTAAATGTTTCTATTACTGATTTTAAAAAAGCACGATTTAACAAAACATAGCCTTGTGCTTTCTATACAATGGTGGACATATTTCTCTTACATCTGACCAGCCATTCCTCATGGGGACACATGGAGGTTCTGCTACCTTCCTCAACGAGAGGTGGGATGGTCCTGTCCTAGAAGGGATCCTTAAGGAGTGGGGGAGGAAGAGGAAAAAAAGAAATCAGTTTCTTATGATTAACACTGCCCATACTTTCCAAAGAACCCTCTCTAGTTCTTAGTGATTCCTTGCACAGTGGGGAAATGGAGGGAAAGCAAACACAGGGGGAATAGAATGTGTGCAGAGAGGGAAGCCAGGGTGGCACGGAGAGCTGAATGGCCGGCCAAGGAAATCCTTACCACTCTTAGCAAAGGACTCCCATTGGTGATGCTCCTTTTCCAGACAAGCTTCAGCTGCCCTTGCTGCTATTGTGTCTTTCTTTCATCTGTAAGAAAGGGGTAGATGAGAAGGGGGGAGGAACAGCTGGGGGGAAGAGGGTAAAAAAGGAGAGTGAGGGAGAAAGGCAAACTGGAATTTAGATTGCCTTAAAACTTCAGTGCTGCCACTCCACCCTCTGCCCCCACTGCTTCGTCACCATAGGCTGAAGATTGCCTTTAAGTGGTGGAGGAAAGAAAGGGGAACCTGGAGACTGGAAAACTCTAGTCCGCTCAGTATCCACTCTTCCTCTGTTTCCCTGCCTTGTCTGACACCTTCCCTAGCAAGGGCTCTTACCCCTGAACTTCCGGGAATCCTTAAGTGAGCTTCACAATGTTCTTTACTCCATGAAAGTGAAGGCAAAGTGTGGGTGTGTTTGAGGGTTTGGAGGAGGAGAGTCCATAGAGTTTATCAGATTCTTAGATATATCCTGGATGTCATTTTGGATCCACATAACCTAACCCACCTGGGCTTTTTAACTCTCTTCTTTGGCTTCTCTTCTCCAGCTCTTTGTCAACTCTTACCTTGCTTCTGTGGGCTCTCCTGAAAACCTAACCACCACGTGCACAAAATTGTTTCCATTGGGAAATGTCTACAAAGGTCATACAAAGGAAATTTCCAGACAAAACACTGCAAGATTAGAGATGACCTGTAATATTCATTAAAATAAAATAGTAGGGAAATCAAATGCTGGGTTGAGATAATATATATTTTATCCACTACCCTCACATAAGAAGTTTGAAAAAAAATATTTTTTAATCCTTCACTTGAAGTCCTGAAGTGTCTGAACTAAATATTTGAATGCCTAGAAAGGCCTGGAGTTGCTATGTGCTCCTAGGATCACACTACTCAAATCCTTTGTAAATTCCCCCTGACTGAGTAAATATTATCAGACAACCTTGGAATTAGAAGCTTAGGTTTTTTGACCAAAAGATTTTCCAGGGTTAAAAGGCCCCTTTGACAGAATGTTCCTCTTAAGGTTTAATAAACCTGGAAACAATAAGTTCTAAAAAGAAAACCATGCCCATCGAGTGTTTTCTTTCTATCTCTGAACTTAAATTTTCATCTTATATACTTGAACCACTTTCTTTTCTTATTTGAAAAGAAAAGGTTTTTCTAAAAGTTCTTCTTTCCAAAATATTGTGGTATTCACATTTTCTGGCACTGGAAGAGATTAATTCAGTACTCTATACATATTTTTTAAATACCACGTGTAACACATGTATTGTAGATAAATAATAGGAATGTATATGCAAACACCGTTATTTAATTTTCTGCTCATCTCATTAATAAGGGAATTAGATGTTGAACACAGTGCAGGGAGTGTATGTTACAGTCCGGACTTCTAATAAGTATTTCAAGAATTGGTACTATTAAAAGGTATTTCATGAAACATTGCATTTATATATCTCTTAATAATTCCACTATTTGTCTCTCCTGTGGACACATGAAAGTGGATGTTTCGACCATTGTGCAAAGCAAAGGTAGATTAATACTACTGATGTCTGAACTAGTTAACCAAAAAAATTTATGAAAACTAGAAAGTGTGGTTGTGAGGACAAGCAAGAAAACAAAACGATGCTCCAATGCACTGGAGTTGGTCTCCAGACTGGAACTGGCATAAACAGGCCCTTAAGAAAGGAAGAAATGGGTCTTGATTCTTTATGACTTAGCACCTCACATTTCTCCATTTATTCTCAGTATGACCTTCACCCTGGACACAGACACTCTCAGTGAATTCATATTGATATTCGTGTTTACAGAAAAACAAATCAAATGTAATACGATACCACTATAACTGGTAGTTAGAATCTGTAATCTGTGTTTCCATACATTGCCCAACTTCAGATAATAAACATGAAACCAACATTTTAAATTGTTTAATGCTATAACTCTATCTGCAAAAGCCTATTTTGCTTTTTAAAACTTAATATTGGGTTTCAACCATACATTCTACCATCCTTCTTTTGGTTGCCACATCAGTAGACGAAGAGAAATCAAAGCATCTGCCTGAAGCAAATACACTGGAGTTCACTGTCAAACAGAGATTCCCAAGAAACCAAACAGAAAAGGAATAAAAATGAGAAGCATGTTTTATTAAATGTCTTCTACACCTGCTTCCTTCATCTCTTAGACCTGTTTACCAAAGCCTGTTGGGTATTTTCTTAAAGCCACAAAGCATACCAGCTAGTGGTTATTTTGTCACTGCACTGAACATTTGTCTCATAATATTAAATTATTAAGGATAATGACCTAGTATTAAAAAATAATAATGTTCCATATGTAGGGAATCTCCATGAAAGATTTTCAGCTGAAAAAAGGTTATAGTTGCTAAACAGATTGGTTATTCATTTAGCTAGCATTGTAAATAAAAAGAATATTTAAACAGCTGGTATCTCCGATCCTATCATTAATCTTCTCCAGAAAGAGTGCGACAAGAAATAAAATTTGACAATTTTAGAAAATAATAGTGAAAAACTAACTGATTATGCAGTTTGCATTTTATTTTAAAAATTATATTAAAATAGTGTGCAATTGACATTTAAATCCGTTTTTGAATTAAAATTATTTTAACCTACAAAATTTATTTTCTCTTTCAGAATGAGATACTATTTGTTTACTAATGATTTACAGTAAATTGACAATCTGTTAAAATTTATTTCTCTGTAGCACTGTTTGGGAAATTACAAATTTTCAGTTATGTTTTAGAATCCCGTCTAAAAGACCAAGAGAACCTAAGTAGGTAATGAAAGATAAAGCCAACAGATCAACAATGCATAAGCAAAATAGGTGTGTATAAACAATCGAAACCTTCAATCTGTAGAGCAGATGTATGATAGAGTTGTAGAGCAGTGGATGATAACTTTTTTAAATGCATACTTTATTGACATATATTTTCATGGACACTATATTTTTAAGTAAAATTTAATTTTAGAATATTTTTGGACTTATAAAAAAGTTGTGAAAATAGTACAGAGTTCTCATAGACTCCATACCCAGTTTCCCTTAACACCTTACATTAGTACGGTACATTGTCACAATTAATGAGCCAATAATAATTAAGTAATTATTAACTAAGGTTCATACTTTATTCTTAGTTTTTACCTAATGTCATTTTTCTGGAACATTAGGATACCACACTGCATTCGGTCATCAAGTCTCTTTAGGGTCTTCTTGACTTTGACCATTGCTCAGACTCCTGCCCCCTTTTTTTAATGATCTTGACAGTTTTGAGGAATACTGATCAGGTATTTAGTAGAATATTCCTTTATTGGAATTTGTCCAATATTTTTCTTATGATAATATTGGATTGGAGTTATGTATTTGGGGGAGGAATACCACAGAGGCAAAAATGCCATTGTCATCACACCATATCAAGGGTACATGCTATCAACATGGCTTATTACTGTTGATGCTGACCTTGATCACCTGACTGAGTCAGTCAGTCTTCATGGTCAAGTTACTCCTTTCTCCTCTTTCCATACTGTGTGCTTTGGAAGGAAGTCGCTATGCACAGCCCACACTTAGGAGTGGGGTTCTATGCTGCACCTCCTTGAGGGTAGTATCTACCTAAATTATTTGGAGTTATTCTGCATGGGAGGTTTATCTATTCTCCCCCATTTATTTATTTTATATTTATATCAGTATGGACTTGTGGATATCTATTTTATGCTTTGGATTATAGTTTATTACTACTTTATTTTTTTGTCAAATAGTTCCAGATATTATCTTTTGAGCTGTTTATATTTGGAAGTTCCTAGCACAATGACAAAAACATAGTAGATGCTCAACAAATGGTAATTTAATGTGAACCTAAATGTAGAAATATGCTCATGGGCTATTTCCTAACGAAGAAATAGAAAATATACTTTACTAAGATGAACTTAATCCTTAGTTGCAGATTCCCACTTATACCCTTTGAAAGAACGAGAAATGAGAGGAGACATAGCATATCATTTAGGTATTGCCACAGTCATGTGCCGTTATAGTCAACCACCAAAACTGAGCAGCAGACAACAGTAAACATTTATTTAGCTCGTGAGTTTGTGGGGTTCAACTGATCTGGGCTGAGTTTGGCTGATTTTGGCTGGGTTCACTCCTGTGTATGTGGCAGGGGTGGGAGGGGTGGCAGAGTGGTTGGGGGGGTCAGCTGGTGCTAGTTGTGCCTCAGGTGCATAACTGGGCAACTCGACTCTGGTCCCCGATAGCCTCTCATCATGTGGGAGGACAGCCTGAGCCTGTTCTCATGTGATCTAAGTGCTTTTCTCAAGCCTCTGCTTGCATCACACTTGCTCTCATTACAGCGGCCAAAGCAAGGGGCAAGCTGAGCCCAAATTGAAGAAGTGGGGAAAGAGATCGTGCCTCCTTAGTGAGAGGACCTACACAGTCACGTGGCAAATGTGGTGCACACAGGAAGGGGTAAAGAATAGGGCCTTAAAGCAGGCAATCTATCATACATAGCTATGCAGGGGAAAGTGTCTACGCTTTCACGGGTGTGTTTATTATTTTTCAAATAAGTTTCCACCATGTTTTTGTTATGAATTATGACAGCAAGTGGAAGTGCAGCATTGTCATTAACTATCATATTTCAAAAGCTGTTCTTTCCAAACTGACGACCAAATCATTTAAAAGTATAAGATAGTAATTTACTTTTCAATTCTGCACATTTCTTGGATTATAATGAAATCTTATTGAACAAATGCTTTTTAATAGGGGTGTATTTCCAATATGAATGAGAATTTCATGCAGCAAAACTTGAAGTGTAACAATGAACAGGTCTGTAAAATGAATGAATCAGCTAAGCCTGAGATTCTCCTCCATATACGTTTAGCTGGAATTAGACGTATAAATAATCTCTTCTCAGTGACTAGTCAGGAAAAGATAAACTCCTACTTATAAAGAGGTCTCCATGGAAATGCTCTTTCAAATAGAGTTATTGACAATGGTAAAATATATAACTTGCAAATTTGTTGTTTTAGGGTTTGTTTAAAATAAAATAAGCCTTTAAGAATTCATGCATATCAGATCCTAATTTTTTTCTGTAGAAAAAACGAAATAAAACAAACTGAAATAAATCTCTTTTCTTCTCAAAACATTTGAAAATAATTTGTGAGATGTAATTAACATAAACTTTCATGTTTACATCTCAGGTGCTAAATACAATCTTGAAAGAAGCAGTTTCTGTTAAACTGCCCTTAAAAAGCTGCTGATGTTTGAGGCAGCACTTTGTGGAAAAAGGCAAGAGCCTTGATCCAGGGAGATCTGGGTTGAAATCCTGATTCTCTCTCCTGTAAAATTGGTTTAGCAGGCGTTGTAAACTCTGAGAGCCTCAGTTTCCTTATCTGTAAACAAGGAAGTATGGTCTCTATCTCATATGGTTTTTAATTAGAATTTAATGAAATATAAAATGTCAAACTTAGCACAGTGCTTCACACTTAGCAAGAGACTTATTACAGTATTTTGATATCACTGACTTGCAAGACACACACTTTTACATGTATTTAATACCTTATTTCCCAATAGCTACCTTTAAATAAGTCTTTCTGTCATATGCCAGGGTACATACAGCTACTATCCCCACTTTTAGATAATCTGCCATATACCAACCCTTAGTACGCATTTGTAGGCATGGAAAAATGCATCCTAGAAGGAAAATCATCCTGCAGAGTCTGAGTCAAACCAGTGACTGGCACAAACCAGTGTGTCATTACAAGGATTTATACACACTCTCGTTCTAATCATATTCTCTGAAACTTAGGAGCATACATTAACCAGTTTGATAACAAATTTGGACCACTAATATCAGCATTAAAAAGATTTTCATATATATATGTGTATATATTTGTATATATGTATGTGTTTATATGTATATATTCAGAAACAAGCTGGAGAACTTTGTTCAGAACACTTTGAGCTTTGAGAAATGACCACACAGGAAAGGAAACGTGATTGCAAATATTAAACTTCAGTTTAAATATCACTTTTTTCTCCGTCCAGAGACAATGACAACCCTTGCTTATAGCTATAATATTCAGGCTGCAATGTGAGAAGCATCTCTGAGGACTGTTCTGAGCTTAGTTCTTCTGCTATTGCCACATGCTTGTCACAGGATATCCCACAGGGTGCCAGGTCCCTGATGCCGCAGTCGGTGAAGGACAAACAGCTCAGTCGATAAATAGATGCTCAGTGTGCAGTTTTCAAGTCAAAGCTTCCTCTGGCTCCATGAAGCATTCTGGTATTCCAGCCAAGGAGTTTTCCCTACAAGATCCTGGATACTACATTGCGTGGAATTCGTGAACAAGAGTTATGTCTAAGCCACCAAATTCCTCCTTTACCTTCTTTGGATGGTGCTGAGAAGGCTTAGATTTCTAAACAGAGCTTGACATTACTTCTATCAAGGTAAAAAATAGATGCACACTCCCAGACACGCTGACACACTGAAAACTGGATCATAGACAGTGTATTTACATTTCGTGATGGGCATATGATGAGTTGGTCAGAGTGACTCTACCAAGTAGTCTTCATCCCGCTGCAGAAAGTACTCCCGGGTCTGTTGCCAGGAGGAAGACTGAGTGATTAGTTAGAGAACTGGAGGCGTTTCTTTGTGCTCCTATTTCCCTCCCCTGACATCACTTCCTTCGTTGTCCTGCCGACAGGGATATATGGGAGGGTCTTAATTATAAGACTGACGGGTCTTAAAGTATAAGACTAAAGTGCCCTCGATATTAAGAATTCCTTATTATTCATATCAACTTTAAAAATCTATTCTCCTTATGAAATGATTTTCTCTTTGAAATTCTTTGGTATCTATTGAATTAATAATGTGTTGTATTAACACAAGCCCTTCATCCAGGAACTTCAAAGCACTTTTTGTCACATAATGTGGTTATTTTGTATGACTATAAATTGTTTTATGATTGATATTGAAGTGAGAAAACATTAGAAAAAACAAAGTATAATTTTGGGAAAACTTTCAAATACATAAGATTTGAGCTTAACTGTCTTAGTTTTCTATGGACCATGGTAATTAAACTGAAACGTGCTTCCACTTAAAAGTTAGCTTTGCTAAGATCTGTTTCTTTTAAATTAGATTTTAATTTAAAATGGTTTGTCCTTGTTTCGAAAATATAGAGAATATTTTGTCTCAAATTTTGAATTTCCTTCACTAAAAATTTCATATCTTAATATATGTAAATGTATTCTACATTGGCCTTTTTATCCTCTGGGCAATTACCAAAGTAATTCAGAGACCTGTTCTTACTGGTAACTAGAGATAAATTAAATTTGTCAGGACACTAAAGTAGCATTAGCCAAATTATGTTCCATTGACCCAAAAGATAGCTAATTCTCTAGACATGAAGCAGTTTATATCTTAACTCTTGCCTAAGTTTATATTGGAATTTTGAGGGTGTTAATGAAATCATTGTTTAATGAGCTCTTATTTAGTAGGGTACACTATGAAATTCCTTGCCATTCCTTCCAGTGATAATAACGTGTATGCAGAAGCTGAACCAGTTTTCTGCAGGTGAGTAGAATTCTAAGCTTAAATAAATATTTTAAACTCTTATTATGTGATTTAAAAGCAAGCCTCTGGAAAGAAATGATAAAAATAAGTAAAATCATAGTATGGTTTGCTACATTATATTCTTTGCCTCTACTACTAGTTAGTGATAGGACAGTGGGCAAGTCCCTTAACTTTCTCCAACTGTAAAATGAGGGCATATATGTTGATGATTCCTGAAGCCATTTTAGGCTTCTATATGATTTAATAAATTGTAATTTTTTCCAAAATATAGGTTGTTTTTCTATTTCTAAACCATGCCCATGGTTGTTTACTATTGGCTGAAAAAGTAATGATTAATTACAACTTACTTTAGTTCTATAGTCAACAGTGCTAAAACAACCAGTGACAAGTCACACAAGGAAAAACAGACCATCTAGGGCTGTTGATGGAGAAATAAACACTACTCTTTCTCTTTCTGAAATTTAATCTGAGTAAATTAAAGGGAGGACACAAACACTGTTGGACAATTCTGAGAGTACACTATGCCTGTCACTACTTTTCTCCCATGATTGTTATATGATTCAACATCAGCAAGCTGCTATTCATTTCTTCTACATATAAAGTCTTGAGTAATTAATGCAATGGTATTAGAAGATGTATTTGTTATGACTCTTTCAGTAGCAAGTAACAGGGATCCATTTCAAACTAGAGTTATAAAAATGAAATTTATTGGGTCACATAACTTCAAAATAATGGGATAGAACTGGCTTCAGGCCTAGAATCCAGACCTTAGGTGATGCCAAAATATACATCTTACCATCACTTGGCTTGGTTTTCTTCTGTTTTGACTTCATTTGGACAACTTCTTGCCATGGTGTGTTAGGATGGCCAGGATTACAGTCCATCCACTCAACAACTTCAGTGTAAAAAGCTTCTCTTTCCTAATAGTTCAGTAAAAGTTCTTCAGCTGAGTCTCTTTGGCCTGGTGTGGGTCGCATGCCCATCTGAGCCAATCATATGGTTCAATAGGATGGACTCTTCCTATTGGACAAATCAACTGTGTGCTCATCTTTGGAGCCTGTCAGGGTTGAGAGTGGGAACAGTGTCAACCCATCTGAGTTGCATAGGCTGAGGACTGGGGAGGAGTGGTGATGCAGTGACAATCAGGGCCCTGTTCCCAGAAGAGTAAATGACTGCTGGGCTGCCTCAAGCAATAAATATCCACTCCAGTAAAGAGTCAAAGAGGAAGAGAAGGAGAAGTTCAAAAGGAAAGTACCACTCTTTCAACAACTATGTTTTTTGTGTTACTATATGTCCTATGCACTGAGGACACAGAATTGAACAAAACAGACAAAAATCCTTATCCTTGCATTACTTACTCTGGTGGGGGAGATAGAGTTCTGTGCTGACTTCTGGCAAAATATTGGTGCCTTGGTCTGTTCAGGCTGCTATAACAGAATACCACAGACTGGGTAGCTTATAAACAACAGAAATTTATTACTCATAGTTCTGGAAACTAGAAAGTCCAAGATCAAGGCACCAACAGATTCGGTGTCTGATGAGAGCACATTTTCTGGTTCATGGAGGGTCATTTTCTCATTGTTCCTCACATGATGGAAGGTACAAAGGAGCTCTCTAGGGCCTCTTTTATAAGGGCACTAATTCCATTCATGAAGGATCCACCCTCATGTCCTAATCACCTCCGAAAGGCCCCACCTCCTCATACCATCACATTGGCAGTTAGGACTTCAAATTATGAATTTTGAGGGGACACTAACATAATTGGGGTAGTATACTTTATGATATAAGAACTATTTGGATTTAAGTTTGATTCAAGACTGATTTGCTTGATTAATTTATTTCTCATACTACCTACTATAATTTTGAGGACAAATATTAAAGATTTTGTTTTATTCCCCTTACAATTGACTGTTGCCTATAATAGTTACAAACCACCAAAACCTTAACAGAATTTTTGAACCTACAATATGTCATATATTATAGTATGTTTATTTTTTATTAGTAAAAAGATTAACTGTTTTTCATATACCTTTCGGGCAGCTCATCAGCTGTTTTTTTAGAAAGGTTTTCCCAATTTCTGAACTACTGTTCCCATGATAATAATATGACTTCATGGCAAAGATAAAATTAGTTTTTATTTTCCTATCCTTTCTACCCTTTTGTACCCCCTACCAGTCTCCTCAGAGTACATCTTGAGGCAAGGAAATGTTTTAAAGATTATTCCTTAGCATTCTTGATATTACTTGGAATGATTCTTTTTCTTCTTTTCTAAAAGAATAAGAACAAAAGGATTTTTATTTTAAAGACTCACCCTGAGCTAACATCTGTTGCCAATCCTCCTTTTTTTTTTTTCCTTCCCAAAGCCCCAGTACACAGTTGTCAGTTGTATATCCTAGTTGTAGATCATTCTAGTTTTTCCATATGAGCCACTGCCACAGCATGGCAACTGACAGACGGGTGGTGTGGTTCCACGACCAGGAAGTAAACCTGGGCCGCCAAAGCTGTGACCTCCGAACTTTAACCACTAGGCCATCAGGGCTGGCTCCAAAATGATTTTTTAAAAATCCTGGGTGCTTTGTGAAAGAAGTGCTACCTGGTTCTCACATGTTAAAACATTAGAACACTTCATCCACAACAGTTAATAAGGAAGAAAAGTTTAACGCATAAGGACATTCTGATTAACTCAACTATTTTACATGAACCTTTGGTATGTAGCTGGTGGGGAACTCTGGTTAGCTGTAATATGAAAGAAACTACTGTCCTAATAGTATATCATTTTCTCCGGACAATAAGTTCTTCCTGAATCTGATTTAATACTTTTTTTCCCTCCAAAAGAGGAAAATGGATATAAAATTAACGTCAAAATATTTTCTTTTAAAAATCTACCCCAAAATTCATTAAAATAGTATGAACTCCTTTTCAAGTTACAAATGAATACAAAATACCGTACTTAAGCCATTGTATCCAAATTAGAAACAACCTATTTTTACAGCTATGTGTATGAAGAGATTCCTTAATTCTCACATTTCATAGCAGGAAAATGTATCTTTTTATCAATCTTAAATTTAGGCTACATTCAAATTTTGAAAGAAAAGGAGTAGCCTAAACTCAAAACCTATTTGTAAGTAAATGAATCTGCAAAACAACTCCTTATATAATGTAAAACCATCTTTCAGGAATGAATTTGCCCTCTGCTGTTCATTTTTAGAGTTTTTTAAATATTCACTCTTATCTGTCATATTCTTTATAAAGAACGTGATCCTCCTTACAGTATGAAGCTTGGTATTCCAATTAATGATCTTCTGCTCTTGCACCTGATGGAGAATCCTTACTTTTCCATAGACTATATACTGGTTTAAGATTAGTTTAACATGCTTGCTTTTTATATAACTCTCCCATGTTGTTGACATAATCTGTTTATTCAACATTATGACTCCTTGGCATTTTATTTATCTATCTTTATACTTGATGGAAAAAATAATTTTTTAACTGTTAATCAAAATTTAAAAACTGCTCAGAAAAACATGACAAACCTCTATTATAATTCAGTAACATATTTATTTAGTATCTACTAGGGAGGATTTAATCTATACATGTTAAAAGAACATGTTTCATCATGAAATAGACACCAAAATTATATGACAATGAATTTGCTTAATTAATAGGCTTTATTATTTTCTTGAAATTCTTAGTACTTGGATGTTACATCAATCTTTAATTATCTGGCAACTCTAGATTAATGAGAAAAATCTCAAAGTTCTGTCCCTACGATGAGGCATTCATGTTGCTAAAGATCCTGTATAGAAAACATATATAGAAATAATGTTATACTATTGACCAAAGTACATGAAAATGGGATGTTATATGACGATTGCAAATTAGGTGCAGTGTTTGTTCTTCATGCCAGGATGAGATACTTGGAGTCTTAGACAGTGAGTAGCCAGAGGTTGAAAGCAGAGACTATGGCTCTGTGGTTGCTAGTATCTAGGGTTAACAAGTGAGAGGATTGGGATAAATGGCAGAGGATTTGTACTTCACAGTAGTCAGGAACCAAAGAATTTTAGAATCATTAACTCAGAGTAAATAGGTCTCAGAGGTTTTATTTAATTATGTAAATTATAGACATATATTGAGTGCAAAGTCCTGTGATGGTGATGATGCAGACTGGAATGGAAACCCAGATCAGCCACTTAGATCATTTGACTGGCATGTGCAATTGACATATGCCTCAGTTTCATTATCAATAAAAAAGGCAAAACAAAACAAAAACACCTTTTATGCTTGGGTTTTTTTTTTTTTTTTGCATATATAGAAAATCATGGAGTTCACTGTTCACATGGTCAGCACTCAACAAAGTCAAATTATAATTACTATGATCTGGATAAAGAAATGGTCTGTCTAAAATGAGCTTATGATTCTGTTGGGAAGAAAGTCATAGTATAAGTTATACAAATGAATGGGAATTGGGGCTGTAAAGAATTGGGCTCAGTGTGGAATTCTGAGCTTCTTGTATTCTAGAATGGAAAGTTGGAGCAAGTTTGATCTAAAATCTGAAAGGTCAGGTGCACTAAGATCAGAATACAAGTGTTCAGAGCACAGAGTGAATCTGATCCCAAGACAGAATGAGTAACTTCTGTGGCCTATTTTGTATTTCCTGAAGGAGGCTTCCAGGCTGAAGGTCAGGGCAAAAAGTATAGTTGCTCCATAGGGAGCAGAATTCCTGTGGCTGCAGAACTTGCTATTTCCGTTGCAGTTGTTATTGTTGATATTTGGCTATAACATAGGAGGAAAAGTGTGGTTACAGGGATATTTTTACAGTTTGTTTCTAGTCTGTGAATATCATCAAAAAATAAAGTTGATAGGGGCCAGCCAGGTGGCATAGTGGTTAAGTTCGTGCTCTCCACTTTGGTGGCCTGGGGTTCACAGGTTTGGATCCTGGGTGCAGACCTACACACCGCTTATCAAGCCATGCCATGGTGGTGTCCCACATATAAAGTAGAGGAAGAAGGGCATGGATGTTAGCCCAGGGCCAGTCTTCCTCAGCAAAAAGAGGAGGATTGGCAACCGATGTTAGCTCAGGGCAAACCTTCCTCACCAAAAAAAAAGGTAATAAATGTTAGTAAATAAATTATTGTTCTAATATTACAACTTAATTATTTTATCTTAAATAATATGTACTATTTTTGTGCATGATGATAATTCTCCCTCTTGATTTTGAGTTTGTCTTTAAATAATATTAGATGTGTGAAAGTTCCTAGCAGAATTTGTAGAACATAGTCCACTATCTTTTTGTTAGTTTTCTTCCTTACTTTTCCTTGTTTGGCTACATGATCATGAGGAAAAAGGCAAATCAATAATTTCTATTTAAAAAGTAAAATAAGAAATGTTAGCTACGGTTTCCATGGTTAGATGCTGATGAAGTAATATAAATAAAAGGAAAAGTAGATTAAATTACATAGATAATATCAGTTCTTCTCATTCTTTTTTTTAGAAAAAAAGATGGAAAGAAATACATGGATAAAAATAAATTATACTTTACTTTTAAACATTAAAAATTTTTAGCATTAATATTCAAGTACTTTTTTCTGGAAATTTCTAAAACTAAGTTTTTATATGACACTATTCTGTATTCTAAAAAAGAAAAGTACTTTATGTCAGCATTTTTGCAGTTTTATTTTCAAATCCTTACATTATATTCAGTAATTTCTGAATGTGCATGCTATTTCTCTTCTCTCACTTCATTACTTATTTAGTTCAGGGCATAAATCAATATTTTGAATGAAAACTCTCAACCTGTAGCACTGATAATCATAAAGATGGTAGTTACTGCCCCCATTTAGCTTTAAAAGTCAAAATACCAAGTAAGCAAACTCTCATGTTCTTTTCCCTTATGATATAAAATAAATAAAACAAAATACTTAGAAATCGTTTCTTAATAATTGGTGATATGCACTGTAAACACTATTTAAAAATCATTCTAGCAACATTTAGTATTAAGGGGAGAAAATTTTTAATGAGTTTTGTTGGAAAACACTCATGGTTGATTGAAGTCCTGTCCTTTAGCCTAAATCTTTTTTTAAAAAACAGATAAAAATGACAGAAGTTAGATGTACTTTTCCATTAGTGCCTTTGTAAAGATAAACAATATCAAATGTTAGTGCCTCAGAGCTGCTTTTCATCAATTTGCAGAGTCAAAGGTTCAGTACAACTTGAATAATTTTCTTTCACCTATGATATTTTAAAATTCTTTGCTCCTTACCCCCATCTTAATATGAATTAAGACACAATTTCTTTGTTAGATTTGAAAATTTGACTTATTTTCTTGCATTCAAAAGAATATGAAGTTATGGTCGCATATTGGGTAAACTTTTTCTTTCTAAAGATTGCTTAGATTCATAGTAGTATTTCTTTCCTATGGTAAAAATATCAATTATACATCATTCATTCGACAATATGTAAAGGTCACTTCCTATTTGCAAGGAACTCTACTTATCAGTGAAGATCAAAGTGATGAGGATAAAAGTCTTGACTGGATCAGCAGAAAAACTCAGAATCAGAGACCACACTTAGAATAGTTTAGCTGTGGATGCGTGAGGAATAGCACCTAAGTCAACTCCTAAGTCAACTTTGGGGCAGGAAAGTCAAGAGAACATGAAACAGGAAAGGAAAGCTCTTTCTAGGAGGTAGCACTTGTGATAGGGAAAATAAATAAACCATTTGTTGAACAGTTGTAAAGGTAAAAAGTAAATATTTACTGATTACCTACTGCTCATTCTAGAGTAGCACGGGGTCTTTTCACATCTGTTTGGTTTTATTTTGTTTTGCTTAATTTTTTGTGGTTGTGATGGAGTGGGAGGAGGAGGAGGGATGGGCTGGGAGAAAACATCCTCAAGTTACAACTTCTCAAGGTCAGGGACTGGAGAGTGTCTCCTTATATCCCTGCCTTCAATAGTACTAAGCTCAGGAGCCAGCAAACAAGAAACTTTCAATAAAAAAAAAAAAAAAGTTGGCATAGCGCTTGGCAGTCTTTAAAGGGTTGCCAAATTACTGACCTCTTATCTCCAACACGCCCTGGGGAAAAAGTTAGCAAGGAGCACTGGGCCTGCCACCTCCTGTCACTAATCAAGATTCATTTATGTTGATAATCCCTTTTTTAAAAGCAAGTCAGGCAGGATATTTAAGTTGATTCACACTTCCACATAAATCACCTCCATCAGATAACCAAACAAATTGCTTTTCTTTTTATGCTATCTAAGATCTTCTGCCCCAGGATGTTTTTTTCAGGTGGTAGAGGAGAGGTGTGTTTCTCTGGGAGTCCTGGCCATTTGGGTCTTGGTGAATTTGCTTGGGCGAATGGAATGAGGCACAGAAACAAGACAGAAAGTTGCAGGTAAAATGGAGAGAAAGCACTGAAAAGAAGCTTTCTCTATTTTTTATTTTCACCTAGGGACTTTGGATGAGTTAGAGAATCCTTTCAAGAACGTTTGTGGTGAGTCGCTGATGCCTGAGCTAATGTAAACTAGTTAAAACCTGAATTTATGACTTGGTTCTGTGCATCAGCCATAATACCTGGCTTGTGAACAGAAGCTCAGATATCATTTGAGCATTTGCCAAAGGCTCGTGACACTTCGTGACCAAACAAGACCAAAAAGAAATATGTAAGTACGAAATATCTGACTTTTCTTGTGGGCTTACCATTTGTTTAGCCCAGAACCAGATAATTGGTTCTGTTTTTCATGTTTACACATATTATTTAACTGTGGTAACTAAATAGTCTCAACATTGTAGTTGATACAATGGCCAAAGTTCATAGATTAGTGTCTATGGCAATGCATTGAATCAGATTTCTGCTCCCATCTTTATAAAAGGGAAGATTGACTAGAGGAGAACATTGCCACCTTATTCATTATGTATAGCTCATTAGTTCCCTTGTCAACTTTCCTTTCCTTTAATCAATTGAAAGAAAAAGCCTTCGCAGATTTTCAGTAGGAAACATATGGAGCTGTACCTCATCAGTAATGTGTGAACTTACATTTAAAGGTGCAGCTGACCTTGACAATGCATCCTTCCTAAGTTGCCTCTTGTAAATCCTGTGATCAATAAATGAAATAGTATTTCAGCCCCTTCACAACTCACCTTCAAATGTCTTTCTCCCACATCATCTAAGCATCTGTAAAACATTTTATTTTTCCTGTACCAGGCTCTGATCCTCCTTATAGTGTAAGTTTCATAAAAGAAGGGCTTAGCATTTCTCCTCAGTATTGAGGTATGATTATAAAATAGTGAGTTAACAAGATTGATATTTAAGGAAATCCAACTCTACTTGGATATCTAAATGAATGCTGCATCCATCTCACGAATCACCCTGAGTGGCAATATATCTATTCCAAGGGTGTTGCCATTGCGGGTAGGTTATTTCTATTGTTCCTTTGGAATGGCATTTAGAACCTATATTCAAGTTTCAAAACTTTATAGTTAGGCCTTAATTGTCATTATTTACTACAAGTGAAGCATCTTTGTCATCAGCTTTAAAAAAAATAACCAAGAGTGTTTAACACACACCAATGTATTTTCCTTTTCTCTGTATGTATTTGTGAATGTATTGGGAAGAGTGAAAGATTAGAGATGGGTGGATACTGGGTTTGCATTTGGGTGACTTTATATTATTAAATAGGATTAGAATGTGACCAGAACCAATCCACCTTGGGCCTTTATACCCTTCTTTTGGCTCTCAAGTTCAAGTTATTAGGGCATACTTAGGTCCATCCTAACTTTTACAGACATCGTGGGCTTAAGTAGAATGAACTTTATTATTTTCCAGGTGTATTCTAGCATTGCAGGATGTTAGCCAAGTAATTTTTAAAACTTATTTCTTCTACTGTAAGGGAGTAATGAAAATATTTTTTTCTTTGTTCCTTAGGATAAGTGAGAAAAATATCAAGTATTTTGGGGATAAAAGATTTTGTGAAAATGAGTAAATTCCAAGTTCTCAGGTTGGAAGAGGCATTTAATGTATCAAAACATTATTAAAAGGGAGTAGAAGTCACACTGCTTAATAAAAATAGTTCTTTCAACTTAAAGATTTTTTTTTCTTATTCTTATTTTGAGTGCACTCATTCTAAGATATGAAGCATACTGTTAAAATGTTATATGTATTATATGGAGAAAAAATTGAAACATTATCCATCTAATCACTGATTTTCACATGAGGACAAGCATATGTTCCTGGGGGTTAAATCATGATCCTTAGAGGTATTTTTTTCAAGCTTCATTCTTCCCTTCCCAGCTTCTTACACATCTGATATGCCTCAATTCTGCCATGTTGAAAATCACACTGTGCATGTGTAGTGTTTCTGAGCAGAGTATGTTGTGCAAATGAGCTTTCTAAAAGCTGAAAAAATATTGAGAACCAAGAATTAAACCATGACTATCTAAAAGACATTGAATAATAATAAGGGGTATACAACAGAATTTAACAATTCATTATTTGAAACCATAGCTGGAATTTTTCTAAAATAATAGACTTTTTAAACCAGAAAATTAAAAAAAAATCTAATTTAAAATCATTTCTCTTAAAATTAAAATAAAACGTATATATGGAGGCTTGGATCTTAAACACTGGGCAAATGTAGAATGAAATGTCTTTGCTATTTAAAGTAGGCATAGACAAGTTTCAAATGGTTCTGCATATAAACTTGCTGACATAAGTAATTTCAAATCAGGCCAGTTACAGCTTTCATTCTTTGAACTAAATTCAAAACTCTCCTGCTTTCACAGTATTAGAAAGATAAATCAAATGTTTCTTTAATGCCTACTTTCATTCAATCCACACCCAGTTTTGGAGGACTGCTGTCACAATACCAAAAACATAGCCTGAACTTTTAATAGCATTCCTGATATGATAAAGAGAATCTGTGGTAATTGGATAGCAGAATCTAAGGGCTGAAGTAATTTTTTTTTTTTTTTTTTTTTTTTGGTGAGGAAGACCAGCCCTGAGCTAACATCCATTGCTAATCTTCCTCTTTTTGCTGAGGAAGACCGGCCCTGGGCTAACATCCGTGCCCATCTTCCTCTACTTTATATGGGACGCCGCCACGGCGTGGCTGACAGGCAGTGCGTCGGCGGGCGCCCGGGATCCGAACCTGCGAATCCCGGGCTGTCAAGCGCGGACTAAACCGCTGCGCCACCGGGCAGGCCAAGGGCTGAAGTAATTTTGATAACTTTCAAATAAAACTAAACCACCACTAGTTTCTTAAAGGGTCTTTAAAAAATTGACTGTAACAAGAGTGTGATTTGTCCATCATAAAGCAAGAAATTCTGCTTTTTATAATGCATCCAAAATAGAGGTGGTTATCCTTACTTTTACAATGGTATTGCAATTTTGTTTCCTATAAGTGAACAAAAATATTGACCAAGCATAACGTACAATCAATTCCAAAAGGCCCCAAAATACATCTTAAAATTTTTCCTGAAGATTAAAAAAATAATTAAAAATGCCATAGCTATCTAAATCAGGACCCTCCATGTGCAAAATGTTTATCTTCACAATTAGAACCAAAATGCTTAATAATGTTATTTTAGTTTGCATAGAGCTCTAAAAAGTATTCATGCTCTTTATCTTCCTGCTCTTTTATGTTTCTCTCTTTTTTAAAGATAAGCAGTCAGGTAAGCAATCACTGACGTAGTTTTATATCATAATAAATCATGACACTGACCTGTTTTGTATTCACAAATATGAACAGTGACCTTTCCTTTGAGAATATTCAAAGCATCTCTAGAAAGAAATTGTATATATATATACACATATGTATATATTTTTTTAATGGCTCATACATTCCAAGTATATCCAGGAGACAACCAACGATTTATTTGATGTATGATATATGAGACAAATTATTTATGTGATCTTCATTCATCTTAGTCCATAAGACAATAACAGTATTTATAATGAGCTCAAAGAGCAACAACAATTACAAAAATTAGAGAAATTGACAATGAAGATATAAAATAAATCAAGTCACTCTAACACACAATTTCTACATATTCAGATACAGTAAATCTTGGTTAAGTAATACTTGAAGAGGTAATTTTTATCTTTGAAATTTGGAAAGATTAGCTAAGAGGAAAGGATGTAAAAAGGTTGCAATTTTACTGCAGGAGTAGATTTCAGAATTTTAAAGAGACCGAGTATATTTTTAAAGTTAAATCACCACCTGTCTTATAAAAGGGAGACACATTTATTTTTATTATTTTTAAAAATATAATTCTGAAAATTCTAGTATGTTTTTGACAAGTGCTTTGCTTTTGTTATCAGATAATGCTGGTGTTTGGCAGTGGAATGGGGTTCAATCTCCTTCATAACACTGTTACCAATAAACACGTGTATAGAATGAAAGGATGTATTTATTTTTCTCCTTATAATGTTCTAGGGAGTAGACCAAAAATATGAGGAGAAAGATGTTTGATAATTCTGATTATATTTTTTCATATAGATCTAAAGATTTCTGCAATTGGATGTGTTTAACGTGAACCCTTGATATACAGGACCCCCCCCCCAGTAAAAAGCAGTTGGGATTATGAAGTTCTAATGGAATGGGAGACCCTTTTTTTTCAGAGGAGGGGTTAGTTATTTAAATGTCATCTGAAGCTGAACTGTAAGTGTTTCAGTAAAATCCTGAAAGCATTTTAGTTCCAATTTAGAGACCTGCTTTTTCTGATCAATTTAAAGCAATTTTCATATATATATATATTTACCATATATGTTAGTATGTATATATATATACATTTACGACATTTCCACCTTTTATAAAATCCTAAAGTTGAAAGTTTTATAAACAGAAAGAAATAATATGTAAAATGTTATGTGGTATAACATCATCGGTCAATTTGTGACTGATCTGATGAAATTCCTTTAAGCTAAAAGAAAAATGTCCCACGCAGTTCTTTAGTCTCCATTAAAAAAACAAGACAATTCCAGTCATTTTCTGAATCCCCTTTCAGCCAACAGCTCTGTGACATCTTGCCTCTACATGTGATACTGCCTTTTTACCCAATTCCAGCTCAGAGAGATGAGTCACCATGGCGCCATCCAGTTTTCCACATGACATCTGTGGCAGCAGAGGCATTCCCAGGACTCCTCTCCTGGAGAGCTCTCCCTTAGGTGGAGCTTGAATTTCTATGAGAAAGGCATTGACACGGGAATCCAATCAGGACTCTGCATTAGGATTCAAGCCGCCAGGGCTCAGATGCTGACAAGGCCATGTTTCTTATCTCCAGGCTTTCCTGCCCTTCCCCCATGAAGCTCTGTTCCTCCAGGTTGGCAGGGAATCGCCTCTGGACTAGAGAGTGACAGACTCCCTTTGATGATGAGCGTCCACAGGCACAGGCTCTTGCTATTCACTGAGCTGCACAGCTGTGGCAAGTGGATCCTGCCTGGGTGTCAAAAATGGGGGGCAGGGCTTCAGTTCAATAAAAGGGAAGCCAGTTTAAGTACAAATGAACTGCTTTAAGCTCTCTGAATTTATTTTCCCCCAGTTGCCCTGATTTAAGACACACACTTTATTTTACTGAAACTTCTTGGTTGTAAAGTGACCATCTTTTCCATAGGCTCATATAAAAAATAATGAAAATCATGTTTTCACAGCTCAAAAGACATATTTTCATATATGAATCACTTGGTGGATCTTTGCCATTGATATTTTCACAATTGTATGTTCTCTTTTTCTTATTAAATCCTGGGTTCAGCATAAAATAGATTCTTGTTGATTCATCTTCAATATTGTTGTATGCTTTGCCTGACTGCAGGTTGGGTGGAATAATAATGATATTCAGTGGATTTTTCACCTTTTTTGTGAACAGAAAGTTTGCATATTTAATAAATAAACTGCTCAAATCTTGAAGGAATACAGGCATGTTCACCAGGCATTTTTAGAATGACTTGAAAGAGAATCTGTAGCAAGTGGCTACTTTCAGCTAAGCAAAGCTTAAAAAGCACATAAAGAGTTAATTCAACTGTATAAATGAATATGCTAATCAGGGCATAATTTATCTCTGAAGAAACATATTTATTGTGTCTGCTATTTGATTAGATGGCTTCAATGTTCAATTAATCAGTTACCTTTCAATACCATTCCTAAGAGCTGCTTAATTAATCTGTTGTCCTGCAAGCCTGTTCATTCTACCAGCAATCCCTCGCCCCGTTTCAAATGACAAAACCCAGGAACTGCGCCATGTAAAGACTTTCTGTCAATGTCAGGTGAAGGGTGATAAGTGGCTGACTTCTTTCTCTATTAGGTTAATCAAACCAGTCAGCCTTATAGGATTTACATTTGTCAAAACATTTTAATGGGTTGAAACTCACAAGAGACAGAGGAGGAAAATCGAGAGAACAGTGGCAGTGTTTGTAAACCTCGAAAGCAGTCTACTACTTTCACGAAAGGATTAGTTGTCTTTTTCCAAGTGATGAAATTTAAAATATTCTGCTAATTGAACCTAAACTAGTCTATTATGCTGCAGTATCACATCTCTCGTTAACAAAGCGGATGTGTCTTTGAAGCAAAAAGTGTTCTACATATTTACTGCCTTCTGGGCATTCTTTATTGCTTCCCAAATGCTATCAATAATAGTTCCATGAGTATTTACTACCGATTGGTCGGTTTGAAGGTACTCTGTATATAACGGAGTAGGTGCTCCAGGAAATGGTTGAGATACCCCCCCAATTAAATCACACAGTCAGGGGAGTTTTCTCTGCATATCTGCTCCTCCAGCTTGTAATCTCTCTTCTCTTTCCTTCCTTTCCTCCTGGGGGGTGACTGAGTCTCCATATTACCCCTCATTGTCACTCCCCTTTGCTCCGAAGAAGCTGAAACATTTTGGTAGAAGTTCTACCAAAACTGGTATGCAGATCTCACACCGTCTTCTTCATCTTTCCCACTCCATAGGCCAACTGTCATCTCCCAGCCCTACCTCACATAGACCCACTTAACATTCTACGAAGGGTTTAAAATGCTTTGAATCAATCATTCGTTAACCCACATAACTTCTAAAAGAAAATACGAAAGCATAGGGGAGTGTTTCTTTAGTTGTGTGGGTGCCATAGGACCCTTTGAGAAAACTAATAGTAATAATATTTGCGTTACACTTGAGTACTTTTAATTTGCTGATACATTTTAATTTTTATATAAAAATATATACTTATTTGTTCATTTAATCTTATCTCCAAATCATACCTATGTGCTATTATTTTCCCACTTACACACATGAGAAAACTGAGGCACTGGGAGAGTAAATAACCTGCTCAAGAGCACACACCGCCCTATTAAAAGGGAGATAACATTATCTTTATAACTTTTTAAAAAATGTAATTCTGAAAATTCTAGCAGATTTATGACAAGGGGTTTGCTTTTGTTATCAACTAATACTATTAGCAAATAATACTTCCTTAACTTATTCATACCCATAGAGACTAATTGCCCAAGATGATCCAAGAGATTATCTATTAGATAGGTCTCATTTAGTGACAACTAACAGTAGACAAACTATTTTAAGAAAAAGGAGAGTTTGTTGGCTTAGAGTACTAGGAAGTACAAGGGTACAGTACCAGGCACGGCTGGATCCAGGTGCTAAAGTCCATCATCAGGATGTTGTCTGCCCTGCTTTCCTCTGCATTAACTTCATTTGTCAACATGAGAAACTGAGTACCTCAAGGGTTTAGAAAGTGGACCCTGAGTTGGTCAGCTTGGGTTCTAGTCCCGGCTCCTTCATTTGTCAACCAGTAATTCCCAGTGATATCCCATTAGACAGAGAAGTTCTGAATGAGCTCTTTCTCATTGTTTACTGCTAGATAGCACCTAGCGTGGTGTTGGCACACAGTAGATGCTCATTAAAATTTGTCAAATGAATGACTTATCACATAACAAGAAACTCTTCAATTACTAGAAGTTAAGGCAAACTCCTGTCTTTTACAATATTTAAACTAAAATTTTATTTATAAGGTTGGTTTTTGTATGAGAATATTTTACCCAAGTCCTGATTTTCATAAAAAAATCTGTTAGAGGTGATAAGTTTAAAATATAGAAAAGGCAATGTAGAAATGGTACACATGAATAACAAACATAAAAGTATAAATCGAATGATTTAAAAAGTTACAAATTGCCAATGACAAAATGCAAATAGATACTGGTAAGTTTTTCTCTAAATTGAGCCCTTACAAATGATTTCAATATTATATTTCCTGCTGTTTTTCTATGTATTTTCAGCAAAAGCATATTCATAGTTTGTGTAGTAATTGTTTGTTCAAGCTTGACTAAGACTTATCAAGCAACTACATGGGGTTTCCGGGACTCCTATTTATATTTTACATGTAGATATGCAGTCAGTCCAAACTCATTCATGTACAGAAAGTGATATATTTCTTCTTAATATGAATACAGTAAGGTACATAGGTAGACTTTTAGCTATGTTATATTAAAATAAAACTATTCCTATGTCGAATACACGAAAGCTTCTGCTTATTATGGCCTTCAGGGAATAGCAATTCCAGTTAGGCAAGTTTTCTCTTTATCTAAAGGTTTGTAGGTTTACACACAAATATTTACAAAATTAACCATTTAAAAATGATCTGAGTATTCAAAAATAATGTGTTTTATTATATAGACCATACAAAGTTTAAACTTGTCTTACTGACTCGGGGGGATCAACATGAATGTAAATTACACAGTGATGCTCTCAGGGACTATTCCAGGCATTTGGGATTATTTGCCTTGTTGTAAATGGTGTTACTACTACCGTGACCCACCCCCCCACTCTCCATTAGAGTTATTTATGTATCTATGCTCTGCCTAATGCCAAATGACTTAATGTTCCTTACAAAATACGTTTCTAAAGATTTCTTACAACAATGTTAAGAAAGTGAGGAAATCAGGACACAGATGAATCCAGTAAAACCAGTGACATGAAGCTAGGGATGATATTAGTACAAAGTGTGTCTTATGAGGTGCGGTCCATTTGCTCGAGGAAGGCACAAGCACTAGCAGCCCACAAAAGCAGGGAGATGTCACGTGTGCCGCAAGTTCCCGTGTTCAGCAATGCAGAAGAATCAGAACATTTCTGGTGCTGAGCAAAACTTTCTAGACGCTCCACGTCTCCCCACATACCCTCTAGTCTAGCAGGAATGTCCCAGCACTCCTCACTTGGCTGACTTGACACACTGCTCAGAAATCCCTCCTCCGTCCCCAGAGCAGCATTGTTAGGTGCCCCTCCCCGGTAGTGCCGTCAACTGAGACTTATTGCTATCCCTGTGCTTATGGCATCGTATTATAAGTTTCTGTTTAGTCATCTTTCTCCTCCATGGTTTTGAAAGCTCCTTTAATGGCAGTGACTATGTGTTATTCATCTTTTAATCTCCAAAGCCTTGCACAGAGTCTGGAAAATTTATATAGATAATCAATAAATATATTTTGAATGAATGAAAGGATACTGGTGTTGTGCTGAAAAACCTCCTAAACAATGTACTCATTATAAAGATAAAAAGCTAGTTTCTTAGAGCTATTTATTATAGCCTTCTTTACTATACATGCAGTTAAAAAAGATTCTCTACTTGAACTAACACAGTGCAGCCCAACATCTGCAACTAGGGGACTCACTTAACTCAGAGATAACTTTTGGAGGAGTGGTTGAATTGCATAGTGTTGTAGAATCTTAAGAAGTTACTTCAACTATATGCTTGATATGTGTTAAGCAATAATGAGTTCAAAGTTACTTTGTCTGGAAAGAACTGTAAATGCAGTGGTTTTATGTTGTTCCCTTAAATGAGGACCAGGGTCTTTACCTGTTAGTGAAACTGGGTGTACCATTGCCTTTTGTAAGAAAGCCAGACGTATATGGGCCAAGGCAGGATTCTACTCCAACATGCAGAGAAATGCTAAATGTCATTAAGCATGCCAAAAATAAGAGAGTCCTAGATTTTTTTTTTAAATTTTTGTTTATTTTTGTCTCTTTCTTTGATTAAGCTATTGGCTATCACTTCTTACTGCTCTGTGAACACCTACCTACTCAAATATTTCAATTTCTAGTTTAAGTTGGATTGGTAAACTAGATATTTAAGCTTATTTTAAAATTATCTAAAAAAAAATAAAGTGTATCTCAGATAGATATCTGAGGACTTTCTGCTGAGCATGTGGTAACTAAGGTGGATATTAAGCCAGCTTTTCTTCCTGGATTTCCTATCTAGATGAAGGGCACCACCAGCTACTCAGTTATCCAAACTACAAACCTGAAAAACAACTTCATGTTTGAGCTCTCTCTTACCTCTTTGCATCCAGTTATTCAGAAAGCTATGCCATTTCACTTCTAAAATAGCTCTGCTGCCGTTTTTCAACTGTCCCTCTGTTTGGGGCTCATGTCTTCCTACATGGACTACCACAGGAATTTCCTGTCTGGGCTTTACCATTAATCTCAACCCCTCCAATCCAACCTTTCCGTCACCTCTTGGAGACTTTTCCCAAATGCAAATCCCTCTGTAAATATGCAACACTCTTAGGAGAAAAGCCAACCTCCTTATTCACTCATTTATTCACAAAAATTATCACCTGTTATGTACCAGGCACTGTGCTGGGTGCTTCACACACAAGAAAAGCTTTCCAGGATCATGCTGCTTCCCTGTTTCATCTCCTAGCATGGCCCCCATCCCCATCAAATCCTGTGAGTCCACTCGTCACTCGGAACTATGAACTTGTCCAGAGTGTGGGTTCTCTCACACTTCCTGCTGCTTCAGTGTGAAATGCCTTTCTCCCCTCGCCCTTCAAGATGCGTTTCCTCCTCTGTGAGAACTTTCCTGGCACTGCTGCCCATTGCTGGGCAGAGATAGAAACTTTCTCTTTTGCGCCCATATAACCATGTGTTCTATACTTCAATGATCATTTTAATCATGATGTTTATAACTGCTTGTTTCTTCACATTACTTTCCTAATACACTGTGAAGTTGAGGTATTGTCTTGTTCATCTTGGTATCCCTGGGGCTTTACACAGCATCCGACAAATAGTGGACGTTCAGTTAATGTCTTCTGAAGAAATTGAAGAATTGAAGAATTGAAGAAACTGAATGGCCACCTGCCTGCTTTAGATGGGCAATAAATTGGTGATGCTACCATGATCCAAGCCCCACTCTATGTCATGGTAACTTGTACAATTGTCTTCTACTTTCCCTCCCCATTAGATTGTAAGCCCTTGTAGGGCAGGGGCTTCTTTCTTCTGTGGAACCTGGAACAAACCTTTGCACATAGTAAGTACTCAATCCGTGATTGTTGCACTGAATTTTAAAATCACTGCAACAAATTTCCCTGTAGTCTGTTTGAACTTCCAAAATGATGACTTCATTTCTGTATGCTCATTAAAGAGGTATAAAGAAGGAACTGGAGAACTTCCTAGGGAAATCATTTCTCCTCTTCATTCCTGTTCTCCTCTGGCTTCTTACCCACTCTGATTGACTAAGCATTAGGCTTGGGCAGAGAAGGGGCAGGAAACTGTGGGAGGAAAAGTTGTACCATGCAGTAAAGGCTCTATAGAAATAGAAAGTAAATTGGATTTTTTGATGGTAGAAAGAGACTAAAGAAAATTGTTGGAAATATTAATTCAGGGAGCATGTTGGGGGGTGGGAGGAGGCAGAATCAGAGAACAGTGTGTGGGGGAGAAAGCTGTCGAAGTGAGGCCGTTTGACAGTCTGTGGTGGATACTCTCTCTGGTATGACTAATTGAGAATTGATTGTGCATGCAAAAAGGTTATGTTTTATTAAGAGAAACCTTTTCCCCTTTTGTCTTTATGAAATCCGCTCTTCTGCAGATGTTATTCCCTTCCCATACTAAACCCTCATTAATTTATAATTCACTGCATTGCTTTAAAAGTGCTGTGCAGATTTCCTGTTTCTCTCACACACAGGGCTTCTATTAGAGAAAGTCAAGTAGGATATAGGTTGAAATGCTGCTTGTCTTGAGGGCTGCATGCCAGACTTGCTGGTGCCAAAACATTTCACCAATCACCTCTTAGATCACTGTAAATGTTTCGAGGTGCCATTTTGCAAGCTTCATGAAAGTGAGTTTGGGCTCTAAAACAACTCTTGTACTGTTGACTATAAATTGACTCTGGTGTCTGGAATTTGAATTCAAAGCTAAATGGACTCTCTTAGTAGGGCTCTGTTAATTTTAAAGAGAGGAGCCCTCACACAGAGAGGGGCACCATTTCATCAAATGCAGACCCTGAGCTCAGAGGCAATAGGAATGGAGAGAAGAAATGAATCCCCCTTCACCATCCTAGCTGTTCTCTCTGCCAGTACATTTGACAGAACTTGGGCAATCATTGGATGCAGAGATTGAGGAGAAGTCAAAACGGCTTTTCAGTTTCTAATCGCCCAACATGCCATTAGTGAAGATAGGAATTAAAGAAGGGGTAGGTTTAACATCAGTTTTCATTGAATCTCACTTTCCTGATATATAGAAAATAGGAAGATAAGTTGAAAATTTAGGTAATTTTTAAAAATTTAAACATCTTGGATATGAAATGGCTATGAGATATCTAGACGGAGACCTCAGATCTTTTTAGAGACTTCAGGTAAGTTTGGAGTATGTGTGTGTGTGTGTGTGTGTGTGTGTGTCTGGGGGGGGGTATATTAGCATGGAGTACCATGCAGGGGTTCAAATCTCATATATCCCACAGGTTCCAGGCAGAGAACATAAATAAAGCAAACTAAGTGGAGACTGACAGAAATATGTGCCTGGACTAAGGTGGCAGTAGCTCTTTAGCTCTGGTTGGTCACTGCCAAATAAGAATGCAGGCCCAGTGTGACCAGAACTTGTATTTTTCCAAGAGAAACTAGAAACCTGTATATATATGTTTTTTGTTATACAATCTCACATGAATATCTGCAACTAGTTAAATATTGAAATTTTGTGATGGGCAAATAAAACACATGCAATGAGACAAATTCAGTTACAAGTTCAAGACCTCTGGATTAGGGTCTTATTGGGGGGGAAAAGTCTTATAGCATGACAAGCAATTCAAGAGTAGTATAAGCCATTACACAATTAGATGTTAAATTAAATAAAATGAGGTATCAATTGACAACTTGTAAGTGTAGAAAGGGAGAGATCAATGTTGGCTGAGGTTAAACCAGAATTATGTGAAGAAGTGGGATGTTGTCTGAAACATGAAGAATGGGTGGCTCTCAAAGAGTAAACAAGGAAGAAAGTGTCCCAAGCAAAAAAAGTAGTATGGAGCCTAGAGACAATAATTTGGGAAGGGAGTGAATAGCTCATATTAAGTGGGAACAAAGAAAGGACTAGAACAATTTCTTCTAACTCATAGTCCATTGCTTTCTCTTCCATGTTCTTCCACCTCTTATCTTGACCTAGGATGAAATAGAGATAGTTGTTAATTAAGTAAGTAAATACCTACTATATGCCGAGCGCTACTCTAGACTCTGGATGACAGTGTCTGTTAATGCTATATATGTGCTCTCCCACACATGTGGAGAAGGGGCAAATCCAACCTCATTATGGATTGATTACATGAAAAGTCACACTAGATATGTTTCCATTATTCTAGAAAGAAGTGGAGTTACTTGAGAATTTCCATAATGCTGGGAAAATATAGTCAAAAGATAATATTTTGAATATGAAATTCTATATCAAGTGTCAAATACTCACGTCAAATATTTGTAGAAGCAAATGAGTATAAAACAATCTCACGTTCATCAAAAGTTTATAAAAATTAGGAGTGCATAGCCAAACTAAAATAGCAGTTTGGTCAGTTAATGAATACATTCCATTCAACAACCATCAAATGAATACTTGCCATCGGGACAAATATTAAAATCAGTAGAAGTAATATTTTTATACTTTGCTTCCTTGCCTCTCATACCCTTTGAGCAGGTGGCACATAGATTTGCAGAGAGATTGGTAGAGAGAATAAAAGAGAGAGAAAAAAACTATTTTGAGGAGGGGAATATTGCTATGTCCCCCAAAGATCTCTGATTATAAGTATTTCATTTTATTAAAAAATAATACACGTGTATAAAGATAAAACTTATTTGGCTTTCTAGCTTCAGCAAATGCCTTTATACTCTCTAAAATACGACAATGTGTTTTTTAGTTGAAGTATGTTATATTTCAAAGGACCCATATTTAACGGTGTAAAATGTAATGTGTTTAAAAAAGAATTATATTGTTAAT
Source organism: Tapirus indicus (assembly GCA_031878705.1). Taxonomy (NCBI): domain Eukaryota; kingdom Metazoa; phylum Chordata; class Mammalia; order Perissodactyla; family Tapiridae; genus Tapirus; species Tapirus indicus. The sequence continues at coordinate 85,871,754 of CM062928.1, read as the reverse complement.
CAGTGAATATGAGTAAGTACTGGAGGAAAAAACTTTATTCAAGTGTTCATTGCCCATAGCAAAGTGAGTTGCAGAACATAAAGCTGACAAAAGTCTGTGTTGAAGTTTGAAACTCAGTATTAAAACACAATCCAACAGTTGAAAGCCATTCCAAAAGCATTAGTTAAAGTCTAGGCAGTTTAATATAAAATATGTACTTACAAAGCTTGTATTGCATAGTGACATTCGGTTCAAAAATGCTATATTTCTGGCCTAACCTTTCCATCCGTTTCTCACAGTCTTCTTATCCAGGCACTTTTCCAAGACACACAGAATATTAGCTGTGCACTCTCTAAACTTAACTTGAAAATTGAGAGAGATCAGATCCATATGTACAAGAAAAATAGTGTCTCCATGACCATCTTAAATCTTTATCTTGGATATTGTTTTAAAAAGCTCCTCCTTCAGAGCTGACATACTACACAACAAATATAATGCAATTTAACCTTATTTTGTTGCGTAGTTTTCACAAAACCATATTTCAATCATGATACAAATCAAGACCACTTAATAGTTTTGATTAAAAACTATATGCCCCAAAGGAACATCCCAGTGTTTGAATTTCAGTAATATTTCACCTCTCTCAGTCCTATTTCTACTTTGTCAGCACAACATTATCTCAGACAGCAGCCATTAGGGTGGTTGTCTCCCTAATGCTGGCTTTCTTGCCTATATTTTACTGCCTGCCCTGATGGAATTTTTTATCTTCACAAAGGTACTTCCTAATTTGTCTATTTCTGTGTCCAGGAAGTCTGTATGCCAAGAAGGTAAAGGTGCAGCAAACTTTAAGTTGCATAACTTTAAAAACAGAATTTTCCAACAGTGAACAACGTGACACACTTTCTTCAGGCATTTTGATAAAAACATAAAGCTTTCTTGTTAAGTTTTTTGATTGGCAATTTACAAGAATTGGGAGTTTGGAGGGTTTTGAGAAAAAGGATTACTCAATGGGTACCACCTGCATCACAAGACAAGACTAATTCTCTTGAAAATTTTAGAATTTGCAATTACACCAAAAAAAATCCTTTATTGACTTTTAGAGATAACACAGATGTCTAATACATTTTTCATAGTGAATGTGTTATAATATGTAACTGTGGAATACTGAGGCTGTGGATTCAAAGATGCAATAAAGCTATTTAGAAATTTGGGAGACTTTGTTTTGTTACTGATGTATTTTCCCTATAGTCACTTAGTCAATAGAAGAAATAGCAATTTCCCAAGGACTGCAAATTCCTTTATCTGGATGACTGGCAATTTATAAAATTTGCATCCTTCATAAGGAAAGTTTTTATAATGCACAGATATTTGTTCACCACAAGCAAGATTAAAATAAGCTAACAAAATGGGCAGCTTCTTTTGTCGCATTTAGTGCCTGTGAAATATTTGCTGCTCTCAAAGAACCAATCTGTCAACCTCCATATCAGTGCAAGGTAGCACACGGAACAGGGACAGTCATGTCTTACATAATTAAATACATCTTTTTCTTGTCCAATCATTATTATTATAAAATATTGATAAATTCTGATTTTTTTCACCAAAATTTTCACTGAAATCTTCTGTTTAGAGGAATATTCGACTCTATGAAATGCAATATAATGGAACAATAATTGAAAACATTTAGTAAGTTAGCATTGTTCATATTGTGAGTATTCCTGGTTCCCAAACATAAAATTTCTGTATACAGAGCTTTTAGTTAGTAAAAAAAAAAAGCCAGCATTTTAGAAAGGAAACTTTTTTATTCAGCAAACATGTATAGGTGACTTTTGGTTACTCAAGCAAGGCAAATCTCAATCCAGGAAGAGATTACAATTGTCTTTGAGGGAGGGGCCTAGTTTTTTCTTTACATGTCTCCTTCATAACTGTAAGCACACTAGGACAAGTAATAAATTTTATTGCATTGCATGCCCTTGGAATAATGTATTATGTTTTCTATTTAAGAAACTATATTTTATAATCAAAAGAAAAAAACCTAAGTCTTATCAAGAAATAATCCTTCCCAGAAATGGTGACTACATTTGCTGTTTAATAGGGCTTTAATATGAGGACTCTGGTTGTCTTTGAAAAAGTAGCTACAATGTAATATTGTGGTAGAAATAGTTAACAAGAGATGAAAGTGTAAGAGAGTGATTTGGAGGAAATATCAGAATCATGCTACACTTTCCAAATACTTTTTTATTTATTTATTTATTTTTTGTGAGGAAGACCAGCCCTGAGCTAACATCCGTCCAATCCTCCTCTTTTTGCTGAGGAAGACTGGCCCTGGGCTAACATCCGTGCCCATCTTCCTCTACTTTATATGGGACGCCGCCACAGCGTGGCTGACAGGCAGTGCGTCGGCGGGCGCCCGGGATCCGAACCCGCGAACCCCGGGCTGCCAGGCGCGGACGAAACCGCTGCGCCACCGGGCCGGCCCTCCGAATACTTTTTGATATATAATGTGCATTTAGATCTTAATTGTACAGTTCGATGAGTTTTGACGATGCAGTCAGCAGTATAACCAACAACTTAATCAATATACAGAACATCTCCATCACCCCAGGCCATTCCCTCATGTCCCTTTCCAGTCAATCTCCTCTACCCTCTGCCCAGAGACAACCAGTGTTAACAATTTCTATCATCATAGATGAGTTTTGTCTCTTCTTGAGTTTCTTATAAATGAAATAGTATGGTATATACTTAGAAATTTTGATAGTGAGAAAAATAGTAACATCTAGTAGTTAGAAAAGGCAAGAAAGCTTTTGTTGAGATAGGAGAGACTTGTTTATATTATTCATGGGCTCAGGAAAAATAACCTTGGAGAAAAAGAGCTAGAAGATTCAAGAGAGGGCATAAGTAAAGATGTGAGTTTGAAAGAGAAGAAACATCTTTTCTGAGCTGGAGATGAGAAGAAGATGTGTAAACATAAATTCATGGTGATGTCAGTCAACACTGTTACATGGTTTTTTCCAGAACATTCTGAGCTGCTAAGGAGCAGGTTCAGAGGAATCAGAAGACATGATTTAGCCAAGATTGGTCATGGGCAAGGGGGATTCAACAGATGACCAAAAGTGTAATGATAATTAGAGCATAGTAAAAATAAAGAGAGAAAAAGAAAGAATTGGTAAGGATCAAGGGAATGGAAGTTACTATGAGTAAGACATTTACACCCACTGGTTATTTGTTATTTGAAGAGCTTGTGACCACTTTTAGCATAATGTCTGAAAGTAGTTGTTTCCAGTTTATAGCTACGTTCGGATTCTAGCTTTAAAGAGACAACTTGTTTATCAAAACACAACATGGTTGGTAATCCTTCAGCAAGTTTGGGAAATTTTTCATTTTGGTTTCTATTCCTAGTGTTATTGTAGATAAGCATTAAAATGCATTTGTTAATGAAATCCTTCCAAAAAAAAAAGTGAATTTTTGCAGCTTTTAATCTTTCATGACAACATCTATATATCAGATTAAACCTGACCAGGGATCTAGAACAGAGCATATTACAACACAGGTAAATAGGTTCTGACTTTAAACACTAGGAAAACTACAGCAAGAAGAGGCAGCGTTGTCCTTCCAAACTCAGCTCTACAAGCATTTCACTAGCAAGCAAAGTGATGCCAGTTTCTAAATTGCCGTCTACTCCATACAACACTAATTTTGCACTCATCTTTTATTGAAAGCGGTCCTTATACAAAGTCTTCTAATATCTAATTTTTAAAAATGTCTTCAACCATGTATTTCTTGGTCCTTAATTTCTAACTCACGGAATGTGACAATAGCAGCCTTTTTATTCCTGCTCTATGATTATGCTTTCTTGACTGTTCAACATTTTTGGAGACCTCCTGCCCTTATTGGTCCAGATTCCTCTAATTTTCAGAGCTCTCCACACCTCATAAGTGACTTTCTGGTCATCTTGAATGTTCTCCAAGAAAGCATGGATGAATAAGCCAGGATGACTATGCTGTTAAGTGCAAATCACAGCCATTTCAGCAATCAGGGGCCAGAGATCAGGCAAAAGCATTCTTTAACACTGTGCCATCTTCACATTTTTTTATTCAATGGTTACTTATTTATTAAGGCTGCACATGTTCTGAAGATTCTGCTCCTTGTATAAGAAGTGTTTAAGTGCTTTTCTTATATCCATTTGTTCTTTTTATATTAAAAAAAAATCTCTCTCTTCCCAGCTTCATTAGTTATCAAAGCCATTCTTTTTCATGTGGCAGGATGTAGCTCAAAGGTTAACTTGTCCATCCAGCTTAATCAAGATGTGACCGTACTCTGGTATCTCTGAAACAAGTAGAATGAAAAGGTTATAAACCCTGAATGTTTAGGACTTTGTTTCAGCACATATTAATTAGTGACAAATGACCTGAATTGATTCTATCTAGATACAGGTCAAATGAGCAAGCAGATATTTGACTTCTAGCCTCAGATGTTAGAAGCCTGGCTGTTGGATCTTTCCACCAGGAGACCCAGGGTCTAGTCTCAACAGCTTGAATGAGTTAGACTTTTGATTTTATCAGTCCAGTGTAGGGTGTGTGAGTGGCTCCGCAGAAGTGATTTGCACTAATAATGCTCGTCAGAAACTGATTTATAGAGCAAAACGGCATTTTATCAATTTGCAGTGGAATAGAAACAGCATGGACTTTGGAACCACATAGAATGTGGTTTAATTCTCAGTCTCACCATTTAACAGCTGTGTAACGTTGAAGATATAATTTAATCCCTCTGAATTTAATTTTCCCATTTGTAAAATGAGTGTAATGCTTATTCAGGACTCTGCTGAGAACTACATAGGCTATATATGAAAAGCACATAGGAACCTCCCTGGAATATATTACATGCTAAAATATTGCTTTCTTGTTCTTCTGTCCTGGTGAGAACAGAAATATTTATCTAATAAAAGTCTGGTGCACTGGTGGGTAGATTTCTTCAGAAAGTCAGTCTATAGATTAAATAGTTATTTCATGAACACAGGGTTACATAAAAGGTGATAGTTTCATATAGTACTAGCTTAATGAATTGATCTTCTTCATCCTAGGAATACTTCTGGGTAGATAACTAATGTTGGACATTAGCCTTGAAAAGCTTCTCCCATGGAGATTATGAGACACACAGGAACATTTTTACTACACAGCTCTCCGTTTTCAATATCCCTTATTAGTTGCCTACATCTCATATTATAATCTTTCCTAGAAGATGACATTCTTAGCTAGTTTGACTCCTAATCTTTAATGACACATTTTTGATTGGGAAAATATTTTAGGATCTTCAGTGAAGTTTGGAGACACGTTAAATTTATCAGGAATGATTAGGGTGTGGTTTCTACAGAGTTATATTGGTTCTTATTAGTCACAATTTCAGATGATTTTCAAACTCTGATTCTGAAGTGAGAAAACTTATTTGGTGCCTGCAGTATATCCAGTAAAATTTACAGTCCTGAACAATCCAAGTGAGGGACCTCATTTTGCAAAACAGCACTGTGGCTCTTGTAATCTTAATCATCTGACCACCCCTGCCTCAGACAGCTCGTAACACTTCTTTCCTCCTTTTTCACCTCTCATTTTCAATCTTCCCATTTTGCCAAGGTCTGGAAGTAGGAATCAAGTTTTGAGGATTCTTTCCATGTGGTGACCTATTGCCCCATGAAAAAGTAGTAGTAATTTATACTCACCCTCAAGAAGTGAATATGATGTGGGATGCAGGCAATAAAATGACAGTTACAACAGAATGTACTAATTTCATCATTGAGTTATGTATATAGTGTGGTAGGAGAACAAATTGCAGGTTTAGGAGAAGGAAAGTGTCTGATTCAGACTGAACATGTATCTGAAGTTTAGCCAAGAAATAATGAGACAACACTTTACCAAACTTTTGGCTTTACTGCTCTCTTTCTCTGGCACTGCTGTAGACCAGGATAACTGTAAAATATGTAATAAAACCACCTTGTTAGTTGCTGCTTAATAAAGACAAGTTAGTAAGAAGTTTGGTTGGTTAGCTGTTGATTTGTTAGATAGTAATGCTAAGAAATCCAATGGCACAGATTTGACTACTCCATACCATTCCCAAGTATAGCATATGGTGAACTTTTTTTTTAACAGATTGTATCTATAAATGTGACCAATAAAAATTATATTAATTTTTCATATAGGAATAAAAAATATGAATGATTTTTGCATCCCGTGAGCATTTCAGGACAATCGGCCCAGGAACAAGCATTGGAAGAAGGCTGTGGTTCCATGCCTGTGGTGGGCAGTGTATGTGAAAGGTTGTCAGTATAATTTACTTTGCTTTCTCTATCCTTTTCTGAAAAAAGAATTTCTTACCACCAGAGCTGAGCAGGACCATAAACAATGACCAAGAGCACATGAAAATGATAGTTCAGTTTTGCATTGTGTTTGTATGTAAAATGTGAAGCTCGCATGCTTGAAAACATTGATGTTTATCTAAGCAGATGCTATATGTTCACTCCAACCTCTTATTTCAGATATTGTATCTTTCAATACGGTCATGTGTTGCTTAACAACGGGGATGCATTTTGAGAAACGTGTCATTAGGCGATTTCATCACTGTGTGAACATCATAGAGCGTACCTAGACAAACCTAGATGGTATAGCCTACTATACAGCTAGGCTATATGGTACCAATCTTATGGGACCACCGTTGTATGTGTGGTCCAGTGTTGACCAAAACATTATGTGGCCCATGACTGTACTAGAGTTTTATTTGGTTCCTTTTTATTTCTTGATGTAATTTCCTATTTGTTTATTGATTTTTAGTACAGATGTTTATGTCTTTGAATATAGTTATAACAGCTCCTTTAAAATTCTTGCCTGCTAATTTGAGCATCTGGATCTCACAAGGGGCAGTTTCCTTTGATTGTCTTTTCATTCCGTGTGAGTCATATTATCCTGTTTCTTCATGTGTGTAGGAATTCTTCATTGTATACAGGACATGTGAATAATACATTGTAGAGACTCTGGATTCTGTTATATTCTCCCAGAGAGTGATTTTTATGATGCAGTGAATTCATCCATACTACTGTGGGCAGCAACTGAAATTTCTGTTCAGATCTTTAAGCTTTAATTGGGTTTCTTAGAGTCTCTAGGCAGAGTTTATACACAGCATTTGTCCTCCTCCTCCCCCCACCTCTATTTTCCTAGATTTTTTGCCTCACTCTCCAGATGTAGTAGCCCCAAACTTTGTTCCTTAAGCCAGTAAGACTATGAGTCTTGTGTTGTTAGTGCCGTCAAGTCAATTCTGACTTCTAGCAACCCTGTGTGCACCTGCCTGGTCTTTTTGCACCACCCTCTCACTTTCTGGCACTATATCAGACAATGCTCTGCTGCTATTCATAGGGTTTTTATGGCCAATTTTTCAGAAATAGGTGGCTAGTTCCTTCATCCTACTCTGTCTTAGTCTGGAAGCTCTGCTGAAACCTGTCCACCATGGGTGATCCTGCTGGTATTTGAAATATTGGTGGCAAAGCTTTCAGCATCACAGCAACACTCAGCTTCCTCAGTCTGACAACTGACAAATGGGTGGTGTGGTTCCTTGGACGGGAAAGGGACCCAGACCATGGTAGTGAGAGTGCTGAATCTTATCCACTAGACCACCAGGGCTGGCTATGGGATTTACTGTTATTTATATAACTTGAAGGCTCTGGAGAGAAACCAAAAGCAAGCAGAAAATAGAGAGAAGTTGACAGTTGAATTTAGAGAATGGCACGGGGTGAATCTGAGTAAGTTTTCTGGTTTTACAGGATTTTTCCTGAGGGCCAAAGAAAGAAATAAGGTGTGTGCACAAAATATGTACTATATATATATTCATTCCACAGTATGTAGATGATAATTTTTTGCATAAAGAAAAGTTGGTCTATTAGGAACTCTAGAAGCAGAATTCTACTCCAAGTTTTTAACTGCTTTTATATCTTTCTAGAATGCCTCCTTTTAATATCCCTCAAGTTTATTTCATATTCTCCCAGTTTATCAACCATTTAGGACCCAGTTCTAATCCTTTTCTTACCATTTCAGCTGACAATGTGATCTCCATCTCATATTGGCTTACTTAACCTCACTAAGCCTTGGTTTTCACGTCTATAAATACAGAAATAATAATTCTTACCTCCCAGGGATACCATGAACATTAATAATACCATATACCTATATATGTGTGTGTGTGTTTGTGTGTATGGTGTGCGTGTGTGTATATATTTATACCATTTTATGTGGCTGACACTTGGCAAGTACTTAGCAAATGATAGGTTTAATTCCTGCAACAGTGTTTACCTAAATTGAAAGTCATGCGTTTTTCAATTGCTCTCTAAAGTCTTAAAAGGATGGAACCAGGTACCAAGATTCAAAGGTACTTTGTACATGGTAGAGAAACTGAAACTCATTCGAAGAAAAACCTGGGTTACTATGCAGCTTCCTGTCCTCTTCTTTGGATAAACATCCCATCTTCTGTGCACTCCAGATTAAGAAGGTATATAATCTCTCTCATCCTAAAAGCTCTTCATATCTTCACCAGGATAAGAAAGAACTTACACAATTAATTTATAACTCAAAAGAACCCTTATTCCACGTTCTTCCATGCCACAGTAAATACTGAATGTATTTGTGTCAAGACATGAGTTAATTAATAGGACAAATAGCCATGTCGGTGGAAGAAGTGTTTAGGGGTTAAAAATGATAAAAATAATTCATATTTTGAAAGTCAAAAATTGTACATATAAAGCTAAATTCATTATAAATAGGATTAACTATAGTTCTGTTTATCAGAATTTTCTAACCCTCGGATTTGAAAGAAAGAAAAATGAGAAAAAAAGCAAGTGATAAACAGGATTTACTCAGAAGACAACCTTCTATGACATTTCTTGAAGATTATATATAATCATTCCAAACTCCTACACCATTGCAGAAATATACAATGAGAATTATTATTCATAATGATGGTTCTGAGTCACACGATCTAACTCATCAAGTATGGTCGTTCTCCTCCATAGATAATATTTAATAAGCCAAGAAGGGGATTAAATCATTTTCAAAAGGTTTTTAAGAAGGATGGGAATTTTAAAAAAATGTTTTTCCTCCCTAGTTTAAGTTCATGAGAAAATTTAATTAGTCACAACATCCCATTTTCCAAGCAGTATACTATTTGTACATAAAGAGTTTTTTAAATTTCCAAGCTGCTCTGTGAAATGTTATGTGTACTTTTATACTAATATCCTGCCTTCCTCTCAACTTCAACTCCCAAAAAAGAATGAGGCTGGGGAAAAGAGAAGAAAGAAAATGAGAGCTGTTTATTCTTATACATGTAGATCAATTTATTGGTTTATTGACATTTAATTTGAATATTTCTTGGAAGATTTTATTAGTGTGAAACAGATCAAATTTGATAGTGTGGGAATAAGATTCTTTATTGTTCAATAAAATCACTCTCTTTGGGAAGCCAGAATTTAAATCTAATCTGGCCAAACTGTTGAGAAAAGAAAACAAAATCATATAAAAAAGAAATTTATGGGGAAGAACAGTGTCATTTTCTAAGAACATCTCGGGTGTAAAAAGCCTGATTATTATCCTATAAAAAGGTCAGCAAATAGAAAATGGGTCTAAATAAAAGGAGTCAACTTCGTCAAGACAAATTTGGTGGTGTGGAGAACTTCTACATAAACACTACTTAACTTTAGATTAGTTATCTTCTGGGGACAAGGCTGTTATGGTAAAAGAACTTACAAAATTGGACTGGAGTTTGTCAGCTGAAATTTAAAGCACCAGCCTTGCATAATAATAAAATAAATAAACAACTTCTTTGAAACCAAATAATTCTTATGTTTGCTCCTGTATAGTTAAGGTGTTTTTTATCTCTGGCTTCTTTCAAGGTTTTTTTAAAATTGATTTTCTGAAGTTTGAATATGATATACATAGGTGTAGTTTTTTTGGCATTCATCAAGCTTGGTGTTTTCTGAGTTTCCTGGGTCTGTGATCTGTGTGTTAAATATCAGTTTTGCTGAAGATATCTCCATAAACTCCACAATCTAAAGTCATAAGAGCGTCAAACAGGGTTTTTGTTATACTTGATAGTTTTGATTAATATTTATAGGAATGTTAGGAAAGACTGCAAAATACCATTAGATTGATAGATTATATGTCTATTTTCCTTTCTAAGCAATGGAGCAAAAGTAGCACATCCTCAATTTTTGTAGAACTTTATCTTGGCACTTTTATTCTTAAAACTGTGCTTTCTGGTAAGCTAAATATTAATATAAATCTACATTTAAAAAATAAACAATTCATTGTTACAGTTAACATACATGTGTCTGAAACCTAGGTCCAAGTGGACTAAGCAAAATCCAAACGGGCAGGTACTACATTTGTCTTGTTTATCTCCAGCAATTAGCATAGACCCTGATACATAAGTAGACCCTTGTGCTGTGTTATCATGAATTGCTGCACATTCAAAATCTTAGGTTCAAACATCCCATTTTCTTTTTTTTTTTTTTTATGTGGGGAAGACCAGCCCTGAGCTAACATCCGTCGCCAATCCTCCCCTTTTTGCTGAGGAAGACTGGCCCTGGGCTAACATCCGTGCCCATCTTCCTCCACTTTATATGGGACGCCGCCACCGCATGGCTGACAAGCAGTGCGTCGGCGGGCGCCCGGGATCCGAACCCGCGAACCCCGGGCTGCCAAGTGCGGACTAAACCGCTGCGCCACCGGGCAGCCCCTCACACATCCCATTTTCTGACCACAGTGACGTATCCTTCTAGCTTACTTTCTCTACCTTACTCCAAAAAAAGTCTTAACACAACAAGACACTTTCTTTTCAAGATCCATCAGCCTTCCCCTATCTTGTTCTTACTTCCTCCTTTTCCAGCCTAGATCCCATAATCTTTCATTGTAATTAGATCCTTACAAACTGTAACTCTCTAGCCCCTTTCATCTTCCATTTTTCTTACTTAGCAAACCCCAAAACTCTATAAATTCATCTATCTGCCTACTCTAAGCTTACATACAAACTGGTGATCATAGCTGGAGAAAAATCACAAAACTATTATGACTAATCTCATCGAAAGTGCATAACCACAAATCTCAGATGAACATTCGCCCCTGCTCATGAATCCTACAATATGGCCCTAGTAAGTTCCTTTCTCACATGCTTACAGTTTCTCACCAAAGAACATTGTGACTGAGGAATGTGTGTATAAGGCTCCCATCCACAGAGTTTCGTGGCACATTTCATCTCTTACTCCAACCTTCCCCACTGAAGTCCTGGAAAGATCTTTAGGTCAATTAAGCCACTAGCCAATGTGGGCTGCTAATAGTAAAGGGGAACAAGACAGTTTTTCTTTAAAAAGTTAAGGTGGCTGTTTCAAATGTCTGTTATACCCAGTTATTCAAAAGGTTACACTCAAGGTTGAAACCCAGCTTTTAAGGGTCAATGACTACTTAATTACCACCTCCATCGCGGTGGATATGTACCTGTGGTTCTATCAGGCCCACACGTAGTGGTTAGGTATTGTAGCATTTGGTCTTACTCTCAGTAATTGGGAAAGGATCCTTTGAGGTTTTAGCAATTACCCAAACATATGCTGTTTTCCCAACAACATCAAATAGATTATGTAGACTTTGTTACAAGAATTTTGATGCTGTTCTGTTACTTGCCCTCTCATAATTTTGAATTAAAGCTATAATTAGACACTGAAAAGAACTGTTGGTGTGCACTCTGCATGTCAGCCCCTCTCTGTGGTGTTTATGTGTGTGAGATACATAACTTGGGAGTAAGTTATCTCTCTCCAGCTTGTTCCATATGCAACTCTTAGACTAGACTGACGTACTGCGTGGAAAATGTTATGAGAATGTGCTTTTTCTTGTTCTGTGAGAGGATGTTCATTCTGTTAAATTGTCCCCAGCACGTGCGGTTAACACCTATGAGTTACAGCAACCTTATAACTTCATTCATAATTGATCTAATTTGCTAGGGAGCTCTGCTTCCAATGACAAATGAAAATATTCAGACTTAAGCCTTTTCTTATTAAAAAAAAAGGAAGAAAGGAAGCTTTATTACCATTTTACATTCAAAAGTCAATCACTTTCTCTTTTCATATTTGGAAGTAAGTTATATGTCTCTGCCACCTTGATCATGAAGAATGTGGAGATCACTGACCGTAGACATACTGTAACTCTAAATTATAATATTGCACTTATTAGTATAATTTATTTGTAAGATTTCTTGTTTTTAAGTTTCCTTTGGCTTCCCAGTTCTTTTTATTTGTGTCACATAATAAAATACTGTACAGGTTCCAGCCAGCCCATTGGTTCAGCTGGCCAGTTGAAGATCATCCCCCTAGCAGCTCAGTTGGAGCAAATAATATCTGATTATCTAACAACTGTGTGGATGAACTGTGGCTGGTGGAGTCCCCTAATCTTAGAATCTTAGATTCTGCCGCGTTCTTATAGATATAGCCAGAGTCACCCTGCTGGGGCTAAAAACCCAGCAAGGCACTTTCTACCTACTTTATCCTTGAGAGTGTTTGGTTACATTGTCAGCAGGCAAAAGGGGTATGTTTTGAAGCCTGGATTTTGAATTTAAAATATCAAACGAAGTCTATTAATGCAGAAGGTTTTAAGTTTATAGGTTCCTCAATGAATACATTTTAAAATGGTACAGATAATTCTATATAATATCCTTCATGTGAGGTTGGCTTGTATGCCAGCAAAATTTAAAATGAGATTTAAAAAACACTCGGGTGGTTCTGAGGAGAAATCACTCAGGTATATCTACAGAAATAAAACTAAATTGCCGTATGTGTTCTGTTCATCTGTTTCAGTTGTATACTTGCTTGAAACTAATTTGCTGGTTAAGTTAGCATTTCCTTTTAAAATGGTCTTTGCTGAGTAGATAAAACATATCTATAACTTTTCATTAACTGCGGCATAAGTTTTAAATACAAAAGACTTAATCACACACACAAAATTTGGCAGTAAAGTTTTTTCCAGGATCAAATAAGACCTTATAAATTTCATGCTCAGCAAAATATCAGATTATTTGAATAAGTCTAAGAGAAAACTCTTCTAAAATGTTGTTTCTGATTATCGGACTAACTCTAAAAACTTCAGTAACTCATACCTGTCCTAAATTCTCCAATTTTCTCTGGAACTTTACACTCTCTTTGTCTACACTCTCTCCCTCCAAACTGGAGCCTCCCTGTCATCACCATGCTCAGAATTCTCCCATCTTAAATGTATTTCCATAAACCTACTTTCCTCCATTCTTCTAACTGCCATCTTATTTCTCCTCCCTCCTCTTTTACAGCCAAACTTCTTGTAAAGAGCTACCTACAACTGCTGTTTCCATTTCTTCATTTTCTACACATGCCTTTCTCTTCAGGGTCTAATTTTCCTTCAAGCTTCAGCCCTCCACAAAAAATGATTCCTCCTGGGATCAACAGTGGCCTGTATTACTAACACAATGGGATTTTTGAGTCTTCATTTTACATGACTTCTCTGGAGCATTACCAGCTGTTGATGATTCCTTCCTCCAGACACTATTTTCTTGACCTCCGCCACACTGCACAACACGAGTTCCTTTCCTAGCCCTGGGTTTCCTTTGCTGGCTCACTCAGCACCTAAGCTTCAAATGTAGGAGTTCCTTGAATCTCCGGTGGCATGTTTCTATACCAGTTCTCTTCTCTCTCTAAATGTGCTAATTCACAGCCATAGCTCCCATTGTCATCTGTGTGCTGATGATGCTCAAATTGACACCTCTAACCAAAACACTTCTCTGATGTCCTCTTCTATTGTGAGCTGTACACCTAAATTCTTCCTCTGAAAGTCTCACAGCACCTCCACTAAAATTCAGTATGTCCTCACAGGTAGATAAAACATATCTACAACTTTTCTGCAGAAGAGAATTCTGCAGATTTCTACCTTTTCCATATTTCCCTTCTCAGCAAGTGGCATCATCATCCATTTAGTGACTTAAGCTAAAAACCTGGGAACCGTCGTTCACTCTGTCTTTCTTCACTCTCCAAATGCAGAATATCTTCTATTCCTTTCCATTTTAAATCTCCCGTCTAAAATGTTTCAAATGGCCATCCATTGCACCAAGGAAAAAAAATCCTTTGTTTGGCCTACCAGGCTCAGTTAACCTTGCCGGCCTTAGCTGGAGACCGTACTTCCTTTCTTTCTGTGCTCCACTGACAGGCTTTTTCTCAGGTCCTTCAAACATTTTCTCCCTCCTGATTCATAGTCTCGCTTATTCTTCCCTCTATCCACGCCTCTCTCTATTGGTTAGTTAACTTTTATTCATTCTTCAAAGCTCAGTCCATTTTCTGTCACTTGAGAACATCTACTACACGTTTTGATATCATTATTTAGTTCATCTTCATAGCACTGTTATAATTAAATAGTTATTTTTGTATTCTTATTTACTTTCTTATTTCCCTACTAGAATATAAACTTTATTGGAGCACAGAATATGATTATATCCCTAACTCAGTATAATGTCTCACACGTACACAGAGTATTTTAAAAATAATTATCAAATTAATAAGTACATAATGAATGAAATTTTTCTTCTCTAATTAGATTTAAAAAGATAAATGTTTCAAATATTAAAACAGAAAGCAAAATGAGTGTTTGATTAAATAAGTCTAATAAAAATAAATGTTTAGTGCTTTAACTATTAACATTTTTTTAAAGCTTTCTGACATTCACACTTAAAGAATTGAATTAAAACTTTTGTTGTTGATCAGGTTGCAAATTGTTCAGTAACTGTATTTTAAATTATGGAGTCAATATTTTACAAAAACTTTCTCTTTTTGTTGTACAACATATGGTACATATTTAACAGAGATTTCTTTTCAAGGTTGATTGTATATTAGCAAATAGATTTACAAATAGGTGCAATCAGTGAAAAATACCAAATACCAAAGATGGAGTAATGAGTTTTGCAAAATTGGAAGTGTAGCGAAAATAGATACACAATTTCATAATTATTATTTGCATTCATATCCCTTTCTTTTAAGGTCTTAAAACAAAAACACACAAATTCTGAAGAAAGTTCACTAATTAGCTCATTGGCCACATATATCTAAATATTTTAAAGACACTTAGTAAGACCACTGTCTTTTGCTTACCTCTGAGCTGTTTTTCAGCTCTTAAGTTCTATGAACACTTGAGGATACAAGAGTAATACATCATATCTACTGTTTGGGAAGGTTATTTTCTTCATAAATATATTTCATAAGTAACTAAAGGTTAGTACTTTAAGTAACAAAAAAATTTTTTATAGATATTTTATTGTTATTGATTTGAATTTAATTCCATAGTGGTCAGAGAACACGTTTTTTATGATTTTAATCCTATATTTTAGACTTGTTCTATGGCCCAACATATGCCTATCTTCGTATCATATGTACTTGAAAAGATTGTGTATTTTGCATTTGCTGAGTGTAGTATTATATAGATATCAGTTAGGTCAAGGTGGTTCATAATGTTGTTTAGATTATCTACATCTTTATTGTTTTTTGTGTCTAGTTGTTATATCAGTTGCTGAGAGGATTTTAAAAATTTCCAACTGTGATTGTAGAATTGTTCATTTTTTCCTTTAATTCTATCCATTTTTGCTTCATGTACTTTGAAGCTCTATTATTAGGTTCATATACATTTATGATTACTATGTCTTCTTGTTAATTTTTTTTATTATTATGAAATGCCTCTTTTATATTTAGTAATACTCTTTGTTTGGGTCTATTTTATCTGATATAAAATAGCCACTGCAGGTTTCTTATGTTTACTGTTAGCATCTGAATCTTTTTCCATGCATCTATTTTGCAATAACTGTTTCTTTGTATTTGGATTAAATAGTCATTCGTTATGAACTTAATGGTGTATATCAGTCCCCTAAAATCCAATCACACCCAATGTCTATATCTGCAAAGCTTTAACCAGATCATATACTATGGGGACTCCACTCAGTTGTGGCTAATCTACTCCTCCCCCGTATCAGGCACAATCTGAAATAGAAGATCAGCCTTTGTTCATAGCATCTCTACATTCCTTATGACCCATCCTAACAATATGAATATACACATTTTGGTATAATCTGTTGACAAACAAGATATCTGGAAAAACCACAGTGTAAGGAAGAATAAAAAAAAAAACAGAAAGCAAAATGGCAAGTTTATTCATTCATTGGCCTCAAATTTCTGGTCTAGTCGGTGGTTTTTAAAGCTCTTGTTGCTGGAGAGAGTGAGTGTGTGTGTGTGTGTGTGTGGGTGGGTACTGTGAAGTCTTTGAAATAGTTCCTAAAATGTGGTTTGAGAAGAGAGCCAAATTCTGAGCCATTAACTTGACAGAAAATCATGGAGCTCAGATCCAAGTCCCCGCCAAGCATGGTCTTAGCATGGCAGTCCTCTGTGATTGTTGAAGCGTGTTCTAGGCTAATATGCAGCAAAAAAGATCTTGTCAGGGTGAGGTTCATAAAATAAAGCTTGGCTTTAGATTTTTCCAAACTTTTACGTGCTGTTACTTTGAACCTCTTTTGTTTATGAAATAAAATTTCACATAAAATATATTTTCTGAAAACAATTTATTCATGTTGGAAAGTGCTTACTAAAGACACAAGCACTGTCATTTGTTCCCCTGGTCTTACACAGTAATTCAACAGAATTATTTGTTTGGGGATTCTTTCCTTTGTTTCCACTCTAGGGGGAGAAGGCACCAGAGAGTGAAATCCTGTTGTCTGACTGATGAGATTTTGTTCAGGCTGTGACAGTGCATAACTCCTCTCATTGCCCTGTCTGCTGACCCCCAGAGAAGCTGAGAGTAGCACAACTTTAGGACAGAAGAAGTTTTGAATTTTTTTTTTTTCTAACACTGTTCACAAGAACGAGAACCATCAGCAGTCATGATAGTGGAAAGTGGAATGTATTTTTTAGCCAGAAAGCTAAGAGAAAATTGGTAAGCTCAGGTTGCTTAATGGGGCTAATAAAGCAAATGCCATCAGACTTGGCACTTATATGAGACATATAAAAATATTTTGTTTTCCCAAACCAGAAACTGAGCACATAACTGTAGCCCATAATAACCTTTTCAATGTTACTCACTGATTGCAAGAGGAATGAGGAAGACTTAGATTATGCACTGCCTGATACGATTCATCTTCCCATACTGGGAAACAACTGGAATTCCATTTTTCACTGATGGAAGTGATGGCTTTCCTTTCTTTTCTGAAGGACGGAAGATTCATAGCACAAGTTATAGGTCTCCAAGTTAAAAATGTAATGTTAGGCATTAAAAGGACTTAAAAATAAGTGAAATGATGATAAAAGGTGGTGCGTAATTCCAAATTGGTAAGTTTTTCTTATCTTTTTCAAGAAGATTAATTCTACAAGTAGTGCAGACTGAATACTGATTTTAGATGGTGCTTCTACCAATAGGGACCAAAGAGAGGAGTATTTTTGTTTACTGAACTTCCCCACATATATTATAAAGTGAATTAAGACATAGAGTGGCACAAACTTAGGGATAGTACATTTCCTTGGTATAAAAAATTCAATAGAAATAATGTAAAGCTATGTTTTCCCTCTGTTGTTTAGGTATTTCCTAGTCTATTCTTTATAAAATCATGCACGTGTTATTTGAACTGTTTGACTAATTCATTAGAGATAGTTTGTATGTTTAACTTCAAAATGAGAATTAAATCTATTGGCATCTTCACTATTTAATGAATCATATCTAGTAATTAGAGAGTAAACAAGGTTATTATTTGATAGGTTTCCTAACTGTAGACTAATTAATCCTGGAAAGAAAGTTTAATGGAAAATAAATACAGAAAAGAGCCAGAAATACTGCTTGAAACTTGATAATTTCCTACTAATATTAATTTATATTATGAAAGAGAGAAGTTTCTAAATGCTCAAGTAGAATTTGTTTTACAGACACTGTATTAGGAAAAGTTGAATCATTATTATTATTACTATTATTATTAGTGCATGGTTCGTTCATTTCAGAACAAATAAATCTAGTAAAGACCACTAGAAAAGCCTGTTCATTTTTGTGTCACCACATAGCTGAGACCAGCCCAGAATTGGAGCTTACCTCACAAGAAGGCTGAGACTGAGTCTGATCCTATAGCCTTATCAGCATGTTTGTACAGCCTATACTTTATATTAAAACATCACATTCATTTGAATTCGTATAAAAGTTTATAGAACCATGTGATCTGCTAGTTAATCGAAGCCTCATGTTCCATAATTTGTGACGAAAATTTGGGGCCAAGTCTTTCTGTGTGAGTCATTACTTTTGTAAGACAGAGACCCAAGGTCCTTTAGGAAAAATTGTACCCAAGAACATCTCAGCAGTCATGGCTACTTGGAGAAAAGAAAAACCAAACTGGTGTTTGTGGAAACCACTGAGTTTCCCTTTGTCACCACCCGATTTTCTCCTGCTACTCAATCTAAAGAGATTAGTAGAAAACTAAGTAGATTATATAGCAGCAAATGCATCTATTCGTTCCCTAGGTTTTCATTCTTCAGAAAGACTACTGTGAGTCCCTGCTCAGATAAGGTACCTCTCATATGTGACCTCTCCTGGAACATGGCATGCACCATGTAAATATCTCTTTATTTGTCTCTCTCCATTCGTTAGACAGTGAGTTAAATGAGGGTAGAAACTGTGTCTTAGTCTTCCTTCATTTGCTCATTCTTATTCTGTTCATTCATCAATGAATATTCATGGAGCATCTACTATGTTTGAGGCGTTACAGTGAGCTGTGGTAGAGAGGGGAAGGTGAGGAGGGGACAGATGGTAGATATCCATATAAGATGTTAGGAGGTCTTTGTGATGGATGAGATGGGGGAACTGAGGGTGGTAGAGAAATCTAGAGTGACACCCAAGTGACCAATTTGGTTGCCTGTATAGATTGTTGAACTGTAACCAAGTAGAAAATATAAGAGGAGAAGCCTATGGATGATAGAGTGAGGAAAATAAGAAAGTAATTGGTTCAGGTTGGGCTATATTGAGTTTAAGATGTCTGTGAAACGTTCAGTTGAAGAGGACTTGGGTGCAATTACAAATGTGAGTCTGGATCACAGGAGCATGGTCAGGGCTGGATATATAGAGAGAGAGATCCCCACAACTGGATGCAGTCGATGTAACCTAAACAGCCAGGCAGGCGGAGAAGAGAAGGGTCACTCAGAGAGGACAGAAGAGTGGCAGGAGAGCAAGATACCATGAAGGTCAATGAGGAATGTGTATCATAGAACACACGTAAGCACAAGTTACACTGAGGCCAAAGGGGATGAAATGAACTGCGTGCAATAATGAACGATTTTTATCAGATTTACAGCATGCTATATTCTGAATGCCAGAGCTGAGCCTGTCTGGGGTTTTACAAAACCCAATTAAGTTACAAGTATTTTTTAACAAGCTGTGTGTTCCTAAACAAGTCTCAATGTGTCTTTATCTTTTTTTTTCTTTATTTGTAAAATTTAAAGGTTCAATAAAATGATCCTTCTAGTTCTAGTATTTTACATACAGTCTTGGAAATAAGCAGAACAGCACTCTTGGTTAGAAGCAATTTCCTAGGGAATAAAAGTAGACAAATATAGCCATCATAGGTCAAGTTCATATTGTATATCAGAAAATCAACTATGTAAGAAAATGGTGAAATCCAATGAATAGGAAAGTTAGCGACTATTGCCATTTTTGCTCTACTGGATGAATTACTTTTATTATATAACAACTGGGAAACCAAATCAAGAATATCTATAATCAGGATACTGGTGATGTGTTTTTCCTTCACAAGCCTAATCCCAATGGCATCTTATATGATTGCCATACCAAGGTCTCAAGAAAAAAATGTTAAATCTGAATGATTCCAGATAAAGATCAATGAATCACATTAATATTACTAGTCAATATTAATACACATGCTCATAAGAAAAAAGAAAGAAAGATCTATTTGTTGAGTATACACATTATAAAATAATGAAAAATATTTACCAAAACTCGAACTTTCTTAACCAAAATCAATGTGGATGACTTTCAGGGTGTTATCAGTACCATGAAGACCCAAAGATATTAGAATATAGTAAGAGCAGGGTCAAGACATCAAGAGAGAGTGGAGAAGCGAAGCCCTTAACATCCAAAGGCATTTGTACATGATGATGATTATCCCCAGGTGCTCAGGTTAATATGCTTTCAATGGAAACATGTGGATAAACAGCTGCCATGGATATGTGCCACCAAAATGAAAGTTTTGCTCAGCCAGAGAAATGATTGGGAAGCTAGTGAACTGGTACATGCCCATACCTTAGGAAAGCAAATACTTTTCACTGAGCTCATAAATAAAATTAAAATCAGGAAGAATTTCTTTGGAAAATAATAGACATCTCCAAAATATTCTCAGTATTAACTGATTGTCCCATCAATATTTGCTCAAAAATTAGAATGTAATAACATTTTATTCATTGTCTAATTTTTAACTATCACATCTTGAGTTATGAAAATAAACTCTACTTTACATATGGAGATAAAAATAAAAGTAGACATTATGGCAAAGCCAAATCTTGCATCTCTAATGTGGCTTGAAAAGAAGGCTGTGGGTGGTATGTCCAAATTGCTGTCATCCACACTTGCACACAGATGCTCCTGGTCAAAAATACCCTTGGATTTTGCCTTGAGCACTCCATTGATAAATGTTTGGGAGAAATCTTGCTATTACAGTTCTGAAAGGAACCCTAGTAGATAATCTTATTTTTGAGACTCCCAACAGGACTATATTGTTGGCGGGGGGAGCCTGGGGGTGGGGAGAGAAAATAGAGGAAAAAGAGAAGAGAGAGATAGAGGGTAAGACCATTGCATGTAACCAAAAAAATACAGAAGAAACTCATCTGCTTCTATGCTTCCTAGAATGCAAAAGCCACATTTAATCAATATGGTTTAACTCAGAAAGTTCAATTTAAGGTCCATAAGAAGACTGGCAGATGAAAGAGTTATGTCAACTATCCAGCATTTATCCATTCATTCAATAAATATATAGTACAGACCAACCATCTGGGTTATTGAGTGATAATCATGGTATTAATGCGATTGTATATCTACCAACCTTAGTTTTAGGTTAGACAGTATGAAATCGCCAATATGTGATCATTTTTTACCTCAGAAGAGGTTATTCCAGATTTTTGAAGCTCATATTTGATTTATTACTGAGTACTCTAATGATAAATATTAATTACCAGCTTGTAAAGAAAATTTAAGAAAAGCACAAATTTATATGAATAAGTTAATGGCATGCAAATTTAAGCTTTGACTCTGCTATACAGATTAGCACAAGTTATATCAATTTACCAAAAAGAATAATTCTTAAAATCTGAGTCAAGCAAGGACTTGTTCTTCTTGATGGTTTACCAGCTGCCAAAATAACAAGGTCATATTTCTTATTAGAAAGTTATTGCTTACGAAACTTTTCTGATTAAACAGTTGTTTCAATAACTTTTAACTAAAGCATTAAAAGAGTTCATCTATTTGTAGCAACTTTGAACCTTTCTAAATTAATGTTTTTAGATGAAAGCATCGATCCTCCCATGCTTCATAGAACAGCAGCCTGCAGGGCAGTGTCATTACAATGATAGTCCTACTGGGAGAGACACCAGGACAATTTATTAAATGAAGATCTTAATATTGTGATAGATACTTCTAGAGCTCAGCTTGATTTTTTAAAAATGCTTTCATGCATAGTGGATGCTTACTGTACTCAACTATTTGAGATATTGTGACACTTAACTGAATTTTCACGTAAATTGCTCTTCTCTGAATAAGACTATCATACTAGTTTGTAAAGCCTGCTATATTTTCTATCTTCCAAATGGGCATTCAGCAAACTTCAACTGTGTCTTTATATTATACTTAACTATAACTCAGTAATTTTTCTTTAAGGGGGAGGAGAGGAGGAGAGCAAATTGCGTGACAAAGTCCATATTGGGGCAATTAGCATTTGTTTTTAATAAGGACAGAATGTACTTGACATCATTTTGAATTCTAATCTTATGCATCTTAGTGAGCATGCATCTGTTATAATTGCACTGGTTGTTTACTATGTAATTTACCACAGAACAGGATGCATATACAGTTAAATTAATTCACTAGATACGGGGTGTTGAAAAGGTCAGCTTCTGACAGTTAACCAATCCAAAGGCATTCCTAAAAATATAGATGGAAAACTTGCTTCAGGAGATAGCTTCTATTTATCTTTCAACATTAATTTTCAAATTGGTTAGCATAAGGTCTAACTTTAAAATGAATGAATTATATGTTGAAAATAAATGCTTGCATTAAAAGTTAGGTTATTTTTAACAGCAAATTATTCTTGTGCTATCTCTCTGAGCAGAATACAAGGCATGCTTATTTATTTATTTAGTTACTGTGCTAGGCTAAGATTCAAAATAGGTTACCAGTGAAGGAAGAGGATTTTTGCCTAGTTTTGCAAGAGTGTTATCTATAAGCCCTATTAAAAAGGAAAGCTTTCATTTGGGGAAACCAGCTAAGATTCAAGAGTCAAAAACTTTGGAGGTAGAACAACTATTTTTTTTAAAATCTAACCATATGAAATTGTCTGGGACCCACTGATATTTTCAATAAGAAAGCCTCCTTTCATTCCGTTCTTCCAGTCGCATCCATCTCCGGCGTCCTCATAGAGAGTTATGCCCAAGGGAGATTCTAGATAAATTAATACTTTTTATTACTAAGTAGGGTTTAAATTTAAATCCCTATGTAATCTCCACCCTTGGCCAGCTGGGCTGAACTTCCCTCTAATGGAGTGTGTATCTAACATGAAGCCTAGACTAAAATCTAACTTGTGGAGTCAACTCCTGTTCCCTTTTTCCTGGTTTATGTTATAGGCTGGTGAGAAGGAAATGAAGTATTCCTGCCTCATGTTCTCTGTTAGCTACAGGAAGAATAAGAGAAAAACAATGCAAAGGGGACCAGAGATCCAAGAGCTATAGCAGATCCCAAGAAAGAGAGACTGGAAACAGAAGAGCTCAGAATTTTGTGTTTCTTTCACCAGAAATTATAATCTCCCACAATTCTGCCTTTGCTATGACTAACATTAGTACTTATTTTTATGAGTTAAGTGTGGAGTTAGAAAGGGAGGTAGAGATGAGTTTTATAACCTAATCCTAGAGGTGATAGTGTAAAGACTTACTGGTAGAGAGCAAGACCAGCTCAGGAGAGCTAGTGATGTAATAGGAAAAGATTAAGTTGCTAGTTTAAGAAGAGTTCCAGATTGAGCCAGCAAAGTTCAAGGGGCTTGCACAGAGTACCATCAACCCGAATGAAAAGGTCAATTCAGGCAGGAATGGAGACTAAAGAACTCCAGGGGAAAATGAATAAAGCTTTAGTTTAGACACAGGCCCAGTAGCAAAGATGGAACTAAGAGTGAGGCATAAGTAAATGGGAACCCTACGACAAGTCTTAATAAAGATTTGAAGAGAAGAATCGAAGGAAGAATGAACACGCTGAACAGCGTTGACACTGATGTGTGGAGAAAGAGTGCATGAATTTCAACGGAAAACAAAGTGAAAAGAAGAAAGAACTGAGTAGCTGTAAATAAATGTGTGGACCCATGACTAAGATAAAGTAAAAGGAAAGCATGTTAATGTTGATTAATGTGATAAACCAGTCACTTCACCTCTCCGGACCTCAGTTTTCTGCAAAATGAGGGGATTACATTGAACCTGATGATTTATAATGTTCCTCAGGGATTTAAAAGCTATGATTCATGGCTCTAAATTGAGTTGGATAATGTATCTATTTATCTGCAACAATTTTATTTAAACTCTGAAATTTTATCATGAAGATAAAATTTTTGCTTAGTGTATGTCATATAACAAAGAGACTCCATGAAGATGGAGTGAAGAGAATTCAAGGGAAAAATTGAGATCCAAGAACAGAAAATACTGATTTCTCGTGTGGTAGTAGTTAAAGTTCATCACTGGAGAGCTTTCTGTTGGTGGGGAGCATTATGTTATAAGTCAGTGCTTCTCCAATTTAAGGTTCATAAAGACCATGTTGGGGTATTGTCAAATTCTGATTCAGTAGGTCTTGGGGATGGGAGTGGTGCTGAACTTCTTATTTCTGACAAGCCCCCATATCAATAAGTACCACTTTGTTTTCATATCCAAGTACATATTATATTCTGATGGTTAAGGGTGAAAGAAAGCAAATCCATGTATATTATATTTATCCACAAGTCAGATTGTTGTCAATTTTGACAATGGTATTCATGCAGAACTAGCTCTGTATCTATTCTCAAGCAAAGAGGAGAAAGTGCTGCCAGGAGTTAGGTGATGAAAAAAAAAATTAAGAGCCTACTGATTTAGTTTCTTCTGTGAATAATAAAGACTGCTGGATCTTAAATCTTAGTTGTCTGATTCTCTCCAATGATTTAGTTCATTTTAGTGGAAGACAGTTTAGAAGTAGCAGGAGAGGAAGGGAAAAAATCACTAAACGAGACACACTAAAGAAACGATGGTTGACAATGAAGAGAGATTGAAGAATCAGAATCTAGAAAAATACAGCAATCCAGAATGCATTTAGTGGATGGTCCAGCACACTGAAACAACATGGTACCTCAGGGGATTCATCCTCTTAAAGACAGCACAATAGTTATGACCTTCATATCATCAAAAATAGGATAGATTATGCCCCCAAATAGGATAGATGATTATTTGTCCATTTGATGGATAAATCAGTGGAGTGTTCAATGCATTTTAGAAAAATTGCCACCTCAAATGTCAAAACATGTTTTGTTAATATAATTTTATAATTAATTGGGTATATGTTAGTTACCTTGAAAATATTCTCATCAAGAACAGTTCAATCCCCAGGGAAAAATATGTAAAATAGGTGTTAGTATAAATATACACATTTATCTGCCTAGGCATAATCCAATCTATTTTATTGGAGTGAATATAAACTACATTCTCTGAAGACTGTGTTGGCATAGAGAAAAGACTTATTACTGTAGAAAAAAATGTATCTGGGTATTTTTTCCCATACATCACTTGAACGCACTCAGCTGGGTCACCACTTAGTGATTTTCACCTGTGTATCTTTCACATTCCGCTTGTTGTGCCAATAACACTTCAGCAGCAGAATTAGTGCCGCTGCTATCAGTGCCTATCACTCAGATCTGATTCCAAGGTACATTTTAAGATATTTTGTTTCCCTAGCAAAGTAACCAAGGAGTTTGGAGAAGTGAGGCTCAAAAATATATCTGCAAGTAGCCTATCTCCTAAAAGTTTTCTTTTTTGAGAGTTTCTAGGTTGCAAGTGTCTTCCTAGTTTAGGCATTGTCATCAAGTTTTTATTGTCTCACATTTTCTAAATACCAAACATTTGAGTCACTTCTGCCGCTGCCCTTTCACAAACATTCAGTTGATGCTTTAGTACTAGAAGAGTGATGTCAAGTGACCATGCTGGATAAAATTATGTAAACACTTAATGAAAGAAATCTGGGAAATAAAGATACGGGACTCCCCCACCCGATCCAAAAGTAGAGTGTTCCTATGAAAGCTTTTGTAAGCTGAAATGGCATAAAGCGAACTAATTACCATTAACTCATATATGAAACATTTTTGAGCATTCCCAGACCCAAAAATTAACCTACCAAATAACACACAAAATCTAAAAATAACACTGACGTATAGTAAAAGCAGGAATGATATGATAAATACACAGCCTGTATAAGGTAGAAATACTGTATATGCAGTGGTTTCACTTACTAGAATTGGGAAGACAGTGGGCACACTGGAAGGCTGAGAGGTGGTGGTGGTGGTGATGATGGGGTGTTAGGCTGAGTCATAGGAGGTTGGGGCGGCGGGAGGTACAGGAGACTGGGGTCTGGGAGAGAAAGAACATTGTCCATTAACATCTCTTCATCGTCTGAATCCATCAGGGCAGGCAGGTCACTACCGTCTGCACCTTCTTCTGTGTCTGCCTGCCTTGATGTGGAAGGTCGAGGTTGGTTGTCTGCTGTGGCTGATGTGATTGATGTGAAAGGCTTGAAATAAGACAGTGTGCTTGGCTGCTTAGCCTCTGTAGGCTAGCTGCAAAACAAACGCTGAACGCTATTTTTGCTTTTTGCCTTTTTTTGTAAAAGCGAAAATCCTCTTCGGATTTCTTTCCGTTAGCAAAACAGGTGCTAATGTTGGTTTTTAGTAAAAGCCAAGTGGCGTAAAGCAAACTTTCGGAGAGCGAGAGTAACCTGTATCTGTTCAGATTTACTTTGTGATACTGAATCCTCTTAGCCTGTAGTACCTTTAAAAACGGGAGGAAAAGCATTGTTCTTTCATCATTTATTGAACTGGACTCAATAAATTTTGGATGTTTTTGGCTCAAACCTTTCTGAATAGCCATCATGTTTGACCCCGTTTAAGCTCCCATAAGTGAAAAATGAATTTCCAGTATCTGTAGTTTCTACCTAACATTAACCTGTAATTTGAATACAAATTAATAGGGAAGAATTCTCTAAAGAAAAACCAACATGTAACAGAATAATATATACTTTGAGCACCATGTATGCTTGTGTTTATACTCAGGACATTTGTATATTAAGGGATATAACACTGCCATGAGAAGATATATTGACCATGGCTGGGATTTTGTGGAAAATGATACTTGCCATTTATCAGTTACATGTAAACCAGAAGTTCCATCACCTATGCATATTTCAAGTAGCTAAATTCATTGCTAAATAGGCTTTTGGTTAGACAATACCAGTTACTCTGTTAATGAAGTAACCTCTTCCCATGGGGTCCTAGTAAAAAAAAGAATGCACAATTTACAAAACAGAACAATGATTAGGAGTGATTTATTTAGATATTGATAGAACCTTTCAATTACAGTTGCTCGTTATTCAAGTAAGTTTAATACTGCCATGCATCAGGCAAACAAATTTGAAGTTTGCCTGGGAAGAACAACTAAAAAGTGGAGATGTTCATAAATTTATTGGAGGCATAAGAGATGATAGCCATCAAACACCTTATCATAATTTGATTTAAATGTGTTAGAGAGTAGAAGCATAGTTTTCCCTAAGTTGTCTGTATATGGTGTTTATCTAACCAAAATAGAAGTATTGGCTTATTAGACTTGTTAGATATTGTTTTTCTATGCTTATTTCCCTCTAGTAGGGTGAATGGGTAGACATTTTCAAACTGTAACCCAGCATATTTCAAATGATTTTGGTGGATAGCCTATTTGAATCAACATGGAAACTTCTAGAAGAAAAACAGAATAGGTTAGTGATGTAATGCTGTTACAAATTAGAAATGAAGTAAGTTGTTCTCTTCTTAAGGTATTAATTTTTCCTACTGAACAAGCATAGTCATTCGGAACTGGGGAAGAAAAAAGGGAAAGGAAAGAAATAGGGAAGAAAAAGCAAGCAAGCAAAAAGATGGGCATAGAGATATAATAATTGTGCTCTAAAAACTCGCTTCTTTCCAAATCTAAATTCTAACCTGACTTCAGTGAAGTTTAGCAAGTATAAGCATTCTCCCTAACACATTTTAAGAGCATTTCTCTGTAAAGTAGAAAAACTAGTTTTGATTTTTTTATGTTCTTGGTTATGCATGTTAAGCAATTTAGGTTGGTATTTTTCAGATTCTATATAAAATAAACTTCAAATTAGGTATAAATATTAGGTGTACCTTTTAGATTACTGTTCTCAGCCCTGTAATATGGGGGAAGCACTGTGTAGAAGCAGGAACCGTGAATTGAACAAAATCAGCATCAACTGGCTGGATGGCCTGGTGCAAATCACTTCACACTCTTGGTCTCTAATTCGTCACCTGAGAAAGTGCGCCAGAGGGCGGGGTAAACAATACCTAAGTTATAGGAGTCTATAGGTGTATGACCATGCCAGTACCAATAAAATAGTAATGACGATGATAACAGTAATAATAAAGTAGTAAGATTTATGAGGCTCATTCTGATGTACCAGGATGTGATAAGCAGAATAATGACCCCCTCTCCCTGAAAGATATCCACATTCTATTCCCCAAACCCATGAATATGTTATTAACAGGGCAAAAGGGACTTTGCAGATATGATAAAACATTGAGATGGGGAGATTATTCTGGATTATCCAGGTGAAGCCAACCTATCTACATGAGTCTTTAAAAGCAGGAAAGCTTTCCTGCTGCAGTGAGAAAAAGGTAGATGCAATGTTGCTGGCTTTGAGGATGGAGGAAGGGGGCACAAGACAAGGAATGTACTGCACACGGCTTCTAGAAGCTGGAAAAGGCAAGGAAATGGATTCTCCCACAGAGCCTCCTGAAAGGATCGTAACCCTGCCAACATGTTGATTTGAGCCCAGTGAGACCCATGTTGGACTTCTGACCTCCAGGAACTGTAAGATAATAAATTATTTTTTAGCCACTATGCTTGTGGTAATTTTTTATACCAGCAATAAAAAATTCTGAAGTATCAAGCTTTCCACTGTGGTAATTTAAATTCACTCATTTTGGCCTCACAACAACCCTAAGAAATAAAGACCATCATTAACCCCAGTTTACACATGAGGAAATTGAGGTTTAGGGTGTTTAAGTAACTTCTCAAGCTCATAGCTTATCAACGATGAAGTTGGCATTTGATCCCAGGACTGTTTTGTCTGACTAAAGATGATATGTTTAAAATCCTCCTGTATATCAAAACCATTTAAGAGTTTCCTGTCTCATTTCCCCTACTGTGGAATGAAACCAATTTTTCTTTACCAATTGCATGCTGGAAAGAAGAGCCAACGAGGATATCTCTGTGAGGATTTGGGGAGTTTTAGAAAAAGTTATTGTATACTTTGGGTGAAATTTGTTTTATTTCTCTTTCTAAAGCCATTAACTTTCACTTTTCTTGTAATTAGAATGATTTGCTAGTATTTTATAAGGGAAGAATAAAGCATGACATCACTAGTCAGACACAGTCTACAATGTAACAAAGGGTCTTTGTTTGATGGAATTTCCTTCCTTTCCTTCCTTCCTCCCTCCCTTCCTTCCTTCCTTATTTTTCTTTTTTCAGCCTAAGCAGCAACTCATTCACCTAAGAAAAAGGAAAAAAGGTTTGGTCTCTCTTTAAAAAGATGTGTTCAGTGCCTATTTGCCAGGCAACAGTGCTTTCTCTTTACACTTAGGATGCCCCCATCTATTTATCTTATTCTCATTTTTCTACTGCTACTCCCAGATGCCTCTCTTCTCTTTGGTGCACTAGTGCTCTTTTCCCTTTCAAAAATTCTCCTCACTCCCTCTTTACTCATTCAGGTTGGGATTTTTTTGCCTGGGAGCTTTGAACATTTTATATTCTCTTCACCAAAATAACACCACTTCTTCCGTGTCTGAATGGCATCAGGTGACGAGCTTCTGAGAGCTGTGAGGTCCCTTTGCCACTGCACTGACGGCGCATTCCACGTCAGAAAGCTGGAGCAGCCAGACTTAGCTCTTTAGATTCTTCTTCTTTGGTGCTGCAAGCCCTTGAAGCCACTCAGGGGCTGGCGGTCTCCCAGACTCTCAGTAAGAAGACTCCTCTTTGGTGTGAACTGCAGTACAAGAAGGACATTTGGGTGCGAAGAGAGAATGAATAGGGTGAAACTCATTTTGTTTCTACAGAGGGAGAAAAAAACATGAAGATAGGTATAGACAGAAAAAGAATTGGTGAAAGATAGAGTCTTGGTTCCAAAAGAGATGACAGATTCAAACTCAGGCAATGGAAGAATGAGACATCAAACTTTCTATTTTTCTTTTCTTGAGGAAGATTGGTCCTGCGCTAACATCCGTTGCCAATCTTCCTCTTTTTTCTTTTTTCTCCCCAAAGCCCCAGTACATAGCTGTGTATCATAGTTGTAGAATTGTAGCCCTTTATGTGGGACGCCGCCTCGGCTTGGCTTGATGAGCGGTGAGTAGGTCTGTGCCCAAGATCTGAACCTGTGAACCCCAGGCCACCGAAGCAGAACACGAGAACTTCACAGCTACGCCCCTGTGCTGGCCCCACACCAAACTTTTCAAAAAGGAAAAAAAGCAACATGAATAAGAGTTTATTTTTGTATGAAGAACCTGGGGTTGCACGCAAGTACGCAAGCAGGGTGGAATCCATGTCACACAGAAAGCGCTCAGAATCAATTCATGTCTAAAATTAGCAAACAAAGTCAAAGTGCCACTGACTACCTTTGGCTGCAGAGAAATGACTACCTGAGAATAGGTTGATGGTTCTACCTAAAGGTAGAGGAAAAGTTAAGGGCACTGAAAATCATCGAACTATAGAATATGTTTTAAGTTAACAATGCGTGTAAACTTTTTACAAGTGAGAACTAACCTATTTCTGCTTTGTCTCTGGCTTTTTCTAACTTTCAACACTTGACTGTTCTCAAAGCCTAAATACCTCCATTCCTGATAAGCATAAAATACTTAGCAGAAAAGCTGATGGCTTCACTTTAACTCTTTTTTGAAATATGTAGAATTTGATAATATCCAATATTTTTTCTATCAGAAAAACTTAAGGGAACTACAGAAAGATAAATATGATCTGAAAGGTTTTCCATATGTGAAACATTGCAGAACATAATAACAAAGTCCAACAATACATTACAGTTTCTTACCATTGAATAATGTTTGTCGCATAGAGGAATATATCTAAATTTTGCAAATCAGGTGAATGATTTCATAGCCAATGATTTTAGTTTATATAGATGTGTAATGCTGCCAGTATATCTTCATTACCTAACAATATTTTATATTATTGGCTTAACACCATTCAAAATGGATTGATAGTCTTTCAAAAAAAAGTCAATTCTGTTCCAAGAATTTACAAAGAGCTTTACTTCTTATTTCATATGTGCAGAGAAAGGGAGAAAGATGGGATAAGGATGGAGGGAAAGGAGAAGGAAAATTAACAGTTTAAACACTATCACCTAAACTGATTTTTAAAAAGCTTTCTGTCCTCCTCAGTCACTGAAGAGGAAATATATACTTTATATCTCCCTCGTTGTCTTGTTTTGTTGGACTTGGTGTACCACTCACCACAGACACCACTACGCATGCCCCCTCTCATTCGCCATTCTCTACCAGCTCTTTGACATCCTTGGTGTTAGGCACTTTAAACAGAACAGAGTGACTGAGGTAGATAAGACTAGCTTTAGGTAAAGTTGTGAGGTTATGTATTATTAATAGAATAGGTCCTTTCTGAAGAGATTACTTCTCATCCTGCTCAGTGAGGTTAGATATTCTGGTTGTCCAATTTAAAAAAATGTGTGTGCACGTGTCTGTGTGTGCATATGTGTGTGTTTGTATGGCAGAAGTGTCAGGAAGAGACAAGAAGGAGCAATAAAGAAATATAGTAAAGATTAGCTCTCAGATATGAAGTGAACTGAATAAACTTTTTTCATCTCCTCTTTCATCCTATTACCTTGTTCTAACTATTCTTAGTAGCAATGGAAAAAGTCTTCTACTCTATTTTTGAATTGAATCAATGAAGAAAAGCAAGTTTTATGATATCCTTTAAGGAAAAGAATTTAAATACAGTGTACTTGCCACCTAAACCCAGAAAACCATGAGTTTTCTCTTTATTTTCTTTAAACAACAATGAATCTTTCTTACTAGGAAAGGGGAACTTTCAAAAGGTCACAGAATATATTGATGATAATAAATGATTTCTCTCTAGACTAAATAGAAAGAGGAGGTAGAGAAGGAAGAAAGCATTCCTCAGCCATGCTGGATGATAAGAACTTCCTTCAAGTTCTCTGTCTCTATATTTGAATCTGTATATACTATATCAGAATTGGTCACCACTACAATTTACAATAACATGAAAAGTGTAATGCAGAAATCTTTTTAGAGAAAATGACTTTCTGGATATGTGTTGTGCTCTAGTTAGTCTCCTTTTTTTTTTTAAGTGAAAACACCAAAGGTTGTTAAATAAAATTCCATTAAAATAAATGTGCTTGGATCCTCTCCCGACGTCTACATTCCTCATAGCGTGATAAACATCCATCAAGGTTTTGCAGTGACATTTTCAGTTTCAGATATTCTGTCCTGCTGTTACCATAAATGCATTCATATTTGGCAGACCATGTCCCAGTTTTTCATTTGGAAGATATGGTCACTGAACTCACATGTTGCCAAACAGAATTTCCTTGGCTCTTACTGTTTGAAAGGGGAGATTGGACTATGCTTTGTGTAGCACCTACCACGTGCCAGAGGGACTGGTGTCCTACATTCATTATCCACTAAATATTGAAAGACTGGTATAATTGTTCCCATTTCACAGTTTGGGAAGGAGTGAGGCATAGAAATTGAAAAATAGATTCAAGATTATATAGCTGGGAAGTCATGGTACGAGACTTCAGACCAGAACAGTTGAATACCAAACCTCTGGGTTTTTTACCCCACTCTCTACAATGTTCTGCCAAACTATTCTGTAGTTCTGGTCAGACAAACTAAAATGTGAAACATTGGCATAACAGAAGTTTTCTAAAAATTAAATGTGTGAATGTTGTGCTAAGAAATCCAGGGCTTAGTTCTCAATACTAACAGAGAAGAATCACAATGCGATTTGTCTTAAGTTAGATAACCTTGTTACGAGCATGTTCTGTTTGTCAGCCTGCCGTGTGTGTGTGTGTGTGTGTCTGTGTGTGTGTGTGTGGTGTGCATGTGTGTGTTTTAATTATCTGTCCATTTATTAGTATAATATCTGTTTATCTGTCTTGCTGTCATCTGGTCAGTGTGACATAAGATATTAGCTCTGTTCCATTAGTGACGATTCTAGGAGTATTCCACTTTCTTTTAAACCTCTGTGTTGCACCCGGAGCCCTCTTCTTTGCCAAAGAGGCAACTGGCTTTGAAGGAATCTAGTAAAGTCCTCCAATGTAAAAAGCTTCAGAAACACAGAATGATCCAGTAATGAAACAAAAGTTCAAATAGAAACATTTTAGTTTAATAATTAAAATGACCCCTTGCCAAATCCCTATTGTATTATTCCTGTGTACAAGAATACAATATGGGATATTGTACAATGCCATTAGTATTTTTTCCCATAGATTCAGTTCCATCGCAAACTGCTCTAAAATAGAGTGAAAGAGTTTCTCCAATATGTTATAAAGATACTAATGTCTTCCAAAGTTTTGTTAATTGTGTTGATATGTCTTCAAAATGATGTGTATATTCAACAATAGGAAGGACACACTTATCTCACCTTTCTTTGGGCAAATTTCAATAGTATAATGTCATGAAATTACTTCTGAGTTCGCAAAAGTGGTCAAAATGTACCAGCTGAATAGAAATGACACTTAAATCACTGTAAAAATCCAAGCAAAGTTGATTTTCAAAGCCATGTAGAGTGGAGATCCCATATCTTCAATATCTAAGACCTAGAAAATAATTTAAAATGGCATGTATTTCATAAAAATTAAATGACTTTAGGTGAGAGGAGACCAAAAATTGATAAGTGAATTACCGATTAAGACACAAGATCAGACTAGAATGTTAAATTGTAGCTAAGAAAGGAATATAGAAATTATGTGGGTTTTTCTTCATACTATAATATTGTCAGTTTAGTAAATGGGCCCAGTGATAAAGTATGTTTTATTAATTCTTTCCGAATTCCCAGCCAAAAATCTCACATAACTTTAACAGGGCTTTGATTTCCAACCATGCACAGAAAACTCCTTTAATCCTATATTGGTAGAGAAAAGAAATATTTTTTGCCTTAAAAATGTCTTCTATAAGTTAGTTCATGTCTGTCCTTCTACATAACAGTTAATTTCTGTTCATTGATTGAAATCTGCTGGGGCGGAGAGGTGGTGGTTTGATGTAATCGACCTATCAAGCTTAAATGCAAATGATTGAGTAAGGTAAACCTTAGCAGGAATGGCAAGCAGAACAAACACAGTTCCTCATGATCCTCTGGTGGAAACCTGATGTGATTTCTACAGAGAACAGCAGGTTCAAACATGGTTACTCCTCTCTTCTACTTTCTTCACAACTCCAGCTCCACGTAACCCTAGGAATTCCCTGGGAAAACAACTTTTTCAAACTGGATTTTTAGAATTGCTATATTAATGAATACTGGTCCTTTAGATTAATATAATAGCTGCTGTCTTTTCTTATTTCAAATTGCTTTACCTAACAACTACTTGGTTTTCAGACCGTCTTTGTAGAAGGTCCGGGTGCTGCACGTGGATTGGCTTCTCTCACACGGTCTGCTCAGGGTCCTCGTTACAGGTTTTGTTTAGGACTCACGTCAATTAAAATCTCCCAGTTTATTTCTTAGAGGTTATACTTGATTTACCAGCACGGTGTCCACATTCATTGACAGTAGAATTTCTTCTCCAGAATTCTACCCCCAAGGCTAAATATGTGAATCGCCATGAATATGTCATGAGAATAAATCTGCAAGTATTCAAGCCAGTTTCTCCCAACCAAGGGAAAAAGTGTACTTCAGTTTTTCTGTTGTTAAGTATAAACATGGTGCAAAGTTGTTAGGTAATAAAGAGCTAAAAATCTGGCTTTTCTAAAGTGAGATATGTATAGACTACTTTTATTTCATTGTGTATGTTTTATTAAAATGGAATATTATAATCTCAAGGTCCTTGCTCCATTTTCCTTCTATTCCGGTGTGGTCATTTGACAAACAAGAGAATGAACTAAAGATTGTAATAGGCAACGATTTTCTTCCTACTCTCAGTACCTAAAAAGAATTAAATATCAGGTCAAAGCTGTCACTCACTTGGGCACCAAAATATTTGGTATTAATTGTGTTGGTTAGTTGACAGTGAAGTATTTAAGGGGAACAGTAATGTTTTTCAGTCGCACCATCACTTAGAATAGAAGTGACCAATTTAGCCACGCTTGCCCTGTTGCCAGAAAGCTGCAATTGAAATATATATGTTGACTTAACCACAAACGAATTCTAGTTTGCATTAGGATGGGAGAAAACTGTTGAAATCCAAAAATTGCCATACTTCTTTAATATTAATGTGCAAAGAGTGACTAACTTTTCTCCTAGTTTCCTCTCCCTTCCTTTCTTCCTTCCTTCCTTTCCTCCCTCCCTCCCACCTTCTTTCCTTTCCCCTCTCCCTCCCTCCCTTCCTCCTTCCTTCCTTCCCTCCTTCCTTCCCTCCTTCCTTCCTTCATTCCTTCCTTCCTTCTTCCTTCCCTCCCTCCTTCCTTTCCTCTTATTTTAAGATTCTGTATTTTCAAGATACAGGTTGTATGTGTGGTGGGTAGTCAGATGACATTTTTTAAAAAATCTATCTCTTTTAAAATGTTTCCTCTCTATCTTTAGACACTATGGAGAAAATACTGATACAATAGTTACAATTTACTAGTAGGAAAGACAATCATTCAATTTCATGTTTCACTGCATGTCATAGTACATACACTTGAAAATATATTATCTCCGTCATATCATTTGTGCCCAACTTCCAAAAACTCAGTGTCTTAAAAATACCAAGGTGATTTAGAATAAATGCACAGTGTGGGGTTAATAAAGGGACTGTTGGATTGAGAATCAGAAGTGTTGTTTCCTTAAGTCAGTTCTGCCTTTAACACTAAAAATTCTCTGGTCCTCAGCCTCCTTAGTCATACAATGAGTGACCTGCAGTAAATAATCTGTAAGGTTATTTCTCACTCTAACGTACAGTGTCTCTAAATCACTAGTCATTTCCTTATAAAAGCACAATAACAGACATATTTCATAGACCCAGAGTCTTCTTATCTGCCAACATCAACCATTCAGAGCCCAGTCAAGGATCCCTGGGAAACACAAAGGTTCTGAACAGCCAAAATAAATGCTGATGTCCATGAACCAAACCTTAGTCTTAAGAAGACTCCTTGGGGCCCTCACTCAAAGACTGTTTACTCTTTACATAGAATCTCTTTTTCAGTTTGATTTTTTCCTGTTTTCAAAGGCCTGGCACTTGAGTGGCAAATCGGAAAGGGAACGGGAGGCAATCACCGGCTGGAGCAATGAGTGGGCAAGGGCTCTCTCTGTAGGCTCTGGAGTCTGTGCAAATGCGAGCTGTTGTTAGCAAGAGTGACAACTGACAGCAGTAGTGAGAGAAAAGATAAATCATTTCAAACAAAACACAACAATTTCCTAATCCTTTTGGGTGGGGCTGTTTAGTATACCAGCAAATAGGTTTAATCACTTCAGTAGTTCCCAAGATCCTTGCTGAATTATAGCATAGTGTATGCTCACGGAAAGAACTGAGTTATCACAGAAAAGTTCATTTATATTCTGAATAATATTTGCTCTAAGAGATGATGTACTTGGAAAGTGCATTTTTAATCCCAATATGTGTTAGTTATTATCATATAATCTGATGTGAAGACAGGAGAGTATGTAACGTGGTACAAATGTTCTCCATCTAAAAGAATTATAAATTTAAAATCTATATGGTACATAAGGGGTTAGATTTCAGTTACGTAGAAAATTATGTCTGAATAATCCTGAATACATGAAATATTACTTTAATTTTGAAATGCAGCTAATTTTTTATTATCCATAATGGAAGTAATTAGGATAAAATAGTATTAGTTCATTTTGTTCCATATTTAAACAAAATGATTCTATACTTGGTTTAGAATTTTCTGCAACATTGTTTCTAAACTCCTGAGCTTATTATGATAGTACTACTGGAGACACATAAAACGTGGCACATGCCAATACTCAGAGCATATTACGTGTTGAAGCAATGTAATAAAAATTTTTAATAATTCTTAAGTGATAGTGGTAACCAATCTAAAGCAAACTCAAATTATATCTAAAAACACTCATCACCTGATACAGAATTAAAAACCAAAACCAAAGTTTGTTCAATGTCAAGGTACCAAAATATTCATTGGAAATTCCGACAGCAAATGAAGTTATAAAATGAAAATAAGAAATCTGACATACTCTCTTTTTTTAAGCGTTTGCCAGTTTAGACACAAAAGTAATATGGCTTCAAATTCCAGCTGAAAATTAACTGTATGCTCTTCTCATCTTGGGGAATGTGAATTCTAGAATAATTAAGTCCTGTTTTGTATCATATTATCCATGAATCTACTGAGGCCCAGGAAAGCAAGGTCATAATGATTTAGAGGTGAAGATGAGATGTGAACTCAGGTCTCTAGTGTTTTAGAGTGTTCTTTCAACTGTGAGTCATAGAACTGAATATACAGAAGGCTTAATAAGGATATCTAATCGTCTTGCTACAGAACATCAACGGCAGACATTTTAAGAATGAGGAGCTGGGTGGATGTGACAGTCCATGACCCTGGGGCTTGAGGCCGTAATTTTGGAAATTATTTCCCAGAGTGGGGGCATTTAAGGAGAGTTCACACAAACAACTGAATGGTGAATAGGAGCAAGGCCATTAGCCAGGCAGGTGCAGGTTAGGGGATGGACTGACTTCCTGGCAGACCAAAGCACAGATTGCTCAATTACCCTTTTGTATGGCAGGGAAAGAAACACAAGAACACCAGACGCTGCTAGCTCCCAGCTCCCAGCAACTTTCAAAAGAGATATCTGAAAGATAGATAAGGAATATTTCCCACCCTCTCCCCGTATAGGAGGGGCGTTGTGCATCAGGTCAAAACCAAAATTCACTAGTAACTGAAGTTAGCAGCAAGTCTTTGGCAACCACCTTTGGTCACACTGGTGCCACTTGGATTGGAATGTTTACACAATAACAGCAGGATGGCTTTGTGCTTTGTATCAGAGCTTTGCACTAGGTCCTTACTCCACTCCTCAGTGCTTTCAGAAACAGTCCCAAATGATGTCTGAAAATGCTCTGAAAAGGAAATGAGTGGTGACTGAAAAGCACAATATTGTAAGTCTTCTTCTTTTGCATTTTATTTTTGTGCTTCCTTTATCAAAGCTCTAATTGGTCATCACAAAGCCTAAATTTTTTTTTTTAAAAAAAACACAATATTTCTTTCGGACTATTTCAGTTCCGGCTTTGGGCTTTCTCTTCCTGTGGTTCGTAGTGTTGACCGAAAAGGGCTCGCGTGTGTTCAAGCCAGAATGCGTGTTACGTTTAACAATTTGCGTTTAGAGATCCAGGCACCTAACAGCGCCAGAGTTAATATTTGCTTTGGACGGTTGTGCTTATTTGATCTCAAGCTTTTCCAAAGAGCTAACACAGAGGCGGCTTTCGTATTTGCCTAGTGAGTGTGTGATTTCACACGTAGTGTATGGCGTGCTTCTCCGGAGACGGTCTCAGCTGTTCCTCGCGTGAGCAGCGTACTTAGCAACCTCGGGAATGTGAACTTTGTAGCTGCCTCTCTGAAGCTCGTGTCCACTCCACCCTGGAAACGCCTCCTCTTCTCCCTTCTTCCTCTTCTTCACCCCCCGGCCCTATTTCACTATGATTACATGGCCTTCTGTACATTTCAGCTTTCTAAGAGGGTCACCTTCCCCTGGTCCCTTCTCCAGCGGGCCATCCTCCACGCTGCTGCTGACGGTAACAGTCAACAGAGAAATCTGAGCACTTCGCTGTCATCCTTAAAATACACCAAAAACCCTTTTATTGCCTCCACATTCCTTATAGGAGAAAGGCCAAATTCTTTAAGCTGTTATTTAAGGGCTTTCCAAGTATCACCCCCAAAGCTCCCTTCCCAGCTGTATTTTCCTCCATTGCCTCTCACATGCCCTAACCCTCGGCCACACTGGCTGAACAAGGTCAATGGCACGTTTTGCTCCCAGCCTTTCTTCTTCATGGATTTTCCCTTGTTCTCCTTTTCACTTGAAATCTTCACCTGTGAAGGTCAATATGAATGTCCTTTTTGGGTGAAGGCTTCTCCAGTCTATTCATCAATCTCTCCTCTGCTCCTACAACGTTTGGCACACTTTTACTACACTAAATAAAAGTCAGAGAGATATAATAGCTAACAGTTTTTTTAGCTTTATTGACCTATTATTGACAGATAAAAACTGCATGTATTTAAGGTATACATTGTGATGTTTTGATATATGTATACATTGTGAAATGATTACCACATTCAAGCTAATTAACATATCCATCTCCTCTTTACCCTTTGTGTGTGGGGGGGTGGGGGGAGGTGAGAACCTTATCTACTCTCAGAAAATTTCAAGCATACAATACATTATGATTAATTATGGTCACCATACTGGATGTTAGGTCTCCAGAACTTATTCATCTTATAACTGAAAGTTTGTACCCTTTGACCAATATCTCCGCCATTTCTCCCACCTTTCAACCTCTGGCAACCACCATTCCACTCTGTTTCCATGAGTTCGGATTTTTTTTTTTTTTTAGATTCCACATGTAAGTGAGATCATGCAGTATTTGTTTTTCTGTGTCTGGCTTATTTCACTCAACATAGTGTCTAGGTTCATCCATGTTGTCACAAATGGCAAGATTTTCTTCTTTTGAAAGGTTAAATAATGTTCCATTGTGTGTATATATACCACATTTTCTTTATCCATTCATACTTGACGGACACTTAGGTTGTTTGCATATATTGGCTAGTGTGAATAAATGTTGCAGTGACCATG
Source organism: Tapirus indicus (assembly GCA_031878705.1). Lineage (NCBI taxonomy): Eukaryota > Metazoa > Chordata > Mammalia > Perissodactyla > Tapiridae > Tapirus > Tapirus indicus. The sequence continues at coordinate 85,832,192 of CM062928.1, read as the reverse complement.
AGAGTGCAAATATTTCTTCGATACAGTTATTTTATTTCCTTTGGATATATACCCAGAAGTGGGATTGCTGGATCATACGGCAGTTCTCTTTTTAATTTTTTGAAAACCTCTATACTGTTTTCCATGATGGCTGCACCAATTTACATTCCCACCAACCGTGCACAAGAGTTCCTTTTTCTCCACATCCTCACCAACACTTATCTTTTGATCTTTTTTAATATATATAATAATAGCCGTCCTAACATGTGTCAGGTGATATCTGGTGGTTTGATTTGTATTTCTCTAATGATCAGTGATCTTGAGCATCTTTTCATAATAGTTAACATTTATTGGGCATTTATTGTATGAAAAGCACTCTTTTAAGCAACTTACCCATATTAATTTATTTCATATTCACAATAATACTCTGAGCTCGCTGCTATGATGTCTTCCACTTCATAGTTGGCAAACATGAGCATATATAGGTGAAGTAACTCTCTGGATGTCACCTACCGTTAGTAGCACAGCTCAAATCACAGCCACGCAGTCTGAGTCCAGAGACCATGACCTAACTGCTTTGCTGTGCTGCTACTTGTGTTTCACTTGCCTCTTCTAGGTTTTAATCTCCTTAGAATAGGCAACTTATTAATGTTTGTATGCCCTGCAGGAATATAGCATCTGACCTATTGTAGCCAATCAATAGCTTTATGTCCAGTGTATTTGAATTAATATGAAATAGAATCTTTTGGATTAAGGGAAATTTTATTTTCAAAAGTTTGCAGAAAAAATTAAGGAATGTTTGGCACAGGTGTTTTGCATATATTTTTTACAGTTTCTCAATTATATCATCAATATTGGATAAACGTTTAACTATGCTTACCATAGCCTATTCTTCAGGCACATGCAATTTTCCATTTTCAATAGATTGCACTGGCTTTCCCATATACAGCATCATAAATTGTCTTACAGCTACAAAGCTTTTAGAATGAACAGCACCCTCCCATGATGATATCTTTCTGAAGTACATGTGTATCAGTTATTTTCATTGACCATATATGTTTACCTTAAATGACTGTTAGGTAAGATGTTGTGCTGGAAATTTCCTTTGTAGAATAGCTTTCAGTTTTTAAAATTAGAGGTAGGAATCAATGGAATTCTGAATAACAAGCTCTAAAGTCGTACTGATTACTTAGAATGTATTTAATATATACTTATTGATTGAATATATACCAATAATCATATTTGTATATTGAGACTGCCTGCGATTCAAAAGTGATAAAGAAGAAAACATTTTAGAGTTAATTCTAGAGACACTCTTTATCTATATACACAGAGAGAGAGAATTGTGGCTGAAGAACATGCACCTATAGCATATTTCCATAGGACTCTTAAGAGAGAACTAACTTGAAAATTACCATTGGATTTTCAGACAGTGACACAGTCTAAGCGTGTCAGTCTTTTGTATTTGTTTTGTTAGTTTATTTTCTAATTAATTACTTCCTGGGGGGAAGCTTTAGGAGTACTTTCAGTTACAGAACCCAAATGAGGTTCATAAACAGAAGACATGATGCAACCTGAAACCTTGCTGAGACGCTTACAGCTCATCTCTGTAACCTGGTATCCTTTCAATGTGTAGGAACAGTGACCTTTTTTTAACCTTAATGACACTTTTGCCTTGAAAAGCTGTTATAAATAGCAGAGCCAAAGAGGAAGTATTATAATATTCAGTTTGGGGGAATTTTGAGTGTCGTTATCTCCCTGAGCAGTAACCATGAGCAAATTATCACAGACATTGTCTCTTTTAAATGGAAAGATGAACCAAATGTATTAGCACCTGAGCGGGACTGGGAATACGTGGGAAACGTAATCATAAAACAGCAATTGCTGGGCTGCAGCACGGCCGCCCAAGACCCTCTGTTCAGCAGAGGTCTTGGTGTTGTCAGCACCTGCTATCTGCCTGGGGATTCAGCTGCCTAGGCTGAGATCATCTTTGCAAGTGGATGCAAAGCTTTGCCCTTGAAGATTTTTGTGTCCTTCCCTCCACTATAACCAAGAGAATTTAGATGAGATTTTCTAAATATAGAATGCATTCCGGAGGCTGAAGAAACTATATGCATTTTTTTTAATTAATAGAGTATTTTTTAATCCATTTTAAGTTTACAAGAAAATTGAACGGAAAGTAGAGAGTTTCCATATACTCCTTCAACATTCCCCGCCCCTCGGTTTCCCTATTATTATCATCTTGCATTAGTGTGGTTCATTTGTTAAAATTGATGAGCCAATATTAATACATTATTATTATTAATATTAACTAAAGTCTATAATTTACATTGTTTCCCTCTTTGTGTTGTACATTTTATGGATTTTGACAAATGTATAATGACTTGTATCCACCATTACAGTACCAGAATAATTTCACTACCCTAAAAATTCCCTGTGCTCTGCTTATCCATCCCTCCTTCCCTTCCCTGGAACCCCTGGCAACCACTGATCTTTTTACTGTCTCCATAGTTTTGCCTTTTCTATAATGTCATATAGTTGGAATATGTATGTATGTATGTAGCCTTTTCACATTGGCTTCTTTGACTTAGCAATATGCATTTAAGTTTCCTCCGTATCTTTTCATGGCTTGATAGCTCATTTCTTTTTATTGCTGAATATATTCCATTATTTGGATGTACCACAATTGGTTTACCCATTTACCTACTTAAGGACATCTTGGTTGCTTCCAAATTTTGACAATTATGAATAAAAATGCTATAACATTCATGTACAGGTTTTTCTGTGAACTTAAATTTTCAACTCACTTAAAAGTTATAATTGTGAAAAGTATTTTTGATAGAGAGGAAAGACACAGGTTTTGAAGTTAGAAAAACTTGATTTGAATCCCAACCTTTCCATTTTATTCATCCAATAAATTTTTCTTGGTAGTCTATTATCTGTACTGTGCTAGGTGTTTGAAATGTGCAGATAATTGCTACTCTGCCTGTTATCTGAATGCCTTGTCTACATTATACCCCTGGTTCCTTATCCGAAAGATACCTGCCTCCTCAGTTTCTTGCAGTTTTCTATGTTATTTTGAAAATTAGATGAGCTATCATGGACAGGGCTTGGTGTATTTCCTGGCAATAAATGCTCAATTGCTATATAACATTCCATTGAGAGAGAAGTGATCAAATATGTTAGTTTATTTTCTATCTAGACCCTCCAATCTATAAGTTTTTTTAACAGTTAAGTCCAAAACATTTACTACTTTTCAAACAATATTCCTAAATTAGCCACCATTTAAGATGAAATAAGAACATGTAGTCATTTTCTGTGTATGTAATAGTAGTGAGAATTGGAGTTGAGTGGAGAATAATTTTGAGCTCTGGCTCCACCACATACTGGCTTGGTGATACTGAAAGTCTCTTGGCTTTTCAGGGTGAACACTGTCATATCAGTAAAATGAAGTATAATAATATTTGTTCACTATACAGGTTTATTTGCTCATCATACAGGGATTTTGTGAGACTCAAATGCAAAAATGTACAATGTATATAAAAGAATATTGCAAACTTTATTATAAATCACCATAAAATGTCCATTATTATTATTATTATTGCTCTAGTGTATTTTTTATTTTTAATTTAGCTAACCCCTTACTAAATCAACGTGTAATTTTTTTCACCACACCCATATTGGAATCCCAATTTTCTGGAATCTGATATTGTACTAATGTCAGAGGGTCAATAAGTTAAGTTCTGCCTACTCTGCCCCCTGTGTTAGTCAGGAGCCTCTGAGAAGCAGATGCCAAAGCAAATTAAGCATGCAAGGACTGTATTGGGGGACACCTATGTGAGAAAAAAATGAAGAGGGAGCTGTTGGGCTGGGGGAATCATCAGACTGCAATGTAAATCTGACCCCAAGGGAAAGAAGATTGGGTGGACACATCCTAGATTGTCATGCAGTCCAAGGAAGGTTCATCAGGAAATCGGGGAATCCTTGACCATAGCCAGCCCTCAGAGAAGTCCCTTGCTGCACTCAGGCATGAGTGAGAACAGCTCCTGGAAAGTGTGGCCTTAGCACAAACTTGGTGGTGGATATTAGAGTGCAGCAGTTGGGGTCCCTGGAACGTTATATTCCCTGCAGTTGGGGGTCTATGAGGTACATTTGCATGTCCATCACACCTCACATTTTTTCCCTTGAATGATAAAGAAGAGGAAGTATTTGTTTAGTCGATGCTTAAATAAGGATGTAAAGATGTGAAGCAGAGCAGGTGAGATGTGGTGTGAACTGTAGCAAGCATGGAAAACCAACTGATCGCAGGCACTTTCTCAGGAGGGGTGTTCATGTGTAGAATTTAATAGCCCTGTCCACATGCTTCTATAGTCCACATGTGACTGCAGTCTACAGAAGAGCCGTGTTTCTGCTGTAAGAACTTGTTTTCCTTATCCAGTTGTTTGGGTTTTTTTTGCCCACCTTGTCCACGACAGCTAGTCTTCCAAAAATTCTTCTGTGGTGCATTAAACCATTTCCTAAGTTACAGCATAAATATGGCACATCTTAGAATTATGATTGGCCTCTGGGGCTATAAGATGAAGCTTTCAGAATTAAAATCTTTGTGAGAGTAAGGGAAAGTTTCAAAGCTGGAGGCAACTTCAGGTACAGATTTCACAAGATCTTTAAAACATTCTGACACCCTTAGAAATGATAAAACTACCTTTCAATACAGCTTCCTATATTTCTCATCTCTACTCATTGCCTTCCTAAATTATCTTGTTCTCTTTCCCACTTTTCCTCCCACTCATCAATTAAGAATAATGACTGTCAGAGAAAATGGCATATATGAAAAGTTATTGTTAATATTAATAGATGACAGTATTGTCTCTCTAAGTTTGTGCATACCAGAGTTACTTTATTGAGCTCCCACTGTGGACAAGCTACAGTGGGTGTTGTTTTCCATGCTTACTTGGTCTTTGAGGTCCTGAATGAGATCTCTTAAGGCTGGAAGATGATTTCAATTTCATATAACAAATTATGCTGATTTCCTAAGTGTGTGCAACTCTTTGTTTTATTTTTAGATTGTATCTTTCCTACGGTTTTAATCTCTTTCAAAAAATTATCTTGGACAAATGTTTTTATTTCTTCTTCCTCCTCAAAACTAGAATACTAGATTTTATAGTAAGCCGAGTTTAGTTCTTAAAGAAAGGGAAAATGCCATAGAAAGCCATCATTTTCTTCCTATGACCTTAACTTATATTACAACCCCTCTGGGGAGTTTTCAATTAAAAGCATGGAATTTACACAAATCTAGGTCTCGGAAATCAGCCAGCAATCTGCACCGAATATGTGGGAAAACCTATTCAATGGCTTTTTAACCTTTATTACTTACCATGTTTGATTGTACAGATCTATATCCTCAGGAGATCCAGGCAATGCTAATTGGGATTCATGTGAAGAAAAGAGCAAAAATCTATTTCAACCTCTGTAAACATTTTTGGTACCTAGTTAGATACTTAATGTGGAATATACCAGTACGAGCAGACTGGGCGAGATCACTCAGCCAGTCCAGAAGCAAACGTTTACTACTCAGCTCATTCAGTAACCTCACAATTCACTTGCTATGCTTGGTAGTTCACTATGTCGGTAAAATAAAATTCTCTAGTGCTGCTGAATGTTACTGTAAATGCTCAAGCAATACAATTAGCACAAGCCGTCATTAACAGAAGTTCTCTCTGAAAACAATGATGATCTCATTGGCTGAAAGTGCTTGTGATACAAGTTTTCTAAGGCATTTGAGGAATATTAAAGCTATTAGGAATTTGTTGTTTGGAACGTTGGGAGTGTTATCAAGGACGGCTTTGATTTTCTCAAATCAAGAGGTCTTTTTGTTGTCATGGCATTAAATTATTTGCAGAAAACAAATTTAATAATGCCACAATAACTATGAACTCTTTCTGAAGACAGACTCTAGTCTCAATTCCAGAAGTTTCCATTACTTCAGATGATGCAATTAAGGTCTTTTGTATTGTGTCTGCTTTCCTGTCGACAGTATTTTCATGAATACAGTACAGTTATTGTTCTTGCTAAAATAACTGAATTGTGTTCGCAATTTCACTACAACTTACATGGCAAAATGCAGAGGAAAATGTAACTTTTCACCATTCAAATAGAACTGATACTCTTAAATAGTTAAACCTGGACCTTCATGCTGAGAAAATGTTGAAAGCAGTGGAGCATAAATGTGTTCATCTTTCCTGTGCATTATTTTAACCCGGGGGAAGGTTCAAATGTTGGTTTCTTCCACCTCACTCCTTAGTTGAGCTGGTTCCCAAATGAAGTGTTCAGGATCTGGATACAGAAAATGCAAGAAGTAATGCAGGACACTGACTTGGGGGAGGGGAGCAGAAGGAAAAATAGTATTTACTGGTTATTTTCATTGTATTGACTAACTGTCTGACTGGAGGACTCTTCTTATATGAGCATCTTAAAGACACAGCATCAAGTTCTAAATAATTAGAAGTGTGATAATAGAGAATAGTCAACTTTATGGACATCAAGTAACATAAATTATTAATTACGTACATGTTTTTAATTTTTGTAATGAACAAACTATATAGTATAAAGGAAAATAGGCTTAAACATTCTCCTGTTTAGTCTCCTTCACTATGGAAATCTATTTTAAAATAAAATAAAGACATTATTTCGGTATACAAAATTTAAAATTAGGGGTACAATGTGTGGGGATACAAACCTCCCCCACACATAGAGCAGGAAGCGTTTTATGTAAGTTTGTCCCCAAGAAGGGACATGCAGTGTTCTGGCATGCTGGCACAGACCCCACAGCCTGGTCACTGAGGAAGGATGACTTGGAAACAGAGGCTGGTTGTGGGACAAATGTGTGGGATCCCAGTTTCATCGCCAGAACAAAGAATGTGAGGAGGGTTGCCAGAGAAAGTCTGCTGCTTTTAGTGACATTTCAAATGTAAGTCTAGATCTCTGCGCTGTTTTCCACATATGCTATATTCCATTAAAAAGCTTTTTAAAGCAAAAATAGCTTTTCGGGGAACACTTTCAAGATACTGATTTCTAATCACCACAGTGCCCCTCGTCCCCACCTTGCTGGATTCCCTAGAACTTCAAAGAATAGTATATGGTTTTCTGGAAGGTGAAATGCAGAGAGAAGGATATGGGCTGTAGGACATGGAGTTAGAGCGTGCGTTTCAATACAGTTCAGGGGAGCTCCTGTGCCCCGTTATTGTGGGGCTCCTGCAACCTTCACGGCGCTGCAACGAACTTCGAAATGGGTAAAATGTGGGCTTTTCCTTCAGATAGCTTGCAGCATAGTGGAGGAATTAAACTGATAATTTTCTCTTTTTTGAAAAGAAATGAAACTTTTCAATACGTGGATAAATATCTATGACTAGAATTTGAACTCCATGAGAGCATTTTTTAAAATTTTATCATTGATGCATGACCCACCCTAGAATAGAGATTGGCGTCGAGAAGGTACTCAGTAGTCAATGAACGAATGAATGATAAAAAATTACAAATACTGAAATATAGAGAGAAAAAGAGAAAATCAGTATATTTGAATCTCACCTCTTTTCAATGGGTTCATGTAGAACATTGCGTGGATGTACGCTTTATCTTATTACTCCTGTATTAGTGAACATGTAGGTCCCTCCAGCTTTTCGGTATTTGAATATGCTGTATTATCTTTGTATAAATTGTGCACATGTGCAAAAACTTTTGTAGGATAGATTCCCAGTGGTTGAATTACTGGATCAAAGGGTATTAGCATTTTAGAACTTTGATAGATACCATCAAATTGTGCTTCCATAAATTCTATTCAATTTAGAATGAACTTTAAACATTGTGTCTTTTATTCAAGGTTACCTTTGACAATCTGATGAAAGCTTTGAATTCACTTTCTATAAAAACAAATGTTTCAGTTTACCAGTTCGGGGATTTTTTTTTAAATAATTTTAGAGGATTCATAGATGCCCTAAAGTTCTTTCATGGATCCCAAGTTAAAAATTTCTAACACAGTCTAATCTGTACATTTGCTGATTTACAATTCATGAGGCCTCTCAGAAAATAAAAATAAGGATCCGCAACTTAAATCAAATCAGTTGCTTTTAAATCATTTCTAAATAAAATATTTGCTTTTATTTTAAAAGTGGCCCCAAAATGAATCCAAATGCTAATGTTGATGATGAAAGTAAAGAAATCCAACAGTTTATTGCATTTTATTAGGGAAATTTTGTGTGCGTTTATGAATTTGGGAAAACTGCCAGTCTTAGGACATGTTCCTTATGAAGATCAAAGATCTGCTCCGTGGAAATTGCTATAATAAAAAATGGAGTTTGCCTAAGAGAAAAAACCAAGTGTCACCCAGTGCCTCTGCACAGTCCCTGGCTATGACATGATGGTGAAGTAGTTCTTATCTTCCCACAATAGGAACCTTTATTCAGCGCTCAGGTCAGATGAAATTTCCTCCAAGGAGCCTTTACCGATATCCTCAAGCTCACTGCTGGGATTCCTTTTTCTGCATTCCCACAGCACTTGGTTTACCTATTAAGCAGCTCATGTGAATTCCGTCATGTTCCTTGAGGAATATATTTCCCCCAAGAAGAACATTTAGCACTTTGCCTGTAGTAGGTGTTCAACAAATGCTTGATGCATGGTTGAATGTATGAATAGATGATTTTTGAGATAGGCCTTAAAGGGTATGTAGGAATTCAGCCAGGGCAGATGGGCCCAAGGAACAATAATAAAAATGAAGCAGAGATGGGGCAAATCCTAAACTAATTGGGAAGAATTGTGTCATCCAGTCTCATAGATCATTCTATGCTTATAGTATAATGAACTTGCAGGCAATGGTAAGTTGAGAAGATATTTTTCAGAGCAGTAATGCAAGCACTGATACTGTATTTTTTTAAATTGTATTATTTTTGTAGATCTCCTTTCTAAGACATAATATGGATTATTATGTTGACCTGTAGTTTACTAAAAAGGTAAATCTTTTGAGCATTATAATATACTAAACTTGGAAGTAAAGAGCACATATCTTAAAACATATTTCTGGGTATCAGCAGTATTTTATAATTTGGTAAGATGGTCCTCTTCTCTCTGAATGATATTTCACAGTGGCCTAACCATTTATCTAAAAGACATAATGTAATGCATTTATAGAATTGTAGGAACTGGTGAGAGAAAGAGAAAGGAAGAATTACTCTTTTTCTTATTTATAGGCATTACACAATTATACCTTCATTACAGTATATGACACTTGTGAAAGGCAGTGCAGAAAGTGAATTTTGAACGAATGTATCACTGCTTCAGATTCAGCAAAGACCCAGCATGGCCCCCAAGTACCCAGGTTTGTTGAAGGGAAATTGAAAAAGAGGGCAGAAAAACCATTTTCTCCATTTCTCAAAATAACGTTTGATTCCCTCAGATGTGTTCTCCCATCTGCCATTCATTCCAAATTACTTGGGAATTACAAAACTTTGTATTGCGCGTGCACACACACACATACATACATACAAATCTTACTTGTATGTCACATGACCTTGACAAAAATCTTACACTCTTCTTTAATGCAATAAAGTATAGGAGGAATTATGAGATAAGATAACTTTGTATCATGGAATCATAAAATCACAGGTTTGGAAGACACTTAAAGGCACCTACTTCACCCTCTCTCACTATGATATTTTATCATATTAAATAAAATATATGTGATATGTATAGTTTAGAAAGAATATATAGTATGTATAATTTGTGCTTGTGGTACATAAAGGAGATTTGCTAAACAGAGTATTTTTTTAAATTTCTGTAAAGAAATTGGATCTCAAATTTCTGGAGTCAAGGACCAATCTCCCTATTATAGTTTAATATAATGTAAGATGTTTCTGTGAGGAAAACAAATTTGAGAGTAACCCAGTGTTTTCATGTGCTGTTTCTGCCTCCGTCCCTCCATTCCTCTTCAGTAGTTATTTAGTCCTACGCTAAGATTCTGTTTTACAACAATGATCCCTTTATTGGAAACCACAGTTTTACTGAATGAAAGGAAGCAGTAGCTGAAGGTCTAAACTAGTGATTCTCTACTAGATGGGAGACTGGGGGGCAATTTTACCTCCCAGGGGACATTTGTCATGACTGGGGATTTCTTGTTATCATAAGTGAGGGGAGGGTACTACTGACATCCATTGGGCAGAAGCAAGGACGTTGCTAAACATCCTATAATACACAGGGCAGTCCCCGTGATGAAGATTTGTTCAGCCCAAAATGTCAATAGTAATGAGGTTGAGAAACACTGCTATAAAATGATATTACAAAATATTGGCATATTTAATTACAGTTGTGTGTATCTTAATTCATTAATATAGCAAATTGGGACACTAGCATGTTTATTTGTCAAAATCAGTCAAATAAATATGAAAGTAATTTCTAAGGATAACTTTCTCATTTCTACCTACTTCCTCCTCAACAATTCATCTGCACAAATAAATTTCTCTAAAGTTTCTGTAGAACTGGGCTTTAGTCCTCTGAGCCAAATGTAATTGTGATTAACAGAACTATGACACCTAACAGAACTACAGAGTCAAAATGCTTTTAACAATGATGATGCTATTAAAGTATCAGTGCAATAAAAATAATTAACCACGCTAAACTGCAGCATGTAAAAACAGACTCTGTTTTATTTCTCATCCTATTTTCTATATTATTTTCTATTCCTCTGCTTGAACTGTGGTAGCAGATTCTGAATTTTAAGCTACCTCAACTCAAATGTCTATGTGTCAGCAATACAAAGAGGATGATTACTTTGAACTTGATAGTCTTTAAGAATGTTTGTATGGAGGGGCCGGCCCGTGGCGCAGCGGTTTAGTCCGCGCTTGGCAGCCTGGGGTTCGCTGGTTCGGATCCCAGGCGCCCGCCGACGCACTGCCTGTCAGTCATGCTGTGGCGGCGTCCCATATAAAGTGGAGGAAGATGGGCACGATGTTAGCCCAGAGCCAGTCTTCCTCAGCAAAAAGAGGAGGATTAGCAATGGATGTTAGCTCAGGGCTGGTCTTCCTCACCAAAAAAAAAAAAAAAAAAAGAATGTTTGTATGGAAAAAGTGTATCTCACTATTATGGCCAAAACTATTACATTTTTATTAGTTCCATTAGAAATGAAAAGTGTTCACCTAACTTCAAAATTTTACCAGAGTTTGCTTCAGTGCCTCCTTAAATTATTTGCTATACAAAGCACATCAGTATAGCTGTCTTCTGTTTTACGATCACTGTCCTGAGGTTACGTATGTTGGAATTATTTAGTCAAGATATTTTTCTTTTGCTGTGCTTTTCCCATTGTATTTTTGCTGAATTTTCCTATGGAGCCTTTCTAGTTCATTTGTTCTTTATCTTTAGTTAATAACACTTCATAAAAAATGCTTAAATAATTACACACTGCCCCTCAAGTATAACACATTTTTATATTTTATTTTACCTCAAGCCATTTTGAGAGCAACAGTAATATTAATAATTCATAACAACACCTTAAATTTATAGAACACATTTAATCCAGAAGGTTTCTAGCCCAGTTTAAATTGTCTTAGAACATATGCACACACACATAGATGTAATATGGACCACACAGAAATACACACACCTGTGGACACACACATTCCTTCTATGTTTTATATTTAGCATCTTTGGGGAAGGACGTCATAGACTTTCTATATTTGCAATACTGTCCAATAATCTCTAGGCTACAAAATCATGAATAATTTAACCAACTAATATAACAGGGCAAAAATTGCAGGGGAATTCTAGTAGGCTAAATTCAATTCAGACTTGGCATTTCAAAGATAAAATCTCTTGTTTCTGTTAAAAGTGTAAACAGAACCATGTGTGTTGACAGGTACTTGGGGTCTCACTGGCACTTCATCTCAAAGACTGAGACGTCTCGTCTCTAGAAATCAGGATGCTAATTCATCATCACGTCACAGTTGTCTTTGTAGCCACTCATCCCTAGGGGTTCATCCCTCACAGGTTCAGCCATTAGTCTTTCTGTCAGGTGAACCTGGGGGTCAGTATACTCTCACCGGAAGAGAAAAGTTGATGATTATAGAAAACTTGAAAATTATTCCTAAAATCATCACTATCGTGGCTCCTAATGCCATCCAACTTTACTTTCATTCATGCTGCCCCCAGTCTGTGGACCAGTGCTTTGTCTGTAACTGTTGGCCTTTTCCCTCCTGTCCTCCTCGTCGTGTGTCTTCTTCCTCTTATATTGTCATGCTCTAAAGTGTCCTGTCCTGGCTAATTTTGAATATCAAGCTGTCATTAAAAGGTCCAACCCAGGAACCTTCAAGTACTTTTAAAAACAGCTCTTTGCTTTGTGGCCATCACAAGTAAGGAAAAAGGCATTGCATGGTATCATTCACAAATCACACAGCACAAATAATCCTTGATTTCTCTTGAAAGGGAAAAGAGGAATGTTCTCTCCTATAATTTCATCTATGAACTCTTATAAAAATGTTTGCTTTGTATTTGTTTCTCATCAAAACAGAGAGTGCCATCTATGCACAAATCCATGTCCCCTGCACACTGAAGACAATATATGACAGCCTTTACAGTATGTGGTAAAAATAAGAATTCTCAAAGTTCCAATTTTATCAGCTCCTCCCTGATTTCAAAGACCCTAATTAGATAACCAAAATGGAAAGGACTCCACAACATTCAAATGGGAAGTCATCTTATTAGATGCCCATTCAATGCTAGGCATGGTTCCTAGGGACACAAAGATTAAAAAGAGATGGCCCCTTCCCTGTTATAATGCACTTTCATGACACTAAGACACTTATACTTGAAATCCATACAGCTTAAAATCTATTGTAAAATTGGGGTATACATAGCACATTAAAGTTCTGTAAGGAAGAGAAAAGAAAAATGGTCTGTAAGAAAGAGAAACCATTAAATATTTTAGAAAAGGGGTTTCCATATTTTCCTGAACCTGGCAAAGGATTCACCTCATTTGTGCCTAAGCTCTGTAGACTGTTTCCATTCCTTGACCCACCATGGGATCACTGTCAGTTGTCAAAAGAAGGTGTGTTTTATAGTGATGGGAGATAATTAGAGGTGCATGTTCTGCCATAATTTAAGATACAGTTCCACATCACCTTGGAGTTATTGTATATTCAAGTGCCTTGCTATATACTGATGAAAAAACAAAATATTAAATCACAAAATGGTTTCCGTGGCTTGGCAGACCTGCCCCTATGTAGGGCATAAACGGATCTTAAAGTACACAGTGGAAGTTCTACATTTGAGAGCCACATTGTAGAAACAAGTGCTGTATTGTGAAATAAGGCAATTTCTTAACTGTCATTAGTTTGTATGTCTGTAACCACGTCAAAACCTTCATAATTTGTATTTTAACAAAGCTGAAGAGACCATTTCTTCGTTTACAGTCTTAAGCTTTTTAATGGTTTGAAGTAAAAATGAATTAAAGTTAACAGTGTGGGGAGCGCTAAACAATTAAAAAATTATTGAGGTAATTTTTTATTATAAAATTGAATACATAGCAAACAATTTTAGTAAATCTCGTCTCAAATGGCCAGTGAGTAACACATTCTCATGGCTTGTATTTTGTGTTCTTTATCTTGACAATGTTAAAAATGCTAGAAATTAGTCGTCGTGTGGCATATTTACATGATATTTGTGTTCTTTGTAATGTCTTTGTTCACTGGGGCAAAATTGCTTTAAAGGGAAGTAGTCTCCTCAATTGACAGAATTTTTAAATGGGAATTTTATTCCCTTTTCTTCTTTACTAACCTTCATGACTTTTTATCCCTGTATGAAATTTTTGTATGCGTTGTGATTGATGGGTAACAGGGAAAGATGGACTCCACCCTGTCCTGCTTCCTCAGACAGTCCGGAGATGGTCTTATTTATGTGTTGTGGATCCCCTTAGCTTTGCGCTTTAGCACCACCTGGTGGACAAAATATCATTTGTTTTTTTTTTTCTCTACACTTACAAGTTACCCTGTCAAATTCTATATCCAATTATGACATATCTTAATAGATATTTAGTTGTAAAAGTACTTAATCTTAAAGATCACTCTAAACAAAATAAGGTAAAAAAATCTGAGATGTTTCCTGAGTAATATTGCCAAGTTAAATGCCTGAGTTTTTTAAAACTTCATGAATATATACAGATTTGAATAGTATATTATATATATATGCAAAAATTGTGGGCGTTTTGACAACTTAATTATCTATCGTTTACATTTTTTTCTCAGTAAAGAATTAAATAACACCAGTTTTCTGTACCTTAGTAGCAAACTATGGTTTTATAGTTAGATTATCTACCAAAAATGCAGGGTAATCACTTTGTAAACAACACTTTATGAAGAATTTTCATAGCATAAATTCTTACCATGTTAATATTTTATTTAAAATTACAACTAGTATTTTAACCATTACTACTATGAAATAAGCCATTTGCATGCCCATTTTCCCCCTTATAATTAAACTTCAGTTGTAGTCTTATATTTATTAGTTCTTTAGTAGTTTTTAAAATTTTTGAGAAGGTAAATTTGACAGTATTTTCAAATGAATGTTTCAAATGAAACAAATATGTTTAAAGCTAGATTTGAGAATTTTAAGCAAGTTAATCTTTGTATAGTCCCGCACATCTATGAAATATGGTGAAAATTTTTCCTATGAACACCCTTAGATTCCACTATGCTCCTTTGGAATACACTACTTCCTATTCCCTGGTAAAATTGGGGGTCTATAAATTTGAATTGTGTGACATTCAAAGGCTTATTAGCTAAATAAGAACTGTTGATATTGAAATAGGAAGTATATTCTAGCTTAGTACTTTTTGTATGTCATTGAAGACAAAATTATAATGGATAATCTTCACTAAGACATGCACCTTAAACTGAAGTTTGTTTATTTTGTTACTTCAAGAGAACACTTAAAATCTCCTCTCTCTCTTTTTCCTTTTTTCTAAAGGCCTTGGATGGGATACTGTAAATGCAGCCTATGGAGACACTATTATCATGCCTTGCCGACTCAGTGTACCTCAGAATCTCATGTTTGGCAAATGGAAATATGTAAGTGTGACCTACCTTGGACTTGGTTAATTGCCTCTAGTTTTTGAAATAAAATTCCTTTTGTGAATAAATGTGAATTTCAGGCTAACATAATGGCAATATTCAACTGTAGATACAAATATAGGAAGGTAGAATTAATGTGTTGAATATTTCAAAAGAAAAATTCCTAAGTCTTTCTTACATAACAAATGCTATTTTAAAATAAAGCCAATAAACATGTGATTGTTTGATCATATTAGTCTGAAAGATTCAACCTTAAGTGTTAGGGGCAGAGGAAAAGGCAGAGTTCCAGAATAAACTCAGTAGAGTACAAGATAGAGCTTGGCGGGAAATGGCAGCCCTTCTCCACGTACTCATGTTCTGTTTGGTGTGGCTATTGCAGAGCCGAGATACACCAGTAGCCAGAGGACCCAAATATTCACTGGGAATTAGTCATCAGCATTAGAATCTTGTTTCTAGTATTTTGTCTTAGAACTGTGTGGATGTGCTAGGTCCTTTATAAACTTAACGTTGTTGATTTTATCCATTTCTTGCAGATAGCAAATGCATATTTTCTCAGGTGTTGAGGTACAGATGGGTCTGGAAATGGAGGGTAGATATCCTGGTAGGTGGATGTGGAGTGGCTCGGTAACTTCGAGTGATAAAATATGTCTATTTAATTACCCAAACCAACAAGAGGTGCCTGTGTGGCACAGTTTCCCAGTGTGGATCACATGAGACTCACAGTTTGCTAGCTTCAAGGAGATAAGTGTTCCCTTGAACAGAATGGCAGATTCTCCCCAGCTCCTTGACGTGTTAAAAGGTATTTGAATAGGAAAAGGATTTGATGGTCAAGTAATTTTCAAAAAGTTTCTTTACTGCAACACTTCTCAGAGCCTTTCGTATACTAAAATGCGGTATGAATTGTCTGAGTCTGATTTGTTTCTTAGACGTATTTAACCACACACTTTCCCCCTCAAATGTCTTCAGGAACAAACATTAGGCAGAACACACTTTGGGAAATGTGCTTCAGGCTGCACTCAGAGGTGGTAAGACACAGTCTTTTAAAACATGGCTTCTGAAGTGAGACCAACCTGTTCTACCATATATTAGCTGTGGGATTCTGGACAAGTGAATTAATCCACATTTTCTCATCTATAAAATGAGATGATAAAAATAATCTTCCTTATAGTGTGCAAGGGTTCCTTGAAGTAAATCATATTAGAATACTTACCTAGTGCTTGGCACACGGTAATTGCATGACAAATGTTAGCTGTTATGACCATGGGGCCGGGAACCTCTAAGCACACTGTGCTTATGGGAGGGGCAAGCGAATGGAGAGAGGTGGGTGAGGCGACATAGCACCTCTCGGTACTCTCCTCCTGTGATCCAGCTCGGGTTGGGTAATTTCAAACTATTTCTGGATACCTATAAAAGTGGAAATGTGAAGTTAAGGCCTGTGAGAATAAAGTCTATTCACATCCCTAAAATTCCAGGGATCTGGGAGACTACCACATAATTCACCTGTCGAGTCGAACTGACTGCCAGAATTAATGGAAGACAGATGGTGAGAAATTTCTGTGATCACAGATACTTCTGATCATAACCCAAGGAACAATTTTCACTTAAACTGAACTGGCACAATGGTAGTGGAAACAAACAATAATGGCAATTTTCAAATTGTTAATTAAGCAAAAAGCTTCAGCAATAAACTGATGAGATACATTTGAAGTACCATGTCCTGTATTGATTTGCAGACAGAGTCTGCAAGCTCTAATTTAATATAACCTGAAGACAAATGGTGTGTTTGGAAAGAGTGAAAGGGGAAAACATAGAGAAAGATGGATTAGTTACTCCCCTACTGCATGGTGATCTCACTGTGAATGGAGGCCCCTGCTCTCTGTACTCCCTCCACACCCCACTCCCACCACCTCTTCATGAGCACCTGCCTCGGGGCCTTGTACAGAAGAGGCATCTAACCACCATCAAGAGTGGTCCAGTGCTATCATAATGGAGCCGGGCGGCGGAGCTCCAATCTTGGCTCTGCTGAGACACACTAGCTGGGCCCTTGGACAAGTTATTTAACCAGCCTCTGCCTCCATTGTCTAATCTGTAGATGGAGCTAATAATAGAACTCTAACCTACAGGGTTGTTGTGAGTATTGAATCAATTAATGCATGGAAAGCCCAAAGAAAGTACGTGGGATTTAGTTAAGTGCTCAAAATCTAACTATTATTTATTGTATAGGTGAATGAATACAGAAATTTAAGGTACTGGTCTAACATATTTCTCTTAATGAAGGAATGATTTAGGGCAAGGATTTGCGTTATAAACCTGTGACAAAATTAAAAGATTTAAGGAGAATTTTGTTGATGTATTCAGATATTCAACCAACTGAAACTTTTGGACTCCAAGATTAGCTTTGTAATTGTCTTAGCTTGGGCTGCTGTAAGAAAATACCATAGACTGGGGGTCTGATACAACAGGTACTTATTTCTCACAGTCCTAGAGTCTTGCAAGTCCAGATCAAGATGCTGGCAGATGCTCGGTGAGGGTCCTGCACCTGATGTGTGGACAGCTGCCGTTTTGCTTTCTGCTCATATGACCTCTTCTCTGTGCTCTCATGGAGAGAGAGAGCTCTCCTGTCTCCTCCTCTTCTTCTAAGGCACTGCTCCCACCATGAGGACACCCTCCTCATCACCTCATGTAAACCTAATTACTTCTCAAAGGCTCATCTCTAAATACCAACACACTGGGGGTTAGGGCTTTGACATATGAATTGGGTAGGAACATAAACTTTTAGTGTAAAACAGTAATAAATATTAATAATTTTTAAAATGTAACTCCTCATAGCACCTTGAAATTTGCCAGGCACTTTAAAATGTTTTATCATATTTTATTTTCTCAAAGGCCTTGTGAGGTAAGTAGAGGAGGGATAGGCTAAACCATATAAAATTGACATTTTGATTATGTAAAAACAATAAAATGCAGGCAAATCCAAACTATCTTATGACTTAGAGCTCTAAGCTTTCTATGTATATGTGTGTGTATTCCACACACGTGTGCGCATGCACACACACACTATTTTAGATTAAATTGCTTCTTAGAGAATTTTGTTGGGAGCAGAGGAAGAACTAAATGATATGTCTCAGTGCTCTTGGTATAATTGTTTATGCCAGATTATATTTTATTTTCATAATAAGTTTCTATATGAAAGCCCTTTGAGCTAAGTTGTATGACTCAGATAGCAAAACTATGGATTTTAGTAATTAATTTGATTCTGTTGCTTAATTGCCATGATTGTTTCACAAGGGCACATGCTGTTCCTCCATGAAGACTCATTAAACTATGTTATGTGTAAAGGTCAGCTGTGACAGTTTTGGCCGAAACTGAAAGGTGTGGACATTTAAAGTATGTGAATTAAAGTAATGAATATGCAAAAGATAATTGCCCAGGATTTCTAAATGAGTGTTTGCAGCCCAAGTGTACGCTTACTGTGATGGTTAGCTGAATATCATTTTGTACATTTGGATGTTTGTTTTCATCTATTTTTTTCTTTTACATTAGACATAAGGCCAGCCCTTGTCAGTTTCAAAACAGTCACTAATTCTGTCCTCCAGACGCAGGAAAAGCTCAGATTCCTGGAGCTTTCTCCTTTCGTTTTCCCATATTTAAACTGATACCTGTGAAAGAACTCACAGCTTCTCCTCTTATGAAAAGTTATTTTCCAAACCAAAGATTTATGTGAGGCTTGTATCCAAAATTCTTCTTCTTGGACAGAACTATAAATACTGGGGGAAGAATATAGCCAAGGAAATTTTGTTATTCTGGATGTAATCCTGAAACATCTGAATACGCTTGTTTTTTAAAATCTATTGTTATTTTAATTTTTAGGAAAAGCCCGATGGCTCTCCAGTATTTATTGCCTTCAGGTCCTCTACAAAGAAAAGTGTGCAGTACGACGATGTTCCAGAATACAAAGACAGACTGAGCCTCTCAGAAAACTATACTTTGTCTATCAGTAACGCGAGGATTAGTGACGAGAAGAGATTTGTGTGCATGCTGGTCACCGAGGACAACGTGTTTGAGGCGCCCACGATAGTCAAGGTGTTCAGTAAGTATCTGCAGTTTAACCTCTAAGTGGGACTGATGGCTGGGACTAGAAAATGTTCTTTAGAAAGAAGACTGAACCTTCTGGAGTGTCTCCAGAGCAGACAACTATGTAAGAGGACTTCTCTAGCAATCTTCGTTCTGCCCACGTGTGCTGTCAGCGAGGAAAACAAAACACCTGAAATTCAAATAGGAGTTTCGCAGTGAGAAGTTAGAAGAATATTCTCTGTTGTTTTGTTAGGTGAAATTCCCTGTGATATGAAGTACTACTAAGTGAAAACTGGCGCATGGTCTTTAACTTTCACTGACATGTACAAATAAATGTTTTGTGATATATACATAGATACATGATACATACACAATCATGCATATCACGCATACGTGTATATGTATTAGGCTGAACCATATGAAACTGACATTTTGATATATAGAAACAATAAAATGTGGGCAAATCCAAACTATCTTATGACTTAGAGCTCTAAGCTTTCTATGTATATGTGTGTGTATTCCGCACATGCACACACGTACATATATCCTGATCTTTAATGCTTGTTGATTTACTTTTTTGAAGTGTTCAGTTGGTTTAGAAAATTGCCCTCCAATAAAGAAGTTCACCAGCCCTGAATGTGTATGTGGAATACGCCAAGGGGAAAAAGTGCAGTAGAGCTGGCAGAAGAGAAGTTTGTAGAAGAAACTTGGAGTAATTCCTGTAGTCGTTACGGCAAAGTTACTTTGCCTAATATATAAGGTTACTGTGCAAATAGCTATGCAAATGAATGACTTGAGAAGTTCTAATTAAAGCATTTTATCTTTTAATATTCAAATAAAAAGTCCTGCCTCTGTTACATAATAATATTTTAGAAATTACAGGGAGAAAAATAGGTCTCCAAAGTTTCAGAATGCCAGTCTTTTTTAATTAGGGAAGAAGGTCTCACTTTTCAACTGTTTCCCTCTGCTTTCTGATAACTTGACAGCACCTAGAAATTATTAAAATAAATAGAGAAGAAAGAAACCCAGAGGGCCTTCCTACTTACAGCAAGCAGCCTTGGATTTTTCCTGTTTCTCTTGTAATAGCCTGTGAAGCTAAGGACTGTCCCTTAAGTATTTATATGGACCTCAAAGTTCCTATGGTCTCATGATGTGGATTCAAAGAGTGCTTATACTATCAAAGGAAACCTTTGTTCTCCAGAAGAACCTTGTAAAAGCGTATTACATGTTTCAGTTGATTATCTTTCAGCTGAGAAGGCACTTTCCAGAGACCATCCACCCTTCTCAATCATTTTATGAGTCAAACCAAGTACCAAGTGTTTGCCCACCATGGCCACTCCATTAAACACCAAAATAATCTGCATCCTGCATTTGCCAATGTCCCATGTGTTTTCTTTTCTTTTACTTTGATGTTATTAGAAGATGGATGGTTCACTGCTGGGGACACGTTTTCTAAAGAGAGCAGCCAAAATTATTTTAATTATTAGGCCATGAGATCATAAACACAAGCTCATGTCAGTATGTACCACAGTAGCTACAGAGATGAAGTCACATCACTCTAAAGGTTATAATTTACTCTAGAGGTAATAATTTCTCATTGTCAGGTTTCTTTTTTACTCTGTTAAAATTACCAAATATCAAGATAGTATATAAGGAAGTTGAGAAAATCCAAGTTGTTCCATTTAGAAGAATCATTTGTGACAGCTTTCAGAATATCCTTTTTTAAAAAAAAAAAATGCCGCACAGCAATCTGAAAAAAATTCAGTTGGTCTAATTCGATAAAATGTGTGAGCTGTTTTGGAACACAGAGGAATTCTATGATTGTGAAAACAAACTCACACCCCGCATACCGATAGCACCCCCTACTCCTTCTCTTTTGAATGTTGTTGAAAACAAAGTGATTCTCAGAAACAGAATTTGCATTCCAGGCTCTGGGCCAGGGAGAATTTAAATAGACAAGTTACACACTTTTGAAAATGGCGTTTTATACCAGAAACCGTGGGACACTCCAAGTTCAATAAAATGAACAGCACAGCTCATGATAAAGAGTGTCTGCAAGAGCATATAAGGTCTTTGCTTTTTTGAAAATAATGCATTTACTCTGGGTCACCTTTTGTGAAGCAAACAGCAGCTGTGACAGGGAGGCTTCCATTCTCTGCGTGTGTGTATTGCAGTCACTTAAGAGTTACTAGGCTGATCAGTCAATCCTCTGTCCCCTTCTGTCAAATCACCTAGCAACATGAGCTGTGTACCACAGAACTGTGTGGTTAACATGAGCTAATCTGGATCAGCTTGCCGCGGAGTGCCATCCTCATGGGCAAAGTCAACCTGTTTTCGCTCAACTGGAGGCCCTGACCAATGACTTCGTTACCTCTGGTGTAGGTTTGTTTGTTTAGTTTTAAACTGTACCTCAGATGCAAGAAATCATGCCCATAAAGCAACCCAGATCCAAATAAGTCACATGCTTTGTCACCACTCATACAGCTTTTTTTTTCAGTTGTTGAATGTCATCATTTTTTTAATGTGTTTGCATTTAATGCACATTTGAAGTTAATAAAACCATTCAGAAGTAAGAATAGCTCTTTAAAAGTTCCCAAAGATTCATTCCGATCATTATGCAAAAGTCTTAGAGGTCGAATGGGTGCCCAGATTGCCAGTTGGCTGTCAGTGGTGTCCTGGAAAAACCACTGAACTGGCCATCCAGAGACCTAGCTTTGTTAGATCTGCTGCTTATTTCCGACTTTGGGCAAGTCACTTCCCCAGTCCAGGGCTACGAATCCTTCCTCATCAGTGAAATGCGTGCCTTGGAATAGATGGTGGTTTTCCTAGGTTCCTCTTGATCTAATAAAGAGAGCTGAGGATGAGGAGGAGCTGCTTCTACTAGATTAGTTAGAATTCCACTTACTCAATATTTCAGAGTTTTTTCATGATAATTGGTTCACAGGAAAAAAATGGGAGAAGGACTCCAGCTCATAAAAGCATTTGAAAACCACAGTCTAGGCTAATCCGTCAGCCCTCTTATACTCTGGTGTCTGTGGTATTAAAAGGGAAACTGTTCTCATGACATGTGGTCTGTTGTACACCTGGACCAGCTCTTCTCTTAGTGATGGGCAGTGCTGGTTGGCCTCACACTGTTATTTTAGAGCTTCCATTTGGATAGCGGTCTCAATGTTTTATCAGAATTGAGCATCCCTCCTCCCACCCTCCTCGTGAAACTTAATCAAATTGCAAGTAATTATTTTGTTCTTTTTTGGAATAAAGAAAGCAGTAAATGACGTATTTAACAAATGAGACCTACACTGTGTATTTCATTTTGATTCTTTAAGCATAAAAACTCTTTCTTATCTCCTGAGAAAAATAAACCATGATTCCGTGCTCACAGTGGTTTACCTTAAATACATCAGGTATTATGAGCGGTGATTGCTGACAAAGTACTTAGAGGGACACTCTTGAGTCAATGTAACCAGTGCACCTGCCTTTTCTTGCTCTCCTCCCAGATCAAATTGAGCTCCCCGGGGTGTGGTTTTTGATAATAACACTGCACGCTGTGGGTGATACAGAGCAGTTTTGTATTCATTACTCCCTCCTCACCTGGCTGTGAGACTCGAGAAAATTATTTTAAGAATGCAAATAAATGTGTGGCATGACTTTTCCTTTCAGTTCTATACTTGGTTATGAATCCTTGAATCATATTAAGTCATAATTCATGGAAACGTTTTTTTAAACACTTTGGAATCAATATGCAATTTTGCTAAAATAGTACGTGTCCTCTTTTATGGTCCTCCAACTAACACTCATCGATTGTTACAAGCTAATATAAGAGAAAATTACACACAAAATATGTACTTAATATAGAGGGTTTGAAACAAAAGTTTAAGGAGAAAATAACTGGAAGAAATGCAATGGGTATTACCATTACTTCCACAATATCCACTGTGACTCTCTCTTCCAAATAGAAAGATGAATAACAGTGTAAAGAGGACTAAACTTGAAGCATCCTTTCATCAAGTTTCCCTGCATTTGCTACAGTTTCATTTTATTGAAATAATAAATTTTAGAAAATATTTATGGAAGCGAAGTACCCATGGCCATGTGTAAAGGACCAACCATTGTAGCACACCAAGTGTTTACGATCTTATGAGCATTGTTACAACATCACAAGATTGAGAAAGCAAAGTAGAGAAATATATTCTACATAAGAGGGGATATGTGCCCAACTGTTTTGGTATATAATTTTGGTGAACTAGAAAGTAGTACAGTTTGGCAAAACTGCCAACCCACATACTGTATTCACAGCCTCAGAAGATTTTCCAAATCTCTCCACATATTCCAGGCATAGATACTACTGGAGAAGAAACACAACATTATTTGTCCTTTTTTCTTGTTTGTTTTGACTCTTGATTGACCACATAAATTAATACAATATCTTACCTGTCCTGAGTTCTCAGAGAGGTGTCACTAACTTTGGCTGACTTACTTAAGCCCCAAGAATTTTCATTCTGTTTAAATATTTTAGATGCAGCCCTCTCTCAAATGTATTAGGCAGTTTCCTTAAAACATAAATTGCAACCGAAATTTGATATTTTATCAATAACTCAGAGTTGTAGCTATGAACATTAATGACATTACATTAAAATAGTGATAACATCAAGGCTTATTGATATGTGGAAGGCTTTAATCCCCCACCATATGTTTCCTAGAAATTGCTGTATATTTTGAGTTTTTTATAAGTTTTTGATCACATGCCTAACAATCAGATGTCACTTCTTGTTTGTGTTAATGTCATTGTCTCTGTTATACCTTACTTTTCTTCTGTCTTTTTAAAATTTTTCTATCTTTCTTATGATTTGTTTCTAATCTGTGTATTTAGAAAAGAATCACTCTTGTGAAAATTTTATTAAGAGAATTATATTTTTAGAACCAGTAGTAACTAGGCCCTCGTGTAATTAAAGTGCATGAGTTCAACACATAGGCAGATTTACAATTATTATTCATTATTATTCTAATTTCTACTATAAAACATAATTGCAAAGGGGAAATTAACTCTTGGTATTAACCTGAAGGTTACATTTTTTTGCACATAGTCTTGCTGATATCCATTTTACTGCTCCAAAGACTTTTTGTCTTCATCCCTGTTTTCTGTAATTGTCTGGGTTGATAATAGGTCTGATAACTGAATTCCAAATTGAGTAATAATTATACAAAAGCTAATTTAGTGTAGTTTGGTAATCAAAATTATAAGTATTGGAGGTGGTAAACAATAAGACTAAGAAAGAAAGAATAGCTGGTTGGTTTTTGTGTGTGTGTGAGGAAGATTGTCCCTGAGCTAACATCTATGCCCATTTTCCTCTATTTTGTGTGTGGGGATCTGCCACAGAGTGGCTTGATGAGCCATGCACAGGTCCGCACCCGGGATCTGAACTCACAAACTCCAGGCTGCCTGTCGAAGTGAAGCATATGAACTTAACTACTACGGCACCGGGCCAGCCCCAAGAATAGCTGGTTGTTTTTATTTGCCTGTTTATGTGAGAATAGAATAATTGTGCTCCATGAGGCTCACAAAAATCAATGATAATAAGGCAATGTTTATTTTCTGTGGACTAATTGTTAGAGCTAATTAAAAGGTAAAAAATCCATCAGTGATAGAAAACTAGCAGCTTGGAATAAAATAAGTTTAAATAACACCATGTTACTGCAATTTTTAATCAATTCTTCCTGAGGCCTCTATTAGAATTTATGCTTACAGAACTTCCTATATTTAAAATGCTCCTGTCCTTTATCTCAGATTCCAAATTTGAAAGATTTCCCCACATTTATATTTTCATAATGTGACTTTACTTAAAAGTTTGAGAGCCATTGGAAACTTAGGCTTTTACATCCCTTACCTAGCTTTGTGTTTCTCATGATTTTAGAGCAATGATTCTTAAACTTCATTGTGTCCAAGAATCCCTACGGAACTTGTTACAAATGTAGATTAATAGGATTTTCCCCTAGAGATTCTGATTCAATAGGCCAGGTAGGGCTCAGAAATCTTCATTTTAAACAAGTACCCCTGTGACTCTGATTCATGTGGATTCAGCTCTTGACCTAAGAAGCTGGAAATTATTGAGAAGTAGAAAGTGGAAATGGTAATCATTTGGAGAGAATATATCCTATTTAGTACATTAACCTTTGTTTCACTATCAAATCCGTGTTCACTGTTTAAAAAGTATCCAGAAAACATAAATGTTATTTTATTCAAAGGAATTATAAGCATTTAAAATAATATTTAAGGTAATAAGGCAAATATTTGGAGGGGATGGATTAACCAGATTTCTTAATTACAGATTATATGGGAAATCTATTCTTTATTTTCTTGCTTGTTTTTTCTACTTTGAGTAAATGAATTATTTTTCTATAAGTCAAATTACAAATGTCTTTTTATAATTCCACGTGTACTTAAAACCCTTCTCTATTTAACTATAGAGCAACCATCTAAACCTGAAATTGTAAGCAAAGCACCATTTCTCGAAACTGAGCAGCTAAAAAAGGTAAGAACTTGTTTGTGATTAATTGCCTTTACTTAGCCTAGGATGAAGTACCTGCTCCTGGCCTCAGATGCCAGGACAAATAAGATGGAGTTGACAGTGTTGCAGATGCAACAGTCAGAGAGTCTGCGTGAGGTGGAGGGGGACACTGAGGAAGGTGTGGCAGTTTCTGAAGGGAGAAGAGGGAGATGAGAGTAATAAAGGCATAAGTCCTTCTTGTTTGAATGACCTGAATGTTTAATGGGGTCATGAAAGATGAGTAGATTTTCTCCAGACCAAAGGTAGAAAGGGCTTTCTACAATATGAAGTAATATGATGTGAAAGAGAATGACACTTTGGGAAACATCAAGTCACTTGCATTGCTGGAACTTTGGATGCTAAGACAGTGGACAAGAGAGGGCAGTAAGAGATAAATCTGGAGAGGTGAAGAGAGGCTGGATTATGAGAAGCCTTATGTGTCAGGTAGGGAATTCAGACTTTATCCTATTGGCAAATTAAACTACAGAAAAGTTGAAGTAAAGGTGTGAGAAGCTCAGATTTGAATGTTCACATTAGTAGAGGTCTGAAGGGAGGCTGTATTGAAGGAAGGACAAAACTGGAGTTCCATATTTGGGTACATCAGTTGACTCATTTCACTAGCTAAAAATACCTCAATTTTCCTTTGTGGGAGAAAAAAGTCCAGAGTTTTTTGAATCAGATTAAATTTTACTGCATAAAATTATTCGATAAACTCTAAATATCAAAGTTAAAACACATTTGAAGAAAAGTGGTGGGGATTGCAAATCTTTTTAAGTATATGTGGTCTGAAATACGTGCAGTATGACACCGGAAAGGTGGCTCCACTTTAACACCGTCAATGATTCTTGGGTGCACAGATCTGTGAACCATGGTAATAGCCAATATTCATGCAGTTATGTTATTCAGTTAATGTTAGAAATGAATAATGTCAAAATGAATTTGGTAATGCTTTTAAATGAATGTGGTTTTATTAATAGCAGTGGCGTCTATTGCATTTTTTAAAATGGGCAAGACCATAATTTTAAGTATAAGACATTGTTTTTGTACAAGATTGCATTTATTCAGTCCACAGTCAGCGCTTAGAAAACGAATGGGTCAGGGAACCTTTGGAATCACTCTAAAATCCCCTGAGGATTCTTGGCTTCCAAATTTTCAACCACTGATGGAACTGGGGTAGTAACATTTCCTCTTTATTCTCAGTTGGGCGACTGCATTTCAAAAGACAGCTACCCAGATGGCAACATCACTTGGTACAGGAATGGAAAAGTGCTGCAGCCCCTGGAAGGAGGTGGGTATGAATGAAGTGGACAACACATTCAGACGCCCTGTTTTGACTTTCTCTCGTCTGGGCATTCCTTAGACTATCCCATGTCTAGGTGTGTTGCCCTCTTTTGATCTATGACTCTATGCTTTGTTGCTTTAAGTATCTATTAAATCATTAAGTGATTTTTAAAACACCGTTTTAGCCCTTGTACAGAAGAATCAAGAGCAGAGAAAATTATTTCTGTATATGGCATGTTCTAGAAGTTAATTATAGTGAGTGGGAGATAGGATTCCAGGATTCTATTTCTGTCTATGTCTCTGATTCATGCTTTTGAAAAGACATCTTACCTCACTACATGTCAATTTTCTCTCTTGTTAAATACAGTTAGAAGGACAAAACCACTTCTCAAAGGTGTTGTGACATTTAATTAAGAATTGTGATTTTTTTTTTGATGAAAGATCCTATTATTTGTGTTCTTTATTTTCTTCAGTGGTGGTCATAATTTTTAAAAAGCAAATGGATCCAGTAACTCAGCTCTATACCATGACTTCATCCCTGGAGTACAAGACAACCAAGGCTGACTTGCATATTCCATTCACCTGCTCTGTGACATACTATGGACCATCTGGCCAGAAAACAGTTCATTCTGAACAAGCAGTCTTTGATATTTACTGTAAGTAACTCAACATATAGTTACGCGACTTTAATGTATTAGAAAGAATATTCAAATGCTTACTAATCATTTAAGTCCAATCCAAATGCTCTTTGTATTTTAATTCCAACCCTCCATCTCTACTTCAGGGCAATCAAATAATCTCTTCCTCCTCAGAAGACCTATAGGATAAATGCTCACCCATCTTATGATACCCTTCACTCTCTACTTTGTTTTATCTATTTATGAGCCCTTCTTCTATATTCTGCCAGATGCTAAGTTCATTAAAGTCAGGATCTCTAATTTAGTCTGAACCCTTCTGGTAGTCCTCAGCTGACCCGGGTGCATAGCCGTGAATTTTATAGAAGTTCAAAATGCCATCTGATGGTTTTCTGAATGAATGACAGATGAATTGAGGCTTATGACTGGTTGGTCTTCCAGATAAAGGATTTCCATTTTAGTGAAGAGATTTATTTTAATAGTGAGATCAATTGCGTGAGTTAAATAGGATGTTGTATTCCCAGATGTTTTGGTTAATTTTGTTTCATCGATTTGAAACATAGAATAGACTTCAAAGGAACCTTCGTGATCATCTAGTCTAACTCCATTATTTTACTTAGCGGTAAAGTGAGGCTCAGAGAATGGCCCTAAATTAGCTGTAGGGACTAGGTTAGAATCCTTTACTCCAGTGCTGTGCTCTTTCCTGTAAGACAGGCACCAGGAAATCTAGTGATTAAGAGCAAACATGCTGGCTATCCAGTCCCAGTGTTGTCAATTACTGTGTGTTTCTAGAAGAGTAGCTGAACCAACCTAGGTCTAGTTTTCTTATCTTGAAATGGGAAAAATATAATACTCGACTCATAGTGTCATTATGGAGATTAAATGAAATTACAAATCTAAAATAGCACACTATATCACACAGTAAATGCTCATTATTAAGTACTATTGTCGTTATTAGTACATGATCATAATTACTACATAAGCATAGAGCTAAAGATATCTTTGCATTTTGGGGGAAAAATGCAAGAAAGAATTTTATTATATTTTTTAAGTAAATCAGAAATTCTTGTAATACTGCCATATGTTGTAGAATAACCTAATACTTCTATGTCTATTCTGGAGAAAGAGCAGAAATGTCAGTTGAGCCTTAGGAGAATTTTATCTCATCTACATTTCTATTTTGGTTCCATAAAGTGCAGAACCTTATATAAGAACAAAACTGAAATTCCACTTGCCCTAACAATAAAGCATTGTTTTGCGTTTCAACTTGAATTAAAAGTGAGGATAGAGAGAATTTCATAACAGCTTATCTAAAATCAAGCTGTTATTTCTGTAAGTAAAG
The DNA here is from genome assembly GCA_031878705.1 of Tapirus indicus. Taxonomy (NCBI): domain Eukaryota; kingdom Metazoa; phylum Chordata; class Mammalia; order Perissodactyla; family Tapiridae; genus Tapirus; species Tapirus indicus. The sequence continues at coordinate 85,803,232 of CM062928.1, read as the reverse complement.
ACAGAATTCTGTCCAAAAATATTCAATTGGAAACAAACTATCTTGGTGTAAGTGCAAGAGTACAGGATAGGAAAGAACATGGAGATGAGTAATAAGGATTGGGAAACTGGCTTCAGAAAGAACAGGAAAGTACATGAATGTCAGGCCTGAGGAGCAGGGTGGGCTCAAAGGTCCTTGGATGAATAGGAAGGAAACGATTTTTCTGTGGCTGGCTGTGTGGGGCACATTTGGCACAGCTTTTGAGAGGGCTCAATGTATGCAGTGCTGGGCTTCATGGAGAAGACACAAAAGTATTTAAGACATAGTCCTGACATTCAAGGAGTTTACTGGGGCGGGCCCAGTGGTGTAGTGGTTGAGTTTGTGCACTCAACTTCGGCGGCCCAGGGTTCACAGGTTCAGATCCCAGGCACAGACCTGCACACTGTTCATCAAGCCATGCTATGGTGGTAACCCACATACAAAATGGAGGAAGATTGGCACAGATGTTAGCTCACGGACAATCTTCCTCACCAAAAAAAAAAAAAAAAAAAGGAGTTTACTACTCCAATAGGGAAATAAGATACCTCCATCAGAAGGAAATCGTCAATGCAAGGTTGCAAGTGGTAAGTGAGACAGGAACTCAGTAAATAGTCCTAAAAGCTCAGGTGCCCAAGGACAGTGATTCTCCAACTTTTGTGCATCAGAATCACCTGGAGGACTTCTTAGAACACAGATCGCTGGACCCTGCTCTAAAGTGTCTCATCCAGGAGGTGTGGGGAGGGTCCCTACACTTCGCATTTATAACAAACTCCCTGGTGGTGCTAATGCTGCGCATCTGAGGACCACACTTGGAGAACCACTGCTCTAGGATGACTTCGGGGAAGAGAAGGAGGGAGCCAGCTGGAAAGGACGGAAGAGTACATTCAGGAAAAGGAAGTTGGATCAATTCACCTTGAGAAAGATGCACTAGTCCACTCCTGCCTCACCCTATTCAGTCTGGAATGAAGTTTTACAGAATCTACCTGTCTAATCTTTGTGTTTCCTTGTCTCTGCCTTCTGACACTGCCTAAGATTGTGCCACCATAACTCATTGCCTGTATCTCTGCACGATTTCCAAGCAAGTATTCCTGTCTGTTCACCCCCAACTGCCCTCCACGCTGCTGCCAGAAATATCTTTCTAAAATGCCAATGTGACCATGTTACTGCTGGGATTAAAATTCTTCAGTGACTCCCCTGGATCTCTCAGACAAATCCTCACCATCCTGACTTCAATCTGCCTTGAATCCCTTGTAGCCATGTCCCTGCACTCTGTCTTGTCTTCATCACTTACTTTGCTGTACATTCTATAGTCTGTCCTGTTTTCCAGATTCCTCCTGTGGAATACTACTTACATGTCGATCCATATGCTGTCACCAATTTACCTTTATTATCCAGCAAACACTTATTTATTCTTCAAAACCCTGCTCCAGGGTCAGTTCCAACTGGAAGCTTCCCAGTCTCATGCTCCTATAAGCTACCAGTGATCACTATGCTTACATCATGTGCAGTTTTTATGCTGTTATGGTCTTAATTGTTAAGTTTAGTGTCATAAACAGACTGAAAGTTCACTGAAGGCAAGGAATATGCTGTTTTCAGATTTATAACTCCAGCATTTAGTGCCTGCACAAAATAAATATTAGCCAAACAAATGAATAAATGACTGGACAGAAGGATAAATGGAGAGATGGGAGGAAGAAAATTTGAGTAGACTCTTTTGGTTACTATGTAGGGGTATGTAATGGGTAGTGAGATGTAAGAGTCTTACCTGAACTAGGTCCACTGTATCCAGCCTTTAATTTCTTTAACATCTTACTGTTGAGCAGTAGCCTCTAATAAAGAATACTGTTTAGCTCTATTTTCTCCATAAAAATGACCAAAATGGAATGAAAGTTGCATCTTGGCTCCAATGAACAGAACAGAATTACAACACGCTTACAGTCCTGTTGATTGTGTTAAGGGTCTCACTCAGTTCATGGGATTCATCTTTGTGAAAGCGGACCTGCTCTCCTGCATGCCAAAAATCTTGCTGGTGTTGTTTAGTTCATGACTCTTTTTATTTAATATAAGGTATTATTATGTAATAGGAGTGCAGGATACCTAATAGCTTTAGCTACTTTGCTGGCTGATCCAGTCTTTCCAAACTGTAAGATTCATATAATAGAGTTAAATGTCCTTATAATGAAATCATACAGTGAGAAGGTTCCTACTGGTCTTTTACCATAAAACAATTATGGTCATTCCTGCCTCAGTTAAAGACATTTTGCTCAGAAGAAATGGATTTTTATGTAACAGGGTCTCTGTAGTTTGCTCTAACTAAGATTAGTACTTGCTATAGCAAGTAGCTATTAACTTCAATCCTTCTATAAAAAGATACATTTAAGTAATTACCATTACTAGCTTCTTGAGAAAATTGTGTATAATTTAGTCATTTACATTGTATGTACAGAGTAATTTGGTACTTGACGAAAATGGTTAACTTGTGTCTGTGACTCTCGTAGATCCTACAGAGCAGGTGACAATACAAGTGCTGCCACCAAAAACTGCCATCAAAGAAGGGGACAACATCACTCTTAAATGCCTGGGAAATGGTAACCCTCCTCCTGAGGAGTTTTTGTTTTACTTACCAGTAAGTGCTTAAGGATTATTACTTGAGCTAGACCACTATCATTTTGCTCTGTTGCTTGACAGCTGGCTGACATTAAGAATTGTATGTATTTGGGCAGCTTAAATGACAAAGGATGTTCTTCTTGGGGACAAGGGACACCTGTAGGATGTCCTTTGAAAGCTATTTCAGCATCTGCCAGCATTCTTGCCTTTTTTCTCAATGTTAAGAGATTTCAGGGACAAAGAGAAAAAAAATCTGATCACAGGAAACTATAATTACAAAAACTCAAGGTTCGTTATCCAAGTAAACTATAAGAATCCGCTCTTCAGAAGCAGGTAACTATAAAATAAAGAATGATAACAGCAAATGGTCTGTGGAATTTAAATCTACCCACAGTGCCTTCGTGGACTCATCTCTGAATCTGAAACAGGGATGGTGCTGTTACACATTGTATTGAGTTTGATAGAATAAAGCTATGGGCTATATCTTGCCATTGTATATAGTCTTGAAGGGTCAGTTCCTCAAGTTTTGTCAGCATCATAGCTGACAGAAATGATATGTGTAGAGGATAATTTGGAAAATTCCTCTAGAGTATGTTCTGGATGTCATAGTGCCGTGGAGCCAGACCAGGAGAGAGCTTGTCTGAGGATGCTTGTTTGCTCTCCCACAGCTCTTCCTGGGTTTGTGTTTGGTAGAACCTTCCATTGAGAGAAGCCATGGACAGCTCAACACTGCATTTACTGCAGGGCTGTGCTTCCAACTGTCATCCACTGCAGTACTCAGTGGTGTGTAAGAATATCATCCACTGCGTTACTCATAAGACTAGTATAAGTAATTTCCTTTAGATTGAAATGTTGACAGAACTTTGTTTCTCCTAATAAATTGACATACTCTTTGTGTCTCATGTGCAAATGAAATTTTGAAACTAATTATGTTTCCACCTTGACTATCATGGATGATAGAGCCAAATTTGTGTCTTAGTTTTAGAAATAATACCTGGTGATTATCTTTTTTTATTAGTGTATGCTCCAAGTTCATCTACATTTTTTCTATTCTTGGTTTGTTATTGTTTTCTTTTCTTTTTTTTTTCTGTTTTCCTTTCTTTCTCCCTCTCTTTCTCCCTCCCTTCCTTCTTTCCTTCCTTCCTTCCTTCCTTTCTTTCCTTTTCATTTGGATATATGGCACATGTTCTTTTAAGCTTCCTCAAATCCTTTTGTCAAATTGGGCGAAGCATAAATATAAAAATAAAATATTGGAAAATTTTTAAAAATCTGCTTTAAACCTCAAACACAGGCCATGCTCTCAATAAAATAGATGTCATCACTACAATGTAAATTAGCTCTGCAATTTCCTTGGAAGCAAAATATTAATTATTTTTCCAGGAATCAGGTCATACAAACTGTAGTCTCATTTGTCCAATCAAAAAAACACGTTCCCTTTTTTTCTTATCTGAGAAAATGGCATTTTCATCAAGAAATAAAACTGTTCTCATTATAGCTACCAAACGTAATCATCTGACATTTTGCCTCTATCAAAAGGGACAGCCTGAAGGAATAAGAAGCTCAAATACTTACACGCTGGCAGATGTGAGGCGCAATGCAACAGGCGACTACAAATGCTCCCTGATAGACAAAAGAAGCACGATTGCTTCAACAGCCATCACCGTTCACTGTGAGTCACCTTATTCTTCATTATCAAAGTCCTCTTCACTTCAAAGGCCTCTGATAGTCTAACTTGGCTATCATTTCAAATATATTGCAGCTAGATTTTTCTTAAATAACCTGGTTTCAATAGACTCCCTGAAGAATATCAGAGCAAGCTCAGCTTGAGTCCAGATTTGCACCCCAATATTGAAATCTTGCCTGGATCTAATAATTGTGATTTGGGGCAGTAGTAAATCTCCATCTTCTTTCTCAATGTCTTCATTTAGTGCTATCAACAAAATCTTCACATGAATCTTAAAGAAATAACTCATTTTATATTTTAAGAAAATATTTAGGTATTTTTAAGTTCACAAGGTTTGTATTTGGCCCAGAAAAGTGTAGATTAAGTATCTTTTTTTGTTTGTTTTATTACAGAATGATATTAACCCACAGACCTAAGCAACACAAAGTCATTGTAGACTCAACTTTTGGAAGAGGAGGTAGAGACCACTAAAAGCCATTTATTGGCTTCTATAGAGCAGAATAGAAAATTTCTGGAAACAGAATCTCTTCAAAATCACCCTATACATACCTTTTTATTAACTTTTAACCTGCTTTTGATCTCCATACACCCCAAAAGTTATATTTACTCCAGTGTAATAGAAAAAGATATACATAGAACACAGACACTTTACTTGAGTTCTTTGTTTTGTAATTCCTGACAGTCTATATTATTGATGTACCTGATACATCATGGAAACGGGAAACTAATTTGAACTGCTCCCTGGTAACACTAGAATTCAGAGTGCTTCGGGCAAAACAAATATCAGCCTTGCTGGGAGGTATAGGCCAAACTTTCTAAGTCCTTTGCACCTCGAGGCATGATTCACTACAATCTCATTGAGTGTGAGGGGTTTCTTGGTTTCAAAATTGAAAGAGACTTTAGAAATTATTCTGAGGAAATGGTTCTAAATCTTTCACTCTACCCATAATGCTTGGAAAACATGTGGGATGGGAGCTAAAACTTTGAGGGAGATACAAGGAGGTTCATTGGGGAACAGAGTAATAAGATGGTTGCTTCTGAGTGTCTGATGCTAGGAGCACGCCCTGGGGAACCCTGTAGAAACAGTGGACTATTGAAAAATGTTCACAGCCAGGCCATTTCTCGGTTTGCTCCATATTCATGTTGCACGGATCTGAGTGTGACTGCCATCAGGGGCCAGTTAGAGAGAAGGCAGTAACCTCTCAGGATAACAACAGTGCTGCTTCTTCTCTGAGGACCAGCCAGTCATGGGACCATTTATCCAGCTTCATCCACGAAACAGAAAAACAGTGAAGTGAGGGAAGGTAACCAGCAGATAGAATTGCCTGTGGAATAACTCTCTGATATCCTTGCTCATGAGATCTTTGGGCCAATAACCAATAATCCCGTGCTTAGAGATGTGCTTATGTTTGAGAGATGCCAGGTACTCAGGATCCCAAATGGAGAGGGCTCTTATATGGATCACTGTAGACCAGACAGGGAGCGATAGAGAGCATACTGAGAAGGCCAAAGACTTGGCTGCAGCCACATGGTACCTTGATGATCACCTGTGATAAGGAAAAGAAAAATTTAAACGAAAGCATGTGACAGTTTAATTGGATTTCAGTGCATTTAACTAGATTTAAATACATTTGGGTTTTGACAGGTAGACGGTAATGTTGGGCTTTGAGGCCTATAATTGCTCTTTAAAAGCTGAAAAAAGTATTGCGAGTAAGTCAAGATTTTACTCCAGATTATATGAAATGAAAACATCAAAATGCTATTTTTGCCCATTTATCCTTGATTGCTTGTTTATTTTCCAAAAACGAGATTTTTTTCCTTTCCACAGATGAGTAAAGGGAGGATGGCTAGAGAAGCACCTCCCTGTCCTTGCACACGTTTGCAGAACAGACCCCTTGCTTTCAGCCCACACATCCATAGTTGCTGCTGAAATGGCTGCTAGTCTTCCGCCAACTCATGCATCTATAGATTCTTCATCAGAACTTCCAAAGTCCATCATCATCCTTTAACATCATTTCTTTTATCTTATCACTGGCAAGTTAACTGTCCAGCTAATAAAAGCTTCTAACTTGCCCTGAATAGACTTTTCATCTAAATATCATTCACCCAAATATTCTGAAGAAAGTCCACTTTTCTATATAATAATGCATATTTTAATATTAATGAGAAACTCAGACAGCATGCTTCTTCCCTTCATTCAGTCAGCAATAGTTTTTGAGCGCCTACCATGTGGCAGGCACTGTGGATGTACAGTGACAACTGAAGTCTTGGTCCTTACCCTCATGACACTTACAGCCTAGCAGGAGAAACAGGTATGAAAAATGATGATGCAAACAATCAACGAATTGTGATTATACCATGTAAAACCAAGGGGAAGCACAAGGTACAGAAGCAAATCCCCACTGCCATAGAATAAAGTCCCAGCTCCCAGGATGGCACAGTCCTTTAGAGCCCAGCCTCAGTTAATTCTCCAGGTTTATCTCCTGTGTGTTATCATCATTCACACCAGATCACTCACCGCTGTGAACTCTGCCAAGCTCTCAGCTCTCTGCCTTTGCTTGTGCGGCCAAGTTCTTCCCAGTGTCTCCACTTATCAAAGCCCTTCTCAACCTTCAGGGGCCACAGATAGATACTGCCTCCTACTCAAAGCTTTCCTCACTGCTTTGAAGCCTAGTTTGGCTCTGTTGTCCACACTCCCAGAAGTCTCTGCTTGTACCTCTGTCCATGGCCCTTCCTTTACTCTTTCAACAGATATTTATTGAGCTCCTAATCTATAGCATGTTGGCTCCTAGATGCTGATTTCATGCTGCTATGCATTGTAGTTGGTTGAGTGCATATTACCTCTACCTCAAAAAGTGTCCACTGTAGCTTCGTCATTCCTCTCTGCATCTCTCGTCAGTGCTTGAAACAGTAGCTGTACAATAAATGTCCAGTTGAGTTAGATGTTCCTCACACAGATCATAATATGACACTAGATTTTTACAGAAATTACTTTCCATCCTTAGATGTGTTTGTACTTTGTTTTTAAAAAATAGTTTCTGCTGACAGTGTCCCTAACAGTAGATCTTATTTAAAATTTCAACTGCGTGAGAAATGGAGTAATGTTTTTAAAAAATATCTAACTACTATACTCAACTCTCATATAGACTATCTCATGGTTCTTTAGTTTATTACCTGCTGCCTAAGTATACTTGATTTTCCCACATTATGCCTTACCAACTCTTTTTATAATATTTATGTAGTCATCATCTTTCTTTATTTTCTTCCAGAAGTGATTTAAGAATTTATTTTCTTAAGGTGACAGACCCCAGGGGAATAATTACATGCAGTCAAAATATCAGTCATGCTAACTGCAAATAAATGGATAATCAATTAGATTGGCCATTCACTTGTCCAAACTGGTCTCAAAGCTTGCTTCAAACACTAGACTGATTATGCTACTGTTCAGTTATTGCAGCCACAGAAATCAGTTCTGCATTTTCAATTGCAGTTAAAATAATTTTTTTCTTTCATCTTTTCTTCTCCAAAATATTTTGACTATCTTACTTTCCTGGAGTTTACATTTCAAGCAGATTTTCTGCTTCACAGATTTGGATTTGTCCTTAAACCCAAGTGGGGAAGTGACCAAGCAGATTGGTGATGCCCTGCCTGTGTCATGCACAATATCTGCTAGTAGGAACGCAACTGTGGTATGGATGAAAGTAAGTAATATTCCTTGGCAATATTCCACTGTCTGGACTGATTGCTTATTAACCTTTTGCAGTCTGTATTATATCCAAATATATGTGCTCATGGGTAATGTGTTTATACATCCACACTCATATTCTCTTTCTCTATATATAGTGATACAAATCATGTCACAATAAGTTCTTAGAGGTACTCAACAACAGATTGGCATCCATAATTGATGCTCTGAAACTTAGTTTGGAGCGTTAATTTAGTTATGTGTGTATATTAAGTAATAGTACACATACACACATGTGCATGGACACACACATATATACAGTTTTGTACTTCAGGGCTTAAAAATTTACAGTATGTTTTAACCCACATTATTCTCACGTGACACAAGAACCCTGTGAAATATGCAAAACATTTATTATTTCTCCACGTTATTCATAGAGAAATTGAGGCCAGAGAAATCAGAAAGCTCATCACTGACAGACACTCAAGCTCAGCCTTACTGCCTGTAAATGCTATGTGCTGGTCACATAGCTTTCTCCTCTGCTGAAGTGGGTCTGAAGTTTCTGAATGTGGGTCCCACTGAATTAGTAGCTCCTTGAAGGTGGCGATCCCTTGTCCCCCCTGGGCCGTAGCAGAACACCTGGAACAGACTAGGAGCTTAGTCAGTATCCTGAGTGAGTGTTTCTGTTCTTGTAATTGTCTGGAATGTGGGCCATTACCTGGGGACCCCATCATTGCTATCATTTTAGAGTGAGAAAGTAGGGTTGGTAATTGGTGATTTGAGACAAGGTTATCACTAAAGGAAAGGTGGTAACTATGATCCCTCTACTCACATCCTTGGCTAGTCTTTCTAAACACCCAGGGCATGGCAAGTAACAGGGCACTTAACCAGTGATGTATCGACAAAACTCAGACAAACCGCTTAACATAGGGGTTGACAAGAATTATCTTTATAAAAAAATTATGGTGAGATTTATTGCTAGGGTTTCTTCTTGATGAAAATGTAAATTACTTTGTATTGCTTTTTGATCACTTTTAATGCTAGATCGTCTGCTACTTGATCTCTTACTCTTAAAGCTCAGTTTTTTTATTTCACTCTCTTAACCACAGCCTCATCACAACTTCTTGTTCACTCAGTAGTTAAAACGTCACTCCGTAGACTGCATATTTAACTTGATATATTTGTAGTGGTTGATGGTCAAAGGGCTAGACAAGTTTTAGACAACTGGACTACTCAGTAATCATTTGAACACTTGTAGTGTTTTACTATAAGACTAGAGAAACTAAGTTTACTATGGCTAAACCAGTTTCTGCATCAACTGCAGGCACTGTTGTTAATTAAATACCTAATGTCAGTAGTGCTGATCAGTATTGCCTGGCCAATGGTTAGTTGATGGGGAGTGGAAAAAATTTATAGTGGACAAAGACTACAGAATCTTAGGGCTATGTTTAGCATTTCAGTTCCTAGTAAAATAGCATTACTTTCTGTATGTCAAGAGATTTTTAAAATTAAATGTTACATTTCCTTTGTTCATAGAAATTAGGATAGTAATCTGTTATTAATGGTTTCTTAAGAAAGCAGTTTTTGTCATAATTGCTGTGGCTGTATAATTGATCCCCTGTCTTGATAACTATATCCTATAAAATGATTTTCAGGCATTTATACCCATCACTGATTATGTAGCGCAAGTCTCCAATGTCCATCAATCCTAGTTCATCTACCTTTATTACAAGGAGTAGTTACTATCAAATGAGAACTTTCCTTAATGTAAACATATTATATCATTTATGTAATTAACTCCTCATAACAATTCAGTAAGGTAAGATTATCACCCCATTTCCACAAATAAGGAAACAAGTCTCAGAAGTTTATGAACTTGTTCCAAATTATAAATTCAGGAAATGGAAGAGTCTAAAATAAAACTTTGATATGTCTAGCTCTAAAACTACAAAGGAAAAAGGAAATCTCTATTTTTGAGGTTTTGTATTATCTAATAAATACATTAGAGTTACAATTGTGCCATGTGAAGTGATTAACTTTCTATCTAATCAGGATAACATCAGACTTCGATCTAGCCCATCATTCTCTAGTCTCCAATATCAAGATGCCGGAAACTATGTCTGCGAAACTGCTCTGCAGGAAGTTGAAGGACTAAAGAAAAGAGAGTCATTGACTCTCATTGTAGAAGGTAATAAAATACTTGAGCACCAATTCCAAGTTTTCTTTGAGAGTTTGATATCTGGTTTCTTTCATGATTTCAATTCAACATCCTATTTTAATTGTAATGGTATTTTAGGAAAACCTCAAATCAAAATGACAAAGAAAACTGATCCCAGTGGACTGTCTAAAACCATAATCTGCCATGTGGAAGGTTTTCCGAAGCCAGCTATACAGTGGACAATTACTGGCAGCGGAAGCGTCATAAACCAAGCAAGTATTTGTCTTCTTGTTGTACACTGCACTGGGTCCAACACGGGGTTTTATTTAGGTACCTGGCTTACTAGCAACATGAAATTTGCAGTATATTCTCAGAGGAAGCTTCTCTAACTTCTTAATTTTCCCAAAGGAAGAACATGGCTCAAGAGAAATTTTAAATCCCAGGGCCATGGAGAATGGAAGAATCTTTATGTTGTGGTCAGTAACTGTTTTTAAAATTGGATGTAAATTGGATGTTGGTCCATGGTCATTAATTCCTGAAACTTGGGTGATTAAAACATTAAGGTACACACTTTTCTGCAGTATAAACTCACACATCTGAGTGTAAGTGGCGTCCATTACTTTGCTTACTTATGTACGTGAAGGGATATTCCTTCTTAAAACTGGGCCCTAGGGGTTGGTGAAGAACACAGTCAGTATTTGTGAACATATGGTCAGATTTGCATACACCAGGGCTAGGGCCAGAATAAGGCCAGCTAAATTATGGTGTCTAGGATGTTTCCTTATGAACAAAAGTAGACATAAACCAAACCTTAATATTTGCACCTTTGTCAGAACATTTTAGTAAAGGGCTAAGAACTTATGAATACTACCAGTAATTTTCTCTGTAACAAACAAATTTTTTTAAAAAAGATGAGAATCTGGCCTAGGGAATCTGTGGCCTAGATGAGAATCTGTCACTAGGGGTTCAGAGCTGTAATCCCACTAAACTGCCAATCTGCTTGGGTTACTGACATTTTCTCTATGTCAGTCTCTATGTGAAAATTCCACTTTCTCCACGACAGTCTTCATGTCTCTCTTCTCAGTGCACCAATGAGTAGACTCTTCAGGAACCCAGAGGTGCCGTTTGATTATTTGAATCTTCTGTACTGCCTTCTTCCCCACTTTGGACCCAGTTGAAACTCCGAGAAGGCATGCATAAAGCAGAGTTGCAATTTAATTTTAAATTAAAATTTCCACTCTTTCTTCATCCAGGGAAGTTGAGCTGCTGGTCCAGCTTATGAAATGTTGTTTTGCAGAGCGAAGTGAATTTTGGCTCTTTCTCCTATGGGTGATGCATATATATTGGCAAAACTTCAAGTATGGAAGGTCCGCAAAGGAGTGGGTGCACTTGAAGCAAATGACTCCTGATTTGATTAGATGTGGTGGGGACACACAAGTAAGAGAGCATACACGAGTGGGGCAAAGAGGCTCTGGGCCCCTTGACTATAAGGAAGTGGAGTTTTCTTGATTCATGGTAAAGACCTGAACCACCTGAATTGCTGACAATATACAGATCTATGTTTTAGCATCAAAATAACTGTTTCTTTTCTACTCTTCTTTTTTGCTCTCTAGTTCAATTAAGTAATAATTACAGCAAAAAAGACCTTTAGTTATTGGTAATGCAAGCATAGAAAATAGAAAAATAAGTGCACAATGAGTATTTGATGAATGAAAAGATACAAAGATTTAAGAGGCCATCCTAGAAATGAACAAATATATTTTGTAGAGATAAAAGTAACAAAAGCAAAGACTCGGTGAGAAAGTCGTATGAAAAATACTAGGGGAAGTGGAAAAATAGCAGGCGCAGTTACTATGAGGATAGATATAATAATACCATTCTTCATTGTCAAGGAGAAGGATTGATTCTGGCCCACTAGGTGATACGTTATTTTTCTTGTTCTAAGTTTGTGCTGATCCATCCATAATCTTTTATTTGTCTCCTCCTCAATCACATGGTGAATCTGTTATTTTACAACTACTAATAGCCCCTGCCCCAGGGACTGGACGATATCCCTACGCGTGAGATTAGCTCTTGTCCTCAAAGATCTCACAGTGCAGTCGAGGAGAAAGTAAATAGAGAACAGTCCTAGAGGACACAGTGTGTATAATAAGATCGAGAAAAAAGCGCATGTATATGTTTGCTTTAGTCGAGTTGGACTCAGGAGTCAAGTCCTGGGAAAGAGATTAAAGTGAATTGTCCCTTATGTTGAGGAATTAAATGCAGTGATTGCCCTCATTGACACCTCACTAAAGCCAAATGAACTTACTGAAAGTCACTGAAAAAGAACCTATCCTCTGTATTTAGCTCAGGAAAATTGAGAAAAAAGTTTGATTTTCCCATGAGCAAATCATACATCCATAAGCACTTGGACATAATGGTTTCAGATAAAGGAATTAACCCCTGTAGTGAAGAACAATGTCCTAATTTACAAATAAGAATTAAATTCGTAAGTTTATGAAGGAAAAATTGGTGATTAACCACGAATTAAATATTTTGAGACAAGTGCTATCATCCCAAATTTTAACTATTGACAAAGAAGGATTAATTTCATTATTAGAATTTACAATAGAAGCATAAATGGAAATCCAATTATGGATTCCCTACTCTTTTTTCTCCCTGCTGTAGGTACAAACCTGAATGGTCTTTACCTATGACCTTCCACATACCCATGAACACCAGATAGCACTGCGGACCACCCACCTATCCTATTTCACAGAGTATTACTCTTTCCCATGTTTTTAACCCATTTCCATTTCTAAATCCATATTCCTTCTTCTTTTCCAGACAGAGGAATCTCCTTATATCAATGGCAGGTACTATAGTAAAATTATCATTTCCCCTGAAGAGAATGTTACATTAACTTGCACAGCAGAAAACCAGCTGGAGAGAACAGTAAACTCCTTGAATGTCTCTGCTAGTGAGTATTTCATTTTGGCATTAAAAAAATAAGAAAATTTGAAGTTATTCTTCATTAGTTTAAAATCTTCAATTCCATCTTCCTGTACTACATTATGGTAAGTTTTATTTATTTATTTTACATTTGGTATCATCATCATGAGGTTCTTTTTTTTCTTCCTGGTGTCCATTCTTGTATTATCCTTGTCTTGACAGTTAAATCATTTCATGTGTTATGCGTCAGAGACCGTATCTTATATAGGAATATTTCCCCAGAGCAACAGACGATAAGAACTGAGTTGCTCTTATTTAATCTGTGTTTTGTGTTCAGAGTACAGATAATTCAAAGATTATCTTAAAATATTTCTGTAACAGTTTTAATTTTGGTAAATTTTTAATTCCCTGTAATCTATTATTTTGCATTCCATTTGCTTGTGGTATTTATCCTACCCTTTTGTACAGGAATGCCACATGCTTAAAGTCATTCTGCAAATTGGTAGTAAAATTGATATTAGAATCCATGAAATCTAGTTCCAAAAATTGATGGTTTTGAATATTGTATTCAAACCATAGCTAAAAATCAGACAAATGAGATTATCTCAGAAAAAGTGAAAAAATCTGTCAATACTGAAAGCAGGGTAATATATACATACCAATAGCAGCTTCTTCTGAAAACAGTTGTCATTTAATTTGAAATTATCCATCATCTTCAATTCTGTCATTGTTCCTGCTGCTCTTTCAACCTTAAATCAGGACTGGCCTAGAATGAGGCTCAATTCTGGAAAGGCTGCTAGCTGACCCTCCAAACTTTTATTCTTCAGCTAGTTGCAATGCTGTTTGCAGCGTTAGCGGGATAGGGGTACAGTGGCTACAAATTATCTGGAGCTAGGAGAAAATAATTGTCCAAAGATAATAGTCCTTAACAGATTTTGACTGGAATATAAAAGCCTGATGGATTGACAGGAGAAAAGAACCAAACAAATTTAACTCTAAAATAGGAGCATTGACTTCTCAGAATTCAATTCAGTGAGTATCGATTTGTCCTCCCTAGAAAGAGAACTTATCCTTTCTTCCTGAACACAAGTCTCTCTCTTTATTCTTACCCATTGAATAGTGGTTTTCCAGACACTGCAGTGGCTTGATCAGACTAGCTTTCCAATTCAGCGAGCACCTCCTGAGATTCGAGTTTACCGTATATGAGGAGGTGTCTGGGAATCTGCATTTTAACAAACATCCCTGGACGTTCTGATGCAGGCCCATACACATAGAGGAATATTTATGTAGTTTGATATGAAATGATAATCCACCACAGTGGCAGTTCTTAAAATGGGCCAGGAACACGGTGCCATCAGAGTCCTTTGGAGGACTTTTACAAACATCACATATGTTGCCTTGTTGCCTCTGAGACACCCCCAGTTTTAACCTTCACCCCCATCACTTTGAGAACCTGATGCTGAAGAATGAAAATGAATTCTCCTCCCTTGAGGCAAGAAAAGTTCAAGAAAAACTGAGAAACACTGCATGGGAGATTTCATATGTGGCAACTCGTTTCTCTTTAAAAAAAAAAAGCCTATTAAAAGGTGGTGGATAGTGGGGAAATTAATACGGATTTCAGATTATAACATAGCTTGTGAGTTGTGGAATTTTCTATGATAGCTTAATACTTTGCAGTTTTAACTACTCTCCTTTCCTTAAAATGAGATTAATTTCTTTGTAGGGAAGTTCACGCTCTATTAAATGTAAATTTTTCTACCCTTAGCTGTAGAATAGATATTTTATCTTTGAGTATTATTACATCATACTATAATGGTAAAGGTGACTTTCATATATCAACAAATTTTGTTTTTAATTTCATATTAACATTTTTCATTTCAGTAAGTATTCCAGAACACGATGAGGCAGACGAGATAAGTGGTAGGTACTATGCTGCCGCCTCTTCTTCCTTGACTATCAGCTCAAGATTTATGAAGTGTCATTGTATAAGTAATTTTCTTAGCTGCCACAATTTTAACTTGAATTAAAATAGCAAATGAGACAAGATAGTAAGAATGCTAAAATTTTATCCTTTAAAATCACAAGTTTGCATGTTACTCACAGTGAGCCTTCGTCATTTTTAATAAGAAATAATAACTAGATTGACTTCTTTCAAAAATCCTTAGAGCCAGCCCTGGTGGCCTAGTGGTTAAAGTTCAGTGTGCTCCACTTCAGCGGCCTGAGTTCCGTTCCCAGGTGCATAACCACACCACTTGTCTGTCAGTAGCCATGCTGTGGCGGTGGCTCACATCAAAGAACCAGAAGAACTTACAACTATACACAACCATGTACTGGGGCTTTGTGGGGGGGAAAAGGAAGAAAAAAGGACGAAGGTTGACAACAGATGTTAGGTTAGGGCAAATCTTTCCCTGCAAAAAAAAAGAAAACCCTTGGCATTGTCTGTAATTGTGTGGAATTTTCTTCTTTGTTGTAGATGAAAACAGAGAAAAGGTGAATGACCAGGCGAAACTCATTGTGGGAATCGTTGTTGGGCTCCTCCTCGCTGCCCTAGTTGCTGGTGTCGTCTACTGGCTTTACATGAAGAAATCAAAGTAAGTTTGGGAAAAGGATCTTCCTTGTTCATTGACTTTCACTGGGAGGAAATACGATGTGTCAATTATACCCACTACCGCTGGGCATGCCATCTCTATAATAGGAAAGACCCATTCCTCAAGTCAGCCTAATCATGTTTTGCTTTCCACTCACAGCAACTCCATTGCCAACATCAGGGACATGGCTTGGGGTGTGATTTCATGCATGTCCCTTTTTTTCTCAGTTAATAGTCTGAATTAAATTATTTGATTTTTTTCAACAGCTAGATGGATTTTTTAAAAGCACATACTGCCTAAAGGTCAACCATTCTAAACTGTTTGGCTCAGTTGGTGAAGATTAATGGAAAGTGGCTAGGACTTCCTGTAGGGAATGTCAAGTGTCTTTGCAGTCACAGGTCTGGCCAGCAGTGCAACTGCTGGTGAGGTAGAATTATTTTGTCGTCACTACTCTTCTATTCTATTTGGTCACTTTGCTCCATAAAAGGATCTAATTCAGAGAAAAAAATCATCATTATTTTGGCTTCAATTAAAAAAAATTGATTAGATAAAGCACCAAAACTACTTTAAAAATAATTTAGATGGTGTTTAGATTAAAAATTATTAGAGTCATAAAATAATACAGATAGTTTCAAACTTACAAATCATCTAACAGTTGTTTATAATGAAATCCTATTAACCAATGAAGAATCTTAACACATGCCTAGTACTCCTCATTGCCCCAGCCCAGACCCTCGATTCGGATGTAATTCGGCGGAGATGGGATTCTAGCTTTTGCATTTTTAAAAAGTTCCATTGGTGATTCTGTGGCATACCCCTGGTTTCAAACATGGGTTTTTAACGCCCTTGTCTTTTCAATGAGAAAATTGATTTTTGCAAAGGAATGTGTATAGCTAGTGGCAACTTTGAACTTAATTTTATATTTTCTTGCTGTCTGATATAACCCCTCTCAGCAACTCAGGTAAGTTAACTTAAAAGAAAACCAAAGAGAAAGCAGACTCAATCAGGATCGTGATCGTGCTCTGTAAAGATAGAAATTTCAATGAAGCAGTATTTGAATCACGCTGCTGTCAGAGGAAGGCAACAGATCAGAAACTAAGTCACATAATATGAGTGTGTGCTGAGCTCTGTTTTGCTCTCACAATCCGTCTATGAAGTAGATACTATTATTATTCATATTTTACATTACAAAAACTGAGGCCGAGAACGGTTAAATGACTTGCTGAAGGTTACACAGTTTGTGAGGGCAGAACTGTATTTGATTTAAGGCAGTGATATTTTAGAGTCATTGTGCTTAATCACTAGGCCTTGCTTTCTCTCTTTTTTGACATTTTCCTGTTGTGTGTTGTGGTTGATGTACATGTTGATGCTCACATCGGGGCACAGTCACTTCTGATGTTGCCTCTTCTCTCCTCAAAAGCAGTCCCCTCTGTCAGTTAGTAACAAACGTATTCTTTTTCTCAATGAACATTTCACATACAAACACTCTGTGTGGGTTTGTGTCCATGGTTTCCATGGAAAATATGGAAGACTGCCCATACCATGAAAGTGAAAGGAAATGCAGACAGTTGCCCAGAGGCAACATCCATCATATAGAAGTTCTCCTTCTAGGTGTGTAAATTTCCTGATGATCACAATCTTAACCTCCCTTTACAACCCACAAGAAGGTACTCACAAATCCAACAGCTTGGGTTCGAGGTATTTCCGTTTTATTTACTTAGTATTTCTGATGTTACTCCAGAGTAATTTCATTTCTTCAAAGAATGGAAATAAAATTTCCCTGTATCCTGGCTTTGACCTGAAAAATAACCTGCAGTTCTCTGCATTATGATCAAATTAATGTTAAATTCTTGGAGCACCCCCAATGTCCTTAATCAACACATTTTAATGCCAGTATCTCAACAGACACCATTTGTCCTTCTTTGAATAGAAGAAATTTCTGTGTGTGTGTGTGTGTGTGTGTGTGTGTGTTGCTTCATGGTTATTACCATATTGTGACCCAAAATTAAAATCATGGGTAAATAAATGCTGGACACTTGACTTCATAGTGTCTTTAGGTTAAAGGTTAAAACTTCATGAATTTCCTTTAAAGTACCTCATTAAATTAAGTAAAATTTTTACCATCTGACTTGATCATTCGCCTAAATAACTGTTATTTAATTGAAAAGTGCACCAACTTTGCTAGAGTTAATGTTATTGGCAATCAAAGTAACAAATTATGAGTCTCATCGCAAGCATCAAAGTGTTTTTATTACAAATTTATGGAACTCTTCAGATTTATGCTAAGTGCTTTGTATTCCTAATTAGTATTTCTTGCTAGTGCCCTCTGAGATAAGTCAGCATTTTTGCAATATGAATTATTGTTAATCCCTTTGTCCAGAGTATGTGCAGATTCATAATAAGAGCTTTCAAGTTATGGATTGCTAAGGGCATGTTGGGGTATACTATACTCCTTCTTCTCTTCTCGATAATTCCTTCCACTTTACAAATCAATATGAGGGTTTCATTTATATCTTTAGCTAATTTGGCACCATTTTATAAGGATATGAGAGATTTTTAGTAAAGATATAGTCTGGACTTTCCCCCAGATACCTGAAGAAGTATAGCCCCATGTTTACCATCCTGCAAAATAATACCATCAACAATCTTAGGGAGTCACCCACTGTTGCAAACAGTTTGGGGCAACGACTAAATTATGAGTCAAACATTTCTTTAAAATCCTCAGTGATACAGCTAGCAAAGCAGTAAAGTTTGAGCAACATTTAGGGAAAGTTCTTTGCATTGGCAATTTAAAAAGTCATTGGAGAGAGATGAGAGAAGCAATCTCTTACGCCCAAGTGGAAGTTAAGGGTGCATTTGTTAACATGCATAGTGGCTATTCAGATAACATGCACTCCCCCTTCCATTAATATGGGCTACATCTTTTTATATCTATTTCAAATATGGAGAACTTCAGTAAGGAATGCTTAGCAGTTGTGCTTAGTATTGTGATGTGGTATATTCCTTGCAGAGTAAGGACTCGTGATTCCTCAGCTGCTTTGATTCGTATAACTTGTCACTGAAAGCTTTTTAAAATTGGAGGCTTTTTGATAATGAGAATGGATGATTCTGATCATTTCCCGTGTATGTAAGGAAATAACTGACATCTAGGCAAAAGGCGTTAATTGACTAAGCCCACTACATGTCTAGTTGTTTAACAGGTTGGAGAACATTAAAGAACTAGAGATAATTCAATGACTATTTTTATTGTGTACTCCATTTCTCTCCATCCTGTCCTCTAAACATTGTTTTTAGCTCTGCAGGAAGTTAAATGTTACTATTTGAGTTCCAAATCCTCTCCTGCGTGTCTCATAGCGAGAGAACAAACAAACAATTAAAAGCGTCAAAGATAAAGGAAAAGTGTAAAGGCAGAATGATGTAGCCACAAACTTGTTCAGAAGTTTATGAAAACCATAATTTCCAGGTTGGTTGCCTTTCAGAGATCCCTGACCACCACACTTCTTATCACTAAATGGGAGTAAGCATTAACCAGACATTTGTAATCTCAAAATACACATTATGTGAATCTTGGAAGCTTACCGAGAGATTTATCTGCTGCAATTGTGGAACACATGACTTTTCATGAAGTTATTGTATAATATGTAGACAATCTGGAAATCTAAAAATCACAAATATCCTCTGTCAGTTCTGCCTTATTTAGTGCTACATTATTCCACTACTATCTCCGAGAAAAACGGAGACAGTCCCAAATTGGCAGAAAGACTAAAGAGAACTTGCCTATAACCCTAAAACCTCAAGAAATAATGTAATGTTAAGCCTTTCAAAAACCTTTCTCATTAATATCTCTTGATATATGGAACATGGTCTTGCAAGAAAGTTGATTTTAACTGAATTCTATTTCCAATTAGTACTCATGCTAAAATCAAATATGCATTCCCATGAGGGAAGATTGGCTCCCCACTGAATAAATTGAAAAGATAGAGCTGGAAGACCATTTATAGCACGTTTTAATGACTTTCCTCATTTATCACTACATAAACGCCTACTACTCTTTTTTCTTTTTCTTTTTTTGTTCTTTTACTGAAATCCTCAACAATTTAATGAGGTAAATGCAATTAACTCTATTTCATAATATCTAAGGCTCAGTGAGATTAATCTACCCAAGATAACACATGTAGTACTGTCTTATTCCATATCCCATATACTTTCAAATATATTTTGCTGCCTCACCAGGACTTCTCTGGAATTAAAATTTCATCTGTGACTTTGATTGCCTGCTGGTATTTCACGTAGTGCTAGGGATGTCAGGGTGTGCTCTGAAGCGCTGACGTGGCCTCTGCCCTTGTATTAGAGATCGGGCTAATCCAAGTTTTGATTTCTTTCTTTTTCCCTACTCATAGTCTGCAGGGAGCCAGAAGAAGGAAGAAAAGAAAACGCCCCACTATTCTATCAAACTATAAATAACAGAGTGGACTAGAGGGGAAATAAGCTAATGTGGAAATGGTGGAGACTCCATCCAGTTAATCACAAGGTTGTTGGCCACTCAAGGGGCAGAATCAGCTGTGGCCCTCCCCTCTGCTACTACATATTACCTGAAACATTTCCAGAGGAAAGGGGTTGCATCAAAACATAATGTTTTCAAGCCAGCCCTGATGGCCTGATGGTTAAAGTTTGGCACTCTCACTGCTTCGGTGGCCCAGGTTCGTTTCCTGGTCACAGAACCACACCAACGGTCTGTCGGTTGCCATGCTGTGGCAATGGCTCACATAGAAGAATTAGAAAGACGTACAACTAGGATATACAGTCATGCACTTGGGCTTTGGGGAGGGAAAAAAAAAAAAGAGGAAGATTGGCAACAGATGTTAGCTCAGGGCAAAACTTTCCCTGCAGAAAAAAAAAAAACCAAACATATTGTTTTCAATTTTTTAAATCTCTTCTAGCTATCTGTATACATTCCTTTTTTTTTTTTAATTTCAAATATTTGTTTTAATGATCTTTTCAAAGGTGAAGGGAAGTCCTGTTTCCTGAGTACCTGCCATGAACCAGGCTGTGTGCTGTCCCAACATTACCCACCTTAAAGATATGCTTTGAACCATGATGCTGAATGCATGCAGGTGGCACCCTGTTTTCATGCATATTCAGTATTATTATGTTTATTTTGATCTCCTAATCTTTTACGTAATGGATGGTCCCATATTTACTATTGGCCTAGATGGAAAGACCATTTTATATTTACTGAGGACACAAGGATTCCCTATTTTAGTGGAGAGTTTCTTTGGAGAGTCTTAGAAATTCTAAGGATATAAAATTGAAAGTCATGATAAGACCATTTACTCCTCTTTGTTTCCTTCTTCAAACCCAGAAATTGCTGACCACTGTCTTCCTGAGATGCAGGGACTAGAGCCCTTCTCTCTCCCTCTAGCTCTTTATTAAGTTGGGCCCAAGAGAAGACTCTGAGAGCTGTGACCAGGAAAGAGGGACAGATAAGTCTTCTCTTGAATGTGACCCTAATTACCTGCCCAGATTTCAATGGCCACTTAGGTGGAAGTGGCAATTCCACATTGCCAGGGTCCCAGTCTTAAATACCAGTAGTCTTGGTGCCCTTCTGTGGTGTGTCCCAGGCATGCCATAAATTAGAAATCATAGAAAACATCCCTCTAACTAGGAAGGGTTGATGATTCCTCATGCCCCCTCTAAGAGAGTTTTCAAGTTTGTTATACATATGCCTGCTTTTGAAAAATCTAAAGTCTCAAGAACTCTTTTGTGTGTGAATTATTTTAAGTGGGTGTTGTTTTTGTTTTCCAAATATACAATTCTATTATAATATTTTATCCATCTTTTCAAATGATACCACCTCCCAAGATTGTGATGTATTGATCATGCCTGCCACTCCCATCCTCCTTCACTTTTCCAGTCTCCTCCATCACCCACTAAATTATTTTTTAAATGAGATATAACTGACATATAATATTATATAAGTTTAAGATGTACAACGTGTTGATTTGATACATTTACATGTTGTGATATGATTACCATCGTAGCATTAGCTAGCACCTCCATCACGTCACATAATTATCATTTCATTTTGTGGTGAGAACATTTAAGATCTAGTCTCTTAGCAGCTCTGAAGTGTTAACATAAAGGTATATTTAGGAAACATCGCCAAATTAGTCCCGACCTCCTTTGAAGGAGATCTCAAAACAAGTTTATAATATTGGGGAAAATCTCACAAAAAAAGTTGAAGAGCCTTCTAAAAAGTAATTTAAAAGCAACTTGAACCCTAAATAGGCACTGCACTTATGGAAATAACACAGACCAAGGAGTTGAGACCTAGGTTTGAACTCCTTTCAGTAGCTATTGGCCTTGGGCCGCAGCTCCATGACTCACCTTCAGTTTGGTGAGTCCTGTCACCTGCTGGGGGCTGTCACATATACTGCTGCATTTATCCTCACATCAGCCCTGGGAGTAGATCCTGTTGTTCAAGCATGCTTAAGAGGAGGGGTTTGTCCAAGGACTTGCAGCTCAGACTTGACACAGAAGGATGAGAATGCAGGCCCGCTGACCCAAGGCCAAGACTCCTCTCTGCCTCACAGATTAGACCAGGGGGTCACCTCCAGGGCTTCTTCCAACATTAATTTATTGTGATTCCATGATTTCGATTTCCTCCCATATTTAAAGTTACAAAAAAGTTGAATGATGAAGAAAGTTTAAGACAAATAACCATAATAATTTGTATTTTAACCCAAGTACTCATTCTTTATAGGGGCCGCCCGGTGGCGCAGCGGTTTAGTCCGCGCTTGGCAGCGCGGGGTTCGCAGGTTCGGATCCCGGGCGCCCGCCAATGCACTGCTTGTCAGCCATGCGGTGGCGGCGTCCCATATAAAGTGGAGGAAGATGGGCACGGATGTTACCCCAGGGCCAGTCTTCCTCAGCAAAAAGAGGAAGATTGGCAACAGATGTTAGCTCAGGGCTGGGCTTCCTCCCCCCCCAAAAAATAAATGTCTAACCTTGTCCCTCAAATCAATTGACTGAAAAATAGCTTGCTAAAAAGAATGATTTAAATAAATTTTTGTTCTCTTTCAATAGTAGATGGATTTCTAACCTCTGTAATTCTTTCAGGGGCCAGCCTAGTGGCACAGCAGTTAAGTTCGCGTGCTCTGCTTCTGGCAGCCCAGGGTTCACAAGTTCGGGTCCCAGATGTACCACTTGTCAGCCATGCCATGGCAGCGTCCCATATAAAGTAGAGGAAGATGGGCACGGATGTTAGCCCAGGGCCAGTCTTCCTCAGCAAAAAGAGGAGGATTGGCGACGGATGTTAGCTCAGGGCGAATCTCCCTCACAAAAAAACCCCCCAAAACCAAAAAACTGTAATTCTTTCAAGTCTCTGAAATTTTCTAAAGTTAAAAAAGACACATCCATAAAATTATATTTCTTTTTACCACACCAATCTAAAACTGAGCCAAAAGTGATCAGAATAACTTTTTAAAGGTTTCTGTCTAGGGAGAGTGGACTCTCTGTAACAAAAATGGAGAAATTCGTAATAAAATTTATGTACAGGTCTTCCTTGACTTACAGTGGGCTTACACCCTTATAAACCCATTGTAAATTGAAAATATCATAAGTTGAAAATGCATTTAATTCACCTAACCTACCAAACATCATCGTTTAGCCTAGTCTACCTTCAACATGCTCAGAACACTTATATGAAGCTACAGTTGGGCAAAATCATCTAATACAAATCCGATTTTATAATAAAGTGTTGAATATCTCGTGTAATTTATTGAATACTGTACTAAAAGGGAAACAGCGTGGTTGGATGGGTACAGAGTGGCTGTAAGTGTATCCGTTGTTCACCCTCGTGATCGCGGGGCTGCCTGGGAGCTGCGCTTGCTGGCGCTGCCCAGGATCACGAGAGAGGATTGTACTGCATATTGCTAGTATATGTTTACCAGTGTTACCAAACCAGGTTTGTTTTTGCCCGTCGCCTGGAAAGTCAGACACTGAGATGACAAGATTGCAGCAGAGAGACAGTTTAATCACAAGGCAGACAAGTGAGGAAACAGGAGAGAAAGTTTCAAATCTGCCTCCCCGAAAATGGGGGCTCGGGGATATTTAACGGGGTAGGGGGCAAGGTGGTCTGAAGTGTGGAGAGAGATGGTTGGAGGTGAGGAGAGGTGAGGTAATCAAGCGTAGTTAGACCTCACGCCTCTTCATAGGACACATGTTCACGAAGCGGTGGCATTGGCATGATCTGAAGGTGGAGTTTTTAGCCTCTTGACATCAAAATGTCGCTTATCAGACATCTGCGCGGGCCCAGTTGATGGGTTAGTGGTCTCAACCACCCTGAAGGGGACAAGGGGTTCTAATTCCTTAAAAACAGCTCAAACACCCATTACCATGGTGACCCAGGCACCAGGGAGGTGTTACCTGTGGGAACCTAGTGGGAGTCTGATAGCGTATTGTCTAAACAGCACAGTTAACAATGGGTGGGTAAACAACTAAAAGCTGTAATCAGTAACTGCAAAAAGGAAAAAAAAAACTAGTTACTGGGTACTTAATCATCATTGGCTGTTTACTGGTTTCACCGGGAAAAGACTGTGCTGAGAGAAGCCAGCAAGTAGCTTGTTAGGAAGATCTCTTAAGTAGTGTCTTAAAACATGTCCCTACATGATTTACACGGTGGGTATAACTTAGCCAAATGGAAGGAAGTCCATTCTGACCACATCTTGCAAGTAGCTAATGAGAACTTTCTTTTATACAAAAAAAGTTCAAAAAGGATAAAATTCAAAATTTGAAGTACGGTTTCTACTGAGTGCTTATCACTTTCCCACCATCATAAAGTCAAAAAATCCTAAGTGGAACCATCTTAAGTCAGGGACCATCTGTGAATCTTATATATACATGTACTGAAGGAATACCTCCTCCCCCACCAGTAACACTATTTTTATTTCTATTTAGTACATTTCAGCATGGTTAACACTTAGCATATTTGTATAACTGTGTAACTTGGTGCATGGATGCTGGAGCCAGACTGCTGGAGTTTGAATCCTGGCTTTGCTACTAACTAACTGTGTGACCACAAGCAAGTTTATTAGTCTCAATGTAAAATGGAGATATCCTAAGGCTAAAATAATTTAATATTTATGCAGCACGTAGAACAGTGCCTGGCACATTAAGGCATTATAAGTGTTAGCAGTTATTATTTTGGAGAATGAGATTAAGGAAAGAAGGGAGATTTTTGCTTTTCATTTAGCATTTCTTATTGTTTTTTTCCTTTTGTTCTGTTAACTTTAAAAAGAAAAATAATCAGTTTGAAGTTACCCAACTCTTATTCTATAAACATATTCTACAAACATGTTTCATATTGCCCTTTTTTGTGATTCCAAACCGTGAGCAGTGATTTTTAGCCCGATCCTCCTGTACAGATATGCTGAAAGATGCTGTGGTTTGCCCTGAGTGCCACAACTTCCCTGGAGAGAAATCTAGTCACTCCCTTCCTCCGGATAGATACCTCCTTCTTCTCTTTGATACAACTTGGTCAAATCACAGAAACTGTTCTCCATCCCTGGACAAATAAATCCACCTAGAAAGTAAATAGAATGGGAAATGCAAATGGTACCAGCTTCTCATTGCATCTTTTGCCTGATCCTTTGTATCCCTGGCCACAAGGTTCATGCTTTAGCTTTTCTGTGTATGATGTTTTTATCTTAAGGCAAATTTTGCTTCCATTAAATGGGCAATTAAAACTGTTTTGATAAATGTGTACGCCTTTGTAACCATTACTCCAATCGTGATATAGAGCATCCCTTCACTCCAGAATGTTCCTGTGGACTCCCCTCCAGCCCCATCATCCGTGCTCCCTTAGACAACCACTGTGCTGGTTGTTATCACCAGAGATTGTGTTTGCCTAATTCTGAACCTCATATAAGTGGAATTATACAGAATGCACTCTTTTGTGCCTGGCTGCTTTCATTTAACATAATGTTCCTGAGATACATGTATTAATGATTTCACTTTTTTTAAATTGCTGAGTAGTGTTCCATTGTTAGAATATATCACATTATTTTAATCCATTCTCTTGTTTATGGACGTATGGATAGTTTTCAGTTTGGGCTATTGTGAACAATATGGCTAAGAATGTTGATTCTTATACGAGCATTTTTGTGAGCATATGTTCTTATTCTCTTGGGCAAATACCTAGAAATGGAATTGCTGGGTCATGGGGTAAATTTGTTCATGAGAAATTGCCAAACAATTTTCCAAAGCAGGTGTCCTGTTTGCAACTCCTGCCAGCAGAGTATGAGAGTTTCAATTCTTCCACATCCTTGCCTAAATTTGGTGTTGCCATTCTGTTTAATTTAGGCCATTGTAGGAGGTGTGAGATGATATCTAATTTTGGTTTTAACTTGCATTTCCCTAAGACCTAATGATTTTAAGCTCTGCGAAATTATTGGTCTTCTTTTGTGCAGTGACTATTCAAATCTTTTGCCTATGATTTTATTGGTATTTGTCTTTTTCTAATTGATTTGCAAGAGTTCTTTACAAATTCTGTATAAAAGCCCTTTGTTATAAATATATTGTAAATATTTTGTCCTAGTCTGTGGCTGGATTTTTTCTTTTCTTAATGCTGTCTTTTGTTGAGCAGAAGTTTTTAATTTTGATGAAGAACAACATCAATTTTTTCTATATGTTTATAGACATGTCCACTTTTGTGTCCACTTTACAAAATCTTTGCTTATCCCAAAGTGGCAAAGATATTTTTTATGTCTTTTTCTAGAAAGCTTCTAGTAGTTACTTTTAAATTTAAGGATATGATATAAGGATATAATATAAGATTTTGTGGCTGGTGAAAGATAGATGTGGTTTATTTGGTTTTTGCTTTTGTTTTATATATATATATATATATATATATATATATATATATATTTATGAAGTCATTCCAGATCATTTGTTAAAAAGACTTTCTTTTGGCCTTGGCACATTTGTCATAATAATAAAATAATAATAATAATGAGTCCTTCAACTTCGATCTTCTTGTGTTAGCAATCTTATTTCTTTACATTTCCCTATAAGTTTTAGTAACTTGTTAATTTCTACAAAAAAAAATTTTAAAAGCTTTGTGGGGTTACAGTTGCTTTGAACTTATAGATAAATTTGGGTAGATTTGACATCTTAAAAATATTTAGTCTTCCAATCCATGAACATCATATAGCTCTCATTTACTTTCCATTTTTCTTGGCAATATTTCATAACTTTTAATGTAGACATTTAATACATCTTATAAATTTATGTTTAAATTATGTTTTATGTATTTTGAAGTTATTATAAATGCAATTATTTTATAAGGTTTATTTTCCAGTTTTTTATAGTAGTATATGAAACTATAATTCATTTTTGTTGTTGTTGAAAAGAATACAACCATCTTCCTAAATTCACTTGTCAGTTCTGCTAGTTGTTTTGTGGATTCCTTAAGATTTCTACGTAAACAATCATTTCATCTACAAAACGAGATAATTTTACTTCTTCCCTTCCACTCGGTATGCTTTTTATTTATTTTTCTTATTTCTTTATCTTATTTCATAGAGACCTCCAATATAATGTTGAATAGAAACGTTGAGAATAGACATTTTTACATGTTCCCAATCTTAGAGAAGGAATTGTTCAGTATTTGCCATTATGTATGATGTTAGCTGTACATTCTTCATAGATGCCTACCAGAGTTAGCCAAACTGAGAGGTTAAGGGTATAGTCCTCCAGGTGCCAAGTCTGCCCAAGACTTCTGACCTCAGTTGCAAGGAGTTAGGGTCCAAATACAAAGTTAGAGGGAAGAGTCCACAGAAGACCACCCTCACTTCTGATACCAACTCAAGTTTGAGGGTTTCCCAAAACCATCCTCAGGTCTGGTAATTTGCTAGAAATACTCACAGAACCCACTGAAACCTTTTATACTCGTGGCTATGTTCATTACAAGTAAAGGATACATTAAAATTGGCCAAGGGAAGAGAAGTATAGGGCAGAGTCTGGGAGGGTTCCAAATGTGATGTTTCCTTTGTCCTCAGGAACATGTCACTCTACTGGCATTGATGTGTATCAAAAGCATGGAGTATTGCCAGTCTAAGAAGCTCACCTGAGCTTTGGTATCCAGAGATTTTTTTGAGATTTCATTACATAGGCTTGATTGATTGACTAATTGTCTATATGGTTGAACTCAGTCTCCAGCCCCTCTCTTCCCCACAGGTCAGGCTGATACCACATGGCCCAAAGCCCCCACCCTACACCATATGGTTGTTCTTTCAGGTGTGGCCGGCCCCCACCCTAAGACAAATGGGTGTTGATGGCCCTACCCTGAGACATCTTCTCAGCATAAACTTTCAGGTGTGATCCAAGAGGCCCAGTATGAATAAGAAAGTCACTTCTATCACTCAGAAAATTCTAACTATTTGGAGGTTATCTCCCAGGAACTGAGGACAAAGTCCAGACCTCTCTTTGGGCAAGGCCAAATTCCTTACTACAGAGTGTCCTTTAACAGGTTGAAGAAATTTTTTAATATTCCTAGATTACTAAGAGTTTTTGTTACAAACCATTGTTGAATTTTCTCAAGTGCTCTTCTACATCTACAATACATCTACATCTATATTATTTCTACAAATAATAATATTGTTTCCTCATATTATTTCTTCTGATAAAATGGTAAATTACATTGATTGATTATTGAATGTTAAGCCAGTCTTGCGTTCCTGGAATAAATCCCACTCTATTACGACGTATCATAGTTTTTATATATTGATGGATACTATTTACCAACATTTTATTAAGAATTTTTTTGTCTACATTCATGAGGAATATTGATCCATAATTTTCTTTTCTTGTAATATCTCTGTCAAATTTTGGTACTAGGGTAATGTGGGCTTAATAAAATGGGTTGGACAGAGTCCAATCTTCTTCTTTTACTGAAAGAGTTTGTTACTTCCTTAAATATTTGATATAATTCAGTGATGAAACCACCTGGGCCTGGAGTCCTCCTTATGAGAATTTACTTTAAAACAAAAATTGTGACTTTAATTTCTTTAATAGATATACGGTTACTTCTTCTTGAATAAATTTTGGTAAGTTTTTCAAGGAAAATGTCAATTTCATTTAAGTTGTTGACATTTTTTGCAAAAAGGAAAAGTTGTTCATGAGATTCTCATATCCGTTTTTGCCTGTGGGTTCTGTAGTGATAACACATCTTCGTTTTCTAATATTGTTAATTTGTATTTTATTCCTTTATCTCACTCGGTCTTTTTAGGGAGTTATCAATTTTCTTAATGATTTCAAGTAACTAACTTTTTGCTTTGTTTTTATTTCTATGGCTTATTTTCAATTTTAATTATTTTTGCTCTTATTATTACCGTTTTTTTCTTCTAGTTAGTGTTTAACTTGCTCTTCTTTCTTTGACTTTAATAAATGAAATTTAAAGGTTAGATCATTGATGTTAGCCTTTCTTCTTTTATAACACAAGCATCTAAACTATGAATTTCACTCTCAGCACTCTGTTAGCTGCATTCCACAAATTTCAGTATGTTGTGTTTTCATATTCATTCGGTTCAAAATACTTTTAAATTCCCAGTGTTTCTTCCTTGGAGCCCTGTAACTAAAACTGTATTAAGTTCCAAACATTTCTCATTTAATTCTGTTTTAAGACAACCTACTCTGTAAGCTTTTAGTCTTTTGAAATGCATTGAGATTAGTTTTTGGCCTAGTGTACAGGCATGTGGTATTTCCTGGGGAATGCTACATGGGCTCTTGAAAAAAAATTATTTGGTGGTTGATGGGTACAGTGTTCTATGGCTGTATGTTAGGTTAAGGTAGATAATAGTTTGTTTAAATCTTCTTATCCTTACAGATTTTTTTGCAAATTATATGAACTCACTTCACATAAAATGTAAGACAATTATAAGCATACACTTCCAGTACTAGACCTGGCCCAGTACTGGTTACCCCATCGTGATCATACATACTGAGTTTTGGTACATTTATCCTATCAGCTACTGAGAAAGGGTGTTAAATTCTCTAAATAAACGTGTATTTGTCTATTTCTCCCTTTTGTTATGTCAGTTTTTGCTTTATGCTTTCCTTAGATACACACACTTACAGCTGTTATGACTTCTTTGTGTACTGAACCTGATAGAATTATGAAATGCCTGTCATCATCACTGTAATATTCCTTGTGTGGGATTTTACATCACCTGATATTAATATAGCCACACTGCTTTCATATGCTTACTGTTTACATATACATCTTTTTCTAACCTTTTATTTTCAATTATCTATCTCTTTGTATTTAAAGTGTGTCTCATATACATAAGGCTGATCAAACTATGACTCCCAGGCTGCTGCCTAATTTTGTAAATAAAGTTTTATGGTGGCACAGCCATGCCCATTTCTTTACGTATTGTCTGTATTGTTTCACACTGCAATGCCAGAGCTGAAGAGTTGGAACAAAAACCATGTGGCCTACAAGCCTGAAATATTTACTCTCTTGACCTTTCAGAAAAAATGTTACCCCTTGGTGTAGAGCTCTTAGTTGTCTTGCTTGCTTGCTTAGTACCATCTGACAATCTCTACCCTTTAATTGGAGGATTTAGCCAATTACATTTGATTTAATTATTGATATATTACATTTAAGACCACCTTCTCCTTATTTGATTTCTCATTGTCCTCTGTTCCTCTTCCTGCTTTCTTTTGAGTTACTCAAATAAGTTTTAGTATTACGTTTTAATTTCTCTATTGGCCTTTTAACTATACCTCCTTGTATTTTTTTATTGTGGTTGCTCTAGAGATTACAATAAGAACTCTTAATTTATAACAATCTACTCATGTAATAATCTAAAAACCTTGAAACATTATAATTTTATTTCACCTCCTCCATATAGTTGTAGTGTCAGGTTTATAATATATGCAGTTGTAATGAATATGACAGCAATAGCAAGAGGGATGGAGGAGATCAAATGAGATTATGATGTTTCAAGGATCTTATATATAATGCTATATATATAGCACTGAACACTTGGTTGTCTTTGTAAAAAAATTTTAAATAGTATTTATGTTTTACCACATATATACTATCTGCATTCATTCTTTCTCATATATCTGAGTTTCCATCTAGTGTAATTTCCTTCAACTTAAGAACTTCTTTTAATACTTCTTTTAGCACAGGTCTGCTAATGATGATTTCTCTGTTTTATTTCATTCAATTTAATATGTCTTTATTTTGCCTTTGATTAACAGGTCTTTTTACTCGATATAAAATTCTGGGTTGAGAGATTTTTCTTTCAGCATTTTAAAGATGTTTAACTATCTCTGGTATGCATTTTTTTCCTGATGAGACATCAGCTGGTATTCATCTCATTGTTCCTCAGAACAAATTTTCTGTGGCTGCTTTCAGGCCCTTCTCTTTATATTTGCTTTTGATTAGTTTGATTACGATGTACTTAGGAGTGTTTTTCTTTTTATCAGTCCTGCTTGGGGATTACCGAGCATCTTGGATCTGCAGGTTAATGGACATCAACAAGTCTGGGACTGTGTTTCATTGTTTCTTCAAGTATATTTTCTGTCCCATTGTTTTTTGCTTCTCCTACTGGGACTCCAATTACACATACATTAAACTGCTAGATGTTGTCCCACAAGTCACTAAGGATCTCCTTTTTTTTATTTGATATCCTTTTTCTATTTCTCAAAATGTATAATTTATATATCTTTTGTCCTTGAGTTCACTGAGGCTTTCTTCTGCCACCTCCAGTCTGATGATAAGAAAGTTTCGTGAATTTTTTATTCCCAGTATTGTAGTTTTAAGTTGTAGAATTATTTTTGTTTACATTTTTTGCACTGAGGTTTTTATCTGCTCTCTCGTTGTTGCAGTATTTTTATTTGTATTCGAACATGTGGTGTAATAACTGATGTATTGCCTGCTATTTCCAAAGTCTGTGTCATCCAAGGACATTCTCTGGACTTTGCATTACATTTTTCTATTCTTCATATGTATGGTCACTTTTTAATTTTGTTTTTATTTATTTATTTTTTGTGACGAGGACTGGCCCTGAGCTAACATCTGTGCCCGTCTTCCTCTACTATATATGTGGGACGCCTGCCACAGTGTGGCTTGACAAGTGGTGCATAGGTCCGCGCCTGGGATCTGAACCTGTGAACCTGGGCCACTGCAGCAGAGCACGCAAACTTAACCATTATGCCACCAGACTGGCCCCACGTTTTTATTATATACTAGTCTTTTTTGGGTGATTTCTTGTAGAAATTCTAGGTTCTGTTATAAAGGATCTGAGTTGTTTTTCCTAGCAGACAATTAGATTACTGGCCGATTTCCTTGATCTGGTGAAGGTTACTTATACATTTTATATGGTACGTCTGTCTTAGAGTGAATGGTGAATCTCAACACATAGTCTTTACTTGGCTTTTCTGGGATTTCAATAGAAAGACTGATATGTTTGCCAAGGACGTCTGGCTTAGTGAGGCTCAACTCCAAGCTGTTTCCCTGTGTAGGTAGTGGCTAAAATCTGTGTCAGGTTTTTATGCCTCCCAGCTGTTGCTGTCCACTGGTCTATGTGAAATTTCTCCCTCATATGCACAGTTTAGGGATCATCCAAGGAATTCATTTTAGTTTACACACAAATTTGGAGTCCTCACCACCCTGTGGCTCTCCCCTTTCTGAGATTTCCCCCTTGATTTCCAAGTCTTGCCCTAGTTAGCCTTTGCCTCCCCAGCTGGGAAGTGCCCTCAGAAGAAATGCTGTGTCAAAATAGAGCTCACCTCGTGTAAGGGTCAAGTTCCCTTCAGTTTCTACTCCTTTTTGTCACTCTCAAGTAAGTCAAATAGTTTATTCTTTATTTTTCTGAGAGTTCATAGTTGTTATAAATGTAAGGATTAACTAAACACAAGTTTTTAAAATCATTACTAGTACCAGAACTTCTTATAGTCCG
The DNA here is from genome assembly GCA_031878705.1 of Tapirus indicus. NCBI lineage: Eukaryota > Metazoa > Chordata > Mammalia > Perissodactyla > Tapiridae > Tapirus > Tapirus indicus. The sequence goes on along the minus strand of CM062928.1, from coordinate 85,770,588 downwards.
TGCTTTATTTCAAAGTTGTGAAATCATTAAGTCCTCAGCCTTAATATAACTTCCCTCTTCCCAAACAGGTCAAGGCAGGTTGAAAAAAAAAAATCAAAATTGATTTATTACATTGCTAAATTTTTAATTTTATTTTTTAGAATATGCCTACAGAACATTGACTCTTATCTGTCACTCTTTCTAGTGGCTCCAAACAAGTTGGAATTTTCGCTTTAGAGGCAAAGAATAGTAGTTAATGAAGTGAGTTTGAAAGGAAAAAGAGAAAGAGAGCAAGACAGTGAAAGTAGACATAGAGAGAAAAGAAATGGAGGAAAAATCAGCGGGTGAGAGAAGGCAAGGAGAATAAAAGAGAGGAGAGGAGAGGCTTTGAGAATCATGTGGCTTTCCTTGATTGCCACAATCTCTTACTGATTTATAGAAATTACAGTTATTAGTATATGTTAGAATATATATTTAGGAGCTATTAGAATAATCAAGGTATGTGTTTATGCATATAATTTTAGCAGTTTTATCTGAAAAAATTGGTGTAAGACATCACTCAAGTTCTGTCATTTCAGTGTAGTATTCTCTCTGTCTTACCTGTGTAAAAAAGCAGCTGGGTGTACATAGACTTCATATTGGTGAACACTATTATTGTAAGGAGCAGTAGAAGGAAATAGATATGAACTGTAATAAAGTCAGTTAGTTCAATTCAGTAGAAGAAATATCTTTTGGATCCTTACCACATTCAGTCAGTGTATGATGTGCTATGGGTAAAATATAAATAAAACATGGTCCTTATTCTCAAGGAGCTTCTACTCTGGTCAAGGAGACTAAAGAGATTGACCACATCTTGAAGCATCATGGGACAGACAGCCGGAGATCTGGGTGGAGAGTCTCTGAAGGACAGAGCTAGATCTCTCTGTTTCTAAGTGCTGAAGAATGTGCGACATGCCAGAAGCGCAATCTGAAGCCCGAGAGGGTCATGCCTTAGGAATAGGGGCAAACCAGAGGGAGACTGACTCTTCCTAAAACTGCAGCTGAGCCTTGATTGAAGCTCAAACCCTGATTGAAGCGGAGCCATCAGCCGCTTACCCTAGCTACTTAACAAAGGAAAGGGGAGGACTTCGTCTGATGGAAACTAACCTTGTGTGGAGTCTCTACGGCTCTTTTTTACATGGTGTCGTGCAAAATAAAAAGAACTAGATGCAAAGAGTCAAGAACAAACAATCAGTAATCAAGAGAAAAAGGAGGCAAGCAGATCCACGCATGATTTGGATATTGTAGTTAACAGACAAGGATATTAAAATAACTATAAATAATATACTGAGAATTGAAGAAAAGATGGTCACAGGAGATGAATGAAATAGAAAATTGAAATTATTAAAAATGTATTTTCTAAGTTGACTGTTTAGAACTGAAAAATGTAGCATTAAACAATAAGTCTTTGGTGGATGAATTTAAAAGCAGAGTGGTCACAGAAGGGCACAAGAGAAGTAAACCGGAACACAGATCAATAGAAAACACCCAGATTGAAGCACAGAGAGGAAAAGAATAGATCAGACATGTAAGAGTGTGAGAGACATGTCGGACACACACAAAAGAGCTAACATATATAATTGAAATCCCAGCAAGAACACAGCGTAAGAATGCCCATCACCAGTAAAATAGATAAATGAATCATGATTTATTCACCTAATGACAAGCCATACAGCAGTGAGAATAAACAACTTACAACTACATGCAACATTATATATGAATGCCACAAATATAATACTGAGTTTAAATAAAAGGCAGTAAGAAATGAATACATGTGGTATGATTCCATTTATATATAAATTACAAGAACAGGTAAAACTCTTTTGTGAGAATTCAGGATTCTGGTCACCTTTGGAGAGGTGGTAGTGACTGGAAGGGAGTATAATGGGGGACTTCTGAGTCTACAACTGTTCTGTTTCCTGAGCTGGGTACCGATTACATTCATGCACCCAGTTTTTGAAAATTCATTGAATTGTACTCTTATTATAGGTACATTATCTTGTATGGATATTATTCTTCAACAAAACAATTTTTAAAAGCATTCATAGATTTACAGAATGTTCAGGCTTTAAAAAAATCCTTAGCAAGCATCCTAATTCACCACCCCTCATGTTTAACTATGGGGGTTACCAAGACTTTATTAGTTCTTAGTTAAGCAACTTATTTGCAAAAGAGATTAGATCTCAAGTCATCTGTGATATATATAATGTGATGTATATAATGTCGATGGCATGTATATCTATGTTTTATATATAAATGTTAAATATATTTATATATAATATATATCTTACATATACATACATATACAGAGAGAGAGCGCCAATTACATTATTATTCCACTTGCCTGGAAAACATATATGATAAAGAAGTTGTTCACTATGATGTATCATTTTAGTACAATATAGAAAATATTGATGTGATATAATTCAAGACATAGACTCAAATTTACAACATGGTCTCATTTATATTCTTAATGTCAGTCTTGTAAAATGCTATTGCATATTATAGAACTTAGTTAAGTTGGCAGAATTTGAGGGTGCTCTCCTGCCTTATGAATGGATTTATTTATAAGGCCATAATTTAAGCTAAATAAAGAATTTTTAAATCACAAATTAAATTAAATGTATGCTAAATATGACGAATGGTCCAGTTTGAATGAGCCATATGTCTTTATCTCACTTGGACATATATCATACACCACTACAACCCTTTTTCTAATAAAATTGTGATTCTTAGCAAATGAGTTAAGGAATTCTATTTAAAGCATGGAACGACTTTTAGGGAAAAATGGAGTTTTCTACCCCAGCTTCCTTAACCAAGAGACACATTTGGTATTATATAACTTCTTAAAAGTAGAAGTATTATTAGGAATTATATGGCAGAAATAATTTGCAGTACCATGGCACTGTGGTTTCCCTGATGTGCTTATAACTGGGGGTGGGGGGGAGGGGAGGAAGGAAATGGTACCCTCTTGGAAATACAGTTATGATTTCTCCTAGTCTGATTTCTCCTGAGTGGTAAAACCAAGGAATTTAGCTGTGTGTTTAAGAAAACCTGATTTCAGCTCTAAAGGGATAGAACCTAGTGGTATGTAAGCATGGCAGCCCCCGGGGCAGTGATTTTCAAACGTTAGCTGCAGCAGAACCAGCGGAGGTCTTGTTTGTCATGGCTGGCAGGCCCCATCTGCAGAGTCTCTGCCTCCACAGTTCTGTTGTGGGGCTCAGAATTTGCACTTCCATCAAGTTCCCAAGGGTGCTGACTCGGCTGGTCTGGGGCTACAATTTGAGAACCACCACTTCAGAGCTGCTTTAGCTTGGGTTGCCAATGTTCTCTCATAAATGTGGTTCTCTTTCTAATCTTGCTTGTGATTGATTTGATACAACAGAATCCATAACAAAGAGACAGGGCATTGACTCAGGCTGGATACATCATAGGGAATGCCAAAAGGGAAGGGCCCTAAGGAAACTCCCTCAGAAGATTTTTGCAAAAAGCATTTGCCCAGAATGAAAATTGTTGCTATCAAATGATAATAATTACTTCCCAGAAAGTGGAGAGAAAAACAACTCCCGAAAACATGATGCACCTCAGTATGTATAGTCCGTGTTCAAAATAATTGATTTCTTTTTCTCTTAGCATATATTTAAAGCAACCCCACTACCAAGGTAATTTCGTTGGAATGTCTTCCATTACCAGTGAAGGCTGACAGATGTGGAATTGTTGGCCCTAGTGGTTTGCCTATACTAGATGTAAAACATATGCTTTTCCAAGATACATTAATGTGAAACCTAAAATTAAAAAAGAAAAGGTAAATATGTGTGTGTCAATGTGATAATGTTTATTTCATTCTCGTATAGGACTGCATCAAAACACGTCAACAAGGACCTGGGTAATCTGGAGGAAAACAAAAAGTTAGAAGAAAACAATCACAAAACAGAAGCCTAAGAGAGAAACTGTTCTACTTGTCCAGGTGAGTAGGCTGTGTGAGCTTTCTAGAAATAATTCCCAGGAAAGTAGGGAGCATCACAAGAGACGAAAGGGAAAGCCTTGATGTTAGGATGCTTCATAACTGCAGCTTTCAACGCAGGAAGAGAGTTTCTCACACGGAAGCTTTGGTAACTCAGAAAGCTGTTCTCAGAAGAATGGAATCTCAGTGGTTTCCCCATCCTCCGAAAGATAATCATTATCCTCTGAATATCTTTTAAAAATTTTGAGATTTTTAACATTCTGTTAGCATTTTGTATTCTAATGCCAAAAATTTTGCTGAGTGCAAAGAAGCTTAATTTTATAAATTGATATTTTGATTGGACTTATATATTATAACTATATTAGTGTGATTATTAAGACAACCTCCAAAAGAGGTATATTTCCATGATATTGCCACTTGCAATTTGAGTTTTTATTTTTATTTATGTTTTATTAAGCCAGCCAAACAGGGAAGCCATTTGGACAAATTATTTTGTGTGTCCTTGAGAATAACTGTTACTGTAGCTTACTCATCTGATGTAAAAATTCCCCAAAACCACAGTAAAACTTTGGTTCACTATAAATAAACCATAAGTCACAATTTGAGTGGGTCACCTGAGTTAATCCCATAGAGAAGATGGGGGGCATGAGAAAGATGCACACAGGAAAGAAAAATAGAATAATTGAAATAATATATTTTTAAAATCTGAAATCCAGAATCTCAAAGTGACTGGGCACAAGAAGTAAGAACTGGTGTCCGTCCCTATCCTGCCTTCCACTAGAGGCCGAGGACGCAGTAGCCTCACCCAATTGTTTGTTTCTGTTCTCTAGGGTTCATTCCTCAATCTTTTGTAAATAGATTTTGCCTTCTGTCTTCTTCAAAATTGGAGACTGTAAATTCTCAAAGGAAAATTGAGCTTGAGACAAAGCTCACAAAATAATATGATTTGAAGGGATAAGTAAATTTTTTAACCTAAAGAGAAACAGAATGAAATATTTTCTTGAAAAACCTTATGATCTTCATATGAATTAAGCAATTTTCATAAAAGTAAAGACTCTCAAAAATTTCAAAAAATTGTTTGTAGAAGGCCCAGCAATGCCTGGTATTACAGATGGGTTCAGGGACAATGGAGTTTTATGAAAGGCTCCTGAAAAGTAATTCCATTACTTTTAGTACAAGCATCTGTTGATAGTGAAAAATAATTGCTATGGTAACTTACTAAATTATGTTTTTTTCATTATTTCAGAGAAAATAACTATATAGACCAATTGAAGCATGAACATGGATTGTATTTAAGACATATACAAAGACATTGACAGCAATTCATGGTTCAAGTATTAAGCAGTTCATTCTACCAAGCTGTCACAGGATTCTAGAGAATTATCTCAAGTAAAACAATGAAATGAAATTACAAACAATAACAACAAGTTTTGGCAGCCATGATAATACGTCATGTTGTGTTTGGTTTGATTTTTTTTTTTTTTTTCTGTAAATGTCTGCACTGAGGATTTCTTTTCGGTTTGCCTTTTATGTAAATTTTTTACGTAGCTATTTTTATACACTGTAAGCTTTGTTCTGGGAGTTGCTGTTAATCTGATGTATAATGTAATGTTTTTATTTCGATTGTTTATATGGATAATCTGAGCAGGTACATTTCTGATTCTGATTGCTATCAGTAACGCCCCCAAACTTTCTCACAAGCACCTAAATCCCAAAGGTGGCAGCTTGTGAGGATGGGGGACACACACACTGCCCTATTCAAAAACTGTGATTTTGATCACAAGGACGAGGGAGGCAGAGAGTCAGGCTGATAAGCGCCAGATGAGCTGATTCTGTGTTTGCACCGCCAGCTGACTCTCTGAAGGAAATCGCACATGCACATGGACACACGTACGTAATAATGGTACTCCCAAACTGACAATTTTGCCTATTCTGAAAAACGCTTAACACAGAATTTGGGTAGCACTTACCTTTAGAGATACTTGCTAGTAGATTACTTTCTGTCAAAAGGAAAAAAACAAACCAATGTGTGAGAGACAGTTTGGAAAAATCATGGATCCCATTTTCAGAGATCATAACGGAAACCACTGTAATTAAAAATTGGTGTTAAATCCTTTGGGTTATCCACTGCCTTAAAATTATACCTATTTCCTTTAAAAAAAGATATCAGTCAGAATTGGAGATTTTTAACAGTGGTCGTTATCAAAGCTGTGTTATTTTCCACAGAATATAGAATATATATTTTTTTCGTGTGTGTTTTTGTTAACTACGCTACAGATATTGAATGCACCTTGAGATAATTTAGTGTTTTTAACTGTTACATAATTTATCAAGCAGTACATGAAAGTGTAATAATAAAATGTCTATGTATCTTTAGTTACATTCAAATTTGTAACTTTATAAACATGTTTTATGCCTGAGGAACTTTTTAGGGTGGTAGTATAAATGGAAACTTTTTGAAGTAGACTGGATATGGGCCAATAGCTACTTGTGACTAGACTTTTAAACTTTGCTCTTTCAAGCAGAAGCATGGTTTCTGGGAGAACACTGCACAGCCATTTTTGTCCCAGGATTTACATAACTTTATAGAAAAAAAAATGAACATCAGATTTCCAGTTATACAACTGTGTTCTTTGGGAGGAAAAGGGAAAACTGGTGTTTGTTTTTCAGACAGGTGGAATAAAAAATAAAGGCAATGAAAAATAAATTGAAAATTAAAGTCAGATGGAGGTTAGGAATAATATTTTGCCACTTCTGCATTATTTAGAAACATGTTACTGTACATTTGTAAACCGTTCACTGGCTGGGCAATAGTGACTCAGTTTAATAAAAGCTTCCTGTAGTGCATTGGTATGGATTAAATACATAAAAATCCTATTAGACTCGATGCTGTATAAAATATTATGAGGAAAAAGCAAATATGTTATTTTGCCTCTAAACTTTGATTTATTGAAGTTTTATTTGGCAGAAAAAAATTGAATCTTGGTCAATATTTAAACCAAAGTGAAAGGGGAAAAACCAAAGTTATTTGTTTTGCATGGCTAAGCCATTCTGTTATCTCTGTAAATACTGTGATCTCTTTTTTCTTTTCTCTTTAGAATTTTGTTAAAGAAATTCTACAATTTTTAAACACCTGCTTTCCACAGTAAACCATGAACACTAAAATGAATTTACATCCATATAGATATTCTTTTCTTTTTCTCTTTTGGTGTGGGACATCAAAGGTTCAATCTAACTCCTAAGATATATTTGCAGGAAGAAGCAATGTGACAATAGAAATAGAGGCTTATACTACAATGATTTCTTGGCTTCCTCTTGCTGTGGTGAACTAAGTCCAAAAGCAGGGTCAGAACCTGGAGAGCGGAACATGGTAAACTCCAAGCTCTGGAGAGAAGGCAGAAAGTTTGGGGGGAAAAAGGGGACAACACTATTACTGTTGAGTCGATGCCTGGATAAAAAGGAAAGCTAGTTTGTGTAATGGCAGCCATATGCACAGGGATGCTGGGAAGGAAGATAATGCACAATCCTCAACTTTTGAGGATTTGTCTCTTCGATGTAACTCTTTGGCAACAGGTTTTGGCAGTTCAAGGTTTATTCCCTATCTGTGATTACAGGAATTGTATGTGGAAATGGATTAACATGCCCATCTATGCCTAAAAGATAATAAAACTGAAATATGTCTTCACATATCTCTCACAGTCGTTTTCTCTTGTCTGAACTAGGATGTCCGTGTGTAGAACGTAGTTGTCTTTATTAAGGAGTGAAAAACTCATGGTGACTCTCCATCTTTCTGGAGAGGGAATGCAGCAAAATCAAATTGTCCATGCCTTCCTATTATGTCAGGTGGACCACCTTAGCTAGTCCTAGATTTCACCAGTCATTGCTTCTGTAATGTGTGTCTCTGTCCTCAAAGATAGGATCATACTTATTGTGGATGTCCCATGTGGCTGTCCTAGGAACTTAATTAAGAGGACACTCTCCTATTTCTTCACATCCACCATTGACACACCATTCAGCTTACCATTTGGAATTACCTAGGCATGAACTTTCATAGAAATGGATATAGAGATTATTAGATTGGTGGTTACCAGAGAGGAGGGGCAAAAGGAATAAAAGGGCACATGTGTACAGTGACGGATGGTAATAAATCCTTGGATGGTGAGCATGTTGTAGTCTACACAGAAATTGAAATATAATGATGTACACCTGAAATTGATATAATGTTATGGACCAATGTTACCTCAATTTAAAAAAAGAAATGCTTTCCCTTCGAAATAAGGTAAAGCCAGCTGTGTACATCAGAGAAAGAAAGATTTATTGACCCATACTATATATTAGAGCCATCCATATATTATCGTATTTAATCCTTAATAGTTGTAGGTAGTATTAAATACTCCCATTTAACAGCTGAAAACTAAGGTTTAGAGAGGTTCCGTAACTCCCAAGTGCATTTAGCTTCTAAGTGGGTAAGTTGGGTATCAAACAGATCTGATTCGAAAGGCCATGCTTGCTGCAGTCCACTGTAGTTCCCAAATTTCTTTAATAAAGAAATTCTCCTTTTCATAATATGTAAAATTGGGAAACATTAATTGACACATGAACTGCTTATCCCATCTATAAAGGATTATTTTAAAGTGTTCAAATCATACAATAAGCCAATACTATATAATATTCAACTGTATTTGGGTGATGAGATATTTTATTAGTCATTGTATATATAATTACATCTGTGTTTAGAACGTGTGTTTATGTGATATATATACATATATATTGCAAAAATGTATGTGATATATATATGTCACACGACATTTTGAAACATGTATATGGCTGTCATATGCTAAGTGCCTATTGTGAGATAGGCACTATACTGATGTCTTATTTACACTGTTGTATTTGAATCTGCTCAACATCCTACTACAGGCGCTGCTGTCTCCATTTTACAGATGGAGACAATGTAGATAACTTTGTCTACAATCACAGACACGGGAGGTGGCTCAGCCAGGACCCACGTTCAAGGTGTCCAAATCCAAGTTCTGTTTACCGTACTGTTTATCATCCCTGCCATAAGAATATATATCTGTCTATGCTTGGGGAGGCTGCCAAAAATAGATTTGCATTGAATAACCTGCTTGATCCCCTTAGTAACTAATGTCTTTCATACTCAAAGTAATAAGAAATATGTGAAAACTGCTTTGAAAACAATAAATTATTATATAAATGTTAGTCTTTTTATTATATATCTAAGGTTTCAAATAGAACTAACTCTACTATTAGAAAAATCAATGCAGTAGATTTGGCTTTACAAATATCATACTTTAACAATAAAAAATACTTCAGCTAAACACAGAAGGTATATTTCTCATCTAAGTTTCTTAATAAAAAATAGTGTTGGGCCAGCCTGGTGGCATAGTGATTAAGTTTGCATGCTCTGCTTCGGCAGCCTGGGGTTCGCAGGTTCGGATCCTGGGTGCGGACCTACGTACTGCTTATCAAGCCATGCTGTGGCAGGCATCCCACATATAAAGTAGAGGAAGATGGGCACAGATGTTAGCCCAGGGCCAATCTTCCTCAGCAAAAAGAGGAGGAGTGGCAACAGATGTTAGCTCAGGGCTAATCTTCCTCACACACACACACAAATATATATATATATACTTAAAATGCACTATATTTGGGAAACATGAAGTCAGAAAACTGAGTTCATTGTTTTCCCAGAACACTGTCTTCACCTATTCATCATCCTCATTCTAATCCAATTTCTCTTTTTTTGCCCAAATTCAATTTTTCTCATTTTTCCTTCCAAATGCTTCTCAAATGCAAAAATATTCATTGGAAAATGAACACACAGGCATACAACTTCAAAAGCAGATATCATCCTCAAGTTGTCTGTCTTGTTCCTTTTTATTAGATAGCTCTGGAAAAGGTTTTACTCTGTGATGGCCAAGCAGGTGAATGAGAGAAAAGATATTCAATTACATATATAGGTTCATGCATGTGTACACACACACACATACACATGCATGCACACATAAACACAATGTGGGCTATTTTATCCCATTTTCCTAGAAAGGAGAACATAGAATTTGCTTATCAGAAAAAGAATTTATTTGAAGGACTACAAAACATTTGTCAAATAGGAAGCAGCTATGGGGTGAAAATATTCCTGATACTTTGATGGAAAGTGTTCGGAAGTATAACAGACAGATACAATAGCACATACTAGATCCAATAGTTGCAATGAAATTTGTATGAGTAAACCTAATTGTATAAACTTTATACTGTCAAGAAATAAATGAGAGCCTCAAAATCATAGAGGCTCAAAGTAAATTATTAGATTCTTTGAGAACATTTCTATTATCAGTGAGCAGAGGCTATGGTCTCCAGAAGGTACAATATTTGATAAAACGTGCCTTTGGAAGCTGACAACAACTCAATTTGGACTATTTGTGAGGTAAATAATCAAAATAAAATCTCAAATTTTTCTATAAATATTTTCTTTCTGATTCTATTTTCCCAAGTAGGCCAGGATAAATTGAGATTCAATTAGCAATTTAAATTGATGGCTTGATTCACATACCATCTGAGATGCTCACTTCCACAGAAATGATAGTTGAAATTTGGGCAGCCCTTTACTATTCTTTGAATTATTGTCAATGAGGAAACCACAATGTTAGTGAAATAAGATGTAGTTACTGCTTGAAAATTGATTCACAGCACTTTCCCTGGAATGGCTTATTAAGGAAACGGAATATTTGTGTTAAGAAAAGGTTTGTGTCTAAACATTAGAGTCATTCCTTGGATGCTAAACCGTTACTAAAACCCAATTTACTCAGAAATTTTGGGGCTTTGTACATTGTTGGTAATAACAACTAAGCTCCTTTTTCTTAGCTTGCCTAGAATTGTCTACCAAAATCTTTCAAACAGCCTTTATATTGAGAGACAAATAGACATTACTTATTGTTGAGTCTGATTCCAAGAGGACAGATTATTTTTTTAAATATTTGCAGGTTCATTTACAGGAGTAATCTTCTGTGACTTTTATTAATTTTGAGAGTTTCATTTTTCATATATTACAGTAGCATAAAAGCTGTTTAAAAGACAATGGGTTTTTGGTCACATTGGCAACACCACAAAAATAGCAAATAGACCTTCCCCCATATTCCTAACTGATAATCTGTTTTCAGAGAAATGCATTTAAAAAGTTGCCTGTAGTGACTTTGTTATTCTTTCGTTCTTTCGAGTTTGTTTTTTTTTAATTTAATAAAATAAAGTCATTAAAATACCAAAAACGCCCTTTGTAGTTATCACTACAGGACTCATTATATTTGTTGTTGTCCTGATCATACAGCAATGTATGGAATCACTGTTGAATTCAAAGGGTTGTGCAGATTTATGAATATTAATCTGTTTTTATGGGATTGCTGCAACAGAGATGGAGTGAAATTTACGTTGATCCCCTCAGCACCATTTCCCGGTGACTCTTGGCATTGCACCCAAGAGAAACTGGCAGTGAGGGGGGTCTTGCTGGGTCAGCTCCGTTATTCCCCACTCTTACTCCCGGAGGTGGGGTATATATGTGTGTATAGGTTGGGAGTGGGAAATCTGCTTCTCAACTTCTCCTTCAAAATGGTTTCTCCAAGCTTTCAATCCAATGGAGAAACCACATGGTTGGGAGTGAAGTCAAATGGGCTTTACCAAAGTAGTTTACCTTCCAGTTTAGAAATGAAAAACCAGAATGGAGCAGCAGAGGTTGGGAAACTTGAATGAGCACAGGGAGCTGTTCCGTTATGGTCTGGTTCTCCAAATCAGCTCGAGTTTCCAGCTTTAAAGCACATATATATTATAATTACAATTAACTGAGATTTTGCTCAAGGATGACTTTGTGTAATGAAGCATGTCAGCAACAGTTCTCACAACCTTTGATTTTGTCTTTGGCTCATATTTTCTTCTTAGAAGAAACAATTATACCACAGTATAGGTCCTTTCCCTCCATTCTTCTCTTTGTATGTTTCAGAAGATGCTTCCTAAAATTAAATGCTTTTGCAAAAAGCATTCTGTTCCTATTTCCTTTATGGTCCATTTGTTGCATTAGCTGCCCTAATTCTTCACCTTCTCTGTCTCCTTACCCTTTGCATGTGACTATGCAGTTCATCCCACAAAAGAGTCAGAGCATATTTTCTCACCCCTTGACACTAAGCTCAGCCATATGATTTGCTTTGGCCAATAAAATCATGTGAAAGTGACAGATTTCTAGTTCTGAGTCTGGGCCTCAAGTGGCCTACCATGTTTCTTCTTGGCCTCTTGTACTTCTGTCATCACCATGGGAAGAATAAGCCGAGGCCAGGAGGAGGTTGAGGAGGTTGAGGACGCATGGAGCAGACATGCACCAGGTAAGGTGACTCAGACAAGCCCAGGCTAGAGCAGAGCTCTTGGCCAACCCACAGCCACACGCCACACAAGCAAGCCCAGCCAAGATCACCTGAGCCCAGTCTACACCAGCTGCCAATCAGAGGACCCACGGACGCATGGGCTACAATAATAAATGAGTGTTGGTTTAAACCACTGTGTTTTGAGATTGTTGTTGTGTGACAATAGCTACTGGTACACTTCTTCAGGTTGATTTATTAGGTCAGGATAATGTCAAGAACATTCCTTCCACAAAAGTTGAGACATTTTATTAAAACCCCAATGATTAGACTTTTGTGCTTCTGAAATCCTTCCCTCTTCTCTGACCTTTCTGGGACCAACATTCACTCTCCAACCCTTCTGTATGATATTAAATACACTTTGGCATCAACATATAAGAATTATTTGTAGTAATGACAGGTAGATATTTAGAGATCTTAAGTATATAAATCGTACACAAGTCTCTTGGCAGACTGGGCACATTGTGTGTTCTGTCTGGCTCTGGCCCACATTTGTCCTTTTCATTGTTCAAAAGTTCAGCGTTCAAGGCAGGTTCATATAATTGCTCTCTCTGTATTCCCACATAATTACATGCCAATACCTTTCTCCAAATCAGAAATTATATTCAGGCTAGATATTCCGCTGACACCACATCCCTCACCAAATGTCAGAGTCTCTTAAAAAATATTCTCGGCTCAAAAGGCCTAATTAGGTTTTCAGTAATTCATGTCATTGGTCATTAGGACAGTCATACAAATCAGCAAGCACTCAGGTGTCCGGGCACTAAATTGGAACATGAATCTAAAAGATCACAGGCAACCTCTTAAAAGAAATCAAAAAAGTTTTCTCGCTGCTTTCATCAACCTTTTCTTTATGTGTTCACATTGCAGGCACAAATCCTCTAGACTTAGAAAACTCTTCAGCAGGAAGTTTCAGTGTAAGGAGATGAAAATGTGGATAGGACTATTTAAATAACAAATAATTGGGAAGGAGTTATTAAACATATGTACACCGTCATCAAATTTCCCTGCAAGCCATGTAGATCTTGACTGTCCATCATATCCCGGATGAAGTAATTGTGGCGATGGTGCGAGGGACAGATGAGTAGTTTTTTGTGTCCCCCAAATGGCACAGGGCATTCTTGAGAGATTGGTGTACTTATTGGTTTAATGGGAAAAGTATAGTCTTTAGAAACAAGCAGACTTTGAATGGACTTCTAAATGAATGGGGATCTGTAATTTATTAGCAGTGTGGCCTTGAGCATAACAACAAAGCCCTGAGCCTCAGTTACCTCGTCTGCAAAATAGCAGTATTACTAATGACATCAGAGCTTGTCGTGCTTTGGAGAATAAAATGCACATGTTCAAAAGAAAGTGACTCTGCGGCCCGCTATTGAGTGCAGATTGGAGATGGCTGCAGGGGAGCGAAACCCAGTTCAACAGAGTGTAGGTTACAAAGATGGAGGCAGTAAGCTAAGAAATAGGTACGATTTTAAATACGAAAACTACAAACAGTATCTTTTCCCACATTGGGAAAGCAAGTCTCTGAGAACTGCTGACTTGCTGATGTATCTGGTCCAATAGATTAGTCCCTGGGCAAATGCTGCCCTAGCAGTTTGTGGGGATTCCTGGAAATGGTCTTCTCCACATGTGTGAAATGATTCTCATTTTAGCTGAAGTCGGGTCTGTGCTGCTGTCGGCAGGCTAGACGGCAATGTCAAAGTCTGACATGACAAAAGGATCTCAGCACTCTGAAGATGAGCTCCTCTTACTTTGTCCTCGTCTACTGCAGTTAGTGGCGATATGGACATAGGTGACCCAGTACAGCTAAGATTGATGGAGTGATGTCTGGGGTGACATCACCTCTTCCAATTCAATGTTTAGTTCTTGCTTCCTTTATATCTTACTCTATTGCAACTACGTGACCTGGTATGCTATGTTGGAGAAAAATAATAGTAATAATTAAATCATTAAAAGATACAGCTTTAAATGTCCTACAAGGCCAGAGACCTTGAAGTCATTAGCAAATAAGCAACTTCCACTTCCTAGCCTTTTCCCTCCTCCTCCTCCACGCTCCAAGACTAGAGAGTTGAAGCTACAGAAACAAAGTGAGGATGGGGTGGCAATGGAGGAAAAAGCGGTCACATCTCACTTCTGTGCCCACACTTTATTTAGTTAGAGCAAAAAGGAAAAAGAAAAGCCTTACCTCACAATGAAGATTGAGTTGTGATCAATATCTTGGACTGGACACTCCTACTTGCTGAATTGAGACTATGTTTGTGATTTCAAGGGACTATAGAACTGTCTATTATCTCTCAGTGAACCGAAAATTCATGAGCACTGCCCAAGTTTCCAGCCAGGGCCAGGGAACTTAAAAACAAGGCTCTTTCCTGCTTGAGTGTCTGCTTCTTTAGACTGAAAGTCATTGAACAGACAATACAGCAACCAAATAACTGCTAGTTTTGCCTCATTATTACTTGTATGCCTAGGCTTAGCAAAGGAAAAATGATCATCTGTGCTATGGAGTCCATAAGTGACATCAGTTAGGCTGCCGAAAGAAATTAGGTGATTGTAGATAAGAACCACATTAGTGGTAATTTCTTTCTTAGCTTTCCTTCTACTTTTCTCTTAATGTGCAAGTCTTACACATACACCAAACACAGGATGAACAAATTATCTGAGCACCATTACAACTAATGAGATGAGCTTTCTATTGTACACAATTACACATTTGATTTTGTAAACAAATATATCTTCTGTTGTATTCTGATAGGTAACTCTGTAAAAAGCCTATAGAATCGTCGCAATCACTGCCAGTGATAGTGGAGGTAAAAATTTGAGGTCATCGATCTAAATTAATACATGGACTGATTAGAAAGCCCATTGCAATGCAATTCATCCTTTGAAAAATCTTTTCCAAAATTAAGATAACACACAGTTAGAGTAACATTTCCTTGAACTTCCTCTGCATCCCAGGCAGCTTATAATTAACAGGCAAGGACAATCATCCCAAATGCCACATTTAATACCACTGACATGTCCCTCCCTTAGAAGTCGGCAATTTTAATCCCTTTATTATTAATTTGATTAATGCAAATTACTGTGTGTGGCTGAGAAGGAACAGAGGCAAACCAAAGTTAGCACATTGATTCATTTAAATTTAAATTCCTGAAAATGATATGCTCTTTAGCCTGTCATATCAAGCAAAGGAAAAAATATCTCCCGTACAAAATAATAGATTTGTTCCTATATGAAGAATCCAGGGAAATATTTCAAATTCAAAATGACTGTGTGAATTCTGGGATGATATATACTCTCTGTGGATTTAAGGGATGAAAAATAAAATCTGTAACACACATGAGTGACAGCAAAGTAACTCCAAAGGCAACTTAGTTAACCAAGAAGTCGTGTGTTAAATGAGAGGGTCAACTGGGCTGCAAACAACACCTTAGAGAAATATCACCAAGATAATTTTATAAACCTCATTTATGTTCCATTTTCCACGCTGTTGCCCTTTTTGCATTTCACTGATCATCATTTTAGACAGAAGGTTTTCTTCTTCACTTTGAAGAATACATGATATTCTGTAGAAGATAGCTTCATTTGTATTTT
The DNA here is from genome assembly GCA_031878705.1 of Tapirus indicus. Lineage (NCBI taxonomy): Eukaryota > Metazoa > Chordata > Mammalia > Perissodactyla > Tapiridae > Tapirus > Tapirus indicus. The sequence goes on along the minus strand of CM062928.1, from coordinate 85,754,592 downwards.
GATATTAAACTGTAATACAAATACACATGCATACACACAATTTATTCATGTAATATGCAAATAAAGAACGTGAAGTTCAGAAAAGTAATTACTGAAGAGTCTACATTGATACTAGGGAACAAGTACATTCTTATTTCAACTTTGTTCACTGACTTATGATATTCCATTCATCTAAAATGTCTTTTTCCCTACAATTATCAAATGCTTCTCTTTAAGACTAAAATCAAACTGCATAAGGGTTTGATCCTTATTTTATTTTCTAATGATTTTCAAGCACCTGTAATAATGTGTAGTTCATGACAGACACTCAATAAATATGTATAGGAATAGAGGAAGGGAGGACGGGGAGATGGAAGGGACAGAGGGAGATATTGCCGCTGGACACACAGTAAGTAAGTAGTAAGTGAAGACAGGACTTAACCCACGCAGTCCACTAGCTGGCTGCTCTAGTTAGATTCTAGCTCCACACACTCATGTTTAGGCAAAATTTTTTTAACTGTCATATTCAGCAATTCAAAGGCTTGAATTTTTCTTTCTCACAATTTAACATCTCTGTAATCAAGATACAAGTTATGATCAATGATGCCTAACTTTGCCTAGCAGCAATCATGACATAGTTGTCACTTTATAAGAAAATATGAAAAGTTCCAGCATGGAAACTTGCAAAATTAAATTCCAGCACATTGGAGGAAAATCAGAAACATTCTTTTAACCTGTAGGATACAAACAGTTGAAGGAGGAAGTGGAAGGGCAAGGGTCAAATGGGTTGATTAGGTTCCAAATGGAACTCAAGGGTAGGCTGCCTCCGTATCACTGCAAACTGACTTAAGAGCCCAGCACCAATGGCCTTTGGTTATATTTTGGCTCTTGATGGCACAAAGGAAAATGTGTGGAAAAAAATAGACTTGATGACTGAATTGAAAAGCAATGTGGAAAAGTCATACTCTGAATGGTAAGAAATTTTAGGAATTCTTAGCCAACATCATTTGGTAATATTGTTGATTTTATGAATGATAAGAGTGGTATATGATTCAAAATAAATGTCTAAATAATATTATAGAAATTCCTTCAACAGGTAACAATAAAAAGTTCTATGTGATAAAACATTGTGTGATAGTTTAATTGACAGCATTTTTCTTTCTTAGTACCTAGAATAATTGTAAGTCTTGCAATGGATGACATTTTTAATCAATGGAGTGTAGTATATGATAAATAAATAAGCCAAGGACAAATCACAAAGAGCGACTTGCGTTAGCTGGAGAGGTATAAGCCATCCTCTCTTCAGCAAATTTGCTATTCTACAGTCAAGAAAGTAATGACATTGAACCTCTGAAACTTTTTCTGCTTGTAAATGTTGGGTGTCCTTGTGGAAGTTATTCTAACCTTTCTTAAGTCCCAGCTTCTTCATCTGTAAAACAATGAAAATAATGCCTCCCACAAAAGATTGTTGTGAGAAGTAAAGGAGTACAGGAAATCCAGGACCTGGTCCCTAGAAAGCATTCATAAGTGATTGTCATTATTATTATCTGTTTGTGTCTACACCCTTCTCGGCCAGACCTTCAAGGTCTTCCAGGAGACAGCTCAACGCCTATTATTTCCCTCAGGAACTACTTGCTCCTCCTGTGCTCCTGGGGTTTTGTCCCTGCTTCTCACGCTTTCCTCTCACCCCTCCCTCCTCCTGTCAAACTTCAAAATCCTGCTTGTCATTCCAAATTCAACTCATTAGTCGCCTTGCGCTCCTTATAAACTGGTAAATTAGGATGGTTGAGTAGATTGAGATGCAATTATTTAGGCAAACCTCTGTTATAAGTCGTAAAATGCAATTCCTTTTGTATCACATCAGGAGGCACGTGTCTGGTAGTCTCACTTTTCAAAATTGTGGTAAATATACATAACAAAATTTACCATCTTAGCCATTTTTAAATGTACAGTTCAGTGGCATTAAATATATTACATTGTTATGCAACCATCACTGCTGTCCATCCCCACCACTCTTTTCATCTTGTAAAACTGAAACTCTACATCTATTAACCAACAAATTCCATTCTTCCCTCTCCCCACTCCCTGGCAACCACCATCACGTTACCACCCAAAAAGGGGGTTCGTCTACCCACCACAAGACATGCCAATAATCAAGAGGCATGGTGGTAGGAGAGAAAAGAGTTTTTATTACAGCTTGCTAGCAAGAGGGAAGATGGCCAACTCATGTCAGAAAGAACCATCTTACAGAACAAAGAAAACAGGCCAGTTGTATATGGGGCTGGTCTCCAGGTAGGGGAGGCATTTGGTTTCTGGGTGGGGCATCCATCTGATCTCCTGGTGGGGAAAGATATCATCCAGTCTTAGTTCCTGGTAGTCTTTGGTTTTGCTAGATGTGCATCAGAGACCAGAGCAACGCCCTATACTCTGATCTTTCAGTTGTCCTTGATGATGGCTATCAGCATAGACTCTCTGCCCAGAACATTCCTAAGAAACTCAAAAGAACAAAGTTATCAACTTACAGCAGCTGGGAGGGGCCATAAAACCCACAGAGCATGTCTGGGCTAGTTAATCAGAGGCCATTCAAAGTTAAAATAGGATGCCTTTTCTACAATATGGCTTCCTTTGTGTCAACCTTGTCTTGAGCTGGTACCAATTATACTTTCTATCTTTATGATTTTGACTATTCTAATATCTTATATAAGATGAATCATACAATATTTGTCTCTTTTGTGACTGGCTTATTTAGCTTAGTATAATGTTTTCAAGGTTCACCCATGTTGTAGCATTTTGCAGAATTTCCTTCCCTTTTAAGGCTGAATAGTATTCCATTGTCTGTATATACCATACTTTGCTTATCCATTCATCCTTCAGCAGACACTTGGGTTGCTTTCACATTTTAGCTATTGTGAAGAATGCTGCTATGAACATGGGTGCCAAATATCTTTTCAGGACTCTGATTTCAATTCTTTGGGTACACACCCAGAAGTGGAATTGCTGGATCATATGGGAGTTCTATTTTTAAGTTTTTGTGGAATCACCCCAGGTATGGCTGAAATCAGCTATTTCACCAAGAGTCCTAGAATATTTTAGTAGTAAATAATATTTACAAACCACATGGGTTCTCATTGCTACTAGGCCTTTTCTGTGGACAGTCAGGAAATAAATGTGGCTTTTTTAAGAGAAAAACATGTTTCCAATTTAAATTTAAGATTTTGCAGGTTTTTATTTAACTTGTTTTACTTTATATGGGTATCTCTTTTCTGTTTTCTCATGCTGAAAATCTCCTTCCTTAACTACATTAATGTAATTACTAATTTTTATCTTAAATATACCTATGGTAGTTTTAAAATAACAATATACTACTAAAAGTAGTCACTTGAAGTTTTTTTAATCTGAAGTTACTTCTCTGTGTTGCTTTACAATCAACAGTTGAGTTCATTTATTTGTTTGTTTTTAATTTAAAATCTTTCTTCCTATTTAGTATATATTTTTCTCACTTATATAAAATATTTAGATGATTTCAATGTCAAAATTATAACACAAGTCCATACTTCAATCCTATCTCTTGCTCTACCCTATATGCTACCTTCATGATAGGTAATCATTATTGGACATTTTGGCTATCCTTCTATTGTTTCTTTTTGAAACTATAAATAAATATGTGTGTACATATATATATACACACAGATACATACATACACACATATGTATGTTCACATTTCCATATTTCCTCCACTTTTACACAAAAGGTAATGTACTTTCAATACTATTCTGTACCTTGCCTTTTCTCACCTGACAATACACCCTGGCAATCACTCCATGTAAGTATGGAGAGACCAGCCTCATCCCCTTTTCCAGCTGCAGAGTGCTCCATTCTGTGATTGCACCATGATTGATTCAATCAATCCCCTATTGATGAATATTTTGGTTGTTCACAATTTTTTGATATTACTAATAAAACTTCAATGAATAGTCTTGTGTACACCTTACTTCACATTTTTTACCAGTGTATATTTGGAATATATTCCTAGAAGCAGGATTGCTGAGTCAAAGGGTAAATGTGGATGCAGTTTTGCTAGATAATACTAAGTACCCATCACAGGATTGTATCTTTTTTTTTTTTTTTTTTTTTTTTGGTGAGGAAGAGAGGCCCTGAGCTAACATCTGTTGCCAATCTTCCTCTTTTTGCTTTGGGAAGATTGTCCCTGAGCTAGCATCTGTACTAATCTTCCTCTGTTTTGTATGTGGTACGCTGCCACATCATGACTTGATGACCAGGGTGTAGGTCCAACCTGCTATCCAAACACATAAACACCAGGCTGCAGAAGTGGAGCACTGGAACTTAACCACTCATGCCCCCGGGCCAGCCCCAGTTGTATCTTTTTAAGTCCTGTCAGCAATGTATGAGCGTCCTGTTTTCCCACAACCGATGAATGTGACCAAGCATTTCACTTTTTGTCATTCTGATATGGAAGAAATATCTTTAGTTTTAACATGAATTCCCTTATTTTGAGCAACATTAACTATCATTTGTATTTCTTTTTATGTGAACAGTCACAGGACACTTTTTTTTTTTTTTTTGAGAAGTCTGTCTTTATTGGCCGAGCAGGCTTCTTGAGGGGGAAGAAGAGGGAGACGAGGTGGCCCAGGTGCTGGGCCGACTGTGCTTCACAGGCTTGTAAGTGATGGAGGACTCGCCCAGATAGTGGCTGATCAGCTCAGGCTTGATTTCCACCTGGTTGAAGGTCTTGCCATTGTAGATGCCCACCATGCAGCCCACCATCTTGGGCAGGATGATGAGGATCCGCAGATGCATCTTTACCACCTGGGCTTCTCCACGGGTGGGGGGGATGCCTCTTTCTCCAGCTTTTGCAGGCGCTTCAGCAGGGAGCCCCGCCTCTGCCACAGGCGGGGTTCACTCGCCATTGCTGTCCAGCACAGGACAGGGGCATCAGCTGCCCTAGGACACGTCCAGCAGCTGGTCCAGCTCCCCACCACAGGTAGGGGGACTTGAGGAAGGTCCTCTTCTTCTGCTCCACTTCCACTGCTCATTTTATTCTTGGGTTGTGGCTTTTCTTCTCAATTTTAGATACTCTTTGTATTTTAGGAATATTGTACTAGCCAAGATTCTCCAGGGAAACAAAACCAATAGGATCTCTCTCTCAAGAAAGAGAGAGAGACTTATTTTAAGGAATTGGCTCACATAATTGTGGGGCTTGCAAGTCTGAAATTTAGGGCAGGCTGGAAACTCAGGCAGCGTTTCTCTGCTGCTGTTGTGAGGCAGAATTGGTTCTTTGAGAAACCTGTCTTTGCTCTTAAGGCCCTCAACTAACTGGATGAGGTCACCCACATTATGGAGAGTCGTGTGCTCTACTCAGTCCACTGAATCACGTGTGTTAATCACATCTGAAAAATACCTTCACGGCAACATCCAGACTGGTGTTTGACAAACGACTGAACTCCATAGCCTAGTCAAACTGATACATAAAATTAACCATCACAAATACTGAGAATGTTTTTCCCAAGTTGTCTACTATCTTTTGACATGTTCTAGCTCAAATGTTATGCATAATAAGTGGTCGAATATGTGTTGAGTTAAATTGACATCTAATTACATATAGATGTATATATACATTTTCATAGAGCATAAGATGCCCATTGAGAATGATTAAATCTTAGTCTTCTGCACACTACAACTGGAATATTAAAAAATTTGTTTATGTGAAGGTTATTAATAAATAATGCTTTGCATTAATTTTTTAATTATAGGACTGAAGTTAAATGAAAACTTTTTACATATTCACAGAAACATTGGGTTCCTTTAAGAAATGTCTGTCACAAGATATTTCCACAAGAGGAAACATCCTTTTAATTCTCAAGTCTACAGATATGTGGTTCTTCTATGGTGAATGAAAACATTTGAAAATCTGAGACGGCATTCCCACAAAATAGTCCGTATATGTGAATTTTGTCTCCCCAGAACCACACATAAGCCTCTTTTTTTTCCTGGGAAATTTTTTTTTTTTTATTTTTCCTGCTTTATGCCATACAAGTGGTCCCCACCAGCATCTTAAATAGCCTGCCCCTTGGCCACAGTGATTGGTTCTGATCAAGACCGATGGTCCGTGTCCTATTCTAGGACTTAACTTGGGAAGAGAGAAAACCAGTTTCAGTTCCCCTCTAGTCTGGGTCATGTAATCGTCTGAATCCATGCCCCTCAATGTGTCTCCAAGATTCTGGTCAGCTGTGTGAGCGTGAATAATGCCCATCTAAGGCAGAAAAAGAACCACTATGTGGAGCGAGCACCTTGGCTGTAACCCAAACCCTGGTTCCACCTGTTCCCAAGGTACCCAGTCTTCCACCTGTACTTTATTTACTTAAGCTGTTTTTTGGATAAGCTAGTATAGGTTCAGTTTGTCACTGGAAGTCTAGGTGCCCAGAAGTTATGCACATTGTTTCAGGTGATTCCTGGGCTTCCTGAAGAAGCCGTCTTTGGATCTTTAGCCACAGTCCTCAGACATGAACCTCTGTTCACAGCTATCCTTCAGTTCCGTGAACATTAGTCCCTCAATGCTATTTATCCAGGAAAACACTAATTATCAAAAACTCTCACCTGGTAGCTTTCGTGCCCTTGATCACATTCAGTTCTTGTAGCCACAACTGAGTTGAATAGACATCTTCATCCTTGTTTTATACCTAAAGACACTGAGGCTGGAAAGGTTAGTATTTTCTAAAGTGGTACAGCTAAACTAAACCTAGTATTTTTGTCTCAAATCTGGAGTTTTTCTCCTTGCTTCTAAGCATTATTGACTCTGTTGGTTGTTTTTAATTATTGTTTTAAGTTCCAACTTTGAAACTTGCCTTTTAAATATAATTGAAACAGGAAAGTAAGCGCTGTTGGCAATATAAAAATGTAATAATGGAAACATGTATAGATGTAATTTGAAAAGAAAGTTTTAGATTGCTTATTTGCATATCACCTCACACCAGTTTTTAAATAAATAAGCTGTGATGAATAGCAATAGCCTTCCAAAGCACACTGAAATCAGAGGCTCCTTAGGAGGAAAGAGCTATAGTAATAAAAGTGTCATTATAAGTAATTAGAAATGCCTGTCACATCCGCCTTCAAAGGTCTGTATAAAATGACTGACAGGGAGCCCACCTGGATTAATCTTCCTGCTTCGGTTTAGTTTCTACAAGAATCTAATATCCCGGAGAAACTAAGACCCACAGAGGAAACAGTGAGAACACAGCCCACCACGGTGTGGAGGGGTTGGGGATTTTCCTGAAATGCAAGCTCATGAATTGGCCCTTGCAAGTTTGCATTTCAGAAATAATTGAGACAGCAGGGGACATCATGCCCCACCTTACCTCAGAGTGGAACAACCCACTCTTCAGAGCACTCTCCGGCCAGGCAGAGGGACGGATCCACGGCAGAGCGCCACCAGCCCGCCCTCCACCTCTGCACGCCTCCCCGCCACCTAGCCCCTCTCTGGGGAAACAAGAGATTGTCCTTCCGATCGGACAATATCCACGAACGACAAATCGGAACATGTAAAAAGGACTGAGGAAATAAAGACAACAGGAGGATTTTGGCTTCACTGTGGCTTTATTGTCACTGCTGTCCTAGATTCTGTCCTCTCTGGGAAGCGATGGCACAGCAGCCACCTTCACTCGGCTTACAGAAGGCTTCTGTGCTCCTTTGTGACTGGAACACATCCTCGCGCTGTCTCAGCGGAGTTTTCAGGTTGCTCAGCAGCTCTGTGACTTACAAGGCCCATGGGTGCTCTGGATCTGGTTGACTCCCAATTCCCTTACTCCAGGAATGAATATTTTCTGTGCTAACACATAGAATACTTGCCAGCTTAAAATTAGCTCCTCTTGAGTCGCGTGTATTGTGCTGTGACATCCTTCCAGCTAACCTTGACTCCCCTGCTTCTCTTGGGCTTCTAAGCAGTTGGCAGACAGAGCAGCCAGGCAAGAGGCCCATCTTCTCCTTCCTTTGTCATCCGTCACGGAGCCTAATCAGGTGCTTTGAGCCCAGTGGGTGCCCAGGAAATGTTCTTGTCTGTCAAGCTGCCTATGGTCTCACAGAAGGTGGGACCACAGTGTCACCTCTCCTCCCCAGGAAGGCTCCATTCCCATGCCCTCCACCAAGCACTAAAGCTCCAGAGTTAGAAACTGGTGGCAATGCTACAGCCACCTACTCACCACTTGCTTCTGTGAAGTTGTAACAGCACTAGCTGAAATGGGCAATAGGTTCAGACTAAGAGTTTTTAGCAGAAGGTGGATCAAGAAGATAGACTGAGCAAGTCTGTGTGTAAAAAAGGAGATTAAAAAGTTGAGCATCAACTCTGTGCTCAGCGTTTTCCATTCATGCATTCACTTAAGCATCAATAATTCTTTACCAGACAGCACTATTATCTCCATGCCACAGTTGAGAGAATTGAGGCTTAACTGATGAAGGTCCCATACAGATAGACAATAGGGACTACTTGACCCAGGCCCTTGCCTCCAAGATCGCTCTGACTCCTTGAAGAAGGACTAGTCCATGACTCATGTTAGTATTCACCTCAAATCTAATGGCCAAGGTGGGAAATAGAGCGGGAAAGGACTGTGGAAAGAGATAAAAACCCATACAATACCTGAAATCCAGAGAGTGGCTGGAAATTTCCTGGAAGCAAACTTGCAAAACAAATTTAGGGATATAATTGGCTTTAGAGATAAAAATTGCCCCAGTTTTTACTTTTAGGTGTGCAATTATAAAGAATGGATTTTTCAGTACTAAGTAAGCATGTGGAGTTGCTAGAAATGGGGTAGTTAAGGATGTGATCACTTTTGTATCCATTTAGGGCCATATTCTGAATCGGTTGGCAGCATTGGCTCACACACTTTATTTGCGTTTGTCACTCCTCCAGAGAAATGGTCAGCTGACTGTAAGCAATAAAACACCCCTATCTGCTAACAGCACATTCTGGGGAATACTTGTGTGGCAGTCAACAGCAGCTGCTGCTCGGAAAGAGATAACGGACTTCCGTCAATCACTCAGAGTAGGAAGGAGTGTCTGGGGCTATAACCCACTTATTCATGTGTGGTGTCCTCTTGTCTGGAGTGGAGGCTCTCTTTAGGAGGGAATGGCAAAAAGCATTGATATTTATCAATCACCTCCTACTTCCTGATTACTTTACATTAACTCCTTACAACAATCCTGAAGTAAATGTTACTGCCCCATTTTACAAAGGAAGAGGTGGAGATTCAGGGAGGTTAAGTAACTTAGCCAAACTCTCGCTGTGGTCAGTAAGTGGTTTCAAACCCAGGCTGATGTGATTCTAAGACCAGCTCTTTGCATTGTACCATAACTGATTCATCATGCATAATTGCTAATACCCAGATTATATATTAGCCAGCCCTGGTGCTCTAGTGGTTAAGATTCGGCGCTCTCACCACCACAGCCTGGGTTCGTTTCCTAGTCAGGGAACCCCACCACATGTCTGTCAGTTGTCATACTGTGGCGGCTGCATGTTGCTGTGATGCTGAAAGCTGTGCTACCAGGATTTCAAATCCCAGCTTGGTCACCCATGGTGGACAGGTGTCAGCAGAGGTTCCAGACTGAGACAGACCAGGAAGTAGAGCCTGGCCACCCACTTCCAAAAAATTAGCCATGAAAACCCTATGAATAGCAGTGGAACACCATCTGATATAGCCCCGGAAGGGGAGAGGATGGGGCAAAAAAGACCGGGCAGGGTTCCGCTCTGCTGTCCACAGGGTCGCTAGGAGTCGGAATCCATTCACCAGCACTAACAACAACAAAGATTAAATGTTGCCTTGGAGCCAGACAGCAGGAGCAGCAGCAGCAGCAGCAACAGTTTTTATGAGAATTCCATGTGCTAGGCGTTTTATGAAGGTTGGCTCATTTGGTAATCAAAACAACCAAATGAGCTAATATTTTTTATTACGATTCAAGACATGAAGAACTTTGTCTTTCCTCCCCTTGAGGCTGGAGTGAGTGTGTGTGTGAATGTATGTGAGTGTGTGTGTTTTGGAGCGAGGAGGGATATAGATGATGGCTTGGGCTGGTGTTGGTAGCAATGGAATGGAGCTGATGAGATCTAGGCTCCGTCATTCAGGACTAAACAACAGGAGGGTATCTTTTTAACCAAAACTTTGGGTGTCAATAAATCTGTGGAGCTTTTCCAACCTGGCATGTCTTGATTGTCATGTAGGACATTGCCAGTCAGTTGGGTTTATACATATCATGGTCTTGATCATTTTTTCCTACCTTCTGGGCTACGTGCTTTAACCTAAGATTCTCACTTATTACTACAGATTATTTCTTCTGGTGTTATGTTGGTCTTATGTATACACTTTAAAATACATACATTTCTGATGGCCATTTTCTAAATAAACAGTATTCCCTGAGCACATCCCAACAAGTGTCAGTATGACAAGTATACATTGCAAACCCCAGGCGATTATATGACGTCATTACCTGGCATTGGAGAGGCTAGAGATTCCCATTAGTGGAGAGTCTCCCTCCTCAGTTCCTGTCATGGCCCAGCTCGTCCCTCATAGTGACAGCGTTAGATCTCGTGTATAGTGTACAGGGTCCTGGCTTTCTTTCCCTTCCAGCTGTGTAACTCTGAGACAGTATCACTCTTTGGTTTTTCTCAGCTATAGTAGCATTAGACTCGCACTCAGTTATGTCAGTTACCAGTTTAGAACTCCACCACAGGTCGTGTACTACCCTTACACATATCTGTCACTCTGTCCTAATTATCAGCTGCCTTCTGCTCAGATGGGAACTTTCCTGCAGGGGAAGAGCCAGTACCCCTTGAGACTCATCCACAAAATCGATTTTGACTTCTGTTCTCAACTTGCCCTCGAAACACAGATGCTGTGCTTAAAAGACTAATTGATCATTTTATTTCAGTTGCACAGAAGTGATGTTGAAAAAGTGAGCAGACCTTAGGCCACTGGAGCTCAAGACTTGGCAAGAAGCAATCTGCTTATCAACGAAAATTAGAAACTCAACTCCTAGTGTTTCCAATCGTCGTGGTGATAAAGAAAAATGTACCCCCAAATGGTACAGGATCGACCACCAAATTTATTCTTATGAAACTGTGTCTAAGGAAATTTTATATTAGCATTATCAATTACAGGAGAAAACTGCTGGCTCTCATAGATAATAATTTATACGTATTTTCCTTCACCACAGTCCACAAGTTAAATGTGATGTTCTTTACACACCATAGATCTGATTCCACTTTCTACCACATACTTTACATGAAACCATTTGCTATTGTTACCATTTGTGTAATTTAATAACTTTCTCCCCAAACTTTTCTTTATATTTTACAAGTGAAATAGCATTTGGTCATTAGCAGTGAAAGAAGACCAGGAAATTCAAACTACTTAGGAAAAAAAGGCCAGAAAACAGGGCTTTCCTGACTGAATTTTCTCCTCTCTTTTGTATTTAGTTAGTTTCCACTCAACATTCACTTGGTTCTGGTTATGTACCTTGCACTGTGCTTAGAATTATGGTTGAATCAAAGTTAAGACAAGGGACTGGCCCTCAAGGAGAACAGACAGAAACAGATGGGAAGACTGAGAACAATGAAAGGGCGACCAGGATCAATAAGGTCCTTGCAGGGTGATGTTGGAAAGCATAGGAAGAAGGAGTCATTTTGGCTAAAGAATACTGACAGGATTCATGGAGGGAATAATTGAATCTGGTACAGAAATGAAAAGAACTTTAATACACAGAGAAGAGGTTTGGAGCTCACCAGCTAAGGGAAGAACATCAGAAAACGCACCAGCGTGTAGAAATGCAGTTGTATATAAAGAATGGGTTGGGGTTTCTAGGTCATTGGACCAGGTGGCCTGGGGAGATGAATTAGGAGATGAATTTGGAGAGTAAGGTTTGGCAACTTTTCAATGGTCTTAGATGCTGTGACAAATTGCAAAAGCAGTCACAAATTCTTCTCATCCCTTAATGCACACTCCCCCTCCTTTTTCTAAGTAGACTATTTTTTAAGAGAATTTTAGGTTTACAGAAAAATTGTGCAGAAGTAGAAGAGATATTGACACATCATTATCACCTAAAGGCTGTAGTTCACATTAGGGCTCACCCTGTGTTGTACATTCTCCAGGTTGTGTTAAATGCATAATGTCAGTGTCCACCACTTCAGTATCTTACACGATGGTTTCACTGCCCTGAAAATCCGCTGTGTCCCACTCATTCATCCCTGCTTCCTCACAGCCCTCTGGTATCCATCGATCCATCCATCTTTTACTGTCTCTATAGTTTTGCCTTTTCAAAAATGTCATCTAATAAAATCACATAGTATATAGCCTTTTTAGACTGCTTTCTCTCGTTTAGCTATATGCGTTTAAGTTTCCTCCACATATTTTTTAAAATTTATTTTTAGGTTTTCTTTGGATTTTTTTCATGAGGAAGATTGGCCCTGAGCCAACATCTGTGCCAGTCTTCCTCTATTTTGTATGTACGATACTGCCACAGCATAGCTTGATGAGCACTGTGTAGGTCCATGCCTGGGTTCTAAACCCATGAACCCTGGGCCACTGAAGCGGAGTGTGCAAATTCAACCATTATGCCACCGGGCCAACCCCTCCTCCATTTATTTTTATGGTTTGATGGTTCATTTCTTTTTATCACTGAATATTAATCCACTGTATGGATGTACCAAAGTTCATTTATCCTTTCACCTGTTGAGGAATGCCTTAGCTGCCTCCAATTTTTGGCAATTATGATAAAGCTGCTATAAATATCCACACACACCCCTTTTTAATGTGACTTTGCAGCTCCTCCCAGCAAGACATGATGTCTGTTTCTCTACCCCTTGAAGTCAGGCTTTACCATTGACTAGTTTTGGCCTCTGGCCATTAGGAAACATGACAAACACACAGTGGGACTTGCTGATCTTGGAAGCCTGCAACCGCTATGTGAGGAAGCCTGGGCCAACCTGCTGCATGATGAGACATGAGATTCCATTGTCCCTGTGAGTCCTGGCTGACAGCCAGAGGGCCATCCTAAGCCATTCAGCCACAAGCTGATCTTTCAGCTGACTTCAAATACGTGACAGACCAGCAGAGATCAGCAAAGCTGGCTCAGATCACAGGAGTCACCCGGCTCACCCAAGAATCTTCCAACTAAATAAGTGGCTGTATTTTAAATCACTAAGTTTTGGGGTGGTCTGTTATCCAGTGAAAGTTAATATACCAATGCTGTGCTAAATATAAACTAATCTGTGTTACATGATGAATAGGAAAAATTAGGCCCTAGAAACAATAAGATTATTTCGGAAGCTATTGCCATTAGTCTTCAGGAGAGATTATGAGGATTAAAACTTTTGGATGATCATCAGAAAAATGGTGTTAAAGAGATTGTAGGAGAGAAGACTATGGAAAAGAACATTTATCCATTTCTTCATAGAGTTTAAAATAATGCCTCATTCATAAATAGGAAAATCTGCAATATCAGTGTACTCCATAATTATCAGTCCCATTTTATTCAGTGAAACGTAGAACTATGATAAGAACATTTCCATGGGACTTATTTAAGTCATACCCAATTTTTTTGCATGCACATAGCTCCTTGTATTAGAGGATCTCTGCCTGTTTGTTGTGGAAATAAACATTTCAAGGCAAGTACACGGTATTAGCCAAGAAAGTACAGACACAAAAAAGCCTGAAATGCCTACGATGCTTTATCCTTAGAGCAAACTCAGGAGATCAGAGTTTGAAAAGTATCATAGATGGATTTATAATTAGAAAATTAATGGACACTTTGGGCAGAGACAGATTCATGGGGGCAGACTCAGCTATGGGATGAGAGAGACCAATGAGGCAGTGAAGCATGGTAGCACCAGAGCATAGTGAAAGGTGGCATTTGACTACTGGCATTCTAGAAAGGTGGCTCTTGAAATATCAAAGGAGTCCAACAATGACAAATGTGGTGTCCCGGCAGGTGGGCTGAGCCTGGCCACAGAGAACCTTGAGACATTTAACAGGCAGACGAACAGAAGTGAGCTGGTATTAAGGTGGCCTAGTTAATGAAAGTCCACCAACTGGGTCACTGGATCAGATCCTGAGTCTGAGAGAGCAGCTTAGTCCTAAATCCCACACTGCCTGAAATGTCCTTCCTCAATGTGTGCACGTGGGCACTGTGCTTTGATTAAATAGCCTCTCAGATGTCACCTATCACAGAGGCCTTCTTTGACTATAGATTCTAAAATGTTCCCCACTCCCCACAGACACACCCTATATTTCACACCTTGCTCTATTTTCCTTCACACTTATCACTTCTCATATATTTTTTATATAATTAATTTTCTCTGTCATATTTGTGCCACAAGAATGCAAGATCCATGAAAGCAAGGGCGTGGCTCTCTGGTGTGTTTTTAGAGCACAGTACAGTACCTGGCCTTAGACACTTAAGAAATATTTTTGAATTATTGATCAAACAATAAGTTAATGTATAAATGAGTTGAGTTCAAGCCTGGCAAGATGTGGATCTCTGTCCTGCCTGTCAGGAGTGGCTCAGGTCCCGGGGTTCTTGCAAGCCTACATGTAGGCAGCATCTATGGAGCATCTATGAGTAACTGAGGCAAAGAGAATCAGGGGCTGTTATGACAGTCAACAAGTAATGATAATCAAAATTTTACTCATAAATTTTATTGATTCTATTGATAGTCAGACACATCATGTGAGAAGGTGTGTGTGGAGGGGTACACCTCAGAATTGATAAAATGCAGTAGTATCAATTTCATAATAAATCTTAATTAATTACTATTAACTGGAGGTTGAAGATGGTGAGAGAATTCAGATTGAAATCAGGCACCCAACTGTGGCAGAGACTGCCATTGTCTATACAAGATCCATTCTTCCCATCCTCCTTAGAGAAAAATGACTGAGTTTTACCTTGAGCTCATTGCCTCTCAGAATCAAAGACTATGTTCTTACGATCTCCCAGCCACCCTCATAGTGAAATGTGGTCATATGTTAGGTACTGACCAATAAAATGTAGATGGAAGTGTTGTGCGGGACTTCAGGGGACTTTGCTTAAATAGAGCTGACTCAGTTGGGAAGTGCTCATTTTTATCAGCATTCTGCAATTCTCCATGTAACCCTCAACCCAGAGGTGATGGTTGGAAACCCTGGAAATCCATTAGTCTTCTTGGAACATAAACCGATATTGAGGATGGCAGCCACACGCTAGGGTGATGAGGAAGAGAGATGGGAGCCTGGTCTCCAATGATTCAGTAGAGTCGCCAGGGCAGCTCAGGACTGCCCCCTCCAGACAGAGGCCTAAGGAACAGAGAACTTCAGTCCTGTCGCTGCTGCTGCTGTTGGTATATGCAGTTGACCTGCTCCTAATGACCACACCTGGATTCAAGAATTATCACAGGTAGATTCATAATGGAAAGAAGACTGGATTTATATTCAGAAAACATGGATGTTTTCACTTACAACTGGGAAAAGAATCTGAGACTCTGTTTCCCCACTTTAAAATTGGAGAACATAATACATACATGTAAAGTTGTGAGAAATAAGTTCAAAACTGTTTATGAAAGTGCATTATATATTTTAAAGTATTAATAGTTATTATAAATTAGTAAGAGGTCTTTGCAAAAGAAAAAGACCTTGCCTCTGCTGGCTTATTTAAACATTCCTAAGAAGCAATCAATCAGTGTCTCATCATACAGTGTAACTGACAATTAGGAACCCCAAATATGTGCAAATCAGCATTGGATGCTCTGGTAAAAAGAAATAAATTATGATACAAGTCACCAATCACGTCCAATACAAATAGAAAGCAGAAATGTTTTTAATCAACTATAACCCAGTCATGAATTACTACTGCTCCTCTCGCAAGTAGACTAAATGATGCAAGTGACAAAAATGAATTTTGTTCATATCCACCACAAATCTATACCTGGCTAGCTCTCATCATCCCTTGGAATAACTGCCTGGAAGAGACTGAGAACCTGCTGATTATTTTCTGACAATTCTCATGCAGGTAAGCTTTCAAATCACATTTTCAAATAAATTTGGCAAAATTTCACATTTCAACCTCAGGCTCCTCTATAGCGTGGAAAAATATTTTGTTGATAATCCTTAGAAAAAGGAAACTGCAGATTAAGGAGAGAAAGAGGAGGTAATATGGATGGCAGAGTAGAAAGAGCTATTCTTGCAATGCATCCCTGTAGGAAATAAAATAAGGAGACAAGGGACAAATAGTGCCCAAACCTGAGAACTACACTTCAACACTTGTGGGAGAGAAAAATGAGAGGTGGTTGAGAAGTTACTACCCCAATGTGGTAATCACTAGTGATGTTTACAAGTATTTCTGGCTTCCCACCTTCCGGGCACATAGAATAATATGCTTTTGGGCCCCTTTACGGATGAGTGATGAGGTATGAGAAGAAAAAGTATATGTACCTCTAAGCCTAAGCATTCAATTATTGCAGCCAGACACCCCCACCCCGCCGCCAGAGCTCTCTTTCCTTCTCCAGTATGACCACCAGTGTTTGAGATGGTGGTTGCTTCATCAGATTAGGTTCTAGAGTGTGGTAAAAAGGCATGAAACCCCAGCTGACTCACAACACAGGTATAGAATGAGCAAGACATAGATTTATTTTCTGTCACCGAGATTTTGGATTTCTTTGTTACTGCAACCTAATCTAGCCTTTCCTGACTAATCTATACAATATTAGAAAGATTTCCATAATATGCCATGGAGAGGCCATAGGTAGAGGTAGGGCTATAAACTATATAATTAATGGAGACAGAAAAAATATATAACTGGTTGTCAATGGAGATTTGCTCCACTAGTTATGTGAAGCTAAGTTAAAAATATGATAGAAAAAATTATGACAGAAAAATAATCAGCTATTTACTGACTTCTCAGAGGAATGTAATATAGGGAGGTTGTATTCTTTGCTGAGCAAATGGTGAGGCTGGGCATGGCTGTTAAATTGGTCTCTACCAGGGAAAAATGAAAGGGAAGAATTATAGCTAGACCTGAGGGTAGGAGTGGTGGGAAAACTGAAGCCAAGTGAACTGGGAAGTCAGATTCTGGAAGGGCGGGAGAGGATTGATTGACTGTAGATGAATTAGAACTTTGGGGGTAGAACTGAGATGTCTAATGGGGAATTATAAGTATGTTTGTGTGGCATGCAAATGCCACCCTCTCCTCCTTTCTCCTACAAAATCTTTAGTGAATCCCCCAAAACAAATGTAATTTCACAAGCCTTCGAAGCTCCTATGGGTTTGACAGAAATGTTGATTCCTGCTTCAAGGTAGGTGTAGGATAGGACCAGTAAGTCCTCATGAGGCCCAGATATAATTGGTAAACAAAGATTTCATCCCTATTTCAAGCATTCGCATTACTCTGTGCTTCTAGAATCACATGAGACTTTTTTGAGACTGTGAAAAATGAGTCAAGAGACTTATAACTACAAAAGTTGTCAAAGCTATAGGAGAAGAATTTATAACTACTATCATTTTTATAGTTTTCAAATACATTTTTGGGGAAAACTTAGGTTGTCTTCTATTTTGATTCAATATTATTTTTAAAATGCGTCAGTGATCTTGCTTTCAATAAAAACTTGGGCAAAGAACCTGGTGGTGTAGCAGTTAAGCTCAGCGCACTCTGCTTCGGCAGCCTGGGTTTGGTTCCCAGGCACAGACCTACACCACTCATGGCCATGCAGTGACAGTGACCACATATAAAATAGAGGAAGATTGGCAACAGATGTTGGCTCAGGGAGAATCTTCCTCAGCAAAAAAAAAAAAAAAACAAACTTGGGCAAACACTGGTTTTCAAACCAGTGGCGGTTTAAGGGGAGGGAGGAAGCCAAGACAAGGGACCTCTCAGCTTCCACCATCCCTCCCATTCAATCAGAGTGTCTTTGCTTTCACGTATTTTAAATATTAGAATTCCTGATAAGAATTCACAGTTTTTTAAAGAAAAGTTTTAAAAGTTTAGTTCTGTTGGGAAGGCTTGAACACTTCTGTGTGTATTCCCTTTATTAGATAACACACAGTCAATAATATCCAACCTAACCCTAAATTTCAAATAGTTGTCTGCCTGGTCTCTTCTGAGAAATCTCCTGGTAAATTCTTTCCATACTTTTTTCCCCCCAATCAACTCTGCTTTACCTGTCATGAAGCTCCCTTTATTGGGGAGTACCCTCCAGACAACTACAAACCTGCCACGCCGACATGTGTGCTTAGAACATCTTGGCATTTATCCTGACTTCTGCATCCCTCTCTATTTTCTACTAAGGATTTTCATTTCACATGTTGATTTTAGACTTTTATTCCAAGTTTGGTATTCTCCCACATGACTCTGACCCCCTCAGCCTTGTGAGTGGTCTGTGAATTTGTCAAAATCAAGCAGCATGACTTCAGCTACTCCATCTTCTATTATAGAAACAAACAAAATCAAAATATTACCTTTGAAGCAGAAATTAATTACCACTCAGTTTACACATGTACTTTGTGGCTCAAATTAGAGCTCTGAGAAGGGATTCTGCTGTATTTAAAATACAAACAATTCCCATGCCAGGAAAATTCTGCCAGGAGAAATAGCAATAAGGGGACAAATCTTCCAAATCTTCCAAGAGGGCATCAGTAAAGCAGGCTGCCAATATTTATTCTTCAGTCAACCTGTCACTGGGAACTTTCTCATGGAATCAAAATGTGGGTTGAGAGAGAGAAATCAATACATCAGGTTTAAGTGTGCTATGAGTATCAATCACTTGCTTATGCAAATTTCCTGTACCATTAGCTGCTTCTCAAGCCCAATCTCATATAAACCACTTCCACTGGATAATGGACTGCTGCTGTACATGCCAGATATGGCTTAGTGGAATAGGTGACACTCAGTGTAAGATGGGTAGTTCAAGTTCCTGGTCACTTGTCCTATGGTGACTGACTTCTTCAGTCACTACGAGGACCAGCTACAATCCAGAGCTATATCTCAAATGGAGAGGAGTTGCGGAAGAGAGCGTTTTATTGATCAAAACTCTGAAACACTCCAATGGAGGCCTGTGGCAGGCTCCAGTTAGTGTTCCAATAGCCCCAGGAAATTTAAGCATCATTAGTTCAGCTGGGTGTTAAGGCTCAAGTGACAGTGATTGTAATGCAGGCTGAGACCACTGGGGAGCCTTCTCTAGGCCTTATTTGAAGTTGTACGGCGTACTTGGTAAATGGTCAGAGCAGCGCATCCAAATATGATTTATGTTGCATCCAAAGCCAAAGAGGCCCACTAAATGTTTAACTTTTCCTCTATGGTTGGTATAACAAAGTGCAGCAATTGTCATTCCTTTGAAGGATATAATATGCCTGAAAACCAGACATCCAGAAATTTCATTGAACTGGCATGTCCTTACATTTTCTCAGGGTTTATCTCCCAATTTCTTGCATGCAATTTTCTTCCCATGATATTATGTGTTCTATGCTTACTGGGTCCAATATGCATGATGTCTTTAATGTAGTGGACAGTGTAATGTTCCGTGGAAATGTGAGATGATCAAAATCCCTGTGGACTTAGTTATGATAGAGAACCAGGAAGTTATCATAGAGATGAAGTAAGGTTGTAAAAAATACCCTTGGGTCTGCCAGCTGAAAGAAAATTGATTCTGATAATGTTGGTTTATCATTATAAAAGAAATCATTTGGGGGCTGGCCCCATGGCCTGGTGGTTTCTGCTTCAGTGGCCTGGGTTCGGTTTCTGGGTATGAACCTGCACCACTTGTCAGCAGTCATGCTGTGGCGGTGACCCACATACAAAATAGAGGAAGATTGGCACAGGTGTTAGCTCAGGGCAAATCTCCCTTAGCAAAAAAAAAAAAAAAAAAAATCATTTGCCATCTCAATAACCTCATACCAGTTACTAGAGGCTTTGTTGATTTTCTCCAGTCAAGTGTCCATATCTGGTAAGTCAGCTCCAACTGAAGTTACCACCTGATCTCTTAAGATAGTCCAATGTTATTCTTCAAGACCCATCTAAATTTTTCAATGATGAAAGAGGGAAGTTAAATGAAGATGTGAAAGGAATACCACCTGTATTAGTTTCCTAGGGCTACTGTAACAAAGTACCATAAACTAGGTGAAACAAGAGAAATTTATCTTCTCACAGTCTTGGAGGCTAGGAGTCTAAAATCAAGCATTGGGAGGGCCATGCTTCCCCTGAAATCTGCACAGGAGAATCTTCTTTGCCTCTTCCTAGCTTCTGGTGGTGGCCATCAATCCTTGACATTCCTTAGCTTGTAGTTGTATCACTCCAGTCTCTGCCTGCATCGTCACATGGCATTCTCCCTGTGTCTTCTTATAGGGACACCAATCATAATGGATTAAGGACCCACCCTACACCAGTATGACCTCGTCTTAATCTAACATTATATCTGCAACAGCCTTATTTCCAAATAAGGTCACATTCTGAGGTACTGGGGATTAGGACATTACCAAATCTTTTGGGGGGACACAATTTAACCCATAACATCACTCCTATATCTTCTCAAGACTTTAATGTTAGTACTCATTTCTAAAATTTCCCTAAAGATGCGACATTGTGCTTTGTGGATAAGGGTTACTTCAGGAGCTTCAAATAAGCCCTCTCTATTTTGATAGTCTTCACTCCCTTGGTCAGGGAGCCAATATTGGGATTCTGCTAGTTGCAGTTTATGTAGATACCAACTATGCATTCAGAAACAAGGAAAATAACCTCAGAATGTATTTAAAACTCACTAGGCCTATTCTGATATGGGCTCAGGCTGAAATTCCATTTATCTCCTGACCCCATGCCCTCAGTCTGACTTGTCTCACGGTGCGTTCTGACTGCCAGAGCCAGCACCTGAGTATTGCCCTCTCCCAGTTGATTATAACTCTAGTAAAGAGATGCAGGGCCTGTGGGGGAAGGCCATAAAGAAACTTCATATTACACACTTGTGACAATTTCAAAGGGACATGTTATCTTTTGATCCAAAGGTCTCTAGATAAACCAGGTCTGGGAAGTGGTTGAGAGGCAATGACACTTCATCATAGTGACAGCCATTCAAGTTAGGTGTACACAGACCAGACCTAGAGTTTGATAGGTTTTTTGTTGTTGTTTTTGTTGTCGTTTTACAAAAATCTGTATGGCAACAGTCTTCTGCCCAAATATTTTAAGCTACTCTCAGTGATTCTGAATTATCAAAGCGTTTTGATTAACAGTCTAGACTTGATTTCCATTACAGCAGCCATGCTTATGGATTCTGGTGCTGTCCTTCGTCCTCTTTCTGCCAGAAGCAGTAGGAGAGAGAGATTTCAAGGAATTGGCTTCCGTGATTGCAGGGGCAGGAAAATCTGAAATTTGCGGGGCAGGCAGGCAACTCTCAAAGCAAGAGCTAACTGCAGTCCACAGGTGGAACACCTCAGTTTTGCTCTTTTTTTTTTTCCGGTTTTGAGAAATAATTGGCATACATCACTGTATAAGTTTAAGGCACACAGTATGATGGTTTGATTTACATATATTATGAAATGGTTACCACAGTATGTTCAGCTAACATCCACTATCTCATATAGATACAATAAAAGAAAGTAGAACAGATTAAAAAATTTCTCCTTGTGATGAGAACTCTTAGGATTAACTCTCTTAACTTTCCTATATATCAAACAGCAGTGTTAACAATAGTCACCATGTCGTACATTACATCCCTAGTACTTGTTTATCTTATAACTGGAAGTTTGTACATTTTGGCCACCTTCATCCAATTCCCTCACCCTCCACCCCTGTCTCTGGTAACCACAAGTCTGACCTCTTTTTCTATGAGTTTGATTTTTTGGTTTATTTAGGGGTATTTTTGGATTCCACTTATAAATGACATCATACAGTATTTGTCTTTCTATGACTTATTTCACTTAGCATAATGCCTTCAATTTTAATCCATGTTGTCACAAATGGTAGAATTTCCTTGTTTTTTGTGGCTGAATAATATTCTATTGTATATATAGACTTCAACTTCTTTATCCGTTCATTCATCAGTGGCCACTTGGGTTGTTTCCATGTCTTGGCTATTGTAAAGAGTGCTGCAATGAACGTGGGGGTGCATATATCTTTTCACGTTAGTGTTTTCTTTTTCTTCAGATAAATACCCACAAGCGGGATTGTAGGATGATATGGTAGTTCTATTTTTAATTTTTTGAAGATTCTCCACACTGTCTTCCATAGTGGCTATACCAATTTACAATCCCACCAACAAAGCACAAGGGTTCCCTCTTCTCCACAACCACGCCAACACTTGTTATCTCTTGCCTTTTTGATGATGGCCATCCTAACAGACGTGAGGTGATGTCTCATTGCAGTTTTAATATGCATTTCCCTAATGACTAGAGATACTGAGCATCTTTTCACATGCCTGTGGGTTTTCGTATATCTTCTTCGAAGAAATGTCTGTTCGGGTCCTTTGCCCATTTTTTAATTGGGTTGGTTTTTTTGCTATTGAGTTGTATGAGTTCTTTATATATTTTGGATATTAACTGCTTATCAGATATATGGTTTGCAAATATTTTTTTCCATTCTGTGGGTTGTCTTTAAACTTTGTTGATTGTTTCCTTTGCTGTACAGAAACTTTTTAGTTTGACATAGTCCCATTATTTTTTATTTTGCTTTAGGTGTCATATCCGAAAAACCATTACAAGACACATGTCAAGGAGCTTTATTCCTATGTTTTCTTCTAGGAGTTTCATGGTTTCAGGTCTTACATTTAAGTCTTTAATCCATTTTGAGTTAATTTTTGTGGGTGGTATAAGATAGGGGTCCAGTTTCATTCTTTTACATATGAATATCCAATTATCTCAGCATCATTTATTGAAGAGACTGTCTTTTCTCTGTTGAATATTCTTGGCTCCCTTGTCAAATATTAGTTGACTAATACAAATATTAGTTGTAAATCCAAGTACATGCTTGGATTTACTTCTGGGCTCTCTATTCTGTTCTGTTGGTCTATTTGTCTGTTTTTATGCCAGTACCATACTGTTTTGATTACTATAGTTTATAGTATAGCTTGAAATCCAGAAGTGTGATGTCTCCTGCTTTGTTCTTCTTTCTCAGGATTTCTTTGGCTATTCGGAGTTTTCTGTGGTTCCATGTAAATTTTAGGAGTGTTTTTTCTACTTCTGTTAAAAAATGCACTTGGAATTTTGATAGAGATTGCATTGAGTCCATATATGGCTTTTGGTAGCATTGACATTTTCAATCCATGAACACGGGATACCTTTCTATTTATTTGTGACTTTGATTTCTTTCATCAATGTCTTGTAGTTTTCAGAGGAGATATCTTTCACCTCCTTGGTTAAATTTATTCCTAAATATTTTATTGGTTTTGATGCTATTATAAATGGAATCAATTGCTTTATTTCTTTTTCAAAAACTTCATTGTTAGCATATAGAAACACTACTGATTTTTGTATGTTAATTTTGTATCCTGCAAATTTACTGAATTCATTGACTAGTTCTAACAGTTTTTTGGTTGAGTACTTAGGATTTTCTATAAATAAAATCATGTCATCTGCAAATAGAGACAATTTTACTTCTTCCTTTTCAATTCTAATAGCTTTTCTTTCTTTCTATTTTTATTTATTTATTTTTTTTGCCTGATTTCTCTAGGTAGGACTTCCAGTTCTATGTTAAATAGGAGTGGTAAGAGTGGACACTCTTGTCTCATTCCTGATCTTAGAGGAAAATCTTTCCATCTTTCACCATTGGGTATGATGTTAGCTGTGGACTTGTCATATATATGGCCTTTATTATGTTGAGATATGTTCTTTCTATGCCTAATTTAAGAGTTTTTATCATGAATGGATGATGAATTTTGTCAAACACTTTTTCTGCATCTAGTGAGATGATCATATGATTCTTTTCTTCCATTCTATTAAGTAATATATCACAGTCATTGATTTGCATATATTGAACCATCCTTGCATCCCTGAGATAAGTCCCACGTGGTCATGGTGAATGGTCCTTTTAATGTGCTGCTGAATCTGGTTTGCTAGTATTTCATCGAGAACTTTTACATCTATATTCATCAGGGATATTGGCCTGTAGTTTTCTATTCTAGTAGTGTCCTTTTCTGGTTTTGGTATCAGGATAATGCTGGCCTCATAAAATGAATTTGGGAGTGTTGCCTCCTCTTCAATTTTTTGGAAGAGTTTGAGAAGGATTGGTGTTAATTCTTCTCGAAATGTTTGGTGAAATTCACCAGTCTAGCCATCTGGTACTGGGCTTTTCTTCATTAGGAGATTTTTGATTACTGATCCAAATTCCTTACTAGTAATTGATCTATTCTGATTTTCTATTTCTTCTTGATTCAGTCCTGGTAAGTTGTATATCTCTAAGAATTTTCCCACTTCTTCTAGATTGTCCAGTTTGGTGGTATATGGTTGTTCATAGTAACCTTTTATGATCCTTTGTATTTCTGTGTTATTAGTTGTAATATCTCCTTTTTCACTTATAATTTTGTTGGTTTTGTTCCTCTCTATTTTCTCTATTCTCTATTTTCTCTATTCTCTATTCTCTCTATTTCTTGGATAGTCTAGCTAAAGGTTTGTCAATTTTGTTGATCTTTTTAAAGAACCCCAACTCTTAGTTTGGTTAATCTTTTCTATTGTTTTTCTGTTCTCTATTTCATTTATTTCTGCTCTAATGATTATTGTTTCCTTTCTTCTAACTGTGGGCTTCATTTATTCTCTTTTTTTAGTTCCGTAAGGTGCAGAGTTCAGTTGTTTATTTGAGATCTTTCTTGCTTCTTAATGTAGGCATTTATTGCTATGAACTTCCCTCCTAGAACTGCTTTTGCTGCATCCCATTAGTTCTGGTATGTTGTGTTTCCATTTTGAATTGTCTCAATAAACTTTTTAATTTTCCCTTTACTTTCTTCTTTGATGTGTTGGTTGTTCAAAAGAGTGCTGTTTAATTTCCATGTGTTTATGAATTTTCCAGTTTTCCTTTGTTATTGATTTCTATTTCCATGCCATTGTGGTCAGGGAAGAATACTCGGTACGATCTCAATCTCTTGAATTTGCTAAGACAAGACATGTTTTGTGGAGTAACATATGGTCTATGTCCTAGCAAATGTTCCATGTGCACTTGAGAAAAATGTGTATTCTGTTATTGTTTGATAGAATGTTCTGTATATGTCTGTTAGGTCCATTTGGTTTATAGCATTGTTCAAGTCATCTGTTTCCTTATTGATTGTCTTTTTGGATGATCTCTCCATTGTTGAGAGTGGGGTAGCAAAGTCCGCAACTATCATTGTATTAATATTTATTTCTCCTTTTAGCTCTATTAGTTTTTGCTTTATATATTTAGGTGCTCCAGTGTTGGGCACATAAATATTTACAGTTGTTATGTCTTGATGGATTGACCCCTTTATCATTGTGCAACAACCTTCTTTGCCTCCTTTTACCATTTTTAAAGTCTATTTTGTCTGATACACATATAGCTACCCCTGCTTTTTTTTTGGTTGCTATTTGCTTAAAATGATTTTTTCCATCCCTTCACTCTCAGTCTATGTGTGTCTTTAAGGCTGAAGTGAATCTCATGTAGGCATATTGTTGGATATTATTTCTTATCCATTCAGCAATTCTGGATAAAATGGATCCAGAATTTTTTTTCTATGTCTTTTGTTTGGAGAATTTAATTCATTTATGTTGAAAGTAATTACTGATAGGTGAGGACTTACCATTGCCATTTTGTAAATTGCTTTCTGGTTGTTTTGTAGATCCACTGTTCCTTGTTTCTTGTCCTCCTGGCTTTTATTTGTATTTTGATGTCTTTTGTTATCAGTATGCTTTGACTTCATCATGTTTTTTTTGTGTAATTGCTACAGGTTTTTCCTTTGTGGTTGCCATGAAGCTTACATAAAATATCTTAAAATTATAGCACCCTATTTTAACAACTGATAACAACTTAACTTCAATAGAATTCCTAAACTTTACACTTTTACTTCTCCTCCCCCTCACATTTTAGGTTATTGCTGTTAGAATTTACATGTTTTTATATTTTGTAAGTAGTAACCATAACTAATTATTGTAGTTATGGCTATTTTTACTATGTTCATTTCTTAAACTTTTAAACTAGAGTTGTAAGTGAATTGTGCCCAGCATTACCACATTACAGAATCTAACTTTGACTATACATTTACCATTACTAGTGAGTTTTATGGTGTTTTCATGATGTTAATTAGTATCCTTTTATTTCCACTCAAAGAATTCCTTTTAGTATTTCTTGCAAGGAGGGTCTAATGGTAATGGACTCCCTCTGCTGTTGTTTTTTGAGGAAAGTCCTTATTCCTCCGTTATTTCTGAAGGACAGCTTTACTGGATATAGTGTTGTTGGTTGACAGTTTTTTTTCTTTTGATGTTTTGAATATGCCATCCCATTCTCTCCTGGCCTGAAATGTTTTCTTGAGAAATCTGCCAATAGTCTTAGGGGGTTCCCTTGTATGTACCTCCTCTCTTTTCTCTTATTGTTTTTAAAATTCTTTGTTTGTCTTTGACTTTTGACAAATTAATTATAATGTGTCTTGGTGTAACCCTATTCAAGTTCAACCTATTTGGAGTCCTTTGACCCTCACGGATCTGGATGTCCATTTCTCTCCCCAGGTTTAGGAAATTTTCAGTCATCATTGCTTTAGATATGTTTTCTGTTCCTTTCTCTTCTCCTTCTGGAATTCCTGTAATGCTAATATTGTTTCTTTTTATATGTCCCATAAGTCTCGTAGGCTTTCTTCACTCTTTTTCATTCTTTTTTTCTTTTTCCTCCTCTCACTGAATAATTTCTAATGTCCTCTCCTCCAGGTCACTGATTCATTCTTCTGCATGGTCGAGTTTGCTTTTGAAACTCTCTATTGAAGTCTTCATTTCCATTATTGTATTTTTCAACTCTAGGATTTCTGTTTAGTTTTCATTTGATGGTTTCTATTGCTTTGTCAAACTTCTCATTTTGTTTATCCCAATGTTTTCCTAATTTTGTTTACCTGTCTGTGTGTGTGTTCTTGTAGTTCACTAAACTTCTTTTTTTTAATGAAACTTTTTATTTTGAAATAACTGGACACACAGGCAGTTGTGAGAGGCAATGCAGACCCCATGTGTCCTCTACCCAGTTTCCCTGGTGGTAACATCTGCAGAACTAGAGCCAAGGCTGAAACCAGGATCAATGGGGCCTTTCTAATGATAAGAAATACACAGTAAACACTCAGCAAATGTAAGTTACAGTTAATGATACAAAATATGCAGGTACAAATCATTAAATTCTTTAAAGGCTAATTTCCCCAAACTCCCTGTTACTACCACCAAAATATTTGGCTAAACTCACATGTGAGTGATGTTGAGTTACTTCCTTGCTACTACATGAATGGAACAATAATAAAATGTTCATTTCTTCATTTTATTTGCAAAGTAGTGATTAAAACTAAAATAATTTCAGAAAATTGGCACATCAATAATTCAGGAAACTTCTGCTTTGATAAATTATATAAGCTGCTATTAAAAGACAGTCAAGTCACCACGGTTGGGAGATTCAGTTGAGTGCTCTGTGAGCCCTGTGCATGGTGGCCTGCATGGGGTGGGCACAATGCCCTCCAGAGGTCCTGGGCTGGTGCTGATGCTGAGGCAGACACTCACTAAACTTAAAAAATCCTTTAAGATTATTCTGAACTCTTTATCTTACAGTTAATCGATTTTCATTTATTTGAGATCAGTTATAGGGCTTTATTAGCTTTCTTTGATGGTGTCATATTTACCTAATTTTTCATGATCCTTGATTCCTTACATTGGTGTCTGCACATTTGAGTAATTAGGTTTCTCTTCCAGATTTTACAGATTTGCTTTGGCAGAGACATCTTCACCAGTCAACTCAGCAGGGTTTCTGGGAGTGTCTGCTGATAATGTCCTTGGACAGGTGGGGCTTGCTATTATGGTCTATTTTGAGGGTGAGGCAACTTTTTGAGCTCTGAGGTAGGGGGTTGGGGTCTGCTTCTGTCTGAGAACAGTTGGATAGGACTGCTGACTTGGTTCAGTCAAGTGAGGCTGTAGGATAGGCTTGTTGGTTGCCTGAATTCTCTGGTCAGGCTTACTAGATGGTTGGGACTGAGTACTATATTTAGTAGTAGATGGGGCTATGAATTAGCTTCCTTGCTCTGGCAGGGGAGCAGGACGGGGACCCAGGGCCTATATGGCTCATTGTTTTGGGGCCCACGTCAGGCAAGAGTGTGCACTAAATTCCCTGGTCAGGTGAGGCCACCAATTTTGCTCTCTAGACAGGGAAAGCCATAGGCTGTGCTCTGTGTTCAAGTGCCACTGTAAGAAGGGCTGTTGGATGTGCTGTGCAGCTTCCTGTGTGCTCTGATTAGGCTCTCTGGTTGGGAAGGCTGGAGGCTGTATTATTCAGCAATAAGCAGGGCTATAAATTAAATTTCCTGCCTGGGCAGAGAGGGAGAAGCAGCTCTAAAGCTAGTCAAGCTCTTTGTTGTCTTAACTCAAGCTGACCCACATCCGAGGTTCCCTGGTCGAACAGGTCCACTGGCTTTGCTCTGCAAACTATCACTTCTACCTTCCCTTCTCTTGGCTCCAGCACTGCTGGGCTACACAGCTTCCAGGGGTTCTTGCCAATTCTTCTGGTCCAATGGGGCTGGGAGCCACAGCAGGTGGGGCTGTGTCTCAGCTTCCCTGGGTGGGAAGGTGAGGGGCTGCTCCAGGTAACTCTCAATGTTTTGCAAACAAGCTCTACAGTTAGGAGGAGCTGGGCAAGACCCTCAGCCTTGGCTGTGAATAATGACCCTGCCTATGCATCGCAGGGGAACTCTTCTCACCTGGTACTGGCTTTGCTCTGGGGGCAACCAGCTCTGCCTGCTCACCTCTTGGCACAAGCATTGCTGAGCTACACGGCATCCGGGTCTTCCCACCAGGCCCTCTAGTCAGATGTGGCCAAAGACACTCTCCACAGCGAGTGGGCTGTGACTCTGCCCCTTGCCTGAGTATAGGCAAACCAAGCTCTAGAGCTGGCAAAAGTCCTCATTTGAGGATCTGAATCAGGTAGATCTTCACTCCGCAGAGTTCCCTGGTCAGTGTGTGCCACCGACTTGGTTCTGTAGATGAGCAAACCCTCTGGTTGGGATTACTACTTGGGCACTGCAGGTATGAACTCAGTCTGCCAAGATCCATGTGCTGGTTGTCACAAGCCCCTCCCCTTTCTCCGTCATAGTCAGATCCCCAGTAGTTGAGCACCTCAGATTCCCTGCAATTCCCAGGGGGTGAGGTCAGAGTAGGGGCTCCCACAAAGTGACCCATAATGCTGGGAGTGTGCTGGTTGTCTGCCCTGGGACCTTTTTTCCCATCGGAAGAACCAGAGGCTCAGGGGAGACCTCTCCGCATGGTGCTGTGCTGCCCTGGGGGAGAGGCAATGTGGTCAGTGTGTAGTTAGTTCTCTTGCCCTTCTAATGCAGTCTGTCTTGATCTCTGTGGCACAGAGAGGTGCTTCAGCCTCACCCCCGTGTTCTGGGGTTCTCTCAGTGGTGTCTTGTTCTTAAATAGTTATTAGTTGTTCTTCCTGTGAGGGGGAGGGAAGTCAGGAACGATCCATGTTGCCATCTTGGTGACTTACTCTCCTCCAGTTTTGCTCTTAAGGCTTTCAACCGATGGGGCAAGGCATACGCAGACTATCAAGGATATCTTCTACACTTCAAGTCAACTGATTATAGATGTTAACTTCATCAATTTACAGTCTCTGTATTCCTCTTTGTCTCTATTGAGGCCCATTTTAGAAACCTATTGTTCTAACAAAGCGTAGCCTTTATTCAAGGTGATATTGGATGATAATTTAAGTAATTTTTTTTTGTTATTTCATGCAATCTATTTTGTGTATTCCATTTTCCAGTGGTATTACACCATTACTGCCTTTAATCCAGACCAGGTAAGACAATCCCGCATGTTCATCCTGAAGTGTTAACTTCTTGCTCCAAATATTTTATCAGTGTTGGAAACAGAAACCACTTAGTATTCAGAAGAAAAAGTTTAATACAGAAAATTAGGTGGTTAGAATATCATTTGAAGGGCTTAAAGAGAATGTTCTAGGTTTGATCTATAGAAATGATTTCCAGATACACACAGGAATGACTCACAAGAGCATTATTTCACTGAAGACCGATGCCAGAGCTCTGAGCTCAAGGATACCCCTGGGGCTCTGATTAAGGCTTCGTAACATAGGAAATAAGAAGCTGTCATGGAAACTGTCTCTTTACATGAAAGAAGAAAGAGAATAGACATTTAAATATTGCTTCTTGACACTGCCTCTCTTAACCCTTCCAAATCTTAAACCAGTCCTTCTAACAACTGGAATCTAATTCAGACAAAGAATCTAAGTTGCAAGGGAGTCTAGAAAATAGTTGTCACCTTCCTAATCTCACTAATAGGATGGTGCCTTGGAGGTTGAGAGAGCCCTTCCTCAATTTTTATCAGAAATGGAAATCTGGACATCACCAAGACAGCGACATAGGAGGCTCCTGAATGTCCCTTCTCCCACGGACACACCAATGTACAGCTACACACAGTTCCCTCTGAGAGAAACCCAGAAAATAGTTGAGTGACTCCTACTCATCAGGCCACTGAGAGAAACCCACATCCAAACAGGCAGGAGGTGGAGACTCACTCTCACCAAAAACCCCACCCCTGCCACAGTGCCATAAAGTCAGGAGGGAACCCCTGACTCCCAGTTTTTCCTTGAGGAGCAGCACCAGATATCTAAAGCCCCAACTTTTAAGGCTACCCCCTAAGAGATGGGTCCCCAAATCACCTAGCTCTGAAAGCCAACAAGGCTTGCATTCATGAGTCCCACAGGACCACAGCAAACAAAGAAGCAGTTGTTACCAGGCCCAGGAGCACTGGCTGTGGCTCTCCCCACTGGGCTCAGTGCAGAGGGAGCAAGCAAAAACGTGCATCTCCCAGTCCTTCCCTGGAAGGGATTTGACTGCATACTTTACAAGCTGCTGCCTGAGGGTCCAGCTTTAATCAGACTACATCCAGGTGCTACCTGTGATCCTCCCAGGAGCCCAAAAGAGCCAGTGTGCACTTCCCCTGCCTTCCCCTTCTGGCTCGCTCCAACAATAAAACCTAGACTCCACCTCCTCCCTGGAAGGAGCTTGTTCACATATCTAGTGCTCCAACTTTTGAGCAGCCCCCCGAGGGACAGGCCTTCAAATCTCCTAGTTCTGATAGCCAAGAGGGCTCAGCCTTTACAAGTCCTACAGTACCAAAAATAAAGCAATTTCAAATGGGCAAACAGTTCCTGGAGCTGTCCCCCCAGGGCAAAGCACAGAAGGAGCAGGCAAACACGTCCCTCTCAGTTTTCCCTGGAAGGGATTTGACTGCACACTTTCCCAGCTGCTGCCTGAGGCTCAGGCTTCTGATCACTGCACGTGCTGACTGGGATCCTCCCAGGAGCCCGGTAGAGCTGGTGGGCTCATCCCTTCCTGTTTTCCCCCAGCTGCTCCAACAACAAAATCAAGTGTCTAGTTTTTCCCTGGAAGGGGCCTGTCCACATAGCTAGCACCCCGACTGTTATGGCTGTCACCCAACTGTTATTGGCTCCCAAATCACTGAGCACTAGGAGCTGACAGGAATTGACATTCATGAATCCCCAGGGACCAGACAAAACAAAGAGGTGATTCTATTTGGGCACATAAGCAATTTCAGAGACTGTAACCTCTGGCTCAACACAGAGCGAGTAGGCAAAAACACCAGCTCCCAGTT
Source organism: Tapirus indicus (assembly GCA_031878705.1). Classification (NCBI taxonomy): domain Eukaryota; kingdom Metazoa; phylum Chordata; class Mammalia; order Perissodactyla; family Tapiridae; genus Tapirus; species Tapirus indicus. Next base: position 85,722,798 of record CM062928.1, on the reverse strand, counting down.
GCTCCCTGCTAGGGGCTAGGCTGAGTATCTAACATCCTGACTTTCCCATCTCCTGCCTGAAAGTCGAGCTTCCAATTAGCCTGCATTAGCGAGCTGAAGGAGCAAGCAATTAGTAGTTATCTTAGAGCCTGAACAGACATATGGGCATTTCCCATGCCTTTGGGAAACTGATGGGTCTTGACACATCCTCAGCTTCTGGGAGCCACTAATAACAAAGACAGCAGCTTGGACAACCACAAAAGTTTGAGAGGCAACCCTGAGCTTGTGCCGGGCTAATTGTTTCATCTACACAAGGCCAGTCTGTCAAGATAAAGATAGGTAACTGTTTTATCTAATGTGCAGAAACCAACACAGAGTGTTAAGGAAAATGAACTAATAAGGGAATATGTTCCAAACAAAAGAACAAGATAAATCTCCAGAAACCAACCTTAATGAAACAGAAATAGCTGATTTACCCAATAAAGAGTTCAAAATACCAGTCATAAAAATGCTTACCAAGGTAAGGAAACCAATGCATGAAAAAGGGAGAATTTCAGCAAGGAAGAAATACAAAAAAGTACCAAATAGAAATCATAGAAGTGAAGAATAAAATAACTGAACTGAAAGCTTCAGTAGAAGGTTTCAATAGTAAACTAGATCAAGTGAAAGAAAGGATTGGAGAACTCCGGATCATGTGTTAGGCCACAAGACAAGTCGTAACAAATTTAAGAAGACTGAGACCATATCAAGCATCTTCCCCTAGCACGATGTGATGAAACTAGAAATCACTTACAAGAGGAAAACTGGAAAATTCACAAATATATGGAGATGAAACAACATGATCCTGAACAACCAGTCAAAGAAGAAATCAGAAGGGAAATCAAAAAATATTGAGACAAATGAAAATGGAAACACAACAAGCCAAAATTATGGGATGTAGCAATAGCACTTCTAAGAGGGGAGTTTATAGTAATAAATGCCTACATTAAGATAAAAGAAAGGTCTCAAACAAACAACCTAACTTTAGATCTCAAGGAGCTAGAAAAAGACCAAATCAAGCCCAAAGTTGGTAGAAGGAAGGAAATAACAATGATCAGAGTGGAAATAAATGAAAAAGAGACTAGAAAGACAAAAGAAAAGATCAATGAAATTAAGAGCTGGTTTTGAGAAGATAAACAAAATTGACAAATGTTTAGCTAGATGAATTAAGAAAAGAGAGAAGACATAAAATCAGAAATGAAAGAGGAGACATTACAACTGATAATTAGAAATAGTAAAGATCATAAGAAACTACTATGAATAATTATATGCCAACAAATTAGATGACCTAGAAGAAATGGATAAATTCCTAGAAACATACGAGCAACCAAAACTGAATCATGAAGGCATAGAAAATCTGAACAGATCTGTTACAAGTAAGGAGATTGAATAAATAATCAAAACCTTCCCAACAAACAAAAGTCCAGGACCAGACAGCTTCACTGGTGAATTCTACCCAATATTTCAAGAAGAATTAATATCAATCTTTCTCAAAATTTTCCAAAAAATAGAAGAGGAGGGAACACTTCCAAACTCATTTTATGAGGCCAGAATTACCATGATACCAAAGCCAGACAAAGACACTGCAAGAAAAGAAAGTTATAGGCCAGTATCCCTGATAACATAAGATGAAAAAATCCTCAACAAATTTTAGCAAACAAAATTCAACAGTACACTAAAAGGATTATGATCAAGAGAGATTTATTCCTGGGATGCAAGGATGGTTCAACATATGCAAATCAATAAATGCAATATTCCATATAAACAAAATGAAGGATAATAGTCATATGATCATCTCAGTAGATGTAGAGAAAGCATTTCACAAAATTCAACATCTTTTCATGATAAAAACTCCCAACAGATTAGATATAAACAGAATGTACCTCAACATAATAAAGGCTATGTATGACAAGCCCACAGCTAATATCATACTCAACAGTGAAAAGCTGAAAGCTTTTCCTCTAATATCAGGAACAAGACAAGGATGCCCACTCTTGCCATGTTTATTCAACATAGTACTGGAAGTCCTAGCAGAGCATTTAGGCTAGAAAAAGAAATAAAAGGCTTCCAAATTGGAAAGGAAGAAGTAAAATTAATAAAATTATCTCTGTTTGCAAATGACATGATATTATTTATATATATAAAATCCTAAAGACTCCACCAAAAAAAACCTGTTAGAACTAATAAATTTAGTAAAGTTACAGGATACAAAATCAATACACAACATCAGTTGTGTTTCTACATATCAACAAAGAACTATCAGGAAGAGAAATTAAGAAATCCCATTTGCAATAGCATCAAAAAGAATAAAATATTTAGGAATAAATGTAACCAAGGAGGTGAAAGATCTATACACAGAAAACTATAAAACACTGATGAAAGTAAAATAAAGAAAACACAAATAAATGGACAGACATTCTGTGTTCATGGGTTGGAAGAATTAATATTGTTTAAATGTCCATGCTACTCAAAGCAATCTACAGATTCAATGCAATACCTATCACAATTCCAATGGAATTTTTCATAAAAGTAGAAAAAACATTCCTAAAATTTGAATTGAACCACAAAAGACCCCACATAGCCAAAGCAATCTTGAGAAAGAATAAAGCTGAAGGCATTCCTGATTTCAAACTATATTGCAAAGCCATAATAATGAAAACAGTATGGTATTGGCATAAAAACAGACACATAGGTCAGTGGAACAGAGCAGCCCAGAAATAAACCCATGAATGCACGGTCAATGAATTATTGACAAAGCCACCGAGAATATGTAATGGGGAAAGGATAGTCTCTTCAATAATGGTGCTAGGAAAACTGGATATTGACATGCAAAAGAATAAAACTGGGCCACTATCTTACACCATACACAAAAATCTACTTGAAATGGATTAAAGACTTGAATATAAGATCTGAAACTGTAAAACTGTTAAAAGAAAACAGAGGGTAAGATCCTTGTCATTCGTCTTAGCAATGACTTTTTGGATTTGACACCAAAAGAAAGGCAACAAAAGCAAACATCAATATAAAAACCTTCTGCACAGCAAAGGAAACCATCCACAAAATGAAAAGCCAGCCTACCAAATGGGAGAAAATATTTGCAAACCACATATCCAATAAGGAATTATTATCAAAAATATACAAGGAACTCATATAACTCAATAGCATAAAAACAAATAACCCAATTTAAAAATGGGCAAAGGACCTGAATAGATATTTTTCCAGACAAGACATACAAATGGCCAACAGGTACATGAAAAGGTGCTCAACATCACTAATCATCAGGGAAATGAAAATCCAAACCACAATGATATATCATCTCACACCTGTTAGGATGGCTATTATTAAAAAGACAAGAGAGAACAAGCGTTGGTGAGGATGTGGAGAAAAAGGAACCCTTGTGCACTGTTGGTGGGAATGTAAACTGTTGCAGTCACTATGAAAAACATTATGTAGGTTCCTCAAAAAATTAACAATAGAACTACCATATGATCCAGCAATCTCACTTCTGGGTATATATCCAAAGGAAACAAAATCACTCTGTCAAAGAGATATCTGTCCCTTCATGTTCATTGCAGCATTATTCACAATTACAAAGGTATGCAAACAACCTAAGCGTGTGTCAACAGATGAATGGACAAAGAAGATGTATATATATACAATGGAATATTATTCAGCCTTAAAAAAATAAGGGAATCCTGCCATTTGCGACTTGAATGAACCTGGAGGGCATTATGCTAGTGAACTAAGCCAGACGGAGAAAGACAAGTACTGCATGGCATCACTTATATGTGGAATCTGAAAAAAAAAAAGCCACACTCATAGAAACAGAGAGTAGAATGGTGGTTGCGGGTCGTGGGGGTGGGTGATGGGAGAAATAGGGAGATGCTGGTAAAAGGGTACAAACAGTTATAAGATGAATAAGGTCTGAGGATCTAATGTATAAAATGGTGACTATAGTTGATAACACTGTATTGCATAATTGAAATTTACTAAGAGAGTAGAACTTAAGTATTCTCACCAAAAAATAAATAAATAAATAAATAAATAAATAAAAGTAGAAATTTAAGGAGTGGAGACTCACTTTGTGAAATTGTTTTGCTAAGGACCTGTCCTGCAGCCTTGAGTCATATGTGGAGTCTTGTGTTGTTCAAGTCCTACATTTTCTGTTATAGATTACAGGACATTCTGATAGTGACCTCAATTCTATCTGTGCCCAGGAAGTACAAAGCCTGTAGACTAGAGAAAGGGCTGCTCGGAAGGGCGCAGTTATTATCAAGACCTGTACTGGCACTCCATTCAGAATGATTAGCCTAGGCAGTCTTCCCTATTTCATAAGTAGGAATGTTGACCCCAGACCTTGCACATTAATCATCCTACACCTCATATGTGACATTCCTTATGGCAGGACTCTAAGACACTTACAAGATTCTGGGGACCTCTACAGTGGTGAGATATTAAAACAGCTCAGGGTGGGGAGGATCCCTGATTTGTAGTGTTTATTGTTTTCTGAGTGAAATTCTCCCTCTGACATCACGGTCAATGTCAAGCTACTAACCTGATGCCACTGAACATGGGAAGCCATGTGCATAATCAGCTCTTGAGAACCTTCAAAGAGCGGGCTCCAGCATCCCACTGGACCTCTGGCTTCCTAGCAGAGCGGAGGAAGTGGTCACTTAGGTACAGCTTTGGCTCACCCTGGAGGCAGGCTGAGGAGTTTCGGTATTCCTGCTCAGTGTAGTTCTGGCACTATACTACTACCATATAGTTCTGAAGCTCAGTGGAGTTCTGAAGTGAAGGGAGAGAGTTAGAAGGCTAGGTAGTGGTGCTGGATTCAAGGTGCTCGATCCAATCCCTGTGATTTCTGTCTGGAGAGGGATGAAGGCTGTGTCAGTCTGGGATTCTCAACCTGACTAATTAGACCACCTTTGGAAAGCTGCTGAGTACACACCTGATTATCCTTAAGTCTAGCACTATGTTTCCTTCCTTCTCAGAACTTGCATCAGTTTGTTATATTCATTAGCATGACTGTGTAATGTCTTTCCGTGAAAGTTTGCACCCTGTATGCTTTTGCTCATTATCACGTTCCCAATATCTAGTAATGGCACCCAGAATGGCATACAGTGGGAATTTTAAAATAAATATTTGTTGAATTAATGGATGAAAAAGTAAAACTGCATAGTTTGAATATGAATAAAATGATGTTTGGCGTTTGAAATGTATAGGGTGCCCAGAGAAGTTCAGTTCTTTCTTAAAGATAATCTACCAATTTGTTGATTTACCTGTATGCCCATGAATTGCCCCCAGATGGATTATATTATAATAAAATAACTGTATTATCCTCCTTTATTCCTTGTGAGTAATATTCAAATACAGATGTACTTTCTATTTGCTTTGCTAAATAGACAAACATGTGCCTTTTAAATCTTCCTTACATGTCAGGTGCCTTTACGTGACTCTCCTTCAGATATTGTGCAACCAAATACTGAATGCAAAGAAATCTATCCTGGATCTCAATAAAGTAATATTTCTTTCTCTCATTTATGATAAAGACTTTCATATTATTCACATCTAAGAACACAGTAAAACCCCAAAAGAATGGGACAGATGAATCATACTGGGTTTATTATTATTAAGATAAATGAGAAGTATTTGGGGTAGTTCTTCAATTGTGGAAAGATTCAGAGATGCCTCCTAGTGAGACACTGAACTTGAGAAGAAATTTTCTACTTCAATGACTTTCTGCCCTCATTTCTAAATCAACCCACTAGTTTCATATCTACAACTGAGATCATTCATTCATTCAAAAATGTGTCATAGAACTAGTCTCTGAAGTCCTCTTTGTCCACCTTTAAATTGCCTTGATGTAGAGAGGGCTATGGATTTCTTCAAGGGAGATAGAAAAGAAATCTCACCAAAAGATAGCCGAAAATTAATCTTCAAAAACATTTAGTACAAAGAGCCAAAAGTGATAAAGAACCCTGGAACAGTGATGACAATACCTTTTTGATTGTCAATCTCATCAGTTCATCACTTTTGAAAGATTCCAAGAAAAATTCAAAACACTTTTGGAGACAAAATTTAGCCTTACAAAGTAAATCCAAGCAATTCAGTTTGTGGGCTCAACAGTCTCCTTCCTATGCGTGTCCCCTAACAGACACCAGTAAGTAAGAAACTTTCCAATTGTAGAAAAATGTCAAAACAGGTAAAAATCTTACAATAAGTGTTGACCTAAAATGGAAGCCCAGTTAAACTGAAGCTGGATCTCCATCACATGGGAATATGGGGGAAAATATTTAAGCATTAGGTGAGAAGTTGACCTAAATGATTTATAGAGCACTCTTCTACCCTAAAATTGTATCTCCGCACAAAAAAAGGAATGATGGATGGTTCAGTCAGTGTCCTGTGTAATAGTATCCACCCAAGTCCGTAAAGTTACCTGACTGCCCACATATCTTGACGTCAATTTATAAGCTTCACAGAATCATGGAATGTCCAGTCCTCTTATTTTCCCGGTGAGGAAACTGCTTACTCTGGCTGTGCATCACCATCTTGACGGAATCTCAGGGTTCTAGGACATATGCAATGACTGTGGTAGATACAGACCAAATCTCCTGATTTTAAAATAAAAAGTGCAATTTTTCTACTACTCTCCCTTGCATTTTAAGTTATGGCCCCTTAAGGAAAAGAGACCATGTTTATTTAACTTTCCATGCTTTCAGAAAATAAATATGCTTGAAATATGTTTACTGCTCCTGCTGCTGCAAAGAATACTAGCATTTTTAAATTGTAGAGTTAGGAATTTTGAATGAGGCAAACACACACTCCTGTGAGTACCTAACCTCAGAGTATCTTCCATTATGCTGAAAGGCTGTTTCTCTGCACGGCAATTTGGAGGACGGTGCTAGAAAGAGAGGATAAAGTATTAAGACAAGTCTGTTCAGAGATAAAAAATGGTTATTTGTGAAAATTGCCATAGAACTTCCCCTTTGTTTTGGAAACTTCTGAAAGAGCAGTTTAGAAAGTTTGCCGCAAGATAAAAGATGCTCTTTAAATACACTTTTAAAAATACAGTGCACTGAGAATTAAATCACCAGGCAGCTCCAAACTATAGGGCAAATGAAACTACAAATTACATTTATAGGATACATTTCATCCGGAGGAATCCCAGAGCACTTTATAACCTGATTAGAAAGCACACATCGAGGAATCAGCGTACCTTCAACCGAAATACTGCTGCCCCCGGGGCCTGTCCCGGCAGCTCTTTAAAACAAGACAGCGTGCCACACTCAGACAGGGGCACGGAGGGCCCAGTCCTCACCAAGCCACACTTCAGCTCCTGATGCAGTGCCATGGCGCCGTGTATGCAAAGCATGAGAATGTCTAGGAAATTACATTAGGACCAGCCATCAGCGAAATTATGGTGTTTCTCTCCCATAGCATGGTGAATGGAGTGTGGGCTGGGGAGTCAGACTTTCCGGGGGCACAAAGCCCAGTCTGACCATTCACTAGCTGTGTGTTCTCGGGCAACTTATCCAACTGCTTCAAGTCTCAGTTTCCTTATAGGCATTACTTCTTGTAGTAAATGAGATGACGTAAGACCTTAGCCTAGTGCTTGGGACACAGTAGATGTTCAATAAATCTTTTTCTTCTACTTTTGCTTACTGGTTAGAGAAATAGTCTTTTCTTTTTAAATATTATTTAATACCTAAATTTGCTTTCTTATTCATGTTGGGGTCTTCCTCACCATCATTTTAGATACACACACACTATATAACGCACTATATATGTATATTGGTATAATACTATTTACTATATATGAATTCACATATAGTATGATGTGCATGGAGCGGGTTTTCATTTGTCCTCTTGCCCTGCACCCAACCCACCATCATCAGAGGAAGGCCTGGCAAGAGAATGAAGTCTAGCACACATGTGGAGGGATTGACTCTATATAGACACTCAGGGAGCCTTCCTGTGTTGTCAGGTGGGGAGGCTGCATCTAAGAGTCCAGGTGCTCACAGGTGGGCAGATGCTCCTGGACAGGTAGATGTTGGAGGGGGAATCTTAGGGAGTTTTTACTGATTGCTTCAGTTTTCTCATTTTTTCGAGTGAAGTGGAGGCAAAATCATCAGCTGAGAGTGAAGGTAGGTCAGGAGGCTTTGGATGTTTGAGGAGAAAGAGAGGGATATAAAATAATTGTCTGGACAGCAGTGAGAATAATGGCTAGGGTAGGTACAGCAGCGTTCCTGGCCAGCCTTCAAGGACCTCTTGGGATTTGTGGTCATGATTTTGAAGTGAGACCAGTCAGCATGTTTGTATGTTTCTTTTGCCATGTTCAACTGCATGACTGCAAGTGTGGAGTAGGCAGAGAATTTGATCTAACCAGGGTTTAAATTTAATTTAATCAGGGTTTAGTATGACCAAGAAAATATGAGGGAGAAAATATAAATATAAGGGATAACAAGAGAGGGATAAGAGAATGGAGAGTGTGTGCAATGAAGGGATTATAACTGCTGGCCTAGAATTTAAGCTGTGACAGGAGGGGAAGAGGACACCAAGGATATGAGGGAGAACGATAGGCGGTAGGATCCATAGACTGGAGGAGGTACGATAGGGACGAGGGATCGGGTGTCGGGATACTAGAGTGAGAGAACAGTCAGAGGACTTGCTGCATGAAATTGAGATTATGGAGGGTTGCAGTTATAGCAATGACAAGATTTAGGGCATGACCCTAGGAGTGGGTGGCTGAGGTAGAATAGAAGAGATAATTGGAGTAGAGAGGGTCAAAATGCTAGGAGTCCCCTGTGTTGGAAGGATCATCAACTTGTATATTAAAATCACTAAGATTTACAACAGTAATAGTGTGAGAGAGAATTGTATTCATCCAGGACTTAACTTGTTGAGAATTGAAGGAGAGTGACTGGGGAGTTGGTGAAGGATGGCCGCCGTAAGAGGAAATCATTGATTTAATATGATTCCATGAGGTTCAGAGCTAGTGAGATCTGAGGGTCCTTCTTGACCTCTGCTGATGGAAATAAAGAAATCTGGGGAAAATTAAGAATAAAACTTTATCTTAGAACCCAGAGATGATGGTATTTTAGAATGTGTTTTTGCAGATTTTTGAAGATACTTACCCATACTGAATGGAAAGAGTGGTAGAGTCAGTAAAAACAATCCGTGTGTCTGCTGCCCTGTTTACCTCTCTGGAGAAATCAAGGCGCCTACTAGCGATCTGAGGAAAACAGCTGTGGCGTGATGAGATGGAAGAGGAACTGGGGAGAAGGCGTAGGCTACCGTCACCCTCAAGGAGTCAATCATGGGACCTCCAGAAAAGTTGTCATTTTCTTGCCCTGATGCACAAGCATTATAATCCAAAGCCATTTAGAGCACATAAATTGTGGGAATTTGGAAGTAATGCCCCTAGTTATGTACACTGAAGATGTCTTTCACTGTCCGTGATTGTTTACATCGTTCTATGTAATCAGATTCGTGAGTTTTATCTGTTGGGGAGAACTTCCATTCCCTTTGCTCTTAAGTCTGCCCCCCAGAGGCAGAGACTATTCAGGCCGGCATCTCATAGGGTGGAGAGCAAAGTGGCTGAGGGATAAAGTCATGTTCCCCAGCCAGCTCACTGATCCTTGGACCCCCATCTCATGAGCCTTTATTCCTAAACAGTTCTGAAAAGTGGGAAGAGAAAATAGGGGAGATATGTATTTGTCCATCCATTACGCATATACATACTTTATCCCTTATGTTTTCCGGCTTTAATATCTTGTTTCAAAAGGTCTTCCCCAAAACAAGATAATATATTTTTCCCACATTGTATTCTAGCACATTTATGGTTTCACCTTTCATATTTAAGTCTCTACTCTACCTCAAATTTATTATATGAAATAGCAATTTATATTTACATTTTTAAAATTCTAAGTTAGTGGTCCCAAATCCATTTATTGAATTGTCTAGATTTTCCCCACTGATTTGAAATTATAATGTATTAACCCAGATATCAGAAAAGGTCACCTTGTCTTTCGGGCATCAAATGAAATGGTCTTGAATTGGAAACCTGGAATTCCTTCTGCTCCCTGGATATTCTTGTGGAAGTGTATGTTCTTCTAGTCATTTTAGGCTTAAATTGAAAGATCTCAGCTTTTGTTTGCCTGAAAGAAAACTGAATTTAGTTTTCTTTTTTCTATTTTGGAGGTATATAGATTCTAGATTGAGAGTTTATTTCTTTTACCACTTTAAAAATGTCATTTCTCTGCACGTAATTTGTATGTGTGTGTGTACAGGGAGGGAAGCTACTTGTAAGATTTTTCTCTCAATATTTGTTTTCCAGAATTGAAAATTGTGTGACGTGGTATGGTTTTCCTGGTATTTATCTTGCTTAGGATTTGTCGAGCCTCTTGACTCTATGTCTATAGTTTTTACCAAATTTCAATGTTTTCAAACAATATTTCTCCATATATTTTTTCTATGCCCCTCTTTCTTCTCCTCCTGGGTGTCCACTTATATACATGTTAGAACATTTGGAATTACACCACAGGTCAATTGATGCTCCTTCTTTTTCAGTCTCTTTCTCCATGTTTCATTTAGGTATATGTTGTTGATATATCTTCAAATACTATGTTTAATTTGCTCATAAGCCAGTCCAGGGAAGTTTTCACATTAGACATTGTAGTTTTCATCTTTAAAAGTTCCACTTATTGGGGCCGGCCTGGTGGCGCAGCGGTTTAGTCCGCACTTGGCAGCCTGGGGTTCGCTGGTTCGGATCCCAGGCGCCCGCCGACGCACCGCCTGTCAGCCATGCCGTGGCGGCGTCCCATATAAAGTGGAGGAAGATGGGCACGGATGTTAGCCCAGGGCCAGTCTTCCTCAGCAAAAAGAGGAGGATTAGCAACGGATGTTAGCTCAGGGCTGGTCTTCCTCACCAAAAAAACAAAAAAGTTCCATTTATTTCTTTTATGTTTTTTAGTGTCTAACGTTTCTCTAATTTTATTCATATTTTCCTTCAAATACATAAATAATATCATATATAAAGTTATGACAGCTATTGTAATATACTTTTATGCTTATTCTTTCATCCCTGGCATTTCTGTATCTGATTCCATTGATTGAATTTTCTCCTGGTTATGAGTTACATTTTCCTGCTTCTTGGCCTACCTAGTAATTGTGACAGGATGCTGGACATTATGCTGATTACTTTGTTGACGGTCTGGATTTTGTTGTCTAACTTGAAAGACTGCTGGGCTTTTTTTAAACAAGTAATTAAGTTATTTACAGATCAATTTGATCCCTTTGAGTCCTCCTTTTAAGCTTTGTTAAGGTGTGTCTAGAGTACCCTACACTCTAGAGATAGTTCAGTGCTGCTCCCAAGGCAAGATGCAGCTGGGTGCCCACTGAATGGCGTGATGACCACTGAGGACTTTCCTCTGGTTGGAACTCAAGTAACCCCTCCCCTCTCTTTACAACTGCCTGGTCATTCGTTATTCTGGTTTGTGGAGTTTTACTCATGCATGTGAGGTGTGGTCCTTAACAAAGACTCAAGGAGAAGCCAATGAAGATGTCTGCAGCACTTTTTCTGCAAAACTCTCTCCTTTTCTGGGACTCGGTGCACAAATTTACCTGCGTTGGTTTCCCTTAACACTGGTCCCCAACTTCTCAACTGCCTAAGACCACCACAGACTGTTTAGTTTCCACCTCTCTCTGGCCCTGGTCTGGAAACTGCCTCTTGTTCAATGTCTAAAAAGAATTGTTTTTCAAACATTTTTCAAACATGTAGGCTTAGTTTTATGGTTATTTATGTCAGGAGGTTAATTCCTGTTCTCGTTATATCTTCATCACTGGAAGCAGAGGTCAAAAATTTTCTATCACTCTACTTATCCATTTGCATGAGATCTGTTTCTGATCTATTTGCTTTTAAACTCTCTTCCATGGCCTTAAGGAATTTCACTACAATGTATCTGATCCATCATCCAGTTATTCGATCTCTATTTCTAGATGTTCTACTAGTCTTTATTCAAAATTTTGATTGTTCTTTTTTCACCTTCATGGTTTTTATTTTTTCTTTACTTCAATAATTATCATCCATATTTATTTTGTGCTGTTTTTCAGATTATATCCGATGACATTATGATATTAATTAAATACGCAGAATTTTCAAAACTCAGCTCTTCACATTTTCAAGGGGGACTTTTATTCTATCTAGAGTCTAAGTCAAGAGAGGTAAGCTTCCTTTTCAGTTCCCTGTGTTTATATGCAGACGTTTATAATCTGCCTTTGGCTGAGTTTTTAGCCCTTTGAGATCCTAGTTTTACGTAGGAGTCTCAGTTTTAGCTCTTACTCTACTTGGGCCCCCGGTCCTATCGACTTTCTTTGCATGAGCTTTACAAAACAAACCCTTCCATCGCTCAAAACAATAACAGCTCCTTGGGCAGCAACAACATAAGCTCACGTGTTTATTATCTTAGTTTTCATTTCACTATTTGTTTTATGCACCTTGAGATTTTCCTTCCTTTCTTGCAAGCTCTGTTATGAATTCAAAATTATTTTTATTTTATCGTGTTCTGCATCTCTACTTACTTTTAGGAGGAAATGTTTCAGTTCCATAGACAATCATATTGCCTGACTAGAAATTCATATTATTTTCTAAAGCATCAAAAATGAAAATTGTTTCTTATATGAATCACATATAAAAATGAGAGTCATAATGGTCAAGAAAGATTTCCTAACTCTTCTCTATCTTTAGAATTATCTATTTAATTTTATTTGGGGAGAAATATATTCACATTTTTTTATTAATAAAATATCTTACAGAAGTTAAACCTGCAAGTGTTCTGTGTTCAGTTTTTGTACGTCACTGTGCAAATTAAGGAGTGATAAAATATAATTGCTGGTTTAAAACATGGTTTGTAAGCCTGGATCCATGTCAGAAATGTTTTTGGAGCTTGGTGAAAAGAATTTGAGAATGTGATTCAGTAAATCTGGGGTGCAGCCATGTATAAATGGACTTAAGTCTTAATCCTACTTCAAATAGCATGTCCTGAAACCCTCATGGCCTCAAAAATCTTGTGCCCCATGGAGTCTAAAATATTGCTAACCAGCATCCAACTAGCCCTAGAATTTGATAACAAGAAAAAAGGAAAAACAGAAAATTCTCATTTGAACCATAACGTTTTTATTTAGGGTATGCAAACTAGTGTGTTGTGTCCTGCCACTCTATGTGGTAAAGTGCAAGTTGGCACTATTTAGTTTTTAGAATGTGCAGAAATTTAAAATTTTTATCCTGCTGATAACTGGAACTAACTCTCCTGCTTGTTTATTATTCACTTCAGCCTATTTCCAATGGAGATAGGTTTAAACTCAGCATGCTGAGTTCTACTTCGTGCTTCTTTTGGAAATCTCACTATTGCCATTCTAAACTGCCATGTAGCACTTGAATTTTTATTTACAATTTTCCATTTTTACTCTTTTTTTCCTCAAGAATACCATTAACTTCTTGTGGTCAAATACCCCAAAATAAATAGCCTTCAGTTCTACCACTGTATCTGGTATAGCACTTAATACACAGATACTTTTTACATTTTTAATTGACATTGTGGTCTTTATTTTACATGCATTTTCCACATAATTAGCAACTCCCTACTCTCTTCCCAGTTCATTTACTCATCCTTTGTCTCACTGTACACTTTCTCAAAACCCTAGCTATGTGATTATTGAGAGGCTATTTCATGTATATCTCACCTGAACACTATCCCTGGGGTCATATCCATCTATAACATTTCCAGAAGCACCAAGAATTTCCCTGAGGATTGTCATAGTACCAGAATTCCACACTCACTAACACTATTTGACCAAGGCCATAAAATCAACCTGCTGTTAAAATTCAAGTCAAATCAGGGGGGAAGCACACTAATATATTAAAAATAGTAGCCTAGAAGTAAGTATCTTCTGTTCTGTTCATGAAGGAGGAGCTGGTATTGGATCAACCCACTGGCCAATAAACAGCAAATGAGAAGTGGAAAGTGTGTGTGTATTTGATAATGCTGGAGAACAATCAAGTAGAAGAATAGAACACAAACCAAAAGCATTGGTTTAAATGGCCTGAGGATATAGACATTGGGGCTGCCAGGGGTTAAATCCAGAGAGAATGGAGCCACAGAGAAGAGAGGATAAAAATCCCCATACAATTTCCCCTTAAGTTATTGACTCCTAAACTGCACAAACACAGAGAAAGATTCCACAAAACCAAGAAGATAGCAGCAGCTGGAGGTTGAAGAGCTGAGGAGACATTTCAGTGCTATGTGGGGGGAATGCAGATGAATGCTCAAATCCCATCAAATTAGGGGGTCCAGTAAACACTGAGGCATTCGTTCCCTTGAGGCCCTGAAAGATCATATCCTAGAATTAGAAAGCAAAGCCCAAATAGACCAGACCTATCATAGACTAAAACGAATCTTCAAAAGAATAAGCGATCTACTTGAACTCAAAATACCTTTAAAACACATTTTAATGCTTTTTGGAGAGAGTATCATCAAGAGGCTCTACAATTCCTCATCCACAATGTCTGGCTTCCAAGCAGAGTTATAAGGTAAGCAAAAAAAAAAAAAAAAGAAGCCAAATTGACTGGATATCAAGAAAAACAACAGATAATAGGAAGAGACACGTAGATGATTCTGATTCAGATATTTATATTTTCAGGAAAGAATTTTAAAATGAATGCAATTATTATGCTCAAAGAAATAGAGGAATGCATTTGTAGTTTCAGAAGATACCTGGAATTTACAAAAGCAAGTCAAAGAGAAATTCAGTTTTTTGTGTGTGTGTGTGAGGAAGACCAGCCCTGAGCTAACATCCATTGCTAATCCTCCTCTTTTTTGCTGAGGAAGACTGGCCCTGGGCTAACATCCTTGCCCATCTTCCTCTACTTTATATGGGACACCGCCACAGCATGGCTGCCAAGCAGTGCGTCGGCAGGCACCCGGGATCCAAACCCATGAACCCCGGGATGCCAAGCGTGAACTAAACTGCTGTGCCACCAAGTTGGCCCTGAGAATTTCAGTTTTAAAACACAAAAACAGGGACAGCCCTGGTGGCCTAGTGGTTAATTTCGGCGCATTCTGCTTCAGCGACCAGGGTTCAGTTCCCAGGCATGGACCTACACCACCCATCTATCAGTGGCCATGCTGAGGCAGTAGCTCACATACAAAAAAAGAGGAAGATTGGCAATGGGTGTTAGCTCAGGTGAATCTTCCTCACCAAAAACAACCACCAAAAAACAGAGAAGCATAAGTATTCAATAGTTGTAAAAGTTGTTTATTGTAATCTCTAAATTATTTTTGTTAACTTCCAGGAGAATAATGAAAGATTATATAATTAAAAAGCTGATAATGGAAGAAAAAATGGAATAATTTTAAAAAGCTTGATTTATGCAAAGGAAGGCAGGAAAATAAGAACCACATAAACAAAAACATATGAAAACAAATAGCAAGACAGTAGACTTAAACCCAAGTATAAGAGTAATTAGTTGAAATTCATTTGGACTAAATGCTCCAGTTAAAAGACAAAGATGATCATTCTGGCTAATAACTATACATATTTAGATGAAATACACTGTAAATATGTGGAGAAAGAGAGGTTGAAAGTAAAAATATTGAAAAAATGTACCATGAAGACAGTAACCAAAAAGAAGTGGGTGTGGCTTTATTAATATAAGAATAGTAGGTTTTAAGAGACATTATTAGTAAAGATAGCAAGGGACATTTTATAATGACAAAGGTCAATTTGAATAAGAATGTGTAATAGCCGAAATTTATATGCATCTAATACCATAGTTTCAAAGTATATAAATAAGGTTAATAAAACAAAAAAGGAAACAGAAAACAACATAATTAGCTAGAGACTTTAACAATCAAAAAATGAGTAAATACATATAAGATATGAGAAAGCATGACTAACCAACTTGACTTAATTGGCACCAGTTACATTTAAAGAACATTGTACTATGCAATTGCAGAACATTTTTTCAAGGACAAATGGAATATTTATAAAAATATTCCATACAGGCCCAGCCTCAGTGGCCTAGTGGTTAAGTTCAGTGTGCTCCACTTTGGTGGCCCAGGTTTCATTCCTGGGCATGGACCTACACTGTTCTGTTAGCAGCCATGCTGTGCTGGTGGCCCACAACTAAAAAAAGAAGAGGAAGATTGGCATGGATATTAGGTCAGGGTGAATCTTCCCCAGTGAACAAAAAAGAAAGTCCTTACACTGGCATCAAAGCTAATATAAAGAAATTTCAAAGGATTAAAATTATTCAGAGTATGTTTTCTAACCACACTGGAATTAAGTAAGAAAAAGATATCTAAAAATTTTCATTTGTTTATAAATTAAGCAATATATGTCTAAATAACCGATTCCACTCCAGAGAAATGAATGCGTGTGTTCACTAAGGGATATGTGTAAGATTGTTCATAGCAGCTTTATTCATAATACCTGCAAACAGAAAATAACGCAAATGCCCTTCACTGGGTGAATGAACAAACAAATTGTGGTGTATTCATACATAGCAATGGAAAAGAAGAAACTACTGCATGGCAGCACATGGATGGATTTTATAGATATATTGTTGACTAAAAGAAGCCAGACTCAAAAGAGTACACGCTGTATGATTTCATTTATGTGAAGTTTAAGGACAGACAGAATTTGTCATGCTAGAAGTCAAAATAGTGGTTATTTCTGGAAGAGAAGATAGTGTTGAGTGGGACGGCACATGCTGGAGCATTTGGGTGAAGGAAAAATTTCTACAGCATCTTCTAGGAGTCAGTCACACAAGTGTGAGTCTGTGTTTATGTGTGTATAAATTTACTTTAGTGTAAGTATGTTACACTCCCTGTTACGGGCTGAATTGGGTCCCTACCAAAATTCATTTGTTGAAGTCTTAAATTCCTGTACCTCAGAATGAGATTGTATTTGGAGATAGGGCCTTTAAAGAGGTAATTAAGGTTAAATGAGGTCTTATGGGTAGGCTGTAATCCAGTCTGACTGATATCTTATAAGAGGACATTTGGACACAAAAAGAGACCCCAGGGTCTTATGTGCACAGAGGGAAGACCCTGTGAAGGGGCAGCAAGACGATGGCCATTTGCAAGCTAAGGAGACAGGCTTTAGGAGAAGCCAACCCTGATGGCATCTTGATCTCGGACTTCCAGCCTCCAGAACTGGGAGAAAATACATATCTGTTGTTTAAGCCACCCAGTCTATGGTATTTTGTTATCACAGGTATGGAAAACTTGTATAACCCCCAAAATAGAAAATAATAGCTAACATTTTAAGTGTTTACTATATGCTCATTTAATCCTTTCAATAATACTATGAAGTAAATACAGTTATTATCCTTATTTTACAAGTAATACTTCGAGAGGATGAGTAACTTGTCAAAGATCAGGAAGGTAGTAAGATGCAGTCCAGTGATCTGACTATATGCTTCCTGACTCCAAAGTCCATATGGTTAATTCCTAGATTATATGTTGAATTCCTAGATTATAATACACAGTTTCTTTTATATAGTTAGCTAGCAGACAGCAATGGTTCAGCAGAAATTTCCAGGAATGTTTTTGGACATGGGCACTGAGAAAGAGAAAATTCCAGAGCATGGGGCATTGTCAAAAAGAGTAGGCTAAGAGTGCAGGTGAGGTTAGGTACCTGAGAACACCCTCCTCTGGGTAAAGTGTCAGCAATAGTGAAGGGTTGTTCACACTTGTGGGCAGATTCCTCATTTATTGCCTTCCCGCTAGTTGTGAATGTTTCCCACCAAACCCCAGACTCTGAGCTCCTTGAGGTCAGGACTGTGTCTCATTTCCATGATCTTATATCATGTGGGCCACTGAGTGGACACTCAATGACTGTATGTTAAAGTAGAAGGGGAGGACTGACAGATCTTCCCGAGTGACCTTGCCTTACTTTACATTTTTCCTTGAAACTACTCTCATCTCAAATCTCTAACGGTGGGAAATAAATTGCAGGCTCACATCCTACTTCCCAAATTCTGTCTAGTTTTATTTATAAATGCTAATCAAATATGCTAAATCTGTCAAATGTTCCTGTTGAAAATAAAATGTGATCCAGCAGTGAATTTTTGGTGCCATATTTTCCCTGTCCTTTTCATATCTTTATTCTCCTCTGGAGCTTTGCTTTATCTCTGTTTCTTGCATTCCCCGGCTCCCTTCCTCTCTATGCAGTTGTCTCCTTGTCTGTTTCTTCAATTTCCTCTGATTTACTCCCTTTTTTGGGGACTGTCACTGGTTCTAGAGATGGATAATAATGTCTTGTTCCTGCACTGTAATTGCTGTGTCAAGATGGCAGGCACAGCAGGCTGCCACAATTTGAACACTGACTAAAGAGCAGATTTGCTCTGTGCTGATTAATTTGGGAGGGGAGGCAGTGCTTCAAATGAGGACAGGACTCTCTCTCAAGAATGCCTCCTTTCTTCACTTTAAAGACGGGACCACTAACCATTCACCGGCACACTCATCTTCTGTGGTCAAAGCAATGTATCTTTCAATATATTATTAACTTCTTTGGAATAATCTTTTCAGAACTTTTCAAGACAATGCTTATTTAACATTTCCCAAGTTCTTTTAAATGAGAGGCTGTACAAGCATTTTTCCTTATTGATAAAGAAACTAGGTCACGAATAGTTCAATTATCTTTCTCACTGTCATGTGAAGAATTATTAATGATAACATAGCAAGAATTGCAGGGTATTTTTCCATTAAATTGATTTCAGACTATACGTCCCCCCTCAACACACACACATACACACATAAAGAGTTAATTGATGTAAAAATTAGTAAAGAGAGATAATTTGTAATGATTTGTCTCTAATAATAATATTAAAGTGTGTCAATAAGGATCTTTAGTGTGGAATTTTTTGGGCTAAGGCGCACATCCCATTCCATCAGAGCATCCCTAGGGTGGGTATTTTTGAGTGAAGCAATTCCGTTTGGGACCCTCAACAGTAGAAGTTGCATTTGCAAAAATGAAGCATGGGATTGTAACTGGTACCATGTTATACTCATAGTTTGAGCTAAAGTTTGAACAACATTCACTGATAATATTTGAATTATAATCAGCCAGAGTATATAGTTTATAACCTAAGGGAAACTTAATTGTGTCTAAATATACATTAAAAATTTGCACATGACCAGAATGTTTGATAGTATGTCAAGAATATGTCTTTGCTTTCAATTTACATGACGAAAAAATATTGTGAGTGCTTTGAACTCCCCTATAGAGGTGGAAGGCATGTTATGAAATGACCAAGAATAGGAAATAGCTCTTCGTCAGAAATCCAGGCAAGCTCAGGCCTGGTTTGCATGTCGTGTGCATATCTCATAAGATAACAAGGACAAAGCAATGGGGCGGGGAGGTTGAACTGGATGAGTTCTTGAGGGCCCTTCCAGGTCTATCCATCTATAAAAATCGCTCATCAGTAATGCCCCAAATGAATTCACATTTAGCATGAGGGCTTTAAAGGTTTCTTCAAAGGGGTAGGTTTTGTAGTATGTGCTGTGGGTGTCTTAAGGTAACGGGAGAGAATGCAAAGCCCTCAGCAGCTGCTTATCTCTAGGTTCCCAGAATTTAACACTTAAGGATTTATAGCAAACCCACTGCCCTGATGGAAGCAAAAGGTCACTCGTCTTGCTCAGAACTAAACCAGTAAGTGCTTAAAGTTAATCTCCCTAATAATATACCAAAAACAGCAGTGTAGTGAGCTGAAAGCTGGTGCAGGAGTCTCCCAGGAATTCTGCCTTAAATTGTGTTGACTTCCAAATTCCTGCACTGCAGAAGTTCAACCGAAGGTATACCCTTGTCTAAAAAGCTTTCCACATATTGCTTCTGGAATTTTATTCGTGGGGTACCAACAATCAGATTTAGGTGTGTGTGTGTCTCACATGTCATTACGCTAGCTCCACCAGTCCTCTAATGGAAAGGAAATACAAGTTTTTAACCTCAAAGAAATGTCAGGTTTGATTGTCTTCACAGTCCTGATCAAGAGGTTAAGCTGTTTATAGATAATATTTTTTCCAATGTAGATTTATTTTTCCATATCTCAATTTTTTCAGCTTTATTGAGGTATAATTGACAAATAAATTAATATATTTAAAGTGTACAACATGATGATTTGATATACATAGACATTGTGAAATTGAGTTAGTTAACACATCCATACCTCACATATTTATTTATTTTTGGTGAAAACATTTAAGTTCTACTGTTAGCAAATTTCAATTATACAACACAGTGTTATCAACTATAGTTACATTGTTATACATTAGATCCTCAGACCTCATTCATCTTATAACTGAAAGTTTGTGCCCTTTTACCAACTCCTTTGCTCCCTGGGGAGATGCTAGGAGTTGGCTTCCCTACAGATTGAACAGTACCATGCCTGCCTGGGGTGCATCTTAGCCTTTCCTACTGTTTACATGTGGGTGTTTTCTCAGTTGCCCGATGTGTGGGAGTCACTTATTGAGTTTCTGGATTTCTCTCAGAGATAACTGATCCGTGTGTGGTTGTATATTTAGTGCATCTGTGGGAGGAGGGAAGTACAGGAACCTCTTATGTCCCCATCTTGGTGACATCCTCCTCCCCACATAGATTTAGAATTGAAAGAATCTATAGAAAAGTGTTAGTCCAAACTTGATATGTTGTAGATGAGTAAAGGGGCCTAGATAGACGACATGTCTTGCTTATGTGGTTCAAAAGCAAAAGTGGCAGTCACTGATTTGATTTTAGTGAGTGTATAACATTTCTCCTGCATCTTTATTGACGAGAAAGTGAATAGCAGGAGGAGATCATAGACTAATGACTTCTGAAGTTATGGATGGACACTGTTAGAGGCCAGAACTCTTTCTGGGGGCTTTCCAGATTTCCAATTTTCTACAACTTCCTTCTAAGAACTTGGGAGAGGTGGAACTATACGTGGAAGCAGTGTATTAGGGCAGCTGAGAAAATTAGTCTGTAAACAACCAATGAAAGAGAGTTCTGGTTGCTGATCTTTGTAAAAAATGTAAGGGATCTAAGAATATATTCGCTAAAAAAACGTAGAGAGCATCACCAAAGCCATTTAAAGTCTTTAAACTTGCCTGTGGATTTTCACAATATCCTGTGGCATACATTAACTCTTCTTTCTACGTGAAGAAATTGGAGCAGGAATTAAAGTCTGAGGATGCTGGAGTTTAAGTTAGCTAAAGAACACAAAACTCAATACAGCACGAGCATTACTAAGTCTATGCTGTGATTTAGCATTTTATCTGTAATCTTTTTCAAATCCCTGACCATTCTCCTGAGGAAAGTGAAGCTTGAATCTCCTTATAGATATCAGAACAGGTTTTAATCAACAGTGGAGGGTTTGAATACTTGTGAATTTCCCAGGAGGAATGATCGTGTGTGCTCCCTAAGGGGAAACAATTGCTCTTGTTCCCATCCACAACTCCAAGTGAGTTTAATTTAAGGAGTTAATGCCACAAAGAGTTGACAAGTCACGCGCTGAAGCGGCAGTGGTCCTCTGAGAGGAGAACAAGAACACTGGTCTTCTCACGGCGCTCGAGTGACGATGAGAGGCATAAGTGTCCTTACATGCCATTCATGTGAAAAGCAAAGTATATTCAAGCTGAATTGGCAGTGTCCTTAATATGACAAGTTTATAGCCTCTCGGAGATTAACAGCGTGGCGGCTAAAAGTGCTTCTGTGTCACACACGGGAGCTTCACAAAAGAAACAGATGCTTTTTGGTTTAACCTGTGAGAATATTTATTTGTTCCCTTTCCCTATTCGCTGGCTTGTCACTGAATGAAGCAATTAGCCGCTTCCCTTTTGCTGAGAAATGGCACGGTGTAACATAATTGTTTCTTTTCCTCTTTTTAACACACACGGTAAATTAATCACAAAATAGGTGTTTATACACACTGAAAATGGCTAGCTGGAACTACCCATAGTGCTGAGCCACTTTGGAACGCAGACCGATTAACTCCTGCACCTTTTCAAGTTGCTAATCGCTTTGCAGAATTTGCAGTGTGTAGTTCAGCTTCAGCTACATGATTCTGTTTACTTTGCAGGATAGTGCTGACCAATTACCAAACCACTCTTAATAAAATGCAACTGGTCAATAAGTAAACATGTTTATCTTTCTGGCCCACATCTGCTGCAATTTGCAATAATGGTCATAGGTGAAGGTAACTTGCTCATTTTCAATGCCCTTTCTTGCTCACCAAAGGATTGCTTAGGGCTTGCCTGATTGTTTTTAGGTCTATTTTTTCATATCTAATGTGTAGAATGGGACTAATTGATGAATTATAATTCTAGCTCTTCTTGTGAATTGTCCAGTGCCCCAGGGAATGTTATTTTTGTTCTCTGGCTTATAAATTCTCTTTATGTGCAAAGAGAAGATACCAAGTGGGATGCACCCATTTCAAAAGAGTTTTGAGAAATATAACTTTGAAAACAAAGCATAAAACTTTCCCAAACCCAAAGTGCCTTATAAATGTTTAATTATGTTAGCACTGATTAAAAAGCCCAACAGAGATACATTAGTCTTACTTTGACCATCTATTCTCCCTTATTTTGCAAGAAATTCCAGATAAATAACATTGCGCATCGCTCTTGATTAAACATTTATACAAACAAGTGCCTTGGTACTGCTGTTTTTGATTCATGTCTGAATAGCATAGGGCCTAGGTACTTGTGGTTAAGTTTAATTGTCTGCAAAGACACTTTGCATCTTACATTGGAACATTTCTTCAGGGAAACGTGTAGTTCCTTTTGAGAGTAATTTTAGCACAGCCACTGATATTCTAGGTAAGTTGCTGCAGACGTTTTATTTCATGCCCCATGTACGTACTTCATAAACACGCTAACAAATGAGGCTTGAATAGTTTACTGGGGGAGGAGTGTGTGCAGTGAAGGGGGAGTTGGGGATGAGACTGGAGGCTGTACTGTGGACGACAAAGAGGAGAGGGCCTCTGCTGAAGAGATTCTGGGAGGGTTAGCCAGCGTTGGCAGCCTGAGGGCTGGATAGAACTGAGCTTGCTAGGCAGGAAGTTTTTCCAGAGAAACAAAATGGATCAGCCCAGCTCACAGCATCTTCCTAGAGAGGGACTTTGGTGAAGGCCATCTGACTTTGAGTTTTTTTTTTTTTTTTGAAGCTCAGGAAACCACCAAAGTCCATTTTAAATGAAATGACTTGTTTTCTTTTATTCTTAGTAACAATTTACCAAAAACTTTGAACCTGATGGGCTGCCAACATGGTAAGGTATGATTTTTTTCACTGATCACTCCTTTTGAGTATTGACTTTCCCTTTTTTTGTCTGGTCACCAACATTCTAATCCAGTCTAGCGTGTCCACTGTCTCCCAGCCCTGGCCGGGCTTCAACCTCAGGGGCTAGGAGAAGAGAAGGAGCAAGAGCTACTCTTTTCTATATTCCTCTTCACCCAGGTTTCTGCTACAAGACTGGGACAGGGGAGAAAGAGTTAAAGAAAAGGAGCAATATTCTCTTCACATCACAGATGCTGTTGTAGTGCCTCTTGACTTGTTATTTCATCTATGTGGTGAGTCCCTAAACGTGGACTTTGTCATCGAGTTCGTGTGCAAGTTCTGCAGGAGGTCATTCCCTGGCTTATTGTTTGACACACAAGCTCTCCACTGGCTAGATGGCCTCATGCCTGCTCTGGTGGCACACACCCCAAAGTCCTTTGCTGCTTGGGTTATTGTGCCTGGCAGGCAGGCTTCTTGGGGCCTGTCAAGATGGCTCAAGCATGACTGGGGTCTGCTTGTCCTGTGGGAATGTGACATATCTTTGGCTCCCAATGGTGGGGCTGCTTGTCAGGTGACTCTCTGCAGACTCTTCTCAACAGTTTTGTTTTCACTCTGCTCAAATACTCACAGATGGCAGATGCGTAAGTCCACTGTGTAAGTAGACATCCAATAAAACAAAAGGACAGTTTCCTAATCTCTGTAACTGGATCTCTTCTGGAGATATCATCACTTGGATTGGAAGAGGTGGATTCAATCCACAACATTCTCACCCATCACTCATTTCTCCCAGGTCAACCCTCAAATCCATCATCTTCTGCTCATGTACTTTGGGGCTGTGGAAGAGAGTTCTACCACAAGCCTCTTAATGGGTCCTGCAGAGGTTTGCTAGGTGGGTCTTTAGAATATGGAGGCACTTAGTTAGCATCTGTTGTTTTCAGTTTGTGACTTTAGCCTCATTCTAGGAAGAAAGGAAAAGTGCTCTTCAACATCCAGTTACAGTTGATATGAGGAACTAAAGGAACCCACTAGTGATGCCACTTTTCTCTACACCCCAAAGATAAAATTATTTTTTGTGCCTGAACTAGATTTTAAACTAAAAAAAATCCTTTCACCTGTTAATAAAATAGAGAGCTTCTGAGTATTTTGTCTAGGCAGTGATCAATAAGGATGAAAGCAGCCCCCGAGGAGCCCAGACTGGCCTTGGTGGTCCAGCCCACCATCTCTAATCTCTACCTTCATTGCTCTGGGCTTTGAGCAACAAGCATAGGAAGAGTGCACGATGGTTGTGAAAGTTTTATGTTAAAAACTCAACATTGCGATTTTTCGGCAGAGTGTGTAGCTCATTACCCTTCAAACTTTCGAATTTCATGTTTAGCCAGAGTAATCTTCTCCACTATTGTCTACCCTTCCTATGAGAATGAGAGCTGCCATTTATTGAGCATTCAGTGGCTCTAGGCATGTGCTAAGTCTTTCATCTGTATTCACTCATTGAGTCTCCCTATCCCTCCTTTACTGTGATGTGGTCGCTATTCCCATTTTACTACAGAGAGGTTAGGACACTTGCCCTAGGCCACATGGCTTGGAAGTTGCACAGGTGGGAATTGATTCCAGGCAGTGTGGCTCTGGAGCCTGCACTCTTCACCACTATTACATTGCCATGGGGATTTGTAAGTAGTAATCTCTCGAATAGACATGTTTGTCATAACTCCTCTAATTAAGAATTCTCTTAGCTTCTCAAGTTACTGAAAAAAAAGATTTGAGATTTACCAAAATAAATTTTAAAATCTCCTAGCTTTTACTTTGTGAATCTGATTTTTTTTGTTATTAAATAATTTTTGCTGCCCATTCAAACAGTGAACAAAAACTAAGGCATTTCATGCAATCAAATTAGTGAGTAGACGTTTATATATCCTCTAGTCCATGGGGGAATTAAGCAGGATCAAATTTAAGCGATGTCATTTCACACAGGGAGCTACTGGTAGAGCTGAAACCAGATCAGGACTGTTCCCACTATTGGCTACTAAAGGGCGCAATTTTTATTTATTTGAAGCATTTTGTTGTGTACTATGTGCTGGGCTCTGTATCAGGAGTTTGGGACACAGACATGAATTAGTCATCACTCCTCTACTAAAGGAGTTCAGTCCAGTTGGGGCCATCTATGGAATGAAGTCGTTGCAAAACCACATGGTAAGTATTGTAATATTGGTGCTGTGTGAGATAAAAAACATGGCGTGCTCAGGTCAACCTGTGGGGTACGATAGGAAATGCTTCAGAGAGGCCCTGCTTGAGCTGGGTTTTGAAGAATAAGAGTTGGCCAGGCTAGAAAAAGGGAAAGGACTATCCAGAAGGATGGGAATGTACATGGAGCGTGGAGCACATGTGGGCAACTGAAAGCTCAGGAGTGATGAGGGGCTGAGGTGGGAGGTAAATCTGAAGAGGAATGCAGACAAGGAATCCCCATCATGGAAGGCCATAAAGGGTTTTACATTGAGGAGTAACACTGGATTTGAATTTCAGGAATTTCATTTTGTCTTGCACTAGAGTCATGGAGGTCAATTAGAGGCTATTTAAAATTCTAGGGAGTGATAACTCAGACCCAAAAGAGCGTACTGGCAGTAGGGATGAAAAAGAAGCAAAAATAGATAATACTCCCCAAGTTTCCTTTGAAAATCACACAAAAGAGGGACGTGAAGAGGCATGAAAATTAAATTTCCATTAGTGCGTTGCCTGATTATCATTTGATGTGGCATTCCTGTTAGGCACACCCTCTCCTCTGGGTGTGTTCGTGGTTCCTGTCATCTCTGACCCCAGCCAAGGATTCCTAATCCCGTTTTACAGTGGCTCCCAGGGTCCTCCAGGCATCAGCGGACCCTCTCCAGTCCCTTCTGTTCCTCAGCCCACTACTTGCCTTTGCCTCAATAACAGCGTTTATCACGTGTGCTGATCCTAGCCGAAAAACTTGACCTCTGGAGTTCTTTCTTAACAGCAAAAACCTTGCTCCTCTTTTAGGCTGACAAAATGCTATTCAGCCTTGTCACTTGTCCACCTTTCCAGGAGGAACGTATCACACCCCGTTTTCCTTCCATAGTCCTAGAAGAGGTGTGATGGTTGTTGAAAGGATTAAACGCTTTAATACTAAGTTCCTTGCACATAGTAAGGGCCCAATAAGAGTTCTTAAGCACTTACTGTAGGCACATAATTGCAGTACAATGTGATAACAGGTACAGCATTTATTGTATTGGAATTACTTGCTTATGCGTCTCCCCTCTAACTGTGTGTGCTTCGAGGGTATAATTGTTACCGCTGTGAATGGGATTTCCGGTGCACCAGGTACTCGCACAACATTGTGGTACGGTTCTTGATATACAAGCAGTTACTGACATTGTTTCTATCTCCACTGTTCTCCCCCACTATATACTGGCCAGTAACAAATGACCAGAAAAATCAAGAACTGAGAGAACAGATGTTCCGATTGATTAGGAGGACCTGCAGCCTTTCCCAGATCAGGTGTTTCTCACTTGGAACCTTAACGTAACTTTGACTTTCAGTTCTAAGATGTGGGGAGTGGCTCATCTACGCAGACATCTTAAAATGATGTGGTTTCGGTATTAAGTAATGAAATCATCTGGGATGCGAACTTTGTACCACTTTGTCCAGTTAGCTGTTAAATTAGATGTCTTTTGCTTAAAATGAAGAAAAATTACCACGTGGAAATGCTCTGAAGGAAATGTTTGTGTTCATTTGAAAAACAAACTACCAAGTCTGCATTTTGTTAACATTCATTTTATAAAATACCTTAAAAGAACAGATAAAGTACTTGAGTTTACATAATAACCAGAATTGAAAAAGGGTGAATAAAATATAAATTAATTGAACACATAACTATTTTGCCACATTAGACAGGTTTAAAAAAGGCCTTTAAAAAAATAAAATAGTAATTAGGAAGAAAACCCTCACACTCTATTGCTGTCTTTTTCTGGAAACTTTTCCTAGAAGCACTAGAATTCCAGGTCAACAGGTAGTACCTGTATTGTTGAAAACATACTGTAATTTGCTTCCAAATCTGTCAGCTTAAGAGAAGAAATTAAAATTTTAACCAGGTTAGATAATTCAGTGCAAATTAAAGCTTCAAGTTGAAAATCCAAGAGGAAAAGTAACATCCAAACTGTAGGAAATGCTTCTGGAACTGAAAAATAATTCACATTATGAAGAAATCTTTGCAAGTGTTCTTGTGTGTGAAATATCGAGTTAACAAACAGGCCCTTTGACGTTGCCATTAGGGCTCTGTTATTAAGACTATTTGCGACGTGGGCGACGGGAAATGGATAGGGAGGGGCTAAAGGTCATCTCTGTGGAGGGAAGTTCAAGTTAACCATAACCACCACTCTGATTCTAAAAATTTGGTCAGGATATTACATCAGGGGGAAAAAAAGAGATTATGGAGATTAATTTACTGGACTATCATTGAGAATAAGTACTTCTACCCCCAGAACATGTTGGGGGGTGGGGGAGAGCAGGTTAATGCTGGCCATAAGTTTTAATTACATGGATTATATGGCATACTGGCTTAAAAAATAATATTACCAAGTCTTGAGAAATGGGAGGAATGTTGAACTTTATAGATCACAGTGAAACCAAGTCTGGTTCATTTCCAACCATTAATAGGTAGTCACTTTTATAATTAAAAAAGTATTTTGGCTTATTTCCTCAAAAAAAATTTTGAGTTTGATAAGTCACAGGTAATAGGTAGCAATGGGCTTTCAGGACAGTGTTGGATAGAAAGTTTCCCTCTTTCCATTCCATTCCATACAAGTTTTGATTCATTCTTTTAATGACAAAACTAATGGTTGCTAGTGAGTACAAGATGCAGAGAGATTTTGGTGGAGGTTAGTAAGTTTTCTTTGCAAAATAGATTGTTAAAAAAATTTCAGGTGTAAATTTACTATATCGTCTCCAATCTTTTTCTAATTCTCACTGGAAATTTTCAATATTTGAAAATGTTTGAATGAGAATGTACTAAGTTGTCTAATGTTCATAATTTTACATCAGTCCCTCATCTGTTAAGAATATTATAACAATGCAGTGGCAACTTTGGGCTTTTAGACTATACATAATCAGCAAGTCATAAAAGCTACAAAATATACAGTGCTGTTCCAATGTGACATCAGAAACTGAGAAAACAAAAGAAAAATCATGACGACAGAACATGGAGCTCATAAAGTAATGGAGAATTAGCCGATGTGATTTTAAAAAGTGTAAAAAGCTGCACTCAAATACCTACTCAGAGGAAGAACTAAGGCAAATGGAAAGTGCCCCTCTAGGGGACGTTAACCAGCTCAGAATCACCTGGAGAAAGCAAAACACGAGCACAAACTATCCAAGGCCTGTGACTCCTCAGGTCCTCCAATCGTGATAGGCAAACTGTCAGGAAAGGGCACTGTCATTTGGCAAAGGAACGCACTCGTCCCCTGCCCAGGTCACCCTGGCTGACTACAGTCGTGAACATGAACTTCCATGGGGTCTGCAGACGTTTGGTAGTGTCCTGTCACTTCCTTAAGAGGCTGTCAGATGTGTCTCCTTGCTTCACACTGCATTTGAAACTAAGAAAGCAGTGGCAGAAACGTGCACACACACACACACACACACACAATTAGTCCACGTTTAGAAAACTGTTGGCTCAAGCATTTTACACAGACCTGGTTTTGTCTCATTCTCCACTAACTTCTCATTAGGAAAGGAAAAAAAAGCAAATTGCCTGAAAATTCGGAAGCTCTGGTAGAAACCTTCAAGGCTTTCTCCATCAGAAAGACTTTCACCAGCGAAAACGCAGATAAAGGATAAGAAAATGTTATACCGGAATCAGCTTGCGATAGTTTGTGCTTTAAAACACAGAGCCTAACAGTGCCAAGCATATCACAGATGCTCAATAAATACTGTAGATTTATTAAAAGTAATAACATGGTTTCTGAAGAACCAACCTCCATTTTGCAAAAAAGGCAAAACTATATTAATTTCTTTCACCTGACTGGATGGAGCAATGTGGAGCAATGAATGAGAGACTCTACAAGTTAAATATGATCTCTGATTTGATTGCAGAGAAGATGACTAAGGACTTTGCAAAAACCAGTGCCACAGTAGCATCAGCACTTAACAGTGCATCGAAGAGTTAACGTTTCCACCAAAATAGGAACTGGTTCCCAAACCTGTTAGGTACCAGAGTGTAATCACCCAAATAGGAATTGAACTCTATTCCACTTTGGGAAAGGAATGGCCATAACTTTATCTGCAAATTATTAATATATTTCAGGGAGATGGCCCTCTTATTCAGCATGCCTCAAAGTAATGCAGGCATAAATATCAGGGGACCTCATTACATAACTTCAATATGGCATTGTCATGTGCAAGTGTATTTCTCCCACATCTGCAGTAGTTGCTTTCTAATACTTTAGGTTTTTACAGAGTCGTGACACCCCTGGGATGACAGAGATAATAAGCAAGGTTAAAAAATCACAAAACTTACACTAAAAAAGAGAAGCTTCTTTATATTATATGAAAACCTCTTTTTTATAAAAGGCAGTTCACTGACAGAAAAAATGCTTTATACATTCAGATTTTCTCCATCTCTCGACAGTGATGGTTTCCAAAGAAAAGACTCAGTAGTGAAGGCCACACACTTTTTTTTTTTTGCATTAGTTTGATGCGTTGAAAATCAGAACCTTTAAAGCATCTTGTAGATGGGAGAAATGGAACTGGACCTGGTGGGGTGGGGTGAGGTGTGCTGGGAGAGGTCAACATGAACATGTGACTGGCTGTTTGCACGGACAGCGAGTGAGGTGGTGGGAAATGTTACAGCAGACCTGACCACGCTACAAGGGGCCCGCCAAGAACACAGTACAGGTATCAAAAAAAAAACCCCAAACAAAACTAAAAACAAGAACAAACTGCAATGTCGCCAACTTGTAAACAAAGAAAAGCATTTCACAGATTCAAAGTTCGAGGGAAGTAAACGTCTTTAAATTATTTTTGTCAGTTCAACCCTGATTTCAAAGTATGGCTAGCAAAAGCAAGGAAGCCGCAGACGCTGACGTCCTGAGCACGCGGCTGTCTTCAGAGAAGCAGCACTTTCAAGCCTCTTTCTTCTCAAGATGCCACGTGAGCAGGAGACAGCTGCCTGCAATTCTTTCCACACTCCTGGAATATTCATTGATTGCTTTACATTTTGGTGTTTACAGTCCTGGCTGCTATAGATTTAAACGTGGGGAGACTGGAGGGGGGAAGGCAAATTCTCGGAGGATGCTACGGGCCACTTCGACGTTATTCTGGGCTATCTCTAAGGCTCTCTTCACTTCTTCAAAGGCGTAACCCTCTCCCATGAGTTTTGCAATTTTTGCGTCGACATTTTCCAATGCCGCCTCAGGCCCATGGGGTTTTCTGTGGTGAACTTCTGGTGCAGTCCTGCGGGGTCGTGGTTTAGGAGGTCTAGCTGGTGCTTGTGAACCATCTGTAGATTTTCAAAGAAAGAGATCATTTAAACAATGAGATAAAGACATAACATATTAGTATTATCTCTATTTTATATGAAAACACTATTTTTCATCACCTCTACAAATAAACTTTTGAGGTTTCATTTATTTTTCTATTAAGTATTTCCATTATGTAATGCAGAGATGGACAATAAATTATACTTTGGTTCTGATCATTTCCAAAACACTACTAGAAATTCTAGCAAGCTTTCCTTTACTCTAATGAATTACCACAAAATTTATACATTGAAATCTTGTCTGTTCTGATTTACTATTAGGTGAGAAAAGTACCTAGCCTTAAATACAAGTCTAAATTCCTTGCATTCCCCTGATAATTTTCTAAGAGTTTTTCTAATATTCTTTTTTTTTGTTTCTGTCCAAAATACTGAGAAGGACACATGAATGTCAAGCATCTTTGAAAAGAAGAGCTATGTAGACACTTGAATGGGAAGGGTACTACGGCAGCTAGAGGCATATCTAATAGCATAACTGGCAATGAGGTCTTAAGATGTAGAACTTTAGATTTAATAAACATATGTATTTTTGATCTTGGTAGATGACACTAAAAAAGACGGCACCAGGAAAAAACCCCAAGAAACCTATCTACTCTGTGAGGCTGCTATAACTAATACTGGCCAAATGCAATGGAATTTACAGATGATTGATTTTATTTAAGAGAAAGCTATTCTTTGCTTGGAAGAAATAAGTAGTAAACCAAATTCAGGAAACCTAAGTTAGCAGGGAAAAACAAACAGACACAACGATTAAATCAAAACTCTAGTTAGAGAAGTGAAGGTATTTCTGATCCTGGAACTGGTATTTTTTGCATGCAAATATATTTGAAATATCAACTAGAGAAAAATGATTCAAATAACCTCTGAAAGGAATCATGACAGATTTAAGACATTTTCATTAAAAAAAAAACTTCTTGCAAAAAAGATTTATTTTTCCAACAGATAAGATTTTCCCTTTGAATCCAAAACTCATATATCCCAGCTCATTTAATGCTAGTCCTCATTGCTCTAACTCGAAATTTATTTCCCCAAAACAGTGCTGATATTATTTCAGAATCTTACAAATGCTCAGAAGTTGAACTGCCTCATGTATTAAAGCCTACAAATGGAAGTAAAATGGAATCTATGTTGCAACTTTTTGCCACCTGTTATATGCAAATTTGTATTTATTTCTGATTATTTATTCAATTTGGAATATCTTAATTTGTTGTTCAACTGTTTTAATTGGATAGGATAGCTCTGCATCAGGTGACTGACAGCTACAACAGAGACTTTTCTGGATGTAGACGAGGAACATCACACAGAGACCTGAGATTGGTCAGATGCATCTCAGTCTGGCCACTAAGATTCTGAGTGATATTGAGCTAAGCAATTTACTTTTATAATTCTCACTCTCCAAGTCTACTTTTGTATCTCCATTTTTAGAGGTATTATTTATCACTCTCAGTCAGGTGGTGGGCAAATCAACTAAGGTAATGTTCAGTATATGTGCTGAGAAGACCATTAAAAAGAAAGGACAATGAATTCACATCTATAATGATAACTGCTATACTCAAATGCTATAGAACAGCAATTACTGCAAATTAATAAAAATGTCAGAAGAGTGTAGAAAAGAAAAAAACATGCAATTTGTTGTATCTAATTCTATAGAAGGCTTTTAAGAAAGATATTAACAAGCAAGATCTATTACAACCTGAACTAACAGTGGAAGCTGTTAAAAAAAAAGGCAGATCATTTTCATGCTGATCATTAGAGCAAATCACTTAAAACCAATCCCTCTTTCTATACATCTCTTCCCAAAGCTCACAGATAGCCTTCCCTTTCCCCCTTGTTCTAAAAGTACGAGACACCAGATCCTTATTCGCTTTAAAAAGTGTAAGTAATAGAAGGGAGCAATGAAACAAAAGATAAAACTCTCTCATAGTTCCCCCAAAGTTATTATATTGTAGTTTTGGAGTAGATTGGGCTCACTCTGAATTTTAACAACTCTATGGAAATTTCTGTACTTGAATAAATGTCATCCTTAAAAACAGTTGCAGGCAGGACATGTTTGCTGTCTAGTGCTGATGTCGATGGTCACGGTATTTCTGAACTATAGGTGATGGCTGTAGAATCAAAGTAAGTGCAAGAATATGTGGGGCCACAGGATATAAATAGTACATCTTCCTGGAACACCAATTTTACTCAAGGATATGAGACAATAAATGTTTCTTAATATTGAAATGAATACAGCTATATCAAGGAGTAAAATGCAAAATTTGTATAAATTTCTGAGATGAACAGACTTTGAAGCCATTCCTGCATGTGGTTGTCCACGTTTACCTAAAGCCCCAGTCCCTGCATTGTTCAGAATTAACCGTTTGGTGGAGAGAAAGATTTGAGGAGCATTGGTTAAGGGGTAAATCTTCAGAAGCATTGGTTTAGGGATAAATCGTCATTCAATTTTCATTTTCTGAGCATATTAAAAAGCAAAGAGACACAGAGAAAATTCCTGGATGGCAGGGGAATTAGTCTGATGAAAACATGGTTGGAATAATACCTTGAATACTCAGGTCACAGTGGGGGCAATATCATCCCCAAGAGGGCAAAAAATGGTCCTTTAGGGATGAAAAAAGATCTTTACTATGAACAATTATATGCAAACAAATTGGACAACCTAGAAGAAATAGAAAAATTCCTAGAAACATACAATCTACCAAGACTGAATCATGAAGAAATAGAAAATCTGAACAGACTGATTACTAATAAGGAGATTGAATCAGTAATCAAAAACCTCCCAACAAACAAAGGCCAGGACC
The DNA here is from genome assembly GCA_031878705.1 of Tapirus indicus. NCBI lineage: Eukaryota > Metazoa > Chordata > Mammalia > Perissodactyla > Tapiridae > Tapirus > Tapirus indicus. The sequence goes on along the minus strand of CM062928.1, from coordinate 85,689,135 downwards.
AGACAGTTTCACTGGTGAATTCTACCAAACATTCAAAAGAGAATTAATACCAATTCTCCTCAAACTCTTCCAAATTCATTTTACAAGGCCAGCACTACCATGATACCAAAATCAGAGAAGGATGCAACGAGAAAAAAATTACCAGCCAATATCCCTGATGAACATAGATCTAAAAGTCCTCAACAAAATATTAGAAGACCAAATTCTACAGTACCTTAAAAGGATCATACACCATGATCAAATGGGATTTACTCCAGGGATGCAAGGCTGGTTCAACATCCGTAAATCAGTCAATGTGATACACCACATTAACAAAATGAAGGATAAAAATCATATGATCATCTCAGTAGATGCAGAAAAAGCATCTGACAAACTTCAACATCAATTTATGATAAAAAGTCTCAACAAAGCAGGTATGAGGGGGAACGTACCGTAACATAATAAAAGCCATATATGACAAGCCCACAGTTCACATCATACTTAATGGTAAAAAGCTGAAAGCTTTTCCTCCAGATCAGGAAAACACAGGGATGCCCACTTGTGCCACTTTTATTCAATATAGTATTGGAAGTCCTAGCCAGAGCAATTAGGCAAGAAAAAGAAATAAAAGACATCCAAATTGGAAAAGAAGTAAAACTGTGACTATATTATATGTAGAAAACCCTAAAGACTCCATCAAAAAACTGTTAGAACTAATCAATTCAGTAATGTTGCAGGATACAAAATCAATACACAAAAATCTGCTGCATTTGTATACACTAATAAAAAACTATCAGAGAAATTAAGAAAACAGTCTCATTTGCAATTGCATCAAATAGAACAAAATATCTAGGAATAAATTTAACTAAGGAGGTGAAAGACCTGTATACTGAAAACTATGAGATATTAAGGAAAGAAATTGAAGAAGACGCAAATAAACAGAAAGATATTCTGTGCTCATGAATGTGAAGAATATTGTTAAAATTTCCATATTACTCAAAGCAATCTACAGATTCAATGCAGTCCCTATCAAAATTCCAATGGCATTTTTCAGACACAGAATAGACAATCCTAAAATTTGTATGAAACCACAAAAGACCCCAAATAGCCAAAGCAATCGAGCAAGAAGAACAAAGCTGGAGGCATCACATTTCCCGATTTCAAAATCTATTATAAAGCTATATTAATTAAAACAGTATAGATTTGGCATAACAACAGACACACAGATCAATGGAACAGAATAGAGAGTCCAGAAATAAACCCACATACATATGGTCAATTAATTTATAACAAAGGAGTCAAGAATATACAGTGGGGAAAGGACAATCTCTTCAATAAATGGTGTTAGAAAAACTGGACAGCCACACGCAAAAGAATGAAACTGGACCTCTATCTTACACCACACACAAAAATTAATTCAAAATGTATTAAAGACTTGAATGTAAGATCTGAAACCATAAAACTCCTAGAAGAAAACATAGACAGTAAGCTCTCTGACATAGGTCTTGGAGAGGATTTTTTTGAATCTGACACTAAAAGTAAAAGGGACAAAAGCAAAAATAAACAAGTAGGCCTACATCAAACTAAAAAGCATCTGCACAGCAAAGGAAACCATCAAGAAAATAAATGGCAGGGGGCCGCCCGGTGGCGCAGCGGCTTGGTCCGCGCTTGGCAGTCCTGGGTTCGCGAGTTCGGCTCCCAGGCGCCCGCGGACGCACTGCCTGTCAGCCATGCTGTGGCGGCGTCCCATATAAAGTGGAGGAAGATGGGCACGGATGTTAGCCCAGGGCCAGTCTTCCTCAGCAAAAAGGGGAGGATTGGCAACAGATGTTAGCTCAGGGCTGGTCCTCCCCACAAAAAAAAAAAAAAGAAAATAAATGGCAACCTATCAAATGGGAGAAAATATTTGCAAATCATATATCTGATAAGGGGTTAATACCCAAAATATATAAAGAACTCACACAACTCAATAGCAAAAAAAAAAAAAAAAAAAAATCTGATTAAAAAATGGGCAGAAGATCTGAATAGACATTTTTCCAAAGAAGACATACAGATGGCCAACAGGTACATGAAAAGATGCTCAACATCATTAATTATCAGGGAAATGCAAATCAAAATCACAATGAGGTATCAACTCATACCTGTTAGGATGGCTATTATAAAAAGACAAGAAATAACAAGTGTTGGCAAGGATTTGGAGAAAAGGGAACAGTTAGCTCTGTTGGTGGGAATTTACATTGGTATAGCCACTATGGAAAACAGTATGGAGGTTTCTCAAAACATTAAAAATAGAACTACCATATGACCTAGCAATTCCACCTCTGGGTATTTATCTGAAGAAAAGGAAAACACTAACTCAAAAAGATATATGCACCCCCATGTTCATTGCAACATTATTTACAACAGACAAGACATGCAATGAACCTAAGTGTCCATCGATGGATGAACGGATAAAGAAATTATGGTATGTATATGCAATGGAATGTTAGCCATAAAAAAAAGAATGAAATCTTGCCATTTGCGACAACATGGATGGACCTCTAGGGCATTATGCTAAGTGACATAAGTCAGACAAAGAAAGATAAATATACTGTATTATCTCTCTTGTATGTGGAATTTAAAAAATAAAAAAACCAGCTCATAGATACAGAGAACAAATTGGTGGTTCCTAGAGGTTGGGGGTGGGAGTGAGAGAAATGGGTGAAGAGGGTCAAAAGGTTAAAAAAAAAGGAAGTTGTTGGTTAGAACTGGAGTGCCATCTAAAGGCATTCAATTCACATTTAAATATATCTATACATATATATATATATATATATAAATTTTATGCCAGCAAAAATAAGAGATCATAGAGTAGATCCAGCAGCCACTGGACCTCCAGTTTGCAAGCCCCATCTAGCCTTTGGGTTGCACTGAGAGTGATCAAATGCTAGCTCAGATCAATCACTGTTTGTAAGACAAGAGCAATGCTTACACGCCCTCCCTATGGGCCAGGCACTGTTCGAAGTGTTTTCTATTCCCTAGCTCACCTAATCCTCACATCTGCTCTATGAGGTAAGCGCTCTCTATGTCATGTAAGGAGCATTAAGACTCAGGGAGGTTAAGTAGCTTATCCAAGGTTGCACAGCTCATAAAGAGTACAGCCAGGCTTTGACCCCCATGGAGCCTGGCTTCAGAGTCCATGCTCGTAACCACTTTTCCACACTGCCCCTTCTAGAGTAAACAGCACAAGCACCACTACCACAACAAAAATCTTAGCTACTAAAAGGGTTCACGGCTCTCTAAGGAGCCACAGTGCTTAGAGATATAAAGTGTATCTGTGGCATTAAACTTTCATAGTTGCAGGGGGGCAGGAATGACTAGGGAAAAATGGCCTAAAAAGGCCCTTAGGCAGATTATGATTAAAAAAAAAAAAGGTGAACATATACTATACGACTCTATCGACAGGAGTGGATGGTACTTCCACTTCAGTGGCTACCAACGATTTTACCACAAGAGGTTCTTATTACTTCCTTCATCATCTAAACTTTGGTTTTTTTAGTCCATGTTTTGAAAGATGTGTCTAATAAACAAATACCATCATTTTGATGAATAAATTTTCCCATTTTCTATTTCTGTTATATTCAGGCTTATTTAACAATAACTATCACACTGAGTTTCTATATTTCTAGACAAAACCAAAGGGATTTAATGTGTTCTCTTGCATTTAAGTTAGAGTTTCTGCTAGACTTTTAAAGTATTAGTGTTTGACAGCACAAAATGGACTATCATACAATAATTTTAAATGACATTTATTCAAAAATTTAATGATGTGATAAGATACTGTGTTAAATGGACTTGAGACAGAATTGACATATTACGATCTCAACTATGTGAAAATGTACGTAGACAAACATCAGAAGGAAGTACTCCAAAAATGGCAATAATGTTCCTTATTGATGAAAGGGTTATAGGTGACTTCTTTTCCTTTTTGTTTTTTTCCTGTAATTCTATTTTATTCTCCAATGTACATATACTCCTCTTATAATTAGGAAAAAAAAAATAGCCTCATCCCCTCTGGGAGTTTTACAGGTCTGAGCTCCTCGAGGATCTAAGATGGAGACACAGACATTGATTTTGCTGATATAACCATATAGTGAGTGGCTTCGTAAGGTCACGTGAACAATGATCAGAATCCAGGTTCTGAAATTTCTGGTACAACCTGGCTCTCTCTAACTCCTCCATCTCTTTGTCATCACTATTCCTTCGCTACTCTCTCTGATTTTATCATTGGGCATCTCCAGACTCAGTTTAGCAATCATTGGTATAAACATGTGTGACTGTTTAAACTTAATTTTGGCTTAGCTACTGGTGAGATAACAACATAAATTTTGCTAACAAAAAAATAAATGTGTGCATACCTTACTGATAAAAGACAGAATTGAGTCAAATCCTGTCACACTGATATTTACGAGCTGTGATACCATGGTAAGTTACTAAACTTTGTTGTGTCTTACTTTCTTCTATACATTGACATTAAATTACCTATTTCTGATTGGATGTGAGGAATAAAATTATGTCTATATCTATATTATATAGTAAATTTATTTTTATATAATTATATAATGTAATATATATTTATATAAAATATTCTATATTGTCAATATACAATGTAAAATGTATTACATAAAATATATACAAATATATATCATGTATAACTGTAAATTATGTGTTATATATATTATCTTTCTCTATATAACCTATATATCTATATCTAAAATACTTAGCATAGAATTTGGCCCATAGTAAGTGCTTATTAACAAATTTTAAAAATGATTATTATATACAATCTGAGACATAATCTCTAAAGTTATTTAGTAATTTAGTGACAATACTTGGGGTGGACATCAAGACTCTTAGACTACCGATTTTCTCAACTATAACAATATCTGAGAAGTAAAAGAAAATATATAAATGTAACTGATCAAGGCATAAAAGAAATCTCAAACACATCATCATTATGACTTCGTTATTCTGGTATAAGTTGAATCAATTAATTCTGGAACTCATTTATGCCATAAACTTGACTTGCTGCCACTATAGATATACTGTCTAATTTTAGAAGGGCAGGTTTCAATGCACAGTATTCACTAAACTACAAATGAATAAAAAATCTTCACATATACTGTGGTAGATAATTATAATAGTTAAGGCCAAGGTTATAATGTACAATTTTTTGAATACATTCAGAAAATGGTTATAAAAGAACTACATTAGTATTAGATTCGTGAAAAAAAAAGACTCTAGGTTCTACAATTTTAAAACTGAAGCTATGTGTAAGGAAAAACATTTCAGGTTGTTGAATTGTGGTAAAACTCTACAACACTGCGATTTCTTCTGAGACACAAAACAAAACCTTAGAAACACATAATTTATCTTAAAACATCTTATCACTAATGACAATACACATTTCCAACCCTGGAATTAAGTGCAGCCATGATTTCCAAGTGAGATCTTAATGGAGATAACTATGGAATATTTGGTCTTAATATAACATTGATTCCACATTCAATCCCTTTTCCTTTCAGTGAGTAAAGGAGAAGTAGTATTGGAATTAATTCCTTTTATACTGAGACCTTCTTTATTTTGTCTGTGTATTTGGCAATAAGGTCTTTTACCAGCTACAATCACATTTAGTACGAGTCATGTGATGAAATTCCAGCATTGTTTTCAAGCATCACATTGAACTGCCTTCTAAATAGTAAGACTTGGAAAGATCTTCTCAAGAGCCAATGCTGCCCTTCATCAGCATGAGCACAAACACATCATCATTATGACTTTGTTATTTGATTATAAGTTGGATTCCCTGGGTTTTTAAAGAATGGTATTCAAACTGTAGTACATTATATCTTACAACAAGAGAAAAGCAAACTGGAAAACTTGTAAAAACTCACACATAGCTAGCACAGACAAGAAGTCCATGTGAATAACATACCCATGGGAAGAAATGAGGAAATCATTAGCAAAAAGGTTTGCCCCATATACAGGTTAATGTGAATTTAACACAGTCTGGCAAAATCCACTTATTTCTAATTAACTATCATTACGACATATTCCTATAATTAAATATCAATTAAACTTTAAGAAAATTATAGAATTTTTTTTTTGGAGGAATAAAACATTTGGAAGGCTCTTTGTACATGTATATGCAGACATACATATATATGCACACACTTTTTTAGATAAGAGGATAAGCAAGATATTTTAAATCGATGAAATTATATTTTTGAATTCTTTAGAAATATTCTATTCACAGAAAGCTTATACATAAACAAGTCACTATCAATTATTTAGATTATCATAAAGATAGGAGAAATTGAATTTCTAAGGTGCAGCAATTATATGAGAATTCTCAATGGTCATCTTAAAAAGATCTTACTAAAAACATGTTACTGCCCAATAAGGGTTATTAGAATCCTAAAGGCACAGAGCACCCAGTCTCAGGTTTTTGATGGAAAGACCTAGTCCAGAAGGCAAGCCCAGGCCCTCCGCTGGGATGAAATAAACTGGTGGACAGGTTGGTAGCCCTACGAACTGTATGTAAGCACATATCTTGTTGGAAAAAAGTATCTTATTTTCTGTGGTTTGACTGTGTTTGTAAAGAGAGTTCCGGGAACAGGTTGAAATATTTGATGTTACAGCCAGCCGAGGCTCTCAGAGTAATAATCAAGACGATTTTATCACTCAGGTAAAAGCCAGTTCAGGCTTCTGGTAAATGCCTATGTGGGGATATTTCAACAAGGTCTGTGACTCAAAAGTTCTTCCTTGAAATTTCTAGTGTAATGCTAATCGGAATTCCTACCACTTGAAATCATATACGTGAATGATGTTCCTCTGGGCACAATACCCACATATTATGGAGCAAACTGTAAAGAAGCTGTGAAAATAATGTTTTGGTCACAACTCTTCCCACAACTTGAGCATATGTTTCTGTTAATCCGGAGTTGGTGGTACTGTATACGTTATTTTACATCAGTCATGGTACTTTCCTCAAAGTTGTATCTGAAAGTTATTTCCTTAAGGGATTTGCTTCCTTCTCTTACACAGAGGCTGTCAGATACTGTCTCCCCTTCTTGACTTTCACATTTCTTCATCGATCTGGAAATCTACCCTTTGGACTGGAACTACAGTGTTTCAATGGCTACACATGGCTATATCTGAAATCTTGAAATGACTAGAGCTATACTGGTAAGTGAGCATGGATCAAAATTTGAAAAGGTTAAAATTTTCTATGCTTTCCTGAGTTATATACAAATGTCAGAACTTATAACACTATAGAAGGATTTCTGCGTCTCCCATGCATGTCATCATGCACATAAGAACTACCATACTGATACTTCTCAAAGCAGCTCATTAATTATCTTGATTCAGGAGTTACAGAATATAGGGCTATCACTATTAACAAATCTTCTGTGAGTGGGTTTGAGCTTAAAAACAAAAAATAAAAATCTGGAAATAAGACGAAAATCTACACAGGCTAAACTTCTGATATTTACAATTATGAGATAAAAATATTGTTCATACTGCTCGAAAAGTATGTGTGTGTTCAGCATAACACAGACATCAGCTACTCTTCCTTCTACCCATCCAACCCCCACGAAACATGGCCCAGATACCCTTCTGGACGCTCAGGGACACAGCAGTGAACCAAACACACTCCTATCTTCAAAGGGTTAATACTCTAGCAGAGGAGATAGACAGACAACAGTCAAGCAAACAAAACGAATGAAATATCAGGCAGTGACAGGTGCTGTGAAGAAAAATGAAGGACAAGAAGGGGACAAAAGGTGACTGTGTAAGGTGGGGGCTACTTTAGATAGGGTGGTCCAGGAAGGCTCCCTAAGAAGCAGAGAAGCCACATTTCATTATTAATGGTTATGAGTATGACTTGTATTTGCTAAAATGGCACTTCCTTCTACTTAATGGCTGGCAGTGGAGCATTGCACAGTGGCCTTAAATAAGCTATGAAAATTAATAGTTTGGTGCGAATATTAATTCTAAAGAGATTCTTCCTTTAATGGAGAAATAAGAGAATGCAGCATTTCAATGTACAAAGAGATTTCTCATATCTAGTAAGGCAAAACAAAAATTAGAGAATGAATAGATTTTAAATCAGAGAATGTGCTTTACTAACTGATCAAAGATGATTTTAAGGCCTGATTTTTTCTTTTCCATGAGGCAATTTTGTAGGCATTCCTCTCATAATGCAAGCTTTATGAGCAAAATGCAAAGGCGATAAAAATACTTTCTTAGGCTGGCAGTGCTCATTAAATTACATAATGAATAAGAAGGTGCCTTGAAAAGCAAAAAGTACAATGGAAACGTAAGGTTCTATTATGACTATTAGCGAGCTCACCTGAAGGCGCAGGGAGCTGATCGTAGTCCTGGGATGCTCTGTTGGACTTGACATTCTCACCCGGTAATCTCCTAGCAGGAGGCAAAGGAACCTGACCACTTGCTGGATCAAAAAAGGGATCTTAAAAATAAAGATAATTTTCAAATTAAAACGATGATCTCTGCCAATGGGCTGAAGAAACAATTCTAGATATTTGCTATAAAGATCACTTTTCAAAAAAATAAATTAGAAAACTGATTTTATGACTGATATTAACCATTTTCTAATCTGCATATTTTCTAACTTATTCATCACTTGCTCAAATATGCTATTCCCATTTATTCCTAGATAATACAGATTACTGATTGTATATTTTTATTTTTCAGATCTCATATTTAATTGTAAAATTGCTGATGATGGAAACTAATTTTTATTTTCTAATTTTTATTTCCTCTCCCAATCTGTCCTGTACAATGAATAGAAACTGTTCTAAAGTAAAAGAAAAAAATGGGTTTTGGATTTTGCCTGTAAGAGTGTCATCAAATCATTTAATCTCTCTCACTGTTTAGCAGACATCATCTCTAAAATGGACCTGACATTTGGGATTTGTGAGGATTAAATGAATCCATGTATGTGAAATCTCCTGTAAGTATAAGGTGCTTTTTAAAATAATACCACATTGGGCCCCCTATGCTAAAAGTCATTGTTGTTAACTGGCTCACCGAATAGTAAATTCACTTGTTAAAAATTGTGCTATTATGAACATTTAGGTTTGAATATACAATTAAATGTGATTTTTTTTTTTTTTTTACCATCTTGGCACTTAGAGTAGGGGCATTTAAAATAGTGAAAAATATGAATTGTAGACAAAAATTATTTTACTACTGCTACTGTTATTTATTAACTGGAAATAAAGGCAGAAAAAAGATTTTGTTAGTGCTACTATATTAAGTGGTCAGGACCATAAACCTAACTGGTTTAAAATTAGTAGTATATGGGTTTAAATCCACAGAACTGATTCCTTTTCTGAGTAGATGAACATTACCTCTGCCATCCTTGGCTCACTCATAATTTATGTGGACACAATTCCATCTCTCTATTCTCCTCTCTCATCACTCTGTCCTATGTCTGCCAGTATCTCCAAAGGGACCCTGTGTTCTTCTGAGGGTGGGGACTCTCTTTCTCATCATGTTTGCATTATGTCTCCTAACACAACACAGTACCAAGCACACTGCTTGGCAAATAGCTTGCACCTAATATCTACTTTTAAATGCCAAAAATAAACTCAGATTCATATTTTTCATAAATTCAAAATCAGTGGAATTTGAATTGCTAATATAAAGCTAAAATTGTAAATATTAAAGAAGACCTGATTATATTTCATTGTTTTAACTTCCATTTAGTTTGACCTTAAGAATATGTAAGAATTTGGTTAAGAAGGAAACACATGCCTATACTAATTTTTGACTAGACAGTGTAAGGCAAGAGTTGAAGTCGATTGTTTTTTTCCCCTATTTGAGTACAATAATTATCCTCAACTTTGCTGGAGACTTTTTTGACCTAAGCAAGGCTACTTAACTTGCTTTCATTAATTTCAAGATTAAAATGAGTCAAATTTTGAGCTTTCAATATCTGAACAGTCAATAGTTCAGCCTCATTAATTTTGCGGCAACATTTTAGGAAGGAAGGAGAAGATAAATCAAATTCCATGCAACAAATGTTAATCTTTTGATTTGGAAGAGTAACCAAAGGAACCAATTATGGTGATTTCTGCATAAATTTAGAAATTTCCCAAAGATTTAGATTTAAATATTCAATAAAGTTTACTTTCAGTTCTTGTGTACTCTAAAACATCCCTGAGACAACATTAGGTCAGAGGAAAGATTGTCGTTTACAATACATACACTTTATTTCCTTAGGGATAACTTATAGGTTTGTCAGATATATTTATGCTGTTTCTAATTATCTATTATTTAAGGCTAAACATTGGATTCCGGATACATTGCAAAGTCATAAGTAGACTACAAAATATACAGTTGCATGATATTGTTCCATTAAACTATTTCACTTAAAAAGTTACTAGGTACACTAAAAATATTACCATAAATAGCAAAAATACTTATTTATACTGTAGTTCAGTTCTGAATCACTACCATGTTCTTTCTTGCTTCATGCTAAGTTTGCTACTGGTCAGGTAGAGTGTAAACTGGGTTTCTGTAGCAAGTCGGAAAGTTGGAAGTATTCATGCTTCGGTGGGAAAAGATATTATATACGACACAATTACTACACAGAGCACAGTAATTACCAACTGTCTCCTGATAAGGAAAATCTGAAAAGCAATGAAGTTTTAAAAAATAAATTCTTCAAAAACAAATTAAAGTAAAATTTTATATCCACACTTAGGATTAAAACATACAAATTGAAAATACTATAGCCAATGTACCATCATATAGTAATAAATGTTTGAGAAATGAGTGAATAAACACAATGGGATTAATCTATTCTAAAAAGCAAAGTATGACTGCCTGTGATTTACAGTATGGTAATGCTAAATTGAAAATTTAATACATATTTTAGAGATTATAAAAAACTAAAGCAAGATGGAGGAAAAGCTTTGCTAATTACAAAAGTGGGAGAATACACATCACTTAAAACGATGCTGTGTAAGAAGGAAACCTAGCAAATGGTTATCCCCAGGAGGAGGCATTATGGAATTTTTTTTCTTAATTCTTTTTTTTTCACTATCTGAAACACTTCCAAATTTTTACTCAAGTGTAGAAAAAGAGGCAAATAAAATTGAACAGTTAAAACAGTGCATATTTCTGCTGGGGTTGTCCAAAAAAGGTCTGAAAATTTTAAAAGAATATCAATGCAGGATCTAATTGCCAGAAGGGGTTTGAAGAGCCATTTAGGTGAAACCAAATTCCTCGCTCTCTGCCGCCCTCACTCGCTAACTCACATTCACAAAGTCCCACTGTGTGGTGATCCGGCCACCGAGGAAATCCTCCAGTGTTGAGACTCACTCCTCTGAGATACAAGAATTCCTAATCACTTAGGAAGCTGCTGCTTATGATGAATGAAATTTTCCTTCTTAATGCTTCTCGCTGGTCTTCTACCTTGTGAGGAGACACAGAGGCAATCTGACGCTTCTTTCACAAACCCCGTACCTGGAAACAACTTTAGCGCACCCCCAAGGTCTTCTCTTGCTAAAGCCCCTCAGCTCCTACAGTCCACTGTGTCTCCATGTGCCTGGGTTCCCTTCGCCATCCTGGCTGCACTCCGCTGGAATAACGGCCCAGCCCAGGGTCTCTCTAAATTGAGCATGCATCAGAATCTCCTGGAAGGCTTGTGAAAACAGAGATTGCTGGGTCCTACTTCCAGAGTTTTCTGATTTAGTAAGTCCAGCGTAGATCCTAAGAATCTGCATTTTAAACAAATCCCCAGGCGATGCTGCTGCTGCTGCTCTGAAGGCCGCTTTGAGAACCGCTTCTCTAGCCCATCAGTCTTCCAACACCTGAACACATGGCCTGAGCACTGGGGAGGACCTCTCCTCACTCCTTCTCTGATTTGCACTCTAAGTGTGACCCTTAGGTGGTATGAGCTCCCTTGGGAGCCACATCATGAGAGTGTTTCATGAAGGCTGAGGTCAACAAAACCCCCTAAAATTCTTTTCAATAACTGTTGCTAACGATCCAGATTCTCTTTGTATTTTACTTATGCAATTGCGTTTCTGGATCCAAGTGGAAAACTTTCACTTACCTTTAATAAAGTCAATTTTGCTAGCTTTTAGAGTTGAATGGTGACTTTAAGATTGGATAAGACTTCAAAAGAGATTCCAGGTTAGAAAAACAGTGAGAGCAAGATTCAGGAAGGGCTGCCCGCCATGCTGTGTATTATATGGACTCACAAAGACGTGCAGTCGTGGGGTGAGCAGACTTAAATCAGCCTTGGCTTTGCTCCTGGAGCACAGCTCTGGCACAAAGTGCAGGGAGGGGTGACTATTTCAACCCGCCAGCATGAAAGAAGTGCCATCTTGTAATTTGGACAAAAGCACATATATGCTGGCAGTAGCCCTAGGTTTGGAGACAGGAAAAGTATAAAGCTTTTTTTGAGGACTCTTCAGGTTTTGTTAAGATACGACTGGCCTGTCCAGAACAGATGGCTCATATACAGCTGTGGGCACTACTATCTGCCAAAAGAAATCTTGCATGAAGCCCTAAAATAGAAAACCGACAAAAGCAGCATCAGAGCTGTGCCCCTGATTTGCTTCCTCCTCGATCCTACAGGAGTCCTAAGGCCCCTTTGCAGAAACACGGGACCCTGCAGTTTGAAAACCTCTACTATAGGTAAGTAGTTGGCTGCAAGGCTGGAAAGGTGGATGTACTCAAGTGTGCAGGGCCTGAGAGCTGGAATAAAGAGGGAGGTTCGATTAGGTATTTAATACAACACCACGAGAAAATCCAACCTCTGATTCTAAGACAACCATCCTTTGTCTTTGATTAGGGAGAATGATTTCCTCAAGCAAACCATATCTCAGTTGTGCTAGGAAGTATTTATCATTACACTGGACTAAAATTTTACAGACTGAAAAACAGTGGAAACAAGAGTGGTAAAATGCTCACACAGTCTGCTTTAATTTAGCAGCCACCTTTGCTTACATGGTAAGGTTCTACAACTACAGAGTTAAACTTTCAGTTAGCATTTATAGTGTTCTTTCATGAAGTTCAGTTCTCAGGGTGAAGAGCTGCTGTCATGGATCTCCTGTTATGCTTCTTTAGTTAGCACAATGTATTAAACACTTTGTAAAATGATACTCAAATGTTTATTTAGGAGCCAAAAGAAACCTTCATGTTCTATGATATTATGTAATTAGAATTAAAATCTTTCTTTTGAAAAGGAGGAGAGCTAATACATGTGGTTTAAAATTGAATAAAAATAGTTGTCTCAATGGATCTCAAAAAGGATCTGACAGTGGACTAGAAAATTGTCATATGAATGATATGAAGGACTAGAAAGAGAAAAAAAAGTTGCCATTTTTTTCCTTGAAGTATTTATTATCAACGGATATCAACATTATTGGGAATGGAATTAGAATACCTCCACGTATAAAGGAGGTCAAGAGGGGCTCGCCCCGTGGCCTACTGATTAAGTTTGGTGCACTCCGCATCAGCATCAGCAGCCTGGGTTTGTGGGTTCAGATCCCAGGCGTGGACCTACACCACTCATCAGCCATGCTGTGGCAGCCACCCCCATATAAAATAGAGGAAGACTAGCACAGATGTTAGCTCATGGCTAATCTTTCGCAAACAAAACAAGAGGAAGACTGGCAACAGCTGTTAGCTCAGGGCTAATCTTAGCAAAATAAAAAAAAGAGGTCAAGAGAGCAAAAGGTTCAAATGACACTGTTCTGGCTCCATGTTCGCCTCATACCATAAATTAAGGGTAACTGTTGCTGAGCTTTCTGGCAGCCAACCAAAATCAAAATGAGCAAACTTATCCATGAAATAAAAGTTTATACAACTTTCATTCTATCTACATAAAAGGGGGCATTTTCATTTTGAAGTAGTAATTTATTTTTAGTAATAAATCTCGAGAGGATTTTTTATGAAGATTTCTTCATAAAGCACAATGAACAATAAAATTATGATAAAGAATTAAAACATTTTACAATTAATTCTTTTGTTAAAAACAGGCAAAAGTGTGTATTTGTGTAAAATGTTCTTCTCTAGCTTTTAAAAGAAGGCGCTACATTAAGCTTTCATTTAATGGGGCTTAAATCACATGCATAAAAGGTGATAGGTACACGGTAGGAATCTGGCCACAAACTATCCAGAAGTTAACCTTGTCAAAGGTTAAGTCAACTGAGACTTAGAATGATTCATGTTTTAAAAATGATAAAATCCATAATAAGACAAAGACCTGAATAAGCATAAGTGAAAAAGTTACCAAAATGTTAGTGTTCACACAGCTATACAAATAAAAGCCTGACAGTTATCTGTGCTGTCTGCTTGGAGTAGAAGGCTTATGACCCTCTACTGGTAGCATCCAGTGAATTCATGTGCTCCAGGAGGGCGGGAAGGCATCTCACAAAGTGGGTGACACAGGAACAATTCAACCAATATTTACTGATGAAAAATTAAACTCAAAATTATTTCTTGAAAATAAACTTTTAGAAACTGAAGCTATATATCCCAAAGTATATGTCTATAATTTTTGCGTCTTATCCACAAATCGTTTTGTAAGTCCTCAAACCAAGTGACGAAAAATCTGAGAAAAATTAATGCTAAAGGTGAATGACAATAACAATGGCTAAGATGTCCAAGTTTTCACTGAGGCAGATAGGTGGCCAAAGGACAAAGTGAAGACTCTTTAAACATTTCATGATTCATCTCACACAGAAATGTAAAGCAATTGTTAAAAAAGAAAATCTTCATCCTGTGTTTAACCAACCAAATTGAGGAGGCAACCGTTTCAGAGCACAGATCACAGTGTCACCAAGAGGACAGACTGGAACAGTTAATATCAGCAAATTCACTTTAACTGTATTCTTTCTTCCTGGTACTTGAATTTAAAAAAAGCTATGTAGTAATTTTTCCTTGAAGACCAATAATTTTAGTAGTTTCCTTGAGACATTAAAAATAAAAATAGTAACAAAACAAAATGCAGATATTTCAGAAAAATTTATCTATTAATGTTACAATGCAATTTACCAAAATATTATGTTTTTCAATAAAATTACGACCCTAAGGCATAGCTAGAAAAATTTTAAAAACTTACTATTGGAAAACAAATATTGCACTCAGAATCGGGAGACAGAGTAAATTTCGTCCCCATCACTGTTTGCCCAATCACAAAGTCCGTCTGGGGCTCAGGACACCTTTTGTAACACAAAGGTGTTATTTGAACTGGATGATCGCTACAGTACCATTTCTAAATTCTCTGATTCCTTATTGCTTTAGCCATTTTTGTAATCCTTTTGGCATTAAACCAACCAATTGACCAACAAACCTATCCAACTGCTGTTTTCCCCACCCAGGGATTTTTCTACTAGGGAGCTCGAAACCAAGAATTACGAATGCCTATTGGATAGTGTGATCTAGAACTACTTTTGCTTTAAGTGAGAAGTTTTCCCTCCTACCTGAAGGAAGAAGGAAAAGGTCCTGTCCTGAGGATGGTCGGCTACTGGAGCCAGAAGGTTTAGAATGTTCGACGAGACTGTGCCTTGCAGGAGGTGGGGGAGGTGGCAGGGACGGGGGGAGGGCGTCAAAAGCGTCATCACCTGCGTTTGAAGAAAGGTCAGTATCAACAGCAGAACTTCATTAATCAAAGCAGTATCAGCCAAAGTAATGACTGAATTTCTCTTGCTGCTTATAAAGAACTTCCCCTGCAGGGTGTATCCAGCAGTTCACTGACTTTGAAAATGGGAGCCAATTATTTTGTGGGAGTGTCTGGAGAGAAACACAGACACACAAACACACACGCGCAGGTGCAAACTTTTTCTGTCTCCTAGGCCTTTCTATTAAAAAGCAGCATTGCATGTTATGGAATAGCTTCTTATTCACTTGTAACCTTTATATTAAGACACTGGAAGTTTGAACTAAAAATTATAGTTAACACCATCAAAACAGAATTCTTTGTGTAAGAGTTTACAGTAAGAACAGTAAGAGTTCTATTTCTCTAAATAGAAAACTCACACTATGCACAAAAATTTAATGTCACAGAATAGTTGAGATTATCCTTTGAAGTTTATTCCACTGGATTTTAATTCATTTAAACTAATGTTCCATATACTTCACTGTCAAAATATATAGAAAATGCACTTATAGTAGAGGAATTTGGTATATTTCTACTTATCAGATATCTCTAAAGAGGAACAGTTAAATACAGAACAACCTTTTGTGGTCCCAAAGCTAGTTACTTATATTTGCATATTTCCCAGATTTAGTAACTACAGAATACTCCAGCATGGTTTTATATCTGCTTATTTTTCCCCTGCCACATCTTACTATTCTACTCATATTTTCCCTTGATTCTTTAAAAAGATAAAATAAAATTGCGGCATATGTTTTTTTGTAAGCGATCTCAAATACTCTGTGAATGAAACGGTATAAACAAACACCTACATATTCCAGCAATAAAAATTTACATGTATTTACATTTACTGACTTAAACATAAAGGTATATTTTAAAAAAATGGTTTTACCATTCATCCAGCTTGCCTTGCAAAAAATATTTTCTCTAATGTTCATAAATATTTTTCTAACTTAAAATATTTGAAGGTATAGGAGGAGAGAGAGAGCTTTGTTATCATTCCAGCCTTCAGCTTTCTGCTACAATATTTTATTCATTCATATCCTTTTTCAGCCCCTAAATGTCAGGCACTATGCTAGGCACATGGGTAATGTGAAGATGAAAATCATAAGGCCCTGCCCCAAGGAGCTTAGATTCCACAAGGAGATCCAAGAGAAGGTCACAAATGAGTCAAAGGTGAAAGTTCCATAGGTCCCACAGAGAGGGCCATGCATTGTATGAGGGAAGGGAAATGTAGAAAGTGGCATTCAGCAGGGTGTTACCAAGAACAAGAAGGCCTGGGGTATCAGGGGCTCAAAACGTTTCTTCATCAAATGCAAGGATGGTGTCTTCTAGGCAGAGTGAATAGTATAAATAAAGCAGGAGATGTACACGAAGAGCTAGAGGAAGGTCCAGTTAAAAAGACAGGTTGGAATATTTATGTGTGTTGTCCAATATGGTAGTCACCATCCACATATACATATTTAACTAAAATTCAGTTTCATAGTCACACATGTAAATATATAGATCCTTTACATCACCACATAAAGTTCTACTGGACAGTGCTGATCTAGTTCATGAAGCTTGGGTAACAGGTCAAAACCCAGCATACAGAAAGAAGTGGAAGGGAGAAAAAGACTGTAGGTAAAGAAGGAAGTTAGGACATTCTTGTAATTCATGTAGGTGAGAATAAAGCACTGAACTAATGAAGGAACAGGAGAAAAGATGTTGCAGTTATATAACTGGAAACATTGGTTGATGGTGTTTGTGGAAAAAACCGAAGGGTTCGTTTCATTCTTCTGGTAGCCTAATCACCAATTCAGATGAGCTTATAAATGGACCTTCATCATATTCTTTTACGTTACAGTGACTTGTTATTGTGAAGCCTTCAGGTGTATGAAAGTTCTAATTGTCTTCCTTTAAAAATAAGGTGAGAAGCTTCCTACTTAAAATTAATGAAATAAACACAGATATCAGCACCAGCCAACTTTAACATACATACATACTTGTGTATACCTTCACACATGTACACACAAACACACATTACTGTACTTCTTCATATTAAATTTGAAACAAAGAAATTGAGATTCTTTGGATGTGTTGTAGTTGTAATGATTATAAGACAGAATTTATTTCAGCTCTCTACAATAAAATATATAATTTTCCATAATGTAATTAGCTAAGTGGAACTGGGTCACTTTATGCTGAAAGAAAAAGTAAGTACATATTCATTAAGAATTGTACTTAAAATCTCAGATGAACACATGAATCTACTTGAACACAACACAAGTACCTGGGAGAATGAACAATGCTCCCATAGGTTTTTTAAAACGGCATTTAGTATATGAAGAATACGACTTCATAAAACCCTGACCAACGGCCAGCTATTTATGCCATTGCTTCAATCATCTAAATGGAATCATGGTCACATGAACTTGAGAGCCACCATCACCTGGAGAATCCATTCTAATTCAGACAAATTCACAACCTTGTGAGTCTGCATTACACTGAAATCTGAATTCGGATAATTCAGATATTAACTGAAAGAAGAGGCAGGGTGGCTTGTTTGAAAATTTTGTAAAGGTTTCAACCTAATGGAGGGATGAGAAGATCATAATCAGAGGGCGTCCTGTTGAGTGAAGAACCATGCTTTGGATTGTCCCGAGTTGGAGGCCTGGCTGGTGGTAATGGCACTGGATCAGAGGCTGAACCAAAAACATCTCCTAGAGGATAACACAAAATCTTAATGTATTTTCAGTACAACAATGGCATGAAATTTTGCCTTTAAATTCTGACCACTAAGATGTAGAACATAAAGAGCACATGTTGTATACATACCTTTTAAATATATGCCTAACTCAGGGATGTTTGATTTCTTCATCTCTGAAGATGTACCATGTGTTCCATTCAATATACAATGACCATTGTCACAAGACCTAAAGCAGAGATCAAAGGACAAAAATCATAAGGATAATTACTTTCCATTTAAAAGTCATGGGGAGCAGGTGATGGGAACTAGCAACCCTGCTCATATAATAAAGTCTGAAAATAAATATAATTAATTTCCTTTTCTGGAAAAAGTAGAATTAATATTATCTAGATACTCTTACTCAAATACTTTTACAGAAGTAAATATCCCATGGAAGACAAATAGTTTCTCTCTCTTTTTTTAAAGTGAAACCAAGAATTCCAAGGGCCACAAAAATCTTTGATACCCTAAACACATATGTGAAATTCACATATCATTTTGGAAGAGTTCAGTAATACTTTGTCAAATTTTTGAAGAAAAATGTAATAAAGCAAAAAATGCATTAACAGTCCCAATGACCTCATTATTTGTTGACGGTATTTAACATTATATTTTTATTTCTGTAATTTAAACAATCCTTATAATAAAGTAGAGCCCGTCAAAGAAGGAGACTCATTAAACATTGAGTAATTTATTAAAATTCTGATGGGCATATTCAAAGACCTAGAGTCTAGGTATAATTTCACTGCTGCCACGAGCCAAACTCTGGCCTTTCTGACAACTGTAGAAAAATGACTTTAGCAAGGCCTTGGGTACACGATAAACATTTTAATCTGGTGTCTGTAAAGGATAATACTCACTGAAAAGTATTTTTGTTGTTGGTATTAATACTTTGGAATTATACTATGAACTACAATGAACAAAATTGGGGCATGTGAAGAGAACAGGAGGAAGAGAAGATAGAGAGAATATTTTGCCTTCAGAACATAGCTGTGTAACAATGAATTCTGCTCACCAAGAGCTACAGAAAGCAGAGTTTATATTTTACTTTTCTCTGATTTACTCTGAATTCTTGGGGCAAAGTAAAAGTACATACATAATGGAGGAGATAGTGGATATTTGAATAGTTATTGCAAGAGTGTTTCATCTGAAATTCATTTCCATTCTCTCTGGTGGTCACATCTCTTTAAGGGGCCAGAAATGGTTCATTTAAAAAGAGTTACCATGTATTGAATTTTCATAATACTGATAGATTTTTACTGAAACTAAATTGAATTATTCATCTACTGTTTAACTTTTCCACATACTGACAATTTACTTCTCCTGATATTCCCAAGGGGAAAAAAAAAAAAAAAAACAGAAGGAAAGGAAGTGTTTAAGCCTAAAGAGTGCTTCGCAGAGGACATAAGAAGACACTTCATCCATCAGCTTTCAAGAACAAATTAGATAAAAAATTCACTCCAATTAGGTTTAGGGATTATCAACATTTATTACTTCTCTATAACAGTAGAAAGATGGTAATGGTGGTCATAATTCAAATTTATTTTCAGGATTTGGGAGGCCTGCCACCAAAAATCTCATCTAGTATGATACGACAATTAAAATTTAAAGTATTAAAATTACACCTCTCACTTCTCCAGCAATGAAAAAAATGAGATTCCCAAGGAGATCAGAAAAGCCCATCTTATTTCGGTTTTTAAAAATTACTATACACTTGTAAGAGCAAAAGGAACTGAAAGTTGTAACAATTTATATTTTATGTAATGGAATAACTTTTTTCTCTAATAAGAGTGGGTAGACATTTGGTTCTTCTGATATAACAAATTGCCTTATTTCTTTGTCTTCTCAATGATACTATTTTATCAACAAATGTCTTCAACACCAGAAACTAGCAAGAAATGCTTTGATTCTTGCTTTGAAATATGAAGCCCTGGACTGCAAAGTGCTAATAATCCTGGTTAATAATTCTGCAGAGTATTGATAATTCTAACCAGGATCATTCATTAAGACAGATCTCTGGTTAAAATGAAGATTTGCTTCTCTTTTCCTAGTATTGCATTTTCTACCACGCTGTGATACTCAAAGGAAGGTATTAAAATATTTTTTAGATTTTTCATCTGAAAAGAAGACTCCACTCATAAAATGCTTTCCGTTGATTGACTTGACCTGAAAAGGAAATGGCACCAAGTAAAGATGACATGGACAACTGAAGTGCTCAAGGGCTCCCCTATCCCTCCGTCAATCAAGAGATACTGGGAGGCAGGAAGGCTGGGCCACCAGCTGCAGTTGAGCACTAGTCTATGTGCCAAGCATAGCTCCAGGGATGTTCTTATACAAAGGCAACGGGAGCTCAGAAAGTTAGGAAACTGAGGTTTGACTTATTGAGTAGCTCATATATGTCAGTCAGATAAAAAATAAACAGAAAAATATTAGATTACAATTTACTAATTCAATTCTATAAATGCAGAATCATCCTTCTACCTAAAGACAAACTAATATTTCAATACACAACACCCATTTTTAATAACTCTTATATACTTCAATGGGGCTGCCACTTCAAAGATCAAGAATGTCTCCATTATAGTGAGAATAAACAACTGACAGGAAGAAAAGAAAGCGCTATTCCTCACATTCTTATCTGATCCAAGGAAAAGTAAAATAGTACCTGACAAGAAACAGTTAAGAGAAGCAATTTTAGGTTTTTCTTTTTACTTCTTAAAGATCTGAATAGAAGGAGGTAGCACATCAAGAAGGGAAATGAATATAAATTATACTAGTCTTTACATCATGAAGAAAAATCCTAAGGAAGGTTGGCATAATACCTTGGTTTCTAAGCACTACTTTTTCTTCATGAGATATGTGTTTAGAACTAATAAAATGCATTGAAAATAACTTATTGAAAATTCATGAATCAGTCACCACTATATGTAATCTAGAGCACAGTTTTATTAGAGTATAATTTGTTTTTTGGTGGGAGAAGGGCCACAAAATGTTCCATTAGACTTACTAGTCAACTAATTTAGTCAAATGACTTTCTGATTAATGAAAAATCTGCATCTTTTAGTTTTCTCTGAAAGTAATGCAGAAAATAGGATATAGGAAGAAGAGGCTTTGAGCAAGAAATCAAGGAATTTTAATTAAATAGATGTGATTCAATGGCTAAAAACCACCACCACAAATAATAATGCTCATGCAGATGTGAGGTGATACAAGGCTGCCCATTTTCTTACCTAAGAGGAGGTTTTACGTTATGACAATGAGATGGTTGTGAGTTCAGGGAAACAGGATGGGATGAAGGAATCTTGTATTCATCGTCATCTTCTTCTACTGGGTCTCTTGTTTTCTCTGAAAGGGAATTTGCTAATGGACCAGTACACCTACCAGAGGAAAAAACAAATCCAGTCTAGTTTAAGTACTATAATTTAGAATAGGCAAGTCTGCTGTGACATATTCAAATCAAAGAAGCTACTTTGTCACTTGTGTTCATTTTTAAATTACAGGGTAACATCAGAAAGGCTGTTCGTAGACTAAATACAAAGAAAAGGATTTTCAGTCTTTTGTGAAGACTCTATTGATGGAATAAAAGAATTTTATACTTAAAATTTTAAATGGCACAGTAAGAAAAACTAGTAACGTCAAAAAAAATAAAAAGATCTTGGAGCTGTAAGAGAATGTATAGAATTATTCAAACCAAAGCTATTAAAATATTAACATTTTGTTTCAATTTAAGCTAAATGGGTAAAATAAGATGATAAATATATATACGCATGGTAGTTTTATATAATAATGAAGTCTTTATAGTTGGAAAGTTCCAACTTATAGTTGGAAAAAAAATTCAGTTTAATTAAATGAATCAATTCTTTCTCCTGTGAAGTTAGAATTCAAATTGTTAATTTTTCCCTCAACAACTAAGAACTAAAAATGACCGAAACAAATAGAAGAAGATAATAAGAGAACTTGAGTGTTTGAGGTAGAGTACATTATTTTCATGGCTTAAATTCCCTAGCTAAAGAATGAAAATGAGTAAAACATTCAAGTAATATTGAAAGAAATTCTCAAGCTTTTTACTCATCCATGAGAGTAAATAAACAAAATAATACAAAGCCAAACAAACAAGCAAACAAATCCTACTGTTTTTCACAGTTGCTCCTCAAGTTTAACCTAACCCTTGCTGAGGCCAGTGAAAACTACCAAAGTGGACATGCATAAACCTGCCCTAACTTCAGGACGACCAGCCAGCCTGTGAGACCCCGCAGATACATATGCAGCCAAAGCCTTCTGTTAATCATCATGAACCTCATGATAAATATATTTCATCAAAAAGTTAAAAAAAGAATCTTTGCGAGTGCAATTTTGAAGCACTTTCTGTAGAGGGAGCAAGAGGCCTTTGGTATATGAGCCATCAAGACAAATAACTTTTCATTTTGATTTCTTCTCACTAGTTAAAATGAAAACACATTTAATGGCTTTTCTTTGTGCCCATTACAAGAAGACTTTGAAAAACCTCAAGGTTTTCAAGTTTCAACTACATATCTGAGTCTCTACGAAGTTCAGAGATGAAAGAAAAACCTCTCCTAAGACTTTTCAAAAGTGTATTTTCACCTGTCTTTGAAGACTTTTTCAATACCAATTCTTGAATTCTTGTTTGTTTAAGAGACTTGGAATCCAAATGTCAGTTGAAGGTGAAATGAAAGCACAGTGATGCAGTGACAGAAAGTCCACCATCACTGCCCAGAGCACAAGCTAATAACCTTATTAATAACCTAAGGGTTACACCTACTATGGTGTAGGCTTGGAAGACGTGCATTCCAAATGAAGGCTGGGAGCACATGGACTGCAAAATGGTGATTTGATGGGCATTAGAGCAGGAATTTCAAATATTACCTTTCCACAAATTCTTACAAACATGGACATCAATTTCGCTAACTCAAGAATGGGTTCTATTAGCAAATGAGAAAAATATGCATACTATTTATGTCCTAGTATACTTTCATTCATAATGAATCTTTTTTCCTATGCAATTTAAGCATATATTGTATAAAAGAAAAAGACTTATTGAGCAAATATTCAACAACCAGCTCAATGTCAGGAATGTTCTAACACCTGACTGTTGCAGCTTACTTTCCAAGATTTAAGATTTTCCAAGGAAGCACTGCATTATGAGACAAGAATGGACAATTTTTGAAATCACATCTGTTGTGGCTGATTCTATATTTTCTCTTCAATGATACAGAATTTCATCTGGGTAATTTCCCCCTACTCTTTTGCCTTGCTGCAAATCAATGAACGGAGTATTTCTAAAGGAAATGAAAAGCAAAGCCCATCTAATACTTCATGGAATAATAAGGGCTTGCTGCTAAAATTTATGAGTCACAGATTATTAGCTTAAATGGGTTTTAGAGAATTATAGCTAAGAGTCAAAAAAGTTTCCAAGTGGCATTTGTATTTAAATCTGAAAAAAAATGCTCAGACATCCCATTTATCATTTTAATAAAGTTCTAAAGAGTCAGATTTTATTTTTCATTATATTTTTTAGTGTAAACTTCTTATATCAGTATAATATTCTACTTATATTAAAAATATGCCAACATATAAGAATATCATTCTAGTGCATTTTATTCCATATTACATAAATTTTTATACAAAATTGATCTTATCCAGTTCTGAAGGGAAAAATAAAAGCAGTTTCTATCATAAAAAAAATTGGAGTATCACCTATGGATAATTATATGTCAATGTAGGTTCATCAGTTTTAACAAATGAACTCCACTACGGTGGAGGATGCTGATAATGGGGGAGGCTAGGTATATGTGAGGACAGAGCATATATGAGAAATCTCTGTACCTTCTCCTCCGTTTTGCTGTGAGTCTAAAACTGCCCTAAAAAAATAGTCTTAATAAAAAATAATAGAAGAGGAAGGTACAAATAAGATTAAAAAGTTGTATATAAATTACCAAAAAAGAAATCTCAATTCATGTAAATATTTGTAATTATGTGTGGGATTTTTTCCCTTCACAAACTCATTCAAAAAGTAGGTTCAATTTTACTTGCAACTAAATAAGTGCTAAAATAATTAGTTTAAGAATTTTCATTAGCTATCATGCATGTTTACTTTTGGCAGTGGAGAAAATACCTAACTTATGGGACATAGGAAAATTTTCAGTCATTGTTTTAGCTTATGGGAAATTTTTAGGATACCAGAAGAATAAAAGAGAGAAACTGTATTTGGCTGGTTCCAAGTTAAAGCTGCCAAGTAAACCATCCTACCATTTACACCCATGAAGTCATTCCCTTTCCATTATCATCATCCACGCACAGAGTGTTCTGCACTGTGGCTGTCATGCCTGAGTTAACACACTGGTAATGAACAAGGACACCTACTCTCAAAGATGCTTGGCCATCCTCCCCATAACCTCTACCTCTTGTTAAATTCACTGTGTGTTAGTTACTTGAGCCTTCAGTGAGAAATACATCCATTTTCTGCATGTGCACATTTGAAACAAACCAAGAATATATTTTCTGATGCTGTTCTTAATTAGTGGCTTTTACATTTCAAAACTGAAGGCTCATGGAGGCATTCCTCTACAGCATCCCATATCCCTGGTGTGAGAGGCATACAATCAGAGGGGCGGGCTTCTGTACACCCCACTGGCTTTACCTGTATAACTTATGCCTCAAACATCACCCTCGCCAAGTCCTTTTCTTTCCTTCATTTGAGCAATTCCTGATACCTCAATTAGTCCATCAACTTTTCCAGAAAAAAAGCAAAGTAGAAATATCCATCTTTATTGTCTATATATGAACCTCCTGTGACATCGCACCACAAAATAATAATTTTCGTTCAACTTAAATCTTTTCTACTATGTACATTTAGTGTCTGTTCATTCACTGGCATTGTGTTTTCTATACAATCATCTATGTTTCTCTTCTATTTCTGTCTTGAGTTGCAAAATGCTTAAGGGCAGACCCGGAGTCAACAAAGGCCTGGCATGGTGTGTGTCCAGTGGAGCACTCACAAGCTTTTAGACAAAAATAATGAGTGGTTACTAGAGAAATACATGACCAAGCTGTTAAGGAAAAGAGAAAAATCATTTTTGGGATCCTTTCATAAGCTAGAAAAGCATTTTAAATGTGATATATTATTTTGCTTGTTTTGCATATGTAAAAATTTTTCTTTAATAACTGAAGGCAAAGTTTCAAAAAACATCTTTTCTTAAAACCAAATTTTTAGAGCCTGTCATATACATTAGTCCATATTTCCTATATTAACTATCCCAAGCCCAACATGGAAAATACCTAAATCAGAGAAATGATAGCCCAGAGAAGAGGTAACACAAACCACAGCTCTGTTGGAGATGATGACTGCACATGTGCCACACACAAGTCATTTCCTCAGTATATCAGAGTGAGTTTTATAATATACATACTAATATTCATGGTTGTTTCATGACATCAAGAAAAGTCAGTGGTATATTATTACGTTTAATACAAGCTTTAATTATAAGCATTTTCACTGACTTGTTTTTAAATTAGAGAAACAAATTTTAAGTTATATTTTTAAATTAACTTATTCAGGATCACTATTCATTTCTAACACTTTTCGGGGTCTGCTTTGGAAATCAAGAGGAAAGATATGAGGAAACTTATACTTTTCTTGAGAATCTAATTTTCCAATACATGTTGAACATTCACGACTTCAAGATGATATTTGAAGTGTCATTAATTGTAATCGTCAAAAACTGGAAACAACCCAGATGTCCCTCAGTGGAGGCACAGATAAAAAAACCATGGTGTGTTTCACGATGGAATACCTACTCTGAGCAATACAAAGAAACAAACTATTGATCCACTTGGCAATATGGATGAATCTCAAATTAGAGAGAAAGAAGCCAGACTCAAAAGGCTACATACTGTATGATTCTATTTATACAACCTTCTGGAAAAAGCAAAGCTATATGGATATGAATTGGATTGGTAATTTCCAGGGTGAAGGGGGAAATTGACATAAGGCATGGGGGGATTCAGAGTGATGGAATTCTTCTGTATCTTGATTGCGGTGATGATTACATGACTATGCATTTGTCAAAACTCACAAAACTGTACATTAAACAGTGAATTTTACTCTATATAAATTATGCTTTAACTTAACTGGAAAAATTTCACTTTAAGATTAAAAATTCATTTTAACTCATTAAGATATTGCAGATAAGCATCTTTCACAAATATGCTTAATATTCTTAGTGGCCTTCAAATCACTTATTTAATTCTATTTGAGCCTACAGAGAAATGTTAACAGAAACATACTCAATGCTTGAACATGGTGGAATATGTGAAGATGCCCTCACTTAATAAGAAAAGAAAATCTCATTCTAACCCTACACACTTTCTATCAATGGATCAAAATGTTCATGGGGGCTGCCCGGTGGCGCAGCAGTTTAGTCCGCGCTTGGCAGCCCGGGGTTCGCAGGTTCGGATCCTGGGCACCTGCCGATGCGCTGCTCATCAGCCATGCTGTGGCAGCGTCCCATATAAAGTAGAGGAAGATGGGCACGGATGTTAGCCCAGGGCCAGTCTTCCTCAGCAAAAAGAGGAGGATTGGCGACAGATGTTAGCCCAGGGCTGGTCTTCCTCACCAAAAAAAAAAAAAAAGTTCATGGAAAATGGAGACTATATAGTAGGTTATGTCTCCAATATGACAAAAAAGAGACAGTATAAGAAATACAATTTAGATTGTATATTTAAGTAGAATCTGATGGCTCACATTTCTATCGAAGGCTACCTAATTATTTGTGATCATAAAAAATCAGTTTTATGGTAAATTACAAGTAACAGATTTGTCAGACTCCTGGGATTAATGTCAATATCAGTTCTCTTCATAGCTTTTAGGCAGAGAAAATGAAAGATTAGTGGAATTAGTGGCATTCTCTCAGCCAGATTATAGCCACCCTCCAAATGTCATTTTCCCACAAAATATGAGAGCGGGATTACAATTCTACCTGAATTTAGAAGTAATAATACTAAAATAAAATGGAGAAAAATAACGCCCATAATATTTATTTTGTACTCTTTCTACACATTATCACTCTTTCTTTTGAAACTAGTTTAAAATGATATACTTGCAGCCCTCAATTCTTTTCATCAACGTGTCAACAAGTAGATTCTAGGGATTCACCACAGAACACTAGAAAACCTCTGTTAGGATGTTCAAGCTGCTTTGCAGTAGATGTGGACAAAACTTGATTTTTTCTGCCTAATTATAAATCTTAATTTATAAATTAAGCCTGAGTTTCAAATACTGAGTCACATCAGTAGGTCAAACCAAATGTGCATCATTTCTACATGATACATCAATGAGAGAACAATGCCACAGCGATCACAGTGAACCAACTGAAGGACCCCTTCACACCATCCCGTGTATGTCACATCAACCCTTATTTACAAAGTTATCTTCGCTAGCAGTGCCCTGTCCATCTACCCGAGGTCAAGCAAACAAAAATAGTGCATCGTCTTGGCAAGTCTTAAAAAGATTTTAAGGTACTAGAACAAAAGCTAGTGAGAAACTAACAAAAGAGCAACAATGTTGACTCACTAGAGTTATGAAAATAGAGTAGCTCTTAATTACTGCTTTGTCGTCCATTAAAAAAGTTTGTTGCCATTTTTTCTTATATTTCAATCAACGCTACTATTTCTTATCATTGAACATAATCAGGATTAATGTAAAACTGAAGTACATACTGTCTACACACATCCTTCGGGGAAGGATAACTGAACATGTTTTCCTGATCTTTTGACAGTGAGCACATGTAATGAAGCCTGGTATGCACCATGCACAAGATGAAAATTTCCATCAGGCTCATTCTCCTTAAGGTTTTTTAAATTACAACATGATATTTGTTTTAATAGCTCCTGTGGTTCAGTACTTTTTCCTCTTCTTTCTCTGTCATTTTGCTCTCTAGTTAAAAACAAAGCAAAACAAAACAAAAACTTTCCCCTCTACCATGAATTGTCCATCATTTCAGTCAAATTGGTCTAGCTTCACAGTTTTACATCTCTCTCTCTCTGGACCATTTTGGCCACTATTTAAAGAACACCAACTCACACACGCCCACACGCACAGATGCCGCTGTTGTTAGGAGGCGTGGACCTCTTAGCTGATTCTCACGGGAAGGTGGCAGTAGTTGAAGCTGCATTCACAAATCCACATGTCTAGTTTCTTTTCCCCAGCAATTTGGCATATAAGAGAGACTATGATGATAACCAACAATAATGCTCACTAAAATTTTACTACACAGAATTGTTGTAAATATGTTTTCTACAATATCAACATTTTAGAGGTAAACGGATAGTCTTCTTCAAGGTAAAATTTAAGTTCTTATATTGTTAAAAATCTCACAGAATTACATTCACATGTCTAAGAGCTTAACCAATCTACTAAATTTGAGCACTGGGTATGCAGACATGAATTTATCAGCTTTAGATAGTACCTACTGAAATATTTACCTGAATACAACATAAAGTTTAAAGCTCAGATGTCCAACTGTCCCTTCAACATTTCTGTTTGGATGTGTGAGTGCAACAGTCATCCCAAACTCACCACCTTGGCCCCCTTCCCACACCTGCTTCTCCTCCAATCTCCCTCACTTTGGTAAATGGCATCAACCATCCACCCTGTTTCTTTAGCCGAAAACCTATGTAAGGGTCATCCTTTACTGTCATACCTGACAGACATCCAATTTATTAACAGGTATTGTTAAATCAAAATACAGCCCAAAGCTGACCATGTAACTCCAGTGAAAGCCCTGACCCCCCCTCACTGGCTGACCACATCAGACGACCACACTCTCCACTGGCCTCCCTGCTGCCCCTTCTGTCGCCGTAAAGACAATTCTCCATTCTCCACGTGGCAGTCAGTGAAACTCTTTAAAAACACAAACCAGCATCATGTCATAACGCTGATCGAAACCTTCCAATGGCTCCTAAAAGTAACCCAAGTTCTTACCCTGGCTTTAGAGGCAGGACAGGATTTAGCCCCTGCTCACCTTACTCAACTCCAGCCACGTTCCCTTCTCGCTGTTCTTCAGATATGCCAAAGGGATTCACCTGCCTCACTGTTTTGCACTTGAGTTCTGTCTAGCTTTCATGCTTTTCACCCAATAACCTCGTGGCTCATTCCCTTCCTTCTTTTAGGTTTCTGTTCAAATATTACCTTTCCTGATGACCTCATCTATCACTGTTAGTATACTCCCTTTCCTGCTTCATTTTCCCGCCCAGTGCTTACTACCACCTGACAACATACAATCTAGTTATCTGTTCACTTTCTGTTCTCCCTAAAGTGAGCCACAAATTCCAATGAGGATGGGATTTTATCTTGTTCATGCTGAATCTCCAGTCAGTACACACAACTGAATGAAAATATGACACTTAGGAAAAATCTGGATTCTCTAGTCATTGAACCTGAAATATTAGCACCTTATCTGTTTAGAAAAATATATATAACAATGATCAATACTACCACTTCCAACAATAAAAAACCCTTTTTACAAAAATATGAACCAAGTAATATTGGTTCATAGGTATTTGAAAGTTTAAGATTAGTATGTCAAAAGTACAAAAGGTCTGTTTCTAGATGACAAGGCACACACACACACAGACACACAAAATCCTAAAAAAACCCCCAACATTCCTCAGCTTTCCAGAACATTATCTTACCTGGAAGTAATTACTTCATTATTACTTGCAATAATTCCTTTGCTTATTTTCCAACATCTTGTGACAAGTAAAATAAATATTTTTAACTGTTTAGAGTTTCATTTAGTTTAATTTTCAAAGATCAAATTATTTCAAGATAAATATAGTTTAGTAAAAATTTACAATACAAAGTAAAAATAATCCACATAGGATTTTTTCATTCTGCCCCTAAATAATAATAATTACCCATGTTCCAAACTTTTACTTAAAAATTTATATTTATAGCTAAATGCCAATGATATTAATTAAATAGAAACAATTTAGAAAAACAATTTAAGGAAAAAAAGTAAATCTATACACACTAGTACAGTTTTAGCTTACTTTTACAACCGTGTATTTTTAAAAAATAAATTATAATATTCTAGGTCTCAAGACAAATTACATAATAAAAGTTACATAATTGCAAATGTATAGTTTTGTAAGGAAGTAAATACTATCACAGAGTAGTCTCTTACAACAAGTAAATGGAAATCAGAATAACAATATCAAATAATTTAACAATTACACTTCAGTTAATATATATAACAACAGGGTATAGATTTAAAGGTAAATGCTAGCTTTGACATTATTGAATCCAACATTGGGGTTTTCAACATTTGTGAGAACTGCAAAAATCTAGGTAATAATTTGTAATTCTGTTTGGCCTGATTTTGAAACACACACTAAGGGTCTAACATACAAACAGGTACTTGAACATCATCTTTCAGTGAGTGACATTTTCCTACGACCTCTGTTCCATGTCCCCCAGGGCTGAGGGTCTATACTTGCACTCCGGTTATACATTCCAATGAGGCCAAAGGAGGCAAAACATAAAAAACAAAAATCAAACAAATAAAAAGAACCAGCACAGTAATCCAGCTCATACTGGCTTCAGCAATGGGACGAAACCAACCAACTACAAATGAACATTCAAGTTGCCAAACATTTCGTATATAATTAACACTATAGATGAGTACTCCTTAAAAAACACATTGCATAGAATCTAAAAACTTGAAGCTCAAAAGGATTTTTGAGATCATTAAGATAAACAGATCTCCTCAGTTATCAGATGGGGAAAGTGAGGCCCAGAGAAGTCCCCTTGTTCAAAGCCAGGTAAATACTTAATGTTCCAGTCAGGTCTGTAATCAAGTCTGAGTTTATTTTAATGTTCACTTCAGAATTCCATGCTGGTTTTGTAATAAATATAGTGCATAAATGACTAAGAAAAATACTTATTAAAATATTAAGTGACAAAGGAGAGCATGGAATTATGTCCAAAATATATTCAATCATGTAGAAAAAAGTTTAAAAAGAAAAAATGTCAAAATGTTAAAACTCTGGGCATTGATATTTGAGTTATATATATGCCTGTATTTTTTTCTTTCTTTTATATACTTTCCATATTTTCTGCAATGAACAACTGCTACCTGTACTGTCAGAATCAAAAATAAACTGGAGAGATAAATGTGCCACTAAAAGCCAACACTTCGCTGTTGAATATGCTTAAGAGTAAAACAGAAAACTAACCTATTATGAAGCACGCACTGTTAAAATATTTCTCTGGTTAAGTAAAGCAATTACATTGTTTCTGAGTGAAAAATCAAGAGTAAATGGGGAGAAAGTATATCCATGTGCACTTACAAACTGAAGTATCATCAAAATATCAATAAAATACATTTTACTATGAATTTGTTATTCTCTATGTATAGAAGAAACAGGTATTTAATATTAAATACAAATGAAGCAACCTGCAGCTCTTCCTCTTATCCCACTTGCCAACATGAATTTAATAAAAAGAATGTGAAAATTTCATCTCTAATTAGCAAGATTTCATTTACTTCATTTTCTAACATTCTCTAAATTATCAGAGGTAACTGGGCTTAGATGTTTTATTACATATGCATATATCCAGCGTTCATTTGGAGCTACAATATCATATGTTCTTACTGATTTAGAGTCTACTACACAGAGTATGTATATTTGTTTCCAACTTGTATGTCTGGCAACTCCAAGAAAAATTCCCACTAGAGAATGGTCCAATTAGCTTAAGTTTCCCACTGTCCCTTGAATGATGTCAAATTTCACACTCTTGCTTTTTCTCATGTACTGTCTTTTCCAATTGTGCCCATCCTTCATGACTCAGGAAATTTCCAAACTCTCTATGAAATACCCTTGACTTACAAAGTTT
Source organism: Tapirus indicus (assembly GCA_031878705.1). Taxonomy (NCBI): domain Eukaryota; kingdom Metazoa; phylum Chordata; class Mammalia; order Perissodactyla; family Tapiridae; genus Tapirus; species Tapirus indicus. The sequence goes on along the minus strand of CM062928.1, from coordinate 85,656,831 downwards.
TTAACAGCCTCTCCTCCAAAGTTATATAAAAACTAACAAGTTATAATCATACAATTTAGTGCATAATATTCTCTAGTGATTTCATGTATGTTAATTTTATTTTCTAAAGTACATTGTAAATTTCTTGGGAGCCGGGATCTGGCCTATCCTTCTTTTGCATTCATATGTATAGTGGGAGCCCAGTGACCAGCAGAGGAAGGAGTGGAGCAGCTCCAAGACTTTCAGTCGGAAACAAAGATCTTAAGCAGATAACATTAAAGTCAATCAACCAAGCAGCCAGGTATTCTCGGTGTACCCAATACCAGGCAAAAATAGGAAGGTGTTATGAGAGAATCAGAGAATACAAGGTTTTTGTCCTCAAAACCTTATAATCTTTTTAATGTAGACAGGCACTTTAAAATTAGAACACAGTAGAGCAGAGTACATAATTAAATGTGTAGAAAAGACACTCTAGGAAGAGGAATGAGAATCAACACTACTACCATCTTTATGACTGAAGAAGTGACAGAAGTTTTCATTAAGATAAAGAGCCTGAGACAACGAACCTTTAGAATAAAGATTCTGAAAAGGTAATGCAAAGGAGGGAACAGCATGAGAAAGCCAGAAAAAAAAATCAAGATTAGAGTGCAAGCATTAGGAGTTACTGAACAACATTTAAGTTGAATAAAATTCTGTGGATCTTACCGCTAGCAGAAGAGCATAGAATTAATTTAGAAGGAAAGAAAAAATAATGCTGGGATTTGAGTAGGAAAGTGACCAGGGAAAAGCAGAATTTAAATTAAATCAGCTGCATGAACAAAATATATTGGAGGAAAGGCAGGCAGCCAGATTTAATATAAAGAGTAAGAAAATGGGAATCGGGAGAATTGTTTTTTCCTGGTTTGACTTGGGTAGACATATCACTTAACTGTCTGATGTGCCTCTTGTGCCCTCGTTTTTCAAATGAGACACCCAGGTTAACTCATATTCTAGCTTTAAAATCCACTGATATTAATTCTGAGATCGCATCACATGCTCAGGTATAAGGCTCTTTCAGTTGTCCAGCTATGAGGTGAAGCTAGGGCAATGCAGAAGATTAGCTGAATATGAAAAACTTCCAAAGATCAATCAACAAGACTTAGTGGCTGAATGGATTTGAGAAATGAGAAAATTGGAGGAACCAAAGATTATTTTATGATGTCATACAGGGTAGTTGGGATAAATGTGATCTGGCTGAGGAAGAAAGGTAAATTGTAAGGGAGAGCTTATTGTGCTTGCTACTCTATTGTCTTCCTGGATATAGGAAGACTTAGCTTTCTCCCGCTGTAGTTCTAATGTGTAATCTCAGAGTTTAGGTAACTCTCATACATGCTGTGGTTACCAGCAAAGAATCAGATCTTGATTACTGGTACTTTATTTTATGAATCTGGCTGGATCATTTTTATTGATGCATTTCTATACAACGTGTACTTTCTGTATTGAGAACCTCAAAACGACTATTTACCATATCTTTATGCATGGATAAGTGATCTCCAAATTCAATGAAACTCACTTGATGCTAGGGAGAAGGGTGGTAGCCGGAGGAGGAGGAGAAAGCCGGGGAGGAACATCATATTCTTCACTTCCCAGATGGCCATTGGAAAAGCCCTGAAAGGAAATCAAAGGATTAATTTAGAATTTAACTTCTAGAGGACCTTAAAACAATAGCAGCTCTTAGAAAATCTATAATTTTGAAAAGAATATATAATTTCAGTTTATTTAAACAAGTGAAATATGATATAATTTACTTAGGAGTCAGCAGCAACATAGTGATTATTCACCACCACCAAAGTAATACCAAGGTATATGAAAAAAATACAATACCAACATGATTCTTAAATATATTGAGGGAATGCTATAATTTCTATAAATCAGATACAGATAGCTAGATAAGTAAATACTAAAATTTCCCAAGCATGATCAGTTTTTATTGAAAAGTTAGCATTCTCTGTAAGGATTCAGTAAAAAAAAAAAAAAAAAGAAAGCAGTACTGATGTGATTCTTATTTCAATTCCTCCCAAGTAAAAGTGTTCTAAATTATATTTCTGTGGTGTTAGCAGAACATTTTTAAACTTCTCGATAAAACAGTACATGAGCATAATCAGAAATGCCTTTGTTCTTTCAAGGCCGAAGCTTTGGCACTACTGGTAACTACAGACCTGTCTGGCTTTCAAAGTGCAGGCAATTTTAAATGTAATTTTCAGTGTGTGAACAACGCAAACCAAAATTGTTACTTTGCTCACAGGTACCATTGAAAGCCAGTGTTTAATTCCTCAGGATTCAGAAATTCTGATTTTCAGGTCGCTCAGTTACATGACAGGAACTGTCTGAACAACTGCTCTTTACTAATCCAGCAACTGGAAATTAAAGCAACTTAAGAGAGAGAGAAAAAAAAGAATAACTTTGCAAAGACATAGTTAAAAGAAAAGAGTAAACATATTTTAAGACCTTTAAGTAATCATTGGAGTTTTATGATGGGGCTCTTTCCCAAAGTCTTATTAATTCATATTTAACAGGGGCAGGCTGACGTTCGTGCAAAAAGGATGTAAGGTAACTTGAACAGTCGTCGACAACCCAGTCAGTGACCTGCCAAGTTCTCTTCCCCCTCCTATTTCTAAAATGGTGTTGAAGCTTTAGAACGCGGCTAACTGAAAAGGCCATATCCTTCTCTATCAATTTAAAAAAAGAAAAGGAACATGTTTAAAGAAGACATTTGAAATATATCAATGTTTGCATTTCAAAGCTACACAATCTAAATTTTATAGCATTAAATTTTCATTCGAAAAACTAGGTCCTGTGCTATAGTGTTGATTTCTCTTTTTCATGTTTCCTTTTGTTAGATTCAACATACTATAGTTACACTATGACAAAATACATCTTTAAATGAAATGATGTTATCATAGGCTTCTGACTATGGACCAAATAATAGAACAAGGCAGAGTTTTTTGAACTTAGCTGGAGATAAGAAATTTCGACATAGATATAATCATTGTAAAGTTCAATGAAAATCTTTAACATTAAAAAAAAAAATGCCTTTTAACCAGCAAACACATGTATCAAACCACAAATGCTCATCGTGATAACGAGCATTGAAGGTCTTCCTTAACTGGAACCCTTCGCGTGCTGCTGGGATGGATATAATGTAAGATTTTTGCAATCAAATCTCTTTGAGGTTTCTGTCACAACACATTTAAAATTCATTCTGGAAAATATAACATGGATTTTATATGCAATAATTTGTTTTATTAGGAGAAAGTATCTAATGTACTGTTAATACCTAATAAGTTCAGCAATTATAAAAGGGAGATATAGGAAAAATAGTTTCTCTTGTATTGGCTCTAATTTAACAGTAAACCAACCGTAATTTTATACTCAGAACATTGTGAACATATCTGAAAAGGAATATCAATATACTTGAACATTTATTGATATTAAAAATGCTTTCATCTTGCACATTTGGTAAATGGGAGAATAAATATATTAATAACAGAGCTTGCACAACATTTTTGTGTACTACCATAAATTTCAACAAGTCATGCAGGCAATGATGTCTATCATTAGTAAAAGCCACAAAGCACGGTTCATGATGCAATCTATTCTCTAGGAGAGCAATAATCTAAGCAAGTTAAGTGACTTATTCCTAATTTTGCGAAACAATCTATTAATATGGCTTAAAATGCAAACAGCACTTGAACTGCTTTAGAACACACTGTTACTGGCACTTAGTAACTCGAGGATTTCTCCTCCCTCTGAAATGCCATGTGTCTTTTCTGAACCACTCATTTGGCACTTGGCATCTGTCGATATTTTGCTCATGTTCTGTGTAGTTAACGTTCCGTGGAACAGCATTCATGCCACACTGAATCTCTTTCAGGACAAAGACTCTCTGATTTCCTCATTTCATAGGACACTCCTTCAGTCCTTTACACACAGAAGGGCTTAAATATTGACTGCTGATTGGCTTAGACAATCTTACTGATGGAGGCATTAACCAATGAAGTGCCTTTCCTTTGGTACAGCTGGAAAAACTTATTAGTTTACTGAAATTATCGTAGCAAATCATCCAATTTGTTTAATGGCTGATTTTGTATACTGTTCTAAAATATGTACTGAAAGTTAACAATATACCTAATTCCAAACCAGTAATTCTTCCTAATTCTTTCCTAATCAATAGATTGAGATTATACATATGTGCAAACAGCAAAAGATCTAAATATACAGGTAGTACTAAAGCGATGTTCATATTTCTGTTCATCTAAAGTGCTCATTTATATTACTCGATAGTGGTTGGATGGCAAGATTTATTATTTCATTCTGAATTCCATGTTCCCATCTGCGCCCATTTCATTTGCCTTAAAATCACTTTAGTTGCCACTAATTTAGGGAGTGCAGTAAGTCACAACCTTCTGAGCTAAAAATAAATATTTTATGTTCTCTGGAAATGTGAGTAGCCTATTTGCAAACAGGGGAAAACAACAGTTCCTCAAATGTGAAGACTGATACTGTCAACTGAAGCAGTTCACAATGAAATCTCCCTGGGTCAGGCATCCTTAACTCTCAGCTAAGGAAACATCTTTTTCTTCTGCCTTCCTAGCTCACTGTCTCAAATCTACCACAATTCCATTGGAAATGCTAGCAACTTGAATGTTCTGATCCCATCACTCCTCTGCCAAAAAACTTTAAAAGCTCTCCCCTGTCTATCAAATTAAAGATAACTTAGTGTAGAGAAGACACCCCATAACTGGTTTCCATCTACACTGCCATAGTTTGACCGGTCCTGCTTACTCTCTCTAGGCCCTATACTCTATCCAAAATTGACTTCCTATACCATGCATATTGTCCTACCTCCAAGCAATCCCTTCCTGTCATGTTTACAAAAACAAGACCTACCAATCTTTTAATGTCTATACCACTGACCCTCTTGCATGAAGCTTTCTTTATTCCTTCTTTCACCCTGCATCTCAGTTAGAATGTTTCCTTCTTCTTGGGGATCCCACACTATATTTTCCAGATGGTTCTCCTATGCCTTATCTCTTAGTTAATTGTATACCTGTCTCCTCCACTCTAGACTGTTCTTTATTCATTTGTACTCCCCACCGTGTCCTGAACATCCTAAGTACTCACTTAGCTGAAATAGGTTGACTGAATAAGAAGGCATTAGGGCAAATTTAGACTCGTGGAAGAAGTATAATCTAAATTATCCCATAATTTATTTTAAATTCTAAGGTTTCCCTAGATTAATATTTTTCTACATGCCTCAAGATAGCATTTAATCCTAATCTTGAAGTTTGAAATGTTTTCTTATGATTCAGATATTGTCTAAAAATTAAGATGAAAACATTTGGAACCCTCGAGATATAGGGAAAACAGACACTTTTGTGATTATCTTAGCATAATTAAGAAAATTCTTTTTATTTTTAGAAAACCCCAAGCACAACCCTTTTCCCCATCCCACACATGTACACCCACACATACATGACCCCCAAAATATTGCTATAATTTGTCCTTCAACAGCATCAGATTGGGAATGAAACCAATGTACACAGAGGACTTATTTCCTGAAGAACAGTCCTTGAGATTTATAGATAAGTTTAAGGTCATTTATATAAACATGTGCCTTTCCACCAAAAGAGCAAAAGCCACAATCTCAAAAAGGGGAATCATTTGATGTATTTATCTAGCAACATCTAACAGATTATTGCCCATAAGGTCATTTTAGAATAATGTCACTTGAAGTAACATGACAAGTCAGAGATAGTTTTTATCACATAAGAAATGGCAGTATTCTTAATCTTTCAAGAGGAACGAATACAGAGAGTTGGATATAATATTAGTATCTAGACATAAGCAGATAAATTTCTAGTTTCCAATAACATTTTTAAACATTTTAGTGCAAATATTTTTACCTCAGATAATTAAAACAAACAAACCAACAAGAACAATAAATAAATGTCTAGCCAACAAAATATTTATTAAGAACAGATTCATAATGTAGCTAGACCATGAATTTCAGAGAATGGAAACAGAACTATAAGAAAGAAATCTCTTACACATAAAACAATATAAATAAACCTAACGGAGTAAGTGAAAGTCACAGAAAATTCTCACACTTCAACTATGAGTTAGAGGGCTTTTTCCTTCAGAGCTCTCTATAGTTAGCAAATGGAGTAATTACAACTTAATTTATTCTTGCTTTCCTTACCATTTGTCTAGTGAAGATGACGGAGGACAAATGATGAAGGGGAGTGAGCCGTCACTCCATTTACAGGGGGGGTTTCGGTTTATGAATTCCCCTTAGGTATTCCATATGTACACTTAATTTTAATTTAAACTTTTAGTACTTATCCAAGTTTACTTACCTTTAAAATGAGAAGATAATATTTAATTTAAAGCATTATGTCTAATGACAATAAGTCTAAATGATAGTTCTTACTATTTGACACAAAAACGTGTTTGCTTACATTTGGAGATTGAAGGGTTATGTGAAAATAATACATCAGCCTCCAAATATCTAAATCCCTAAACCCTTTATTCTTATGATAAAATTTTTTAAAAATTGCACACTAGGTATGGAAGGTGAAAATACATTGTAACATTTCCCATTTCATTAAGAATATGAATCGTTTTTTAATCAAAATCATCTCCTTTTCCTCTTCATTCCTTATCCTTTGTCATACCCTCTTACTATATGTGACTTACCTACAGAAAAATACTGCTCTACTAAAGAGGAAAAAAACATCCTGTTTTAAATAAGAAAATTACAGTCTACCTTTGGTTGAAGACCAGTGCTGGAAAGATACATTAAAAAACTGTCTGCACTCCTGTGTATCATGGATGTCCTCTTCCTCCAAGCCCTTTCCTGCCTTACCTGTAACTACCACCAACCCCAGCAGGCACACACCATTTTGCCTCTATCATCTGCTTAAGTAATACTGTAATACCTTAGCAACCAAGTTACTGAGAGCTTACCAAGTATTCATTAGGAACTATGTTAAATAAAAGGAGAGAGGAAGAGGGGAATGAAAAGATGACTTTGGTTTTAAATTCTAAAAGAAAATGGACAACTATTTTGAATGAAAAGGTCAACTGTTACAACTTATTCTGATACTCCATGTCTAGCTGTTATTTTTGGTTTTATTCCAGAACCAAGGGGTATACGGATTTACACATTTGGAGGGCAACTATTCTAGACACTCAGTACTATTATTATTCCATTTTATAAACTAAGGGAAATAAGTGGAGTTGGGGGTGAGGGGATGTACTAAGTTGCTTGCATCCACAAAGCCAGTAAATTCTAGAGCGGGAAGTAAAATTCAGGTCTAATTCCAGAACCTGGTTGATCTATGCTGATAAGATTTTTAGTTCTGTTAAAATTCAGCTATCAGGTTTGCCTTATCATTTTTACTTCTGCCTGAATTAGTTGAATGGTTCCTCTTCTGTGAAAACACTCTGTTACATTTGAAAGGGGAGAAAACACTGGGACTCTGGTTATCCTGAACACCAGGAGAGTCTTGCATATAGAAAGGGCTTAAAAATGTGTAATTAAATTGGTTTGGATTGAGGAACTACAAAGATGTAAGGTGAGAAACAAACTCCAACCCAGGATCACAGAAATTGAGAACTCAGGATCCTAGATGGACTCAGGCTTCCGTCAGCTGTTAGTTGAAGCCAGCCTTTTAAGTCTCCCACCAGTGAAATTAAAAGAGAAACAGACTTTTTCTACTTTATATAAATTGTGATATACTCCGTGGTCTACTGAAGTGGAACCATTTTTCCTTCATAAAGATAATAAAAGAGGAGAAAAAGAAGAGACATGGTCTGTTTTACAGCATTTAGTACATTAACTATATATAAATCCTTTTTTATAATCTACCTTAGAAGTCAAACAAGATTAAATTAGAAATCTTAGAAGTCTAATTTTGTTTTAAATGCTAAGCCCAGTTGTAATATGAAATTAACTTTGAGAATATAAGCACTGCAATATTACTTCGCACAACATATATTAGACCTTAAAGAATATTAATGAGGATTATTTCCATAGAGCTAAACAAGATTAAAATCTAGCTTTTAAGTAAGGAATAACTTTTTACAATAAACTCAGTGTTCTCTGGGATATTGATATATATCAATGATCAGGACATAAAGTTCACATAGAAGAAAATTAAAGGAATATTCATAACTGAAGTCACTATTAATATTTCACACCTGTAGTTAATACAATAAAAATAAATTTTCATACCTATAACTGAAGAAATTATAACCCCAATTTTTGAAACTCTAACTTTCCATACAAAAATTAACAGCCAGTGTTCTAGGGCTTAGAAGAGCAAGTTTATTATTAGTGCTAGAAGTATATAACATACTATGTAAAAGAACCCTAAAACAAGAGGTCTGCAATGAATTGACTAAGATAATTATTATAAGTATTTTTGAAGCCACTCAGAAAATAAATTGTAACATGCTGATGAGATATAACCAGTCAATTCATGTCAGAGCTCATTCAAACACTCTTAAGACAAGTATGATCACATATGAATGAAAACTAATAGAGGCTAAAGGAAAGAAAAAAATCACTGAAAAAAAGAAAAGAACAGTAGGTCCGTCCAATCAGGATTCTAAGTTGTGGAAATATTTTTTTGAGGCTGAAAAGCTCTCCATTTTCAGAGAACATTATAAAAATGCTTTTATAAGTGCTTTCTCTTCCATTTACATCATATTTGGATGACCTTGGAGGAAACCTTTAGAGATCTTCATGTTTATAATAGATGAGAGACTGAAGGTACCAGGGTGAGTCGTTGACAAAGAGCCACGGCAAACCACCACCTCTCCTTGCACCTGTTTTGAATGTCATACTAGACAGTTTAGACTCTGCCTAAACTGGCTGCCCCAGGATATCACTGAGGTTAAATACTATTATATAAATTTTTCATTATCGCTTTATCTTCAAACATGCGTGCACATGCATGCATGGACACACACACAGAGGAGCTGTCTATATGTCACACTTCACACTTATTCTTAATATAGTTCTTGAATATATAAAAGGACTAACTCATCAACTGCAAGCCCTTATTTTGAAGGAATAGATTACTCCTCTAAAAGAACAATTTAAGATCAACAGAGATGAGGTCACTTTAATATTACAGTCTTCAAAAGAGAAAAAGCCTCCTTCAGCTGACAGAAGACGGCAACAATCTGATCTCAGAGACAAAGATGTCAGGGAAGAGAATACCAGAAAATATTATAACTCTGCCAAAAGGCCTACAAAGGGTCATAGACTCAATGATTCTGCTGCTGCCTCTTTGGTTCCCTGGACTCTTAAATTCTTTCCTCGACCTATAAACGACAGTGGTGATATCCTTTAAGTTAGAACTCAGCATGTGTGAGAGTCTCTTTCAGCTTTATGGAAGAAGACTTGCTCGGTAAGAGTGAACTGGACTTTGTGTTTTTAGGTATGTGAGAAGTTCATTTTACCTGGCTGCCTCAGAAGTACTGTCCTTCCTAGGCAACAACAGTTCCAATGAATGATTTATAATATGCTATAATTATACAACTTTTTTTCAAATTGGATAGAAGTAGGAGAGAGAAAAAAAAAGTGCTGATTCTCCCACCAACAAGTTGTTAATAGGAAAAATTTTTGGCAAATGAAATAAGGGAAGGTGAAATAAATCTCTGGCAAACTGTCTAGTGTCTTCACATTAAAATAAAATCATTATTTAGAACCTTCATCCTGACAACTTTTGAGTTCAAGCTTTAATGAGTTTCTAATTATTTATAACTTGGAAATAATTAAAGATCTGTAGGGAAGTGCCACACTAGGCAAGAAAACACTGCCTAACCTTTTATACTACCTCCCATCAGAAGAGTTCACGCAGACTGTTCATATTCTGCTGTGCATATATCTTACCTTGGCTCCTTCTAAAGGCACATCGTGGCGCCTGTGTTTCCGCATCAGCACCGGGTCAGAGCCCATTCTACTGTGCCTTCCATTTACATTTGAACTGGCTGTGATTCCAGGCTTTGGTGAGCCATCCCCTAGGAGGCGACATCCCGCAGACTGATTAGTCCCAAACACATCCCGAGGGCACCAGGCCTCTAGAGGCATTGGCTGGTCCCTGGAAGGCACACTTTCCACTTGATGGAAGTGACGACTCAGTCTATTGTCAGGTGGGATGGGGGGAGGTCTCTCAGGTGGAGGGGGAGGAGGATCTCTTAAGGGAGGAGGTGGTGCCGGGAGCGGTTTATCTTGTTTTCTCACCATGCAAGGAGAAGACTAAAGAGACACAAGAGGGAAAGAAAAAATCAAAAGCTGTACCATGCACTGAAATGACTTCCAGACTAGTATATTATTGCTTTTGTTTTCTAAGCCATAATGGAGTTTTATTACGTTCCTGTGCCATCTTTTCATAAGTTTCTGTTTATCAGCAGTTAATGAAATTTAAAAAAAATGAAAGACTCATACAAATATATTTCATTAGGAGTTTTTTGTAGAAAATGAGTATATAAACTCAAATATTAGGATTATAAAGACTATGGGGGGAAAAGCAGAATATAAAATTATATGATGATTTTGACTGGCTGATATTAAAATAATATTGAGTCATTAATTAATTTCCACATTTCCATGATTTAGGAGAGAGAGAAGAAGCCCATCAAAGTTGTTTTAAAAAAGAAAAAAAACCCCACACCAGTCTAATTCTTACATGCAAATATGAAGGTATATACGCCTAAACTGAATCTATGTGACTTTTATAACTTTTATTTTTATTTATATTGTTTATCTGATGAATGATTTGTACCTTTATTGTTAGAAAATACTAGAGAAAAAAGGAATGTGTTGTGTATTTACATAATAACTAAATAACATTCCAAAACGTCTTAATATGATCTTAAAACCAAGTTAACTGCGATGTAGAAAAATCAAATACTACTAAAATATTGTGTTTCCAACTAATTTTAGACTATAAAGCACATTACCAAATGGAATTAATTTTTAACATGTGTATTTAATAAAGCAAAATGATTTGCCCTTATCAAATTTGGAAAAAAAGCCACACAGAACTAAAATATGTGGCCTTAGATTCACAGAATTAGAACTATGTCCTTAAACAGTAATGTAATTACTTTGCAAATATTGTAATTCTTTGTAATTAATTCCTTCAGGGATTAAAAGTACATATAATGTACTTCTGAGTCACCTTGAAACAAGGGTGATAATTTATCACACTTTAAGCTTTTATGCAAATAGACTCCCATCATATTTTTCTTGTCTTGACACTATGAAAATGAGTGTAAAATATCATTTGATAAGAGCATGCAGTTTATTTAAATACATATAATGACCTTTTAAATGCATTTTACAGAATAACTATACTTACTCTGCTATTTATTTTAGCAAATCAGAGGGCTGTTACAGACATGTGCTCTATCTGAATAATTATTTATAGTAATAAAGCAAGAAATATGGTCGTGGGCTCACCATAAACAAAATAAGAAACTCATCAAAGTTGTTCATAAACAAGTAAGAGCACAAAAAATATGAGTAACGGAATTTAAAATAACCCGAGCAATCGATAATTGCACATAAAATTATGTGTGTTTCTAGTAAAATCGACTTACCTTTGGTGAACCAGTCGGGCTGCCACAGGGAGACCGAGCGATGCCCTTCTGAATGAGATCCAGGCGAGGAGGCACCGGTGGCAGGCTTAGATGTGGGATCTGGAGAGGGTCTGGGTGTGGCTTTCTTCTCTGTGCAAGGGGAGAGGATCCTGGTGATGTGACTGGTGAATTCTGCCTGTCAGTGCACTAGAAGAGAAAAATGATGTTCATAGTGTGTCAAGTGTATGCCTTTCAGTTCTCAAAGAAGACATTTAGTTTTGAGAAGGTGTCTGCCATGAACATCTGTTAAAATAAACTCAGTTTATTCTGATTAACAGATGGAAAGAGCTCATGCTGCCCCTCAAGGGCACTATTAAATAAAAAATAAATGGATAAGTTTCTCCTACATATTGCAGAAAGGGCTTAGGAAAAAAGAATAACAAAAGCATAGTTTAAAAACAACCAAATCCAGACATTCATCTAGAAACCCACCTACATTTTATGAGGAAACCCAGAAACACACAATGTAGTAATGCACATTGCTCTCAGTTATCTATATCATAGAATTTTCTTAAGTCTTTGATTTGTAGTATATTCTAGCATTCTAGAACTTAAACCATTTTGTTCCATACAAAATAAATATCCAGTGAACAGTCTACTTTCCTACAAACCCGTGAAATCAGGCAGCATTCTAAAAAAATTGTGTATTTAAAATAAACAAGTTTAAGCCCAAATACTATTTTCTGAAGCCTTTACATGGAAAAGAAATCTTCAAGTTAAATTGTTTCTCTTTAAAAACAACTAAATCTGGGAAAGTTTGTACTTCTGCTAAAAACTGATATATTTCTATGCTACTACAGGTTTTCCATCTTGCCTGGTACATAAAATAGCATCAAAAAGCCAATAAAAAGTACTTTGATTTGCACATATGTTAACCCTTTCTATTTTGGAAGTTTGTTGTTGTTTTTGTTAATGTGACATAACCTGATTGCTATTTGGTATAAGAACCATACTATTTAATCAAATAGGCTCACTAGGATAAACAATAATCTGTTCTGAAATATCGGGTAGTGTCCTTTCCAAGGCTAAGTAACTAGGTCTTTGGAAATCTAGGCTTAATTTTTGTACCTATTACATTAATCTATCATGGTTTGATATTCAGCTGTTTCCTAATGCCAGTATTTACAAAGAGTTAAGCCGTTTCCCCCTAACATTGCTCACGTTTATAAGAGCAGTTGATGTCAACAACTGGCAGTTTAATTCCAACTCTAGCAACAGTGAGCACAATTTAGCCATTCTGTCTTTACCTAACTGAGATGGGATAATAGATTTGTGTGCATATCCACACTTAGTTACATGGCTTTTTTTTCAGGTAAGACTTTTTTTCTAGTTAACTGAAATTGGGTTTGCCTTATGTTTTTCTCATGACTAGACCGGGGTTATGGGTTTTTGGAAGGAAGACTTTGGAGGTAAAGTAACATTTAACCACACCATATCAAGGGCTCTCACTACCAATATGATTCATCACTGTTGATGCTGACTTTGATGACCTGGCAGAGGTACTGACCATCCAGGTTTCTTCACTGTCAAGTTTCTCTCTTTTTCTCCCTTTATTCAAACTGTACTCTTTTCAAGGAAGTTACTATGCACAGCCTGCACTTAAGGGAGAGTTATGCTCTCCCTTGTAAAGGCTTGTTAAAAATAAATTTGACGGAGTTGGCCCTGTAGCCAAGTGGTTAAGTTTGGCATGCTCCGCGTCAGCGGCCTGGGTTTGATTCCCAGGTGCAGACCTATACCACTCATCAGTGGCCATGCTGTGGCGGTGACCCACATACAAAACAGACTGGCAACAGGTGTTAGCTCAGGGTGAATTTTCCTCAGCAAACTAAATAAATAGATAGATAGGTAGGTAGGTAGGTAAGTAGGTAAATAAATAAGTAGATAAGTAAATAAATAAATAAATTTGAGTAGTTAAACAGAAGCTTCTAGACCATACCTCAGATATGCCTGAATATCATGACATTGCTAAACTGTCAAGTCTTTGTCTCTCTCAATTGGCACCAAATGATATAGGTCAATAAATTTAGACATAATTTTACATGACAATTTTAAGAACCTTTTCTTTTAGTAATTTCATGATTCTTTTTTATATCTCTGACCTGCGATAAGGTAAAAAACAATTTCAATTGTTCCTAAATTGAAGAAGAAAAAGTAGAAACTCTAGAGTTACAAACTAATTTTAATGCAGCCTGTGATTCTTAAGAGAATTCTACCTGGAAAATCGTGGGCCCCCCACCATGGTCATGAATTTGAAACTTATGGAGTAAAACTGATCCCCAAATGGTCAGAGACAGAACAGAAACATTTCCTGATGCGAAGCTATGTGCATCACAGAATCCTAGCATTTCAGATCAGGAGATGTCACAGGACATTTAATCCTCCACAATTCTCATTAGCATAAATCACATTCTCTGAGAACTAGCAAAACTGTTATCTGATAAAAATGCTTTGCTGATCTGATTATCCTTTACAAAAAAAACTCAAGAAGCAAAGCTATCCACACGGTTCCTGTCCCAATTAATTTTTTTATATACAGAGAACACATAGCACTTCATTCATGTAGTTACTTGCAGAGCCATTGTTCAGTGCTAGGTGCACACACTGCAGAGACTGCTAAACAAGACCTAAGCTCCTCCAGGTACTTTTATTCCACAGCTATCTTCCTGCTTCCCTCATTACCTGAAACAGCAAAGAGAATTCTGACGAAGTCACAGCCCACCTCACCATTACAACTTGACTTCTGCTTTAGACCAGATTAATTATTAATATTTAAGCAGTTATTAAATTCCTAGTTTGTTTAAATAATGGGACGGATTTGATTTGAAATGGGTGAAGAGCTTGTGAGATCTTGAAAGCTTATAGTGAAAATCCTTGGGACAAACATCCAAACCAATGTGTGTGGTGCAGCAACCCTGAACTTCTAGATACTTCCAGACAAGCTCACTCTTGCAGGTTTGTGAATGTAAATGGAAGCAGACCTTGCTTAGCACAACTCATATTGTGTTCTCAAAGTGATTATACACTGTGCTCCTGAAGAACTAATTCATTTTGAAGCATTACAGTATCTGTAAGTTGGCTTAGTTAGAAGGATTTTACGGAGGATGTATTAGTATGTAAAGCAACAAAAAATGCTTTATCTTTATTGATTATGTGTACTAAATTCACCAAACTTTTTCATTTTCCCAAGGTCTCCCAAATTATAGTAAAATTCCCATGTAAGAGTAGATAATTTAAGAATGCTTTTTAGATAATAACGCATTATTTTTTGCTGAAGTTTTTGTCATCTCTATGAACAATTCTGCAATTAGAGTATTGCAACTTTGAATTAACTTTTATTGCTGGTAAAATTCAATGCTAACTATGAACATCTGTAAACATTTTTAGTAGACGGTTTTAGTAGATAGTCACATAAAAGGTCACTTAAAATTTATTTGAATAATCGCCATTTTTCTTTCCTTCCTATTTGAAAGTCTACAATGAAAAGAAGCCTAACACAATGCTTCACACTCCAGCTCATAATTAAATTCTTACATAAGACATTAAAAATTCATGACATCAAAATTTATCAGTTCAACTTAAAGAATAGAAAGTTTATCCTTTATTCCCTTCCCTTTTGCTAAAAAGAAGCAAAATAGATTGATTTAATGTAGATCTAAATGATTTCTCCTTTAAACTACACCTCTGTCTCTATATATTTAAATATTTAATGGCCTTTTAAAGGACTTTGATTTCTAGAGAATCAGAATTTCCATAGTTATCAAGTACAACAAAGCCAAGATGTGATGAAGGGATGTGGCCAGTCATCTTTTCTACCGATTTATATTATTTCCTACATAGATTCCACAGACATTTCCTTTAGCCTTTTTCTTGCCCTTCTTCTTCCACAGATCTAATCCCCATCCCAGTATCACGAAGGCCATTTATCTTTCTCTACTTCTGATAGGTGATAAAGAGAGTTGTTGGGGAAAAACAACAACAACAAACCTGGATCCAATCCTCTGGCTCAGGTTTAAATCCTGACTGTGAACTATGCTAACTTAATCACATCTTACTGATTTACTCAGTATTCCTCATAATCACTAATATCCATTCTGTTTGGAATGCAGATTTAATACATATACATGAAACACCTTGAGTAGAAGAGTAGGAAAGCATTTATTTAAATCCTGAATAATAACAGGCAAGTGTTCTGTTGATAGGGATACACCTGATTGGAATATGTGAATTACAAGTGTGGCTGTCAAACTATAATGACATCTGATTACAAAGAACAAGGATTCTTTTTTTTTAATAATCATATAATTAAACATATAATTTGACTTCATATACACGTATTTCCTATAATATTTAAGTTTCAGCTAGAACTTTAAAATGACATGTAGCCTTGCATAAATCACCACCTGTTGATATTGTTACCTGCAGATTACAGAGTATAGTTAATCCATTTTGTGGAGACTTTATGGGTTAATAAAATTAAATGCAGTATGGTAAAATAAAAGCTGCTATAAAGCATTGAATTTTTATTTGGATGATACAGTTAGGAATATTGACTATTTTGATACTGAAGAGACAGAATGCCATCTATTACATCTCCAAAGTTCCAAAGCTTGCTCATCTTCACTACCAAAAGATAACTCTATTGGAGGTATCTTTAAACAAAGTGTTCCCACCCTTCTTATTTCTTATTTTTGTCCCAGATAAATCCTCTCTATCAGACCTAAACAAAGCAAGTGTAACAAAATCAAATATCTCAACAAGTAATTAGACTAAAGTCTCACAATGCATTCAAAAGTCAAATAGAAATGGCATTTGGATTATTGGCTGTTAACACTGACCATTAGCACAAAACTCTAAAATTGAATTTAGCACAAATTTTTATTTTTTCATCTTGATCTAGAGAGTGTCCTAAACACAGAAATAACAAATAATAAGGAGGAAGAGTAGTCTAAGAGTGAGAGGAGGTTCCTGAGTTTAGGGGTCTGCATGTTGTCAGACTGTTCACCACAATAAATGAGTTGCACTGGTTTGGGCCCTCCCCTCCTTGTGTTCTTTTCAATTGTGTTTTCATTTCATTTTTCTTCTCTTCATTATAAAGAACACTATTTCACTGCATAAAATTTTGGAATTATAGGAAAATATAAAGATGTTTTGAAAACATCTACAGAGCCATTGGTAATGGTTCCTAATCACATACAATTTTTAATCTGCTCTATATTGGTTAACATTATACCAAAAGAATTTTAGCTGCCATTAAACATTCTTCATGAACATAATTTTAAAGGGTGAATTATATGGATTTACCAATATTTACATAACTATTCCCTTGCTATGAACACTTGTGGAGTTCTCATTTTTTCTCTATTATAAAGTAACAATATAAAGAAGTCTTTGACAGTATACATTTTAATTTTTAGGAAAAATCATAGACTTTTTTGAGTATAGGATAACAAATTCATAACTAGGTCAAAGTTCATGAATAAAGACCCTTTGACTGTCCAGATGGTAAAACCAATTTATTTCTTCACCAGTCATGTGTGATGGTTATCACTGCACAAACTTCAAAAGTATAGACTATTTTTAGTTTTGAATTTTTGTTTGATACTTGATTGACGTTTCAATGGCCCAAGGTGATGTGTAAATTTGAACTTCTTTGACAAATAATCAGCAAAAAATTTGTCCTATTTGTTTGTATTGGGTATTTCTTCTTTGTGTTACTGGCTTTTTCTGTTCTTTGTCCCATTATCTATCATATTCTTTAATTTACCCCTCAATGATTTGAACAAGCTCTTTATAAATTAGATAGTAAACCTCCATATGTTACAATTGTTGTATATACTTTTTTCTCAACTTATTTTCTAATTATTTTATGGTAAAGATTTTATCTCCACTCTTGTTTTAATCTTCTAATGAATAAATAAAATCTAATTAGTATAATAAAAAGGCATATTAATCAAGGGATTCTTCGAAGGATCATGTCCTTTTTGCCACTGCCTTAAATGAATTCCTTCCTTTGTCACTCCTTCATCTTTACCTGTCCACTCTATTAGGTTAGGAAAAAGAAATAGAAAGCTTTGGAAAAATTAACTAGGTAAAGTATAGGAAGTAGGATGTGGACACAGAATTAACTGTACAGAATTTATTGCACAATATTAAAAAATCATTTATATAGAGATAACTGCAAGAATTGGGAAGGATAGAACCACCCTTTCAAGTTACAGGATAGCTGGTTTGTACAATTCCATTCCTTTATCTTGATTTTAGGTAATTCTCACTTTTTTCTAGCATTATACTTGCTTTTAGAACTT
Source organism: Tapirus indicus (assembly GCA_031878705.1). Lineage (NCBI taxonomy): Eukaryota > Metazoa > Chordata > Mammalia > Perissodactyla > Tapiridae > Tapirus > Tapirus indicus. The sequence continues at coordinate 85,638,850 of CM062928.1, read as the reverse complement.
CAGAATAAATTATCTTTTTTTCGTTTCAGCTCCTTTCAAAACACAAAAGCTGGCGCCTTAATTCCTGCCTATATTATCATCACACCAGCATATTTGTCTTACTAACAATTTCTCTCAACTTCTTCAATACTGGTAAGCTGATGAGTACGTCTTTAACAAATTGGAATCCTGGTGCTCTAGAAATTTAAAGACCACATTTGATTCTTTTATGTCTACATATTCACCAATTTTTCCCAGCTCTTTGCTTCATGAAATGAATAAATGCTGTTTTTTATTTCTCTGACAAAATTTACAGAATTCTTTAGCACTTAGAATAGGATGCTTATGACTACCATAATGAATATAGAAATATGAATTTGCAACTTTGACAGAAAATCCCGAGAGAAAAGGCCCAAGAATTTAAGTAGTCAAAAGCCCATCTCAGCACTCTCAGCAATTACCAATAATAATCGGGGACTTGTCCTATTTTAGTCACTCTTCCTTTTATCCACACCTTTTAAAGGCTTTAATAAGATTTTATAAAAGCTTTAATAAGATCCATTATTATGGAAATGGCAAAACATTTGGTAAGAAACTTCAAACCCAGCTAGGCTATTATTAAAAACAGGACAAGAGAAAACCTCTCCAATTATTAATAAGATGAGAGTTCTAACAATCCCAGAGATAATCAAAGTCAACTTTGTAATATTTCTATAACCAGATTTTCACTTAATGAATTTTCATATCTGAACAAGGTAGATACACGTATTATAAGGATAATGAGGGGGACTCTTAGAGGGTCAACATTTTTCTCTAAATGCATGAAAATTAATGAAGGACATTGATAAAACTTTTATCACATAAAATATAATATTCTAAGTTTATTTCCCTTGCGACTATTCTCTTGGTTCTTTTCTCATATTAACTTGTGAACAACACAAAATCTAAAGTCTCTAAAACAATAGCCTACACAGAATATTATTCAGAAGGTATCTATTACAAATACAATTATACATATCCATATGTAATTTATAATATAAGTGACTTATGTTGTTTATTTTGGAGTACTTGTACCATTGTTCCCTTTTAGATAACAAACAGAAGCTTATGTGAGGAATGTAGTGTAAGAGCATTCAATCACTTCCTGCTTATCCACAGTCACACTTCCAGAAGTCTTAATCTGTAGGAATTTAGGGAGAAACTCAGAGTGAAAAAGAAAAGTCCTCCTAACTAGATCCATAGATTCAATGCAATACCAATCAAAATCCCAGCAAGTTATTTTGTGCATACTGTCAAACGGATTCCAAAGTTTACATGAAGACAAAAGACGTGGAATAGCCAACACAATAGTGAAGGAGAAGAACAAAGATGAAGAACTGACACTACCTGATTTCAAGACCTACTATAAAGCTACAGTAATCAAGACTCTGGTAATAGCAAAAAAAAAAAAAACAAAAAAACAAAAAAACAAAACAGCCAATACATCAGTGGAATATAATAGAGAACTCAGAAATAAACCCATATAAAAATAGTCAACTGATCTTTGGCAAACAAGCAAAGGTGATACAATGGAGCAAAGATAGTCTTTTCAATAAATGGTGCTGAAACAACTGGACATCCACATGCACAAGAAAGAATCTAGACACAGACCTTACAGCCTTCATGAAAATTAACTCAAAATGGATCACAAACCGAAATGTAAAATGCAAAATTATAAACCTCCTAGGAGATAACACAGAAGAAATATAGATGATCTTGGGTCTGGTGATCACTTCTTAGATACAACACCAAAGGCATGACCCATGAAAGAAATAATTGATAAGCCGGATATCATTAAAATTAAAAACTTCTGCTCTGTGAAAGAAACTATCAAGAAAATAAAAAGACAAGCCACAGACTAGAAGAAAATATTTGGAAAAGGCACATCTGGTAAAGGACTGTTATCCAAAACATACATAGAACTCAACAATAAGAAAACTAACAACCGGATTAAAAAATGGGCCAAAGACCTTAACAGACACCTCACCAAAATATACAGATGGCAAATAAGCATATGAAAAAATGCTGCACACCATTTGTCATCAGGGAAATGCAAATTCAAACAAGGAGATACCACTAGACAGTAGCCGCCCCGCTTATCCATGGTTTCGCTTTCCACAGTTTCAGTTACCTGCAGTCAAATGCGGTCCGGAAGACGATCCACCTTCTGACATATCGTCAGAAGGTCAGTGGTAGCCTCAGCCTGTGTCACAATGCCTACATCATTCCCCTCACTTCATCTCATCACGTAGGCATTTTATCATCTCCCATCATCACGAGAAGAAAGGTGAGTACAGTACAGTAGGATATTTTGAGAGAGTGACTACATTCACATAACTTTTATTATAGTATATTGTTATAATTGTTCTATTTTATTATTAGTTATTGTTCATCTCTTATTCTACCTAATTTATAAATTAAACTTTATCATAGGTATATTTGTATAGGGAAAAAAACATTGTATATATAGGGTTCAGTACTATCTGTGATTTCAGGAATCCACTGAGGGTCTTGGGACGTATCCCCCCTGGAAAAGGGCGGACCACTGTACATCCATCTTTTTGAAAGCTGAAATCCACAACACTGACAACATCAAATGCTGGCAAGGATGTGGACCAACAAGAACTCTCATTTATTGCTGGTGGGAATACAAAGTGGTACAGCCACTTTGGAAGACAGCTTGGTGGTTTCTTACAAAACTAAACATACTCTTACCATACAATACAGCAATCACGCTCCTTGGTATTTACCCAAAGGAGCTGAGAACTTATGTCCACACAAAAACCTGCACACAGGTGTTTATAACTGCTTTATTCTTAACTGCCAACACTTGGAAGCCACCACGACGTCTTTCAGTAGGTGAATGGATAAACTGTGCTACAGCCAGACAATGGAATATTATCCAGTGTTAAAAAGAAATGAGCTATCAAGTCATGAAAAGACATGGAGGAACTTGAAACGCATATTACTAAGCAAAAGAAGCCAATCTGAGAAGGCTACATACTATATGAGTCTAACTATATGACATTCTGGAAAAGGCAAAACTAGGGAGACAGTGAAAATTTCAATGGTTGCCAGGGGTTGGCAGAGGGACACAGAAGATGTTTAGGACAGTGAAAATACTCTGCATAACGGTATAATGGTGGATACATGTCACTATGTATTTGTTCAAACCCACAGAATGTACAACACCAAAAGTGAACTCTAATGTAAACTATGGACTTTGGATGATAATGACATGTCCATGCAGGTTCATCAACTGTAACAAATATACTACTCTGGCTGGGGACGTTGATAATGGGGGCAGGAGGTACTGAGAAATCTCTGTATGCTTCCTTTAGTTTTGCTGTGAACCTAAAACTGTTCTAAAAGTCTTAAAATACAAAAACAAAACAAAATGAAAAGATAATCAACCAAAAACAAGGAAAGCCCTCTAAACACGGGGAAAAATTCTGCTGTATCTCTCCCTGTAGGAACAGAATGCAGGCACTTTGCTACCTTACTAAGAATATGGATATTTGATTTATGTGTAAAATTAGGTTCACTATTTTAAATTATTAGTGTTTATGTTCCACTAAAAACTTCTGGAAATTTTAGAAATTTAGAAGCAATGAAGAACAGGAAAATGGTTAGAAACCTATACTTGGAGAAATACTGACTGGAGTAAGAGTTGACTTCTCTTTGAGGTCTGATAGGGAGGTGGTCAATAAAATTGCCAATAAGGTGTACTTTAAAGAAGTGCAAACAGCCCCACAAGTGGCATGACCCCAAGGGCACTGCTCCATTAGAAAGTTAAACACTGTTAACCACACAGAACTGCACTGCTTCCCCTTGAAGTACACAATCTCCGGGCTTGTGACTAGTCTCCATAACCCTGAACTTTCTTCGAAGTGTCTTATTTCACTCTTAACACTTATATGAATTTTGCATCCTGATCCAAATATTATGTGATTTTAATTTAAATTTATGGTTCCCTTCTCTTCATGCAACTTCCCCTTAAACCCTGCAGCAAATGAAAGCTTCAAGCAGTATGTCATGTCGATTGTAGTGGCTTCTTATGCCCTTTGGTTCACTCGGCTGCATAGCCAATTTTGAGAAGCCAGGGAAGGGTGACATATAATTCAGAAATATTTCCATAAAAATGGCTGAGAAACAAGAACATTCTGAGAATTAAAGGAATAAACTTCAGTCACTGAAAAATGCTCTCATGTGAAACCCCTATCACTCCCAAAATACCAGGTACAGCTGGTCTGAACAAGCAATTATTATTTACTGTAGTTCTTCATCCTACTTTAGAAAAGACTTAATCACTTCAATTTAGTTATGTAGAAAATAAGACTATTATAAGCTTATTTAAATTATTTAGTCCTTAAAACAGTATTTCAGATGACATGTTGGCAACTTTGCATTTTCTTTCAGTTTTAAACCTAAAAGTTGGTTTTATAGTAAATTATATTAATGTGACCATGCAATGAAATAACTATGTAGATATTAATATATTAAAGAAATAAAACCAAATGCTTGCCAACCCAGTACAGTTTTGGTGTCTAATTCTTCCTAAAGAATGATAGGTAACAGTATCTAAAGGAAAAAACTTTCATAGATATCTCAAAAATACTGATATTTAATTCTCAGAAGTATAGCATATTTCAGGAGTTTTAAATAACACTACCGATAAAAAATAATGTGACTAACTACTACTTAACATTCACTAGGTACCAGCACTGTTCCAATGACTTCATATATATTAACTTATTTACTCTCAAACCTAGGAGGTAGGGTTTCACAGACAAGGTCATTGAGGCACAAGGGATTAAAAAACCGACATGTAGATATTAAGTAGCAAAACTAGAACATGAACCCAGGTAGCTGGAGTCCAGGGACCACAGCTCTACCTAAGTGCAGTGAAGGACAGTGTCACCTTTCTCAAGGGCCGACTGTGTGTCAGGTACCATGCGAGACTCCGAGGATGAAGAGGAAGGCCTGCCTCTGCCCTCCAGGGCTTCCAGTCTACCACAGGAGGCTGACCCCAAACTGAGAAGCAGAGTTCAAGTTCTTGCTTCTCTAAACTACTACCTATTCAAACCACTTTTGAGGAATATGTAACAATGTTTTCGAGGTCCCCTATAACATCACATAGTGCTCAGATGAGGCATTTTTTTCCTTGGTTAATCACATACTAATATAGAAAATGCTACTATTTTGCATGGGGAGCTTTAAGAAAATCGGTAAACAATGCAGTTAAATGGCAAACAATGATACCTGGGCCTTTGGATAGCTTACTGTCACCCATGACTCTAGCATCCACGGCTCATCCGTGCACAGCGCGAGAGGTGAGGACTACTGGCATCGGGACTGGAATCATTCATCTTGGGTGGGACTGTCCCATGGCGCTGCAGGATGTTTCACATCTCTGGCCCTGCCCACTAAAAGCCAGTGGTCCACCCCCCCTCCCCCCACCATTCAGCCATTGTAAAAACCACAACTGTCCCCACATACTTCTGAAGATTCTCAAGAGGTAGAACTGCCTAGTTGAGAACATGTTCTACAATCTGAACGTCTACTTTTATCTTTGCATTTCACCTGTGTTGCAATTTTTGTCCTTACTGCCCCAGCATGGACTCTAGCCCTGTGGCTGAAATCTGAGTCTATTAAAAAGGCAACACTCTCCTAAAAACACTGTGATCTGTACACATGAACTCCTGCCTCAGGATCAAGGATACTATGGATCCTTTCTTCACATTTATTATTAAGAGAAGCAAGAATTAGATGCTATATTAAGTTTTTAATTAGCAGTACATATTTTAATTGATGACAGCAACATTAGGAGAATGTATAAAAAAAGACAAAAGAAGAAGTCCCTTGACCTCTGGTCACCACTGTTTTTGTTCTTATATAGCCATTCATGAACATTTTGAATATTGTTTTAAAAAAAATATGTTTGAGAGCAAAGGAATAATCTTGGTTCATATACTAGGTCAGTCTGTCAACATCTTTATTTTGTACATAAATCTTTATTTGTTTGTAATTTTATGTTCGGTGAATAATATGTTCTATCAGCATAACTGCTAAGGAACTGTTAAGACTCCCATTATACCTTTGGCCAAATGAACAAAACTCTGACTAGCAACAGACACCTTTTCTCTGTTCTGACTGAAGTCAGAGAGAAGGATGTGAGCTTACTGATCACACCTTGGACTTCCTCTGGGCTCACATCAGATCCAATTATCCTAGAAATACTGACAGCTCGAGAACTCAGGCAATGGTACTGTTTCAAGCAAAATCTAAAACATCTTCTAGTTAAAATCATAAAAGCACCTATATCTAGGAAGGCGAACAATACACCGTATTATAGATGTTTAAGTTCCATTTGCTTCTACAGAGATTAGCATTATTAAACATACCTTATAAAAGAAATTTAAAAAATATATTCTGTATGTTTAGTATGCTACTATTTATAAACTCCAGCTGCAGGATATCACCATGGTAACAGGAATATACAAACAGCTCAGTCCTCTATGCTACGATGGAAGCATTACTAATTTAAAGAATGCAATATGCTTAAGACAGGCAGAAACGATTTTACAATACAGTTATCAACCTGCTCACAGAAGAGGAGAAAGATGAAATGAGTATTTCAAATGGCAGATAAAAGAAAATTGAATCATTCTGCTGGACAATGACTGACAGTCACTCTTGGAGTTGAGAGAATGAAATGTTTTAAAAATAAATGAATGAATGAATGAAGCAACAGAATGTCTTAAAAAACAGAGAGGAAGAAAATTCAGGTAGAAGAGCTATTATGTCAAAATGACCAGGTGGTATTTGTTTATAACCTCATCTGTAAGACAGAACTGGATAAAAACTATAATTTGAAGTATTGTACATATGCATTCAGTCTTCAGATTGGGACAAAGATAAAAAGATGAGTAAGATCAGGTCTCTGCCCTCAAAGGACATGTGAGCATGCATGTGCATTTACTATTTCATTTAATAAATATTGACTGAGTGTGTCTAGGTGCCAGGAAACACAAAGATAAATAAGACATTGGCCCTGGCCTTAAGAATTAATAGTCTAATGGAGAAGACCGTCCTTCAAATAAAACATTAACAATTTAATGTAACTCCTGAAGCAGAAGCAAATATAAAGTGCTATGAGAACATAATGTCATAACAGTATTTTTCCCAATTATTCAGAAAGAGCTGCTTTATCTACACTAAAATTTAGCTTTTACTCAAAGTTAAGCGGCAGAGATTTATCAAATGTCACAAAGTTCACGATCTGTTTAACTGACTAGAGGCAGATTGGTGCACATAAAGACATTTAATAGAAATATGATTCCCTCAACTTAAAAACAAATAATTACAAGCTCTTTACATTTCTCCACTATCTCACTGCCATAGGAAAGTACAGAAAAAATACTCTGTACTGAAAGCTGTATTAGACAACACTGCTGAGCGCCAAATAAGCCTCTGAAGCGGGACTTCTGGGACTATGATGTCTGAGAGCACCATTCTCCTCTTCTTCAGGTAAACTAAAGAGAAGATAAGTGTGAAAATCTTTCAGTTTCCTTGACAGAAAGCTTACCGGTGTGCCAGAGAGAAGAAAACACGCATGGTCTTGAGAGTGAGTGAAAACATCAGGTCAAACCACAGGCCATCTGCGAACCTCTGCTGCTCATGTCACGTTACCAGAGTCCTTCCCAGAGTCAGTGCCACCACTGAAACGAGGCTCAGCTTTGACTGACTCAGTGGGGAACAGGCTGAGACTGCAACTTCCCCCAAACTCCTAGAGGGCAAATACTGTTTTCCCCCAAGCCATAAGAAATACAAAGTTCTTGGAAGAATGGCTCTTAAGGTCCCATTCACCTCCCCTGACATGAATCACTGCAAGAAGAAAATCCATTTAGTAAAGAAAATTGGAATGCCTTTTGCTGGCTGGAAAACATTACCACCTAAGTCACTTGAACCACTTGAGCTGTTGTATGTTTCTCAAATACTTTTCTGTCATTCCCTATTATCCACGTATTCAATAAACATTCTTTAAATGCTTACTGGGCCCTAGACCTGGGATTGCAATCTTTTTCTTAAAAGACCCAGCTAGTAGATATTTTAGGCTTTGCAAGCCAACATGCAAAATCAAGGAGATTATGTAAGTACTTATAAAATCATTTAAATATATGACCATTTAAAAAGTAAAATCATTCTTAGCTCACAGAAAAACAAACACACAACAACAGGCCATGGGTTGCTGATTCCAGTGCTAGATTATAGTCAAATATCCAGACAAGCTCAGACTATTAGGTTATTAAATTAAAAGGGAAGGTTTTCTGCACCAAGACTTAGCTTCTTCCAATAAGAACCTACAGGAATGATCTAATAAAGCTCTGCCCAATAGAATTACCTACTGGACGATAGATACTTCTATTATATCTATCTATAATAGATTTCAAGACCTATAGAAACTGTGCTGTATCTATACAGTTCAATATGGTAGCCACTAGACATAAGTGGCTATTGAGCATTTAAGATATGTTGAGTGTGACTGAGGAACAAAATTTTTAAATTTTATTAAATTTTAAATTTACATTTAAATAGCCACCTATGGCTATTGTATTGGAGAACAGATTTAACAGTCACTTATATATCAATTAGCAGGGCCTAATTAAATTTGCTGGGGGTTTTGGTAACTCATTAGGTAGATATACGGCATAAATATTTTTCTAAGTTAATACCAACAGATACAATTCAAATTATTTTTAACTTCTGGTTAAAAATAGGGAGTGACAGGGGCCGGCCCGGTGGCGCAACAGTTTAGTTCGCGCTTGGCAGCCCAGGGTTCGTGAGTTCGGATCCCGGGAGCCCGCGGACGCACTGCTGGTCAGCCATGCCATGGCGGCGTCCCATATAAAGCAGAGGAAGATGGGCACGGATGTTAGCCCAGGGCCAGTCTTCCTCGGCAAAAAAGGGGAGGATTAGCAACGGATGTTAGCTCAGGGCTGGTCTTCCTCACAAAAAAAAAAAAAAAAAATAGGGAGTTACATTGTGTACATGATGTACATTATATTACAGAACTGAACAGACCCTGAGATGACAGGTAGTTAATGCTGTATCAAGTACAGTGTGTGTGACATATGCCAAAGAGGTCAAGAGAGGCACTACTGCATGATGGCGCCCAACTAGAGTTCTGAAGTTAGGAAGACCTGGAATAAAGCACCAGTTCTGCTATAGATTGGTACTGGGATCTTAGGGAAGTTATTTCCCCTCTTTCATCCTCAGTTTCCTCTTTTGTAAAACAGGACAATAACGGTAGCTTGTCAGTTGGGTTGGTGTAATGACCAAATGAGATCAAGGATTTAAGAACCTAGAACAGTGCCAGGTCACTGAAATCATAAATGTTACTATTTTATTACCAATACTAATTAAAATTAATAACACTATATGATAAATATTCTGGTATGCATGCCATAACTGACTTAGGAGAGAAATCATTCCATCATTCTGCATGCGAGAGAGCTGCATATGGGTGCGGATATATCACGGTATTGCCATCCAGACTACATAAGTTTGAATCCTAGCTCTACAACCTACTATTGCAGCCAAGTCACCTGACGAGTGTGAGCCTCATTTCCTTATTTGAAAAATGAGAAGAAGAATACTTCCCTCTCCCAAGTTGTTAAGAGAATAAAATATGTGAAAAAGCTTTGCTCATATAGAAGATATTAATATTGGTTTATTGACTGAGTTCATCTTAAAATCAAGTCTCAATTTCCTGTTTCAATTTCTTTTCTTATTCATCCTTTAGGATTACTGAGGAACAACTATTTCCTTTCTTCCATCTCTTGGGTCAAAGAGATCGCACACTTCAAAACAAAAAACTAAACGTAGTTGTTGGGATTAAGGATGCAATCAAGAGTAGTTTCTCTGAGAGTTAAACTACGACATTTATGAAAAACCACTGAGATGAAGAATAAAAATCATCACAGATCGAAGCAAAATCTGAGAGGAGCCACGGTCGTGATGTTAACATATTTCCACATGTAAAATTTGTACATAAAAAATCCTAAGGGTATGCCTTTGGTGAGCATGGAACATTGGAACACAGAAAATGGAGGAGGCCAAGAGACAAACTTGGATGAAGCCCTAAAGAAGGGATAACTCAAGGAAATGCCTCATCTGTTCTCTGCACCAAGTGTTCCCCTACCACAGAGAGAAGCATATGGCAAACACAATCTGATGTGATTATACATTATCATCACTCTACCTAGATGGCAGACAGGGTTCATGTTACCTGCCAAATACTAATGAATTGCAGTAGAGGTTCCATAAGGCTGTGTAGCCCAAATCTGAACTCAGCAGGGATGAGTCCATGATTGATTAGCCATGTCTGCCATGAGTCAGCAGGAAGGGGGGCACCTTCACACTGTACTTGCATACCCTTTCATACCACTCACTACCATTTCTCTGATTTTGAGAGCACAAAACTTCTGGGTGTAATCTGAATTTCATGTATCTTTCTGTACAGAGAATAGCCTGATATCTAAGAGTCCAGCTCTCTTGATCATATTTCTGGTTTGTAAATTACTTAGTTGGCATTCTGGTTCATTGACTAGTCTCCTGCGAACTTAGTTACATAAACCCCAAATGGGCAGTAGCATCCATTCTCAGTGAAATGACAAAGTCAATTTTATGAGTTGACAATATTGATAAGCAAACCCCAGACTATGATAAATTCACAAAGTAGTTCTTATGTGACCTCTTAGTAAGCTCAATTCCTGTTAAGCAAATAACTAACAGATACTTCTTTGAGACTTTAACAAAGACTATTTTTAATCAGTTTTATCATTTCCAATTTTAATTATTTCCTTTCTTAAATTTTTCTTCACAGATCTGCTATTGTCAGTCTTAGATGATGTTTAGTTCTGTACAAAAACTCTTACCATCTCTCATTTTGAAGTTTAAAACCAGTCAGAGTACTTTGAGTAGAGTCTAGTTCTTTCTCAGTCTATGATTTCATCAGCCTGTCAACATTACTTATGTTTCCACCTTTCTTTTGATTCCTGAATCTTTCTTTCCCTGACCCAAACACACTCAGTAATACTCCATTTGTGACAGCATCATTTCTTTTTCATGTCCACACACCGCTTTATTTAAACCTATATTTCGTAGTTTTACCTTTCGAACATTGGCCAACCGATTCATCATCAAAGACTCCTCTCGGTCGTCGTCATCATCCAAGTCCAGCATCGGCATTCCGAAGGGGTCAATGATGCTGCAGCACCTGGAGCCTTCATCTCTCGGATCAAAGGGGTCCACAATTATGGGCTCTGTTCCTTTTATTTCACAGCGACAGAAGGGGCAGCCCTGTCCGTCTGACTCCTAAACAAACACAAAAAATGTAGTGATTGGTCTTTGTTCAAATAATACAGTACTCAGAGGGGCCACTGTTCTATAACTATAAAGAAAAGTTGCAAAAAAAAGAGGTTTTAGGGTAAATGGTGGAGGTGGGGGGAAGATAGTTCTCAAAGAGATAGTGGAGTAGAATAGGGAGCCAACAAAATATACGATAAATGTTCAATATTTCAAATTTCAAATTTTCAAAGAAGAAAAATTTCTTTTAAAAAAAAGACCTTCATTTTCCAAAGAAAAGGAACTTTACTTTCCTGAATGCTCACTTACAATTTTAACCTATCAAAACTTTACAGTCCTACAGAAAACTAGAAATTGAATCATCTCTTCACCAAAAAGAATCATTTCTTTACCAATCATCTCTCTTCACCAAAAGGCAGCAGTGCTAAGCAAACATTCTATAAAAACGACATTTCGATAAAAATCCATAATAAATACAGTAGTAGTATCATTAAGAACAATCCATTTCAAAATCCATTCTGGAAAAGCTCCTATGCTAAAGGAGCTTATGAGTATGGCTAAATATTTCCATTTTAATTGCCTTGGTCTTTTAAAATCTTGATTTACAATCAGCTGGAAAAAAATAAGAAAGTAAATTTATATTCAGAAACCATCATCTGTCCTGAGAGCCTGTCATCCTGACACAGCTCATTTGCAATATAATACGATGTAAGATGTTAAGTTTTGTCCCTCCATTGCTTTCAAACTAGATACTGCAAAAAGATTTGTGCAAATATTTTTGGGCCAGAAATTCATTTACTAGTAATTACTGAAGGTTCTGTTTAAAGTCTCCTGATTCCATTTCTCAAAACTAACTGCATTATAAATTTACAATTGGCAGGGAATGAGGACAAGACTGTTCTCTCGCTGTGCAGATAATGCTGCCTTCTAGAGAGAGACAGTATATAATATTCACCACCATATTTTTGTTGTTTTGTTATATTCTGAATTTAGTAATGTGTTATTTAAAAAAAAAGTAAAAATCATAAAATTTTAAGGCAGAAATGAGATGAATTAGCACTATTTTAGAGAAGAGACAAGGGATACAAAGAGAATTAACATCTTAAAAGAAACCATTCAGTACTAACTCAGGACTGTCCCACTCACTTGGTGTGATGGGAAACAGTGGTCTACCTGCCCTAGTGGTACCCTGGGCAGCAGTGGAATAACACTCTCGTTCTCCTCTCGCCAGACAATTACCGGGCATCCACTCTGTGGCAGATCCTGTGGTAGGCAGTTAATTCTTTCCCAAGTATCACTCAGATTAACAAACTGAACATCTCCTTTGCCAAACAAATTGTCAAAAAAGGAAAAACAAACACTCTTTGAATTGGTTAACGAAAAGAAACGGCAAAGTTCCCTTATTCATCTACCGTTACATAACATGGGAAAGAAACTTGGAATGGTAAAATAGTTGAACTAAGGTGATGTGAAGAAACACAGATATGCTAGTACAAAATCCTTTGGTGTTTACTGCCACACGTGCTCGAGTCTGGTGGGCTTCAAGGAGACTCAACTATTATTTGCTCCACCATTCGACACATAATAAACCTGAGAGTTAATTCTTCAATTTTGGAAAATGTTCTCACATTGATATTTTCTTTAACATAGGAGTAAATACTTAAGGAAAGCTAATCCTTTCTCCTATCTTTCAATAACAAGAACATTAAACTTAAATGCATATTCAATATATGTTGTCATACAGGTAAAATTTCCTTATTATGGAAGTCAAAAGGGATCCGTATTGTGTGCCTGTAGTAAAATCTTACAAAGCTACATAAAATAACAAAAAGATAGTTCTAATATATAAGATATATAGCTAATATATATGAGCAGAATGTGAAAGAGCTGATGTTCCCTGTGTCTTTAATGCAAAAGATGGAGAGCAGTACTCTGGCGCCCAAGTAGACAGTTCATTCCTTCACACACTCAAAAAAAATTATTACAGAAAATTTCAAACATACATAAAAGCAGAGAGAAAAGTGTACTGATTCTGTATGTATCTATCACCAACTTCAACAATGATCAATTCATGCCAATTTGTTTCATCCATACCTTCACTTGTACCCTCTACCCTTGGATTATTTTGAAGCACATCCTACACATTACATAAATTCATCTACAAACGTTTTAGTATGTGTATTGAAAAACAGAAAGACCTAACTCAATACAATTATCATAACCAAAAATTAATCCACTCAATCTAAATCAGTAAAGTCATATTTTTGAGTGCAGTCCCTAGAATGTGTAAGCCACTGTATTCAGCTACAAAGGCTTCTCTTGGAAACTTCGAGATCGTCCTGCATGTTGTTTTGGTCGAGGATGACTTCCAACTGATATGATCTATTTCCTGATAAAGGGCAACTGAAAAAATCGAGTTTGGAAAGGGGAGGAGGTGAAAGGCAATAATAGCTTCTTGATGGCACCAGAAAGAGACTGGGAACAGTTCACTTAAAACAGAATTTAGGTTTTTCTCCATCTCTGCTACCTGAAACCTTAATGCTATACAAATTCTGAAGGGTAGCTGTTTTATAAATATATATCACAAAAGATATTTCTCGTTCAGCTGGTATCTTTGTTGAGAGTTTACATTACTCACTGGATCAAAACCCAGCTGCTATGTACATCCACTTTGATTTGCAAACACAGATCGCACTCAATGTGTCCCCTTAATGGTATTTACTCTACTATGATTCCACCCATCACTCTTTCTCTGTAAACTGACTACTGTCATATGCAAATTAAGTTTAACTATAAATTCTCAAATGCCACTTTGGTACTCTGCCCTAGTTTCTGTCAGATGGTTGACTGAGTACACAAGAAGAATGTCTTCGACAGACATATAACTCATCAGGATTGTGCTTCAATAATTAAAACAATGTTTCTGTCAACATATACTTAATGCAAGATCAAGGAGCATATGTTAATGAAGAAGAAAGACCAATAAATAACTCCTTTTCTAGTTCCCAACACAGTCACATTCTGAGAATGTTAAGAAGTACTTGGGACTCCATTCATTCTAATTGACTCAGTAGATCTCATGTCCTCAACTCAGAAATACTTCTGGACCAAAGGATACAGAAGTTATCAGTGAGTGCTACACTCACCTGAAACTTCACTAAGTAATATGCTCATGATAAAATAATTCAGACTCATTAGCCAACCATAAATACTATAAGTTAACAATATTAAATATAAATATAACTTTAGGTAAGCTGAGACCAAATTAATATTGACAGAAAAATAGAAAAAAAAATTTTTTGACTTACAAAAACATTTCCCATTCCCCAATTAAACCCTATGTAAAAATAAAGAGTATCATCTCATTATCATCACCATTATGTATCAGTTACCTTCCACATTCTTTCTGTTTAAATATTGTTCAGACCTGATAGTATCTATCAAATAAATACTTTTAATTCTTTAAACATACAAACTATATATAGTACAATTTATTTACTCTCAGCATTGATTAATTATTGAGGGCACATTTTGATTTAAGGTCAATCACTTCATACCTTCCCACAAATACAGTATACATGGAGGGCCCTTTAGGGACACATACATACATAGGAATACATAGGACTCCCTGAGTCTCATTTTGTAGTGCATTTTATATTGTACTACATGTGTTTTCAGTATCAGTAACTTCTAATTTACATTATCTTGCTATACTTCATGTAGGTTTGAAGCTACCACAAATCTTTTTTTTAAACATGGAACAATTATAAATAAATAGATAGATAAAAATATACATATACACACTGAGAAGAGATTGGGTCCACACCAAGCATTTTCAGAGCACAAAATTTCCCATAGAAACTCAAAATTTATTGTTAAATGAATGAATAAGGACAGTTAATAATAATCTTAGACTAAACAACCCAGAGTGGGAGAGATCTTTGGTTGTGGTGATCTTTTACGACGGGAAAGGGAAGAAGACATTGGTGAATCTTCTAGTGTTAATATGAGATGCCCATAAAAACATGCAAGTGAATCAGAAAAGGAGCACAGACATTCTGAATCAGGACACTTGGACTGGAATCCTACACCCAGCAATTACAGCTGTGTGCCACTGGATAAGCCATTTCATCTTATTCGTAGGGTATAATGAGAAATGCACATTTACGGGACATCTTAAAGATAAAGTGAGATAAATTAATTCAAGACTTTCCAAGTACTATGCAAATTCCAGTTAGTATAATTACTCAAAAATAGTATCAAGAACAAAGAAACCTAGTAAGATAACTGAGAAAACATATCCTAGCATCTGAAAAAAAATTATATATCTGTAACTTTCATCTTCTAATGAAATGAATACAATTTAAAAACTGCAGAATTGTCAGTGTACATAGATTAACGATAATCAGAAATAAGAGATACAGTCCTAAGAGATGCCATAAGTTACTACATTAGGAACAATACTAACTAACATTCCAGGCACTGTTGTAAACACCATCCATATATTAACTCATTTAATCCTACCAGGTAGGTACAATTATTACCCCCATTTTGCCAGTAAGACAATGGAGAATTTACATAATTTGACAGAGATCACACAGGTAAGCAGCACTGAGTAGGACATCAGACCAGGAGGTCTGTTTCTAGAGCCTAATCTTTTCATCAGTCCCCTCTCACCACAGTACACCATAGGATCAAGATGTGGTAGAGTTCCTCAGTCTCAGATTCATAGCCTAGGTTAAAATAAAGGGGTTTAGAAACAGCTGTCTACTACTGATCATGCAAAAATGGAAAAAAAAATTTATTTTGTTGAAACTGCAAGTTTCAAAATAAAAGAAACTACTTTAATCAATGAATATTCTATTTGCTCTAATTGAAAAATTTCAGTTTTAATAGGAAGATGTGAAACTTGTCCTAGCAATTATAGTTTTCCTGGGGATATATGTTTTACATAGTAAGAGCTTTTCGTTTAAATATTTGTTGCTAGAATCCAATTTCAAACTTTAATACATGAAGTTGGTGAGTTTGTATTCTGAAGACATTTTATTTAATGAAGTCAACTTTTAAAACACCTAGTAAAGGCCCTCATTAGAGCCAAATGAATATGTTTCCAAAGTGTCAATATCTGCTATTGTACAGACACATCAAGATACAGCGAGCGTCCATTTAATTCAGTCACTGGACTCAGAGTCAAGCATTTGCTCTTGCAGATTCTATTTTCTCATATCTGTCTCCTCCTTTTCATTCCTACTGTCATCATGGTAGTTCACGACATCATTGTAACACTTTTGGACAACGCTGATAGTCCTTACGTAACTCTCCAAGTGAAAGAGGAGTTCCAACATTTTATTTTATCACATTTATACAAAGATACAACACGGAATCAAAGACAGAAATACCAACTTACAACATTCTTAAGGGCAAATATTATTTTCTTATTTGTAGTACTAAGGTTACAAAATTTCACTGAGTCTAGAAATTTGAAGGTTGGTTGCTTTTGAAGGAAGATACAGTAAAAGGTTATTTTTTAATGCCTTAAATGTGATCATTTGAACCTGCTTCTCACCACTCTTAGGCAACTACACCTTTTTTTCCCAACAAAGTTTTCTAAATTTGGGACATCCATAAATCTCTTCAGTCACATGTCATATTAAAATCAGGGTTTACTGATTTTCATCTATTGACTTTTGTGAATTGATGTTTTGAACACTCCGATATTTTTTCTTTAAATTATTCTAAAAAATATGCAGAAGGAATAGTCACAGGAAAAAATTAATTTTGCTTTCAATTGAATTAAGGTCCTTGGCAGCAATTCAAAACAAGGCTGTATATACAACTGACATGTGTATTCCTTTTTCATTTTGAAAGGAACATTTGAAAACCACTGTTAGAGTTTGTGCAATTCATAAGTTCAGAAGCCATTTTCTAGATTCCTGGAAAAAACATAGAATGAAAACAATTCCTTACTTTATACCTTATGTAATAAGGCAAGCCTGAAACATGACCGCTGCATAATATGCTACTTAAAAAGGGAAGACGCGGAGGAGTTCAAGGTGAAGAAGAAAATGTTTTGTTCACATCCATGTAATAGCATGGAAGTGAAAGAAACTCTTCCAGTGTCATTGCCAAGGGTAGAAGAGAAGTGCCCCACCCAGTGATACTGCTTCAAAAAATGCCCCTAGAGAGGAGATTATTCAACTTATTTAGTATTCTGTGCAAACTCTGGCTTGCTTATTCAATTTATTAAATAACGCAGATGTTTCAGAAGGAGAAAAAAGTATGTGACACCTCTTTGGAGGCATGACTAATGGGCCATTATGACAGCAATTAAAGGGGAACCACTTGCAGCCTGTAACAACTGACTGACACTGCTATCATGCATTTCTTAGGGTTTCTGTTAATTACATAAAATTTTAGTCTCCAGCGAATTTCAATTAAATCAAAGTAGGGCATCAAATGGAAGGAAAAGTTGGTGAAGAATGACTTGCTAAAAATGCATACTGGCTGACACATAATGTTTTATGGTCAGGGTTTAATATTTCCTATTGGACTCTGACTGATTTATCAGAGCCTCTTGGCAGACATGCAACGTTTAAAATCCTTTTCATATCAGCATACCCAACCAAAGTAGGAGAAAGTAACAAAAAGTGTCTCCCATCCATAATTAAATGTGAAGGATAACAGGATGTTCATTTCAAGTAATTATTAATATCACGCCCCTTTTATAAAATTTCCAAATTTAATTTTAAGTTTTGAGGGTGGGGACTGTGTCTTGGTGTTCTTCTTAGCTCAGAGATTAGTACAGAACCTGGGAGTCAGCAGCTACTTAAGGAATGTTTCCTAAACAGATAAACGAGTGAATCGATTTGAGATCACGGAGGACGAGGGATGGACAAATTCACGTCTGCTTCTACCAAACCAGTTAGGGGAAGCAAAATAACAAACCATCCCTGTGGATAATTAAGTTTGAAAACAACTTTTTCTCTATAGAAAACAAAACCAAGCATATAAAACAGAATCATTGGCTTTAAAGTCAGAAAATATGGACTCTAGCCCTGTACCATTTTGAACATGGAAAAAGCTGAAAGAGAGAGACAATATTACTGCACGTACTCCTATCCAGAGACTTAATACTGACCCATTTCCCGTGACATCTACACGTTTAGACACAATGTTTGACAATACATCGCAGAACAATGGAAGCGTTCAATAACTTTGTTTTGTTCTCATGTTCACCATCAATTGCGTGAAGTCCAATGAGCAGCTCACTGAGGCTATGATGTGAGATTTTAACATACCTAATGTTTGTCAACTGTGTTTTAACTGGATTCACTTGATAAGACTTTTACTTTTATTACATAATAGGTGCATTTTGCAATAACACATTTAAATGATTGTCAGACCCTGATGTTCATACAGCACTATGAAAGCTGCCAAAACAGAGCTGCTGGCTGGCAGGAAGTGCCGCCGTATGAAGTCTATACGTAAATGTAGAAATATTCAGGTTATCCAAATGCGGAAATGTTGAAAGTGGAAGCTTCCTTTAACCACTAAGATCCCACTGAAATACAGAGACTGTGGAATATCACTTTGAAATTCTCAAACCTTGGTCTAAGAACAGTTTTTTTCAGGGTAGAAAAAACTTGGATCAGGGATCACCAGGCACATTTCTTGGCGTAAAAATGCAATACATAGAAATTCAGTCTTACTGCCTTTAGGTGAGTGCCAGTATTATTTTAAGCAATAAAAGTATAATAACGTGGCTCAAAAATAAGTGGAAAAAATAAAAATGTGAAAAGTTGAAGGGAATCACCCAGCAGCTACTGAATGGAACAAATGGGTCTGATGTTTAAAAATTCTCAGGATCCATTCCCACCACAAGCATGAGAAACTGTCTTTGAAAAGATCAAGAAAACTACTCAGAAGAGAAATGGACAGAACTAAGACTTGACAAGGGCTTTTCACAACTGATATACAATATCAATGTCTTTTTATTTATTGTAATCTTAATCCTCTTCTTCTCTTTCCTTTACGTTATCTAGGATACAGCCTATCAGCATTTACGGAGTAACTGCTAATGTGTAGGTAGGTAGCATGCCAGAGGAGAGGGATTCTAAATAGGTAAAGCAATCCACCTTCTAAAGGAGGAATAGGTAAATATGTAAATGCTTACAATATGAATACAATGAGGTAAGAGCTTCCAGGGACATATACAAGTGTATCAGAAGAATATTTATTAATCATTAACTATCTTGTGTGAGAAGAACACAAAAACAATGCTGAAATAATGCCTTTGCATATTTTTCATTAACCTATATGCACAATTCTATGATCAGGTCAGGATGAAATGACTCACTAGTGACACGAGTGTGATTTATTTTAATTATTATTTCAACCTTCTGAATACTTTTGAATTTATTATTTTTGTTACTATTTTACTTAGTAAACTACTTTATTATTACTTTCTCATATACCTTCTCCTAAAGTATTACTCAAAGACTGTTTTTAGTACTTGGTAATTTATGTATTTCCTCAATTCCTAAAGGTAAAACTGAGAAGTACTTCAAAGTAAAAAAAAAAAAAAAAAAAAAGCAAATGTTAACAATTTACAAATATGATTGGACATATCTTCATATAAGGCCATTAGATCAATATGAAAAATCATGAAGTGAATCAAGGAATTGATTAGCTACCAGCAAGAGGGACTGCACCACTGGAATGCACAGTAAAAATATAGAAAAGTTGTGGTGACGTAAAGGGCAAAGGATTAATAACATAGTCATGACAACTGGGAAATAGTCTTGTGTCTTTTGCACATAACACACCTATTGCAAATAGTTCAGAAACTTTCTAAATAAAATATATAGCATTGGCCCTGAAATTTTAAAAGGTAAATTTCTTTCAAGAAGTATACAGAAAGTAAAATAAATAAAATCTTTTTTTGTTTGTTTTATATTCAGCCATTCTCTTTTCCTTACCCTGGGCCACAAGGTAAACAGCTATTTTGTATACCTTAAACAATAATCTTTACTAATCAAAGGTTTCTGCCAAACTAACGGGAGCTTCTGACTCTTAACCTACTAACTTCCAAATCCTAGGCAAGTTGAAGATGCCAAGTCCTGCAATATATGTGTGTGTGAGCTCCAAGACTGGCGCCCCAAGAAGAGAAGCTGAAACACACAGGCCATGCAAGGAGGCAGAAAGAACTGGGAGTTTGTACTAGCCTAAAATTCTGGTTTTCTTTAGGGAGAAACGCAAAGCTTTTAGTTTCTTGGTACCTGTGAGACCCACACTACACTCTGAAGGTGTAAATCAATCCAAAAGGTTGACACACACAACTGGCCTCTTTGTCAGTTTCATACTTGCCCTGAAAGGCTGAATGGGTATCAGGTAAAGCAAATCATCCTAAAGTAGTCCTATCCCAGTCAGTCGGGCACTGAGTCCATACCATCTCTGTAATACTTTCTACTGATACCTTTGAAACACACTTGCAAACAGATGGTTTTGTCTTCTACCAGCGTAACTAAATTTATTGACAGTTATTTATAAAAAGACATTGCTAAGTCTATAGAACTATGATTGTTACCATACTATAAATGGCAATCAAGTGCCCTGTATGTTGAGAATGAGTCTGCCAGTGCCATATTGAGCATCCCTCTTCCTCCAACTTCTCCCTGTACTACACAAAATTCACCAATGCCATTAAGGGATAAAGGGAAATTAGGGCAAGCATAACAAGGAAAACCTAAAGTAAGATATCCACCAAATGCATACTGAAAGAGAGAAGTGCAGGGATGTTGAACAACTTTTACTGAGATAGCAAAGATGTCTGGGAGTTCAGAAATGACTGCATAAGAAAGCATATGAAATGCTGCAAATGAAAGCATAAATCAATTGCAATTCCTTTCCTAGTTCTTCCTCTTTTTCTTCATCCATTTTTGAAATCTCCCCAAAGGAAGACAGTGGCCCTTTTTATAAGATTGTGAAAATCATTATATTTTATTACCAAATAATGAGCTCAACAGGCATCAATGTCCCTCTGAGTCTGCAGCCCCTTCCTGGCCCTCTGAGGCCACCCGTCCTCAGGCAATGCAGAGGTTCTGGGATGGAGCGAAGACAAGGACTGAGGGGGCTCAGGAATAAGGTAGGGATGTCGATTATATATGCAACTGCAAATTTTTTTTAAAAGGCTTGAACATTTTTGCTTTTTAAACATCAACAATATTGACTTCAAAACTGACTGTGTTAAACAGTAGTTAAGAAATGGCTTGATCAAAATAATCTGTGCAGCCTCCAACTATCCAAAACTGGAAATTTGTCCAAAGATCCATTTAAAATCCCCAACCTTTATTACAGAGAAAGATATATAAGAAAGCCTTTGGGGAAACCAGTTATACTCCAAGTCTCATTCTAAAACATCAAATCAATTTATATTTATTGAATGTCTGCCTACAAAGTGGAAGGCAGTTTGTCTTAGATTCTGTTTCTGTAAATTTGAAAATTTAATGCCTGTTTCTGTGGGAACCAGAAGTATTTGGGAGACTTTTCCTGTCTGATTCTCCTTTCAGCCTGACAGAGCAACTGCAGACATACATGAGACAGAAGCCACACCTTCTCAGGAGAATGGGGGGGTTGAAACACCAACATAAGATTTATCTACTAGGTTTACTTTGCTTCAGAATCTGACCTACTATAAATAGAATCTGACCTACAATAAATTGTATAAATGTGGTTAGTTGGTAATATTGATAAGTGACATTCTGAAACCAATAGTGTTACAGAAGTAGAACTACTTATGACTAATACTGTAAAATTAAGTTATCCATGCAAAAGAAACAAAATATAAAACACTGCAAACAAAATCAAATTATATAAATAAAAGAAACTCACATACGTGAGATTTTCTTAACAACCATTCAAACAAACTACTTACCAGTATTACTGCCTGAATCATTAAGATGAAGAACACTGAAAAGAGAAACATTAATAGGGAATATAAGAAAGACATCAATGTTGCTACTTAACCCTTGATCATACCTGCCACGCTGTCAGGCAAGACGTGCACATCAGATGCCCACAAGGCTCGATCTTGACATCTTTGTCGTTCTCAGCACAAATTTTACAGAGCTGAAAAGTGGAACCCATTTCACAATATAATTCATATTGTTCCTGGAATTTGAGGGGGGGGGAAGGCAACGTTAATGTATTTCTAGCACGAACTGTTAATATTGAATTTTCTCAAGTACAATCACATACAGTAAATATCTTACTTTTGATCCTGTCAGGATTATGTCATCATTTAAGACATGTTTTAAATTGATGATCACAATTTGGTCTACAAAATCACTTTTTAAAAGATTTGAGCTTGTATCAGCAATTGTGTAAACTTCAGATTATTTACTGTTTTGCACTGTTCCGTTAGGAAGGAACTTTGCTTCAATAGTCACAGTGATTCAAAAGATAAAACTTATCTTTTAAAAGGTAATACAAATAACTTTATTCTCTTCATAAATGCCACATACTCATCTAATTTTACTGTCAAATTGCAAATATATATATACGATTCTGGCTGAACACTAAATTTTATTTCTTAGATATCTTTAGAAATTCTAGACTAGAAGAAAAGCAGCATTTGCCAAGCCCTTCCTGTATGCCAGGTACTGTGGTCTACATTTATTATGTTATATAATATCGAAAGCATAATAAGATATACTGAATTTAAAAAAATACCCGAGGCTCAATAAGTTTAAACTGTTTTCCCCAAATTCTACATTAAATCTCTCAACTCTAAATTGCATACTCCTTTCCCAATCTAACAATGTCAAGAAAACGAATCACTTCAGCAACCAAAAACATTTTTATTAAACATCTATTCTCTTGATTTACTATAAGTTTAGAACCTTTTGGCATGGTAAAATTCTCAGTGTTCAGTATTGCAAAGATCTTTGTCACAAAGAAGATAAAAATATATTGGCAAATGTAAAGAAAATAAGAAAAAAAGGGTATTTAACAGGGATACAAAGAAAGGAATTACAGAAATAAAAATCTGTTTAAATAAAGCAATGTTTTAGTCTAGTAAGTGCCTACTATGAACCCAGCCCTAGGTAAGATAAATAAATGACAATATTTAATCCCTAACCTACTAAAAGATTTTACAATCTTGGTGAGAAAAAATATGTATACATATACATACATAGATACACATGCATGCACATACACACATCCATACATAAATTGCATCTACCATGATGTATGTAAATGTGATTATATAAATAATTTTTAAAGAAAATAAGGAAAAAGAAAAGAAAGAATGGATCAAGATGGAAAAGAAATAAATCTAAAGTTATCCAAAATGAATTATAAATCACTGAAGTCCCTGAAATAAGACAAGTATTTACCCTGGTTATGACATCCAAAGGATCAATTTGCAATTATAAAAAAATTACGATAAACTAAAATCACAGATGCAGAACTCAGTGCAACCTCAAGGATAAGCTATTCAAGTCTTTGTGAGTAATTTAAGGGAATGCTACTGCTGCTATGTATCATTTTTTTTGCTGAGGAAGATTGTCCCTGAGCTAACTTCTGTGCCAATCTTCCCCCATTTTGTATGTGGGCCATTGTCACAGCATGGCTTCATGAGCAGTATGTAGGTCTGCACCTGGGATCCGAACCTGCGAACCCCGGGCCACGAAAGCAGAGCGTGCAAACTGAAACCACTATCCCACCGGGCTGGCCCCCTGACTATGTCTTTATAAAGAGGAACTGTGTCTTGTGAATGCTCTTTTACATGTATTAGAAAATACAGAATCATTACATAATTTAGAAAATGGCAATCATATATTAAATTAAATAACTGCCCACAAACTGTACATATGTCAACAAGTGTGCTTCACATAATACTATCAAGACTACTGGAGGACTGAAATCTGGAGTATTAGAAATAAAACATAAAATTATCTATTGTCTTCCCCCAAACCTGTAATTTCTGTTTTTTGTTATCTATTATATAAAGCAGAAAAGTATCTAAATTATAAAATATTTCAAAACTGGGTTATATGTAAAATAGAATATTCAAGTTTTCCCTCTCATTTCTCCCTGATTCCCCAAACCTTCTCACTCCCTCAGTTAAACACTGTTACCAGTTTGGTGTTTTTCAATCTTTATTTTTAAAAAGTATATTCATATGTTCATATATGGTCATTTCTTATTTATATATTTATTTCAAGAAACTGAACTTACATAAAGTAACTTTACAAAATGAAATGTTACACAATTGAGCTTTACATAAACAGAACTTTTTTACATAACATGACATAGAAGTTACCATGAAGTATGTAAGCTACCTTCCTCCTGTTTTAGACTTTACAATATAATACAGTAGGAGTATATTATGGTTTATTTAACCTAGGATTGAATATTTTGGTAAGTAATTTTTCATTTTTATGAAAAATGCTACAGTGAATACTGGTAAAAGATGTTTTTGTTTAGAATTTGATAATTACTTAATATCACCCTCAAGAAAGGCTTTACCAAGTTACACTCCTACTCATAACCTATGAGGTTGCCAACAAGGGATTCATAAGAATATAATTATTATTCAATTACTCATTCAACTCTAAAAGCTAATGCATACAATTATTCTAATTTTCTTTGGAGTTTTCTAAACCTATAGCTCCCTCCTCATATCCATCTACCTACCTGTGGATTTATTTACCTATCATGTAAATGCCAATATTATATTGGAAGCAAGAATATTAACAGCAGAAATTTTTATCCAAAAAATGGAGAAATATAATTTCTTTTTAAACACTCGTAGAATTTCTTAACTATCTTTTGCATTAAATACCTGTAGATGATTTTAGCTATAAGTAGAGAATCTTACTTATTTCAAAGACATTATGGATACTTATTAATTATATATACGTTTCCAGGAGTTGTCCTTACCTGTGTAACTTTTATATGATCATGGGGTGTGGGTTCACATAATCCCGTTAAGTCAGGATTATAACTCCTCCCATCAGGATAAAGATAGCTGGATTATAAACAGAAACCTTATTACGATAAACATACAAGTTTTAATTGCATTTAAAGGTTACTTAATCGGATTCTTCTATATTCAAACACATTTTGATGTTTCCTTTTTATGTAACTTATATTAAGAACCTATCCTATGACTGTTTCCATAACATTACAAGTCACTTTTAAGACATTTAAAATCTAAAAATCATTTTCATATAATAAATAAATAATGAATATGGACTCAGCCACTCAGTAATCCTTTTCAATTAAATACCTTTACTACGTGTCCTTCAGGTAAGTTAAAAATTTATTTTTCTGGATACTCATGTTTTATTCCAAAATACTTTGGCTATACCCCTATTTGCAATTACTAGGTCTTTCGCTTGAAGCACCGTTAATGTTAACTGCATCATTCTACATTATGCTTAATACCAGAAGGAGAGAAAAACAGAACTAAAGCCCACAAGTTTCCCACAAGAGTTATTCAAACAATGCTGCAATGTTCCTCTTTCTCCAGTTTCCCATCCTCTTTCCTTACGTCTCCCCTTCCACTCCCCCCAACACATACACGTATGCATATACACACACGTTCAAAGAAATCAGAAAATGTTACAATTCTGTATTTCATTTACTTCAAATCAAGCTACAAAGACAGAATGGTTTCTAAACATAATGTTTCATTATTAGAGAGAATTGAAATAAGAACTAAAAGTTATAGTAATAATGCCATCTTGCTGTGCTAAAACGGTTTTCACTCATTCAGAAATTCATTAAAACCTCAAGTTTATTGTGTTGGCAAATACCTATTTTAGATTAAAATGGGAATATTACAGCTGCATTTCATATTTCAATGAGTCATAGTTAATTTTAATATCTTTCTGTTCTAGATTCCTTGAAGGAAAAATTAAGAATATAATACTACAGTGGTGAACATTTTAAGGGGCAAAACTAGACTAAAACTATTCTGTGGAGTAAAACATGTTTTTCCTTAAATAAAGAGTCTACAAAAGGGACCGGCCCGGTGGCGCAGCAGTTTAGTTCGCGCTTGGCAGCCTGGGGTTTGCGGGTTCGGATCCCGGTCACCGCCAACGCACTGCCTGTCAGCCATGCTGTGGCGGTGTCCCACATATAAAGTAGAGGAAGATGGGCACGGATGTTAGCCCAGGGCCAGTCTTCCTCAGCAAAAAAGAGGAGGATTAGCAACGGATGTTAGCTCAGGGCTGGTCTTCCTCAAAAAAAATTTTAAAAAGAGTCTACAAATATGTTAAGTGTTAAAATTTACCCAGGAAAATAAGAAAAAATGAACTTAGAGGAAGACAATTATCATATGGTAAGGAACATATCAGTGAGGTATTTTTTTTTTAAGATTTAGCAAAAGGAGTTGACTATACCTGAATATGATACAAATCTAGAGTGTCATTATGGGGGTGGGATAAAACTCTACAAATATTAAATGAGGAGTGGTAAGCAAAAATTGACAAATAACTTTCTCTTTATATGCTAAAATGGCCAATTTTTAAAACTATTGTATAACATTCTGTTCATCACACTTCAAAAACTCGTAGAATTCTAGGAAGAATTCAGAAATGAAAGCTTACAAATATGACAATAAGGTTGCTGGAGGAAAGATTAAAATATTCTCTATATTTAATGTTCTCTATATTTAATGTTAAGGGGAAATTCAATGATTCTTGTCCTCAGTAAATGGGAGGCTAGTGTGATGAGTCCCTTCCAGTGGCAGTGCAGGAATGAAGAATCGTGGCTGGTTATCAAATTGAACTTCTTCATCACATGTTGGATTAACTATCAGGAAAGAACAGCTGACCCTCATCTGGACCACATGATATCCCTCCTATGTTTTTACTGATCTTTAGGGGGAAAAAAACCTATCTAATTAATATAATAATATCTATTTTAATCTAATCAAAAAATCTGATCTATTTAAAAATCAGATTAAAATTTTAATCTATTTTTTCTTTTTTTAGTGAGGAAGATTAGCCCTGAGCTGACACCTATTGCCAATCCTCCTCCTTTTGCCTGAGGAAGATTGGCCCCAAGCTAACATCTGTGCCCATCTTCTTCCATTTTGTACGTGGGACACTGCCACAGCATGACTTGATGAGTGGTGTTAGGTCCATGCCTGGGATCCAAACCTGTGAACCCAGACCACCAAAGCAGAGAGCACTGAACTCAACCACTATGCCACTGGGCTGGCCCCTGATCTATTTTTAATGTAATCTATCACTAAAGTTCAAATTCAACCTGCCAAACCCCTCTAAAGATGTGTGTGTGAAGTATTAACAGTTAATTTGTGTAGTTCAGATGCTGGACTACTGATTACAAATTATAATTTGCTATTTTTTGATTGACTTTTGAAAAATAGATGGGAGGCATTATAACAACATAAATAAACTATATCAAATTACTCCATTTACAGATTTGCTCACTCCTAACCTCTATTTATAAATGTTAAAACTTTAAAGCACATTTTCTTACAAACAAAAATCCTGTAATCATAGTAAATCAGAAGCTACACATACCAATCTCTGATACACTAGAGGTAAGATATAAATAGCTGAGAATAGCAAATTTATGATAATTAAAAGAAAAAGAAATGCACACTTGATACCATGGCTTGCCATACAATTCTTATATAACTATTTCTTGAAAGCTCATGACTTTAAAAAAATGCATTCTTTATCTTCACATAGATCCTATCACTTTTTTTTCTTGGTGATTTTGCAATTACTTTTGAAAAGGTAAAACTTAAATCATTGGCTCTTTTTTAAATTCTGGTGGACTTTCTCCTGCTAGGTTTCTATCACAGTCCATGCCGTAGCAGGTCGGATCATGTATGTCCCCAAGTTACTCAGCAAGGCGAATGGCAGTAAAGGTCAGTGGGATGAAGTGACGCTGGAAATACAACAAAAGGATGAAGGGAACGGGATATGACTAAACTGAATGGGAGACATGTTTACTGTGAAAGGGCCTATCAGATTGTCTAAACTTTGCGTGGGGGGAAAAAGTAATTATTAATCTAAAAAACAAAGGAGAACTTACTTATTTTTAAATTTTAAAAAAGAACAGCTTAAGATAAATTGAACTGAGCTATTAACATAATTCAGGAACACAAATTTATCATTAGTGTGACTAAAAGAAGGGAGGTACAAAGAAAAAAGGAAGAGAAAGCGTGAGAAAAAAATAAAAAGAAGAAAAAGAAAATCTGGTCTCCTGACTGAAATAAAAAGTCAAAATACCAATTTGAGGGTCGCAAGAGACAACAGAGGTCAATTATTTTTTAAAGAACTATCTATTAATATATATAGTTTTACATCTATTTTAAAACTACTTTTAAGTTCCAATTTCTTTTTCTCTGAAAGATATAAACTCATAACTTGATGTAGGAATTTATTTGCTATAACATATAGTTAAATTCATATAATTAAGTTACCTTAAAATGGCTATTCTAAGAGATGAACAATAAAAACTAAGGAGCAGCCATTTCTTAGTCTTGAAATAAAAAACCCACAGCCACAGCATCAACCTCTCCACCCACCGTCTCCATCTCAGAGCGTCTCTGGTTTTCAAATTTGTGCATGTAAGCCCCCTGATTCCCATTTCTCATACTCACAATCCTTCTCTGCTGCCGTCAATCAGGGCTTGAAATAAGGGCTTGTTATGAGGGATGGTTTGCAAGATATTGCCATCCCCCGTCACATAGCCAATGGCCCACTGCCCCAGTCTAGTGCAGCTTAGCCGGAAAATGTAGCTGCAAAACAAGAGAAAATGGTGTTTAATCACATTCAAAATGCAAGCTAACTACTAAACAATGTGTTGGGTTTTTTAAAGCAAAAACATAAACAGAATCACTTAGAATTCCTGATATAAATTGCTAACTTATTTTAACACTGTTGTACTTCTTCATTTATTGATCTATAAAAGAAGCACTAATAATTTCATTGTAATTGAAGTTTTAAACTATCCAGTGATTCACTGCCATTACCATCAGGGGGCGCTCTGTATGGAAACGCTGATGGTATGAAACAGCTATGACATACATCACTTTTGGAAAGTAAAAATTTAATTTGTCCACCTCAGACAGAAATCGAGCCAGTTTCTACTGTGGAATTCAATATATTACTTTGTCATTTAAAAATTACATTGTTAATAACTTGTTTAAAAATAATACTTTTTCTTTCAAGCATTCCAGCCATTCATCTTTAAATACAAGCTCAAAAGGGCTGAACTATATCAATGAGAAGGCAAAGTAGATAAGTTCATGGCTGCCATCTAACCCTGTCAAGTTCAATGTCTTGAAATAGGAAGTCAAAATAGTTCAAAAATATAAATCAAATTAACGTCAATTCCCTTAAAATTAATCCCCAATGACAGGAGACACTGACTTGGCTTTAAATTCATCATTATCATTTATTTATTAATTTAGCTATCTATTTACTTATTTCACTTTAGATCATTTGTCTTTATTTAAATGTATTGCACTCAAGCTTGCCATCACAACATCCTTACCTGGATTTTAAAATCCCTTAAGCAGATCAAAAGCTGATCAACTTAATCTGTTGGCTACATATCTGAATACCCTGGCTGCTATATGTATGTGGCAAAAATAAGTATTTCTTAATATACATTAGTTGTTGATGGACCAAGTACTGTAAAAGTAACTTTAGAGGATAATTTAGCATAAAAAATGGCTATACACTCATTGGATTTAATTAACTTGTATATTTCATACTGCAATGTGATTTCATCTTTGAAGAAACCTGAAGATTTTTAAAGAAAGGAAGAAGTTATGATTTTTAAATATTAAGAACTTCATATTGGTTATAAAACCTTTGGAAAGGACTTTTCAAAAAAGTTTAAAACATTCTCCTAGAAAGCCAGAAAACAGAATATCAATTACTGGCATCCTTAATCAGATGAAATAATTCCACACAGACCTGTGGCTGTCAGGTGGATCCCAAATAAAGCACAGCCTGAGGAACCCATGTGTCCCAACTATTTTCTTTACCATATGGCAGAGAAGAAAGGAGTCAACAATATTGGCTTGTATTTGAAAAGACTTTGTTAAAGGACAAACACCGTTTGCACTACAAATCAAATAAAAACATTAGAAGAAAAAGGCAGATTTAAAAAAACAATCGAATTCATTCCTAAAATGAAATGAGCTCTATGTGAATTTTGGTGTACTCATGGACATTGGAATGGCATCTCCTACTAAAATGTGAGTGCTCGAGGGCAGGTCTCCACTGTCACCACTGTCATTGCCCAGCAGGCCACTTGCCATAGCATAAATGTCTACTATGTGCCTAATACATTTCTAGATGGGATGTGGGGAAAATGCATGAACCAGTGAAGAGAAAGATTTTCTGATCCCAGATTTGCCATTAATGTGGTGTGATTTCTTGGCCAAAGTCAGAGGGGCTGACCAAACAGCCAACCTCTGTGAGTCCCACTCAGTTTCATCATCTGGAAAATAAAATATAAATTCTAAGGATGTAAAGAAGCATGAGGTATTATGGAAGACATTTTCACAGACATGAAATAGGTTTGGATTTACAGGCTTATATATATTTATGTACTTACAAGTGTTTATCATGTATGTATATCCATAGTTACATGCAATTATATGTGTTCATATGTACTTATGTGTTTATCATAGAGCCAAATCAAGTGTCTTGAAAAATACTCTAAAATAATGAACATGAAACTGATTTACTTTGTCTTTAGCACAATATTCAAGTATTCAAATATACACATACAATTTTACACACAAACACAGGTGTCGTGAAAACAGTTGATATGCTAATATCCTACTCCAATTTGAAAATCAGAACTCTGAGACTCAACGAATCTCTAAACTCATCAAATTACATAGTACCATATCCTCTTTCACTTTATGAACACTAGGTTTCAGAACAAACACAAAAGGATTCAATTAAGAAGCACCTTTCTGGTCTATTAGCATTTCCCTCCCCCACTTCCTGGGTGCTACTGATTTACTGAGGAATGAACGATAGAGGATTTTTCATCTGTACATATATCACGTACTCTTACTGCTAAAAAGTCTTACCTTCCAGGTTTGGTGCTGTATTTCTGTAGTCGTGCTTTAACTTCATCATACGTGAGAAATGCCATGTAACCCGGATGTGTTACAGCTAAGAAATTCCAATTCCGTAAAATAGAGCCCCATGGCTAAAAACATAAATAAATTAAAAGATTGTATCTACAGAATATCAACTCTCAATTATATACCAACCCATCATTTAATATACTTCCTGAAGTTCTCCTGGATATTTTTATAGTGAATATGAGCCTATGTGGCTTAGGTCAACCTTTATTATCTAACAGCAAACATGCAACAACTCATTCTCTTTTTGGCGAAATATAATTAAACAGAAAACAGATTTCTTAGGAATAGAATACAGAGAGCAAAAAGGAAAAACCACATAATCTCTTCTCTACAAATTCTGTTTCCAATACAGCACTCATGATCATTGTGAAACACAAACCACATTGTTCTTCTGTTCAAAACCCTTTAACGTTGAGTAAAAGCCAAAGTCCTTATAAAAAGTCTAGAGGACCTTCCAGGGTTGATCCTCAGGTCCCTTTCTGTTCCCGTCTGCTGTGACTCTCTCCCTCTTTCTGCCTCTTCTCTGGGCATGCTGGTCTCTCTGTTGTTGGCTTGAACACAGTTGTGCTCTCTCACCTCCGAGCCTTTGCATCTGCTGATTCCTCTTCCAGAATTCTCCTTCCCCAAATATCCATGCGATTCCTCTCTCCAAATGGTACCTCCTCGGTGAGGTCTTCTCAGACCACCCTATTTAAAACTGTTACCTCTCATCTCACTCCTTATCTCCCTGTGTGTCTGTCTGTTCACTGCTGTACCTTCAGGCATCTCATTTTATAG
Source organism: Tapirus indicus (assembly GCA_031878705.1). Classification (NCBI taxonomy): domain Eukaryota; kingdom Metazoa; phylum Chordata; class Mammalia; order Perissodactyla; family Tapiridae; genus Tapirus; species Tapirus indicus. The sequence continues at coordinate 85,606,515 of CM062928.1, read as the reverse complement.
AAAAAGAAACCATATCATATAATGTAAATGATTTGACAAAGTTTGCACATCAACCATAAACTATATAAGAACAAGGGACATGCCTGTCTTGCTCACCAAACGGATGCCAGCACCAAAGCACCGTGTCAAAAAAACATAGTGATCAGGCAGGGACAACTGTTGTTGAACAGTTCCTCTAACCAGTGACTTGTCTAAAAGGCCTCGACTCCCAGCCTAGTGGTCTTTCCATGGTAACATACTACTGTGCTCACCTTTGGTTAATCCTTGCACAATTATAAAATTAGAAAAGGTTTATGGTTTAAAAGTGAGTTATGTAAAAACCTTCCACAGAAATACACACACGCACAGTTTGTATCCTTTTCTCCCCAGTGTGATCAGTTGTCCCTCCAACTACTAGGCCGGAGAAGAAAGGCGGTTAGTGACAGACGGCTTTGCTTGAGGGCGTGAAGGAGTATTTTCTTCCGCCATGTTTTTAAGGCTGAAGCTACATTTATTCCAAGCATTTGGCAGCATATTCTATCTGATGTGCCAGATTATTAACTCAATCTTCTACGTAAAAGAAAAAAAAGGTATTTTATGTTGCCAAGTGAAAGTTGTTTAAACAGTCATCCTAGACATGATTATTGGTAGAGGGCTCCTGCTTTTGTTTGTTTTGAGACTTGTTCTTCATTATTGTTAAGCAAGTTTCAAATTTACAAGGCGAATTCTTCAAGGATTATATCCCTTGAGATGAGGATAACGAGCGAAAGACTGATTTAGTGATGGAGAGTTTTTTAACCTCTTCTGACATAACAAGAAAAATCTTCAGGGTATTTCCTCATCACACTAAAATATCTAACTGGGCAAAAAGGAGCTCTGGAGAACATTATTATGAGAGGTTGTGCCTATGTACTTGAAAAAAAAACATGTTTTTAATTTTCTTATTAAGGCATGACTAAAAATTGCATAAACAATACTTGGAAGAATAGCAGCATATGTTTTAAAAAACTGAGAAATAACTATTATAGGCATTGGGTTTTGATTTGTTCTGTTCTGCTTCCCCATCTACAAAGGATAAGGATGGAAAGAATATAAAATATTTGGCTGACTTCCATTAAAGCTTACACAAATTAATGGAAGAGCTGTTCAAAAATGCTGAACTTTGTCGGGAGTCAACGCACAGACCAAAATACAAGTGAAAAAAAGATGAAATTGGAGTTTTGAGTCAACGGCTGCAGTATTTAGCAATCATTTCTTAGTACACAATCCAGAGGGCCAGCTTCTCACTGCAAAAATATCTACGTAATAGAAAGAGTCCATGAACTGTTCTCCTTGTGAATGCAACCCACAGTCGGACACACATGGTAGTTATGTTTTTTGTTTTGGGTGTTTTTTTTTTTTAATGTATTTTGCCCACTAATGACTTAAAGAAGGCAAAACAAAGTGCTTTGGAGAATAAGAACTATTTTTACCGTTTGTTTTTGGATTAAAGGAAATATTTTCACACACACCAACATAAAATAATTTGGACATTCTTAAATGACCACAGAAATTAATGAAGTGAATTAAGGAGAGCAGTACCTCCATTCTCCCAAAATGCTATTATTTTCAAGAAGAGCCATTTACTGACTCACAACTTATGTCAGAAGAGGGTCCTCGCTGGTCTGCCCAGATACTCTCTCTTGCTCATTGCCACAATGGATGAGCTTCCTCTTCTTTTTCTTTCTATTCAACTGATGCTATATATTCTGTAGTCACTATTATATTCCCCAAAATCACTCATTCCTTATCCTGCCACCAATCAAATTTATTGCTCCATTTCTCAACAACCCAGTCTTCTCTAGCAGTGGGGAAAATGGAAGAAGGGGAGCAGCAGTCCCAGGGTCTGGGAAGAGAAAAGCAGTCCTGTGTTCCCATTCCAGGACTTCAGCACCTGCCGATCCCAACATCTCTGAACTACCTGGAGAGGAGGAAGAGATGGTTAAAGGCAGAAGAAAGAGGAGGAAATGAGGAAGGTAGCCACTGCAAGATCTTTCCAATGATTCCCCGGAAACTGTTCCAGTTCTGGCAGAATATTAGGATGAGGGAAGAGAGGAAGAAAGGGTAACTACCGTCCAGCTCTCTTAACTTCTTTCACTTCCTAGGCAATTCTCCACTTCATCTGCTAGCCCCCACTGACAACTTCTTCAAACCTTTATGCTAGTTCTCTATGTCAAACCCCAATCCTGAGGGTATACCTGACCACTTTCAGATCCCGCTCTGCTAAACACCCCACTCCCAACAATTCAGAGCCAAAAATATTCACTGCCAATCAGCCACCAATATCATGGCTGCTATATGTTCAGGCAGTCACAGTATTCACAAACTTACATTTTTCATACAGAATACATAATTATAACTTAAGAAAACTATTACTCAATCATTAAAGTTATGTAAAAATAAAAGATCAGCAAAAGTTAATACATCTACTTTTCTATGCATAGAACCAATTTTATCTTTTTTGGGTTTTTTTGTCTTTTTGTGTGTGTGTGAGGAAGACCAGCCCCGAGTTAACATCTCTTGCCAATCCTCCACATTTTGCTGGGGAAGATTGGCCCTGGGACACATTCGCGCCCATCTTCCTCTACTTTATGTGGGATACCTGCCACTGCATGGCTTGGGTGCGTAGGTCCGCTGCCTGAGATCCGAACCTGCGAACCCCGGGCCACTGAAGCGGAGCACATGAACTTAACCACTACACCACCAGGGTGGCCCTCGATTTTATCTTATTTTAAATCACATATATGATTATGGTCAGAGTCTTCAAATAATGAACCAAAAGAAGTGAAGAATCTCAGAAATATATAGGGGCCAGTGAGAGTTCTTTAGCTACTTCTGTAATGTGTTTTAAAAGAGACTAGGCACTCTTTGGTCCACAGGTAAGATTTTGGTTTTGTTATCTAACACTTTTCACAGTAGCTCTACTTAAAAGATTCTTTTCCTCTTCCATCCCAGTGAGCATAAATAAAATCCACAGACCTTAGAGTGTTAAGATTACTTGGGCTGTTTTAAAGTGAAACAGCTTATAAGCAAATATGTGTACATATAAAGTAGCAATTTGGGTAAGTGTTTAACCAACATTAAGTCGCTCTCAAACCTTTTAATAGATTAACTTGGAGGCATTCTAGCATTTAACATCCACACTAAAATGTTGTCCAGGCTCCCCACAAAAAATACACCCTTTCTACAATGAACAGTTAGGTTTAATGTATGAAAATAACCTTAGTTCTCTTCCTTCACAAGGGGAAGAAGTAAAGTGCCTACGACTTAGAATGTCTTTGTATCATGTTAAAGAAAAGTAGTATTTGTAAAATTAACAGAAACCTTTAAAGAAAGAAGAGGTTCCATTATAAAATGGCCAGTATCAGATAACACAAACTTTTTCTAAAATGCATTTTAAAATCATTGAAAAAACATAAGCTGACAACCTATGTATACCAAGGGAATCACAAAACTACTGTGAATTGAAAATAAGCAAAAGCACACTTTCCACAGTCGTTTATTTAATCTTTTATCCTATACGCCCAGGTAGAATTATGATTTTGAAGTTATAATAAAGTAAAATATATTCTATAAGCATTGTGGACAAGAGTTAATTTGCCTTCCGTTAACGGGTTCTTTTATGAATTAAAAGTTAATCCTATGCAATCTGGTTTTCCTACATAAATCAGTCAGCGGATCCTTGCAGGCCAATGCCAAGCAGATTCATAAATCAGAGAAGCAAAATTCTCATGAGGGAAACATGAAAACCAACATTATACTCTAACGTTTTTTGAGAGCATGTTTCAAACAGAATAAATCTTCCTTCAGAATAAAATTATAAAAATTGTGTCAGCATATAAGGAGGCCTGGTTTCTGATCCATTTACCTCACTTACTATACAATTTATATTACTAGAATCATAAAGATTTTAAGAGGGACTCTTTCATTTTGTGACTACTTGAATTGAATCCTATAAATGATATACAATTTAGTGGCACAGCTAAATTCAAAACACAAATGTCAAGTCCTCAGGGTTTAGGGTAATTCCATCAAGATATACCAAAGAACAAAATGATAGCATCCAGCTTTCACCATATTATGATTCCTGCTTCACAATAGCTATGTGAAGACAATTAAAAAGAACCGATTAAAAACCAAAAACAATAAACAGGACAAGAAGGTTATTCTCAAAGTCATTAGGGAAAAAACAGGAAAAAGAATTCTAAATTTTCCAAAAGAGAGATTTGTTAAATTAATGACATACTATTTTCATGGAATATTATATAGCAGCTGAAAATTGATAATTATGTTAATGAAAAATATTTATTGACATGGATAAATGTTTATAAAACATGGTTGAATGAGCAAAGCAAGTTGTACAGCAGTACACACCACAGTAACCTATACAGAACAGGATGAAGTTGTTTATTTCCAAGTTCACTATCTCCCTTTTCACCTAATGAACGTGGGAGGCAAAGGGGAAAAGCTGGGATACAACCTCAGTAAATGCCCCCCTGCAGAAGTTGCATTCTATCAGTTAGTGGGCTAAAAAGACAAAGTGAGAAACTAAACAGGGAGTTTAAAACAAAACTCCTTTGCATGAATCTTCTCAAAGCTGACAAGCAACCGCCAGGCTGATCACACCTGATCCTCCAAGCTTCAACCCTAAACTGACAGCAAGGATTGAAAACTTACACCAATGACCTGCTTTAAAATTACAGACCACCAAAAATGAGACTACTTCCCATACGTCTGTGAGCGTATGTGCACGTGTATGTGTATGAAAGAGACACACACACGCCTGCGCCCATGTACACACGGAAGGGAAGGGAAGGAGGGAAGATGTAAGCAAATAGAAAGCTTACCTGAAATAGCCTGGTAAAAATATCAAATTCAAAAACTGAAATGTAATCATTACAAGTTAGATCGATGGTTGACTTCAGAGCCATTGCTTCCAGGCCGGAGCTAATCTGATGGACCTCATGAAGGCATTGTCTGAACACCTTCCACGGGACGATAGTTCTGTGCATGGAAAAAACGAGCAGCTGAGTAAAGTGTCGTTCAAGACCTATCTTCCACTGAAACAGCACAATTCAATCATAACATTAATACAATTGCATTTGTACTAAGAGACCAATAGTTAAGAATATTCTTCATAATCCAGAACACATGTAATGGGTTTTGCTAACTGGATCATTTTCCATTTGCCAAGAATCTGACAAAAATCTAAATCAATTTTTCTCTCAGTTGTTGGCTATCAAGATATTTTTAAAAATACATCTGAAAGAAGGTATTAGGTCCAAATCCTGCGTGTCTGACCTCTTCATTTGTGTATACAAGATTACTTAACTTTGAATCAAGTTAAATTCTCCCCTTCTATTTATTTTCTTAAAATAATTACAAGATTATGGATTCTTTGAACAAAGCATTCTTTGTTCATGGCACAAAAGAGTAATTTGTATCCACCACTTTGAGAAAGTTCAGGTGGAAAGTCATCAAGACATTTTGGCCACTACCCCGATATTTTGAGATGAAAAGCACACGTTATCCAATCTTTCACAGTAATGCAAAGGGAAATTTTAACACTTTTTAACCACCTACACTGGCTGTCATATGGAAATTTATTTATTCAACATTTATTAATTTGTTTTTATTAAATATCATGTTTCAAAAATTTTATTAGGTAATGCATTTACACAGTTCAAAAACTTAAAAGAGCATAGAATGGTTTCCAGGAAAAGTCGCCCAACCAATCCCCTAACCTGCCCAGGTTCCCCACATTCACCCACCTCCTCCCAACCATGAAAATAAGTAACATTCATTTCTTTATGATAAGTTAGTGAACTTTCTTCCTTTTGGAATGTTACATGCCTATTCCTGAATAGGTTGAGAAAGCAATCATTTTTATTTTTAAAAATTTAAGCTGCAGTTTTTACAATAGGACAGCATAAGAGCTATACTCGCCCTCTTACAAGATTGCAAATATTTGTCTTAGGTTTTTCTTTACTACTATCTCTTAAGAAATAAAGACTCAGGCAGAATGGACAAAATTGGCCCCATCCTATACCAATCCTCCCCATGAAGCATCACCACAAGCATACATCTTTTATATTCGTTCAATAATTATCTATTGCCATGGTTGTCAAACTTGAGACTGCATCAGAACCACTGAAGGGCTTGCTGCCACAGAAACTGCTGATCCCAACCTATGCTATTCCAACTCAGTCTAACTGGGGTGGGCCCTGAGTGATGCTGATGTTGCTGGTCTGGGGACAACACTGAGCCACTTAGCTATTGTATCTATTAATTGCCAAGGAAGGCACTGCAGAGAAATGTAATTATGGCAATACAAGAGAGTGTCTCTGTCCTTGAAAAACACGCACCTTCAGGGTAGAAATGAGATTTGTAATGCTAAAGAATACAGAGGGGGAATGTTTAAGGAAGTGCTGGAGGAATTCCAGAGGAGGACGGATCTGTGGCAAGATGAATAAATGAATGGTGAGACAGGCTGTATTTATAAGAAAGTTTAGGTTTGATATACCATTAAAAGAAAAAAAATGAGGCTGAATACATCAAAAGGTTTTTCTCTATGTATGAAAAAAACAGGAAACCACAGAGAACTGAAGAGAGACGCCACATCAGACACCATTTAGAAGAAACACACGTCAGGCTCTGATTCAGGGTAACAAAATGCTGCTGTTTGAAAAGAACAAGGAAAGCTTCTGATTCTATTAGAAGGCTATTGATTTACGGTGAAGTGTAAATATGCAATTATGTCCAGCTTCATTACAGTTACCGTGGAAGTAGTGCTTAAGAAGCACATTTTTCTTTTCCAAATTAAAGTTTCAAATATTCAACACACAAAAAATACATGAACCATAACACTCAGAGTAAAAAAAGAAAAAATTAAAGAACTACTGATTTAAAATTGGTGTACGTTTTATCTTTTGTATGGAAATGTTAAGAGAAATTTGTCTCACATATAAGTATAAAAACTAAATAAACTGGCCAAACAGATACTTTCAATATTTGTTACCATAAAAAAAATTATTCTCATCTCAATATTGAAGGTGCATGCAGATCATAACTCCTTTGAATACTCAATGATTTCCCAGACCAAATGATAAAAAAATATATACAAACTTCTGAAGTTGTAGTCTAACATACCACTTTGAAACAATGGTTTACAAAGGGGCAAGCTGCATTTCCATGGTACTTGCATAAACGAGACTTTCTCACAGATCACCTGTAATAAACCTAAGGTCTAAACAAGCACTCACCAGAACCTTAATTAAGTGTAGTAACAAAGAGAAGAGAGGGCATTATCTGGTTAACGTACTATATACAAAATTTGTACACAGACACCCCTCCTTTGATCAGCTGAGCCAAACACCCACCATGGGGAGAAGGTGGGAGGAATGGTGGGGAAGAGGGGGGTTTCATGAGTGAAGAAGAGAAATAGAGTACAATGACTTCTTTAAAAAAAGGGGAGGGGCGGCCCATGGCATAGTGGTTAAGTGCAGCACACTCCACCTCAGTGGCCCGGGTTCTTGGGTTCAGATCCCAGGCGTGGACCTATGCCACTCATCAGCCATGCTGCAGCAGCAACCCACATACAAAATAGAGGAAGACTGGCACAGATGTTAGCACAGGGACAATCTTCCTCATGCGAAAAAACAGGAAGATTGGCAACAGATGTTAGCTTGGGGCTAGTCTTCCTCAGCAAAAAAAAGAGAAGAAAAAAAAAAAGACTGTTCTAAAACTGTTGCACTAAAGCTCTAAACTTTCCAAAGAGGATTTCAAGTTGCTACCACATTCTTTCCTGAGGTATGCGAGGGGAGGGGAAAGGGAGAGGATGACTTTTCACACCTTAAACAGCAGAGAAAAGACAGAGTGGTGGTTTTGACTACCTCTTCCCTTAGAGATGAAGCAAGTGAGAGAAAATATTCGCACAAATTGTTTTACAAATATGTAGAAACTTCACTATGCTGAGAGAGACCTGGGAAAAGGAAAGAGCAAGAAAAAAGAGAAGAACAGAAAAGAAAGGGGCCAACTAAGCTTCAAGCTCTTACCAATCCAGAAATACTTTAATCTGTCCTTTTGCCACTTACAATTATGAATCACTTTAATTACAAGTTGAATTATCTTTAAAATGCACTGAAAAGCACAAGTAACTGAGAATCCACAAAGATTGGAATACAAGACCACTGGGTGGCCAGACACTTGCAATAATATGATTTCAGGATCTTCAGACTTCCAACAGGAATAAGAATAAGAGCTGCCACTTAACAATGGTTTACTATCTGCCAATCACCAAGTTAAGTACCTGAGTTTGTCACAGTAACAAGAGGCAGATAATATATTTATCCTCCAGATACAGATGGAGAAACTGAGGCTTAAAGAGGTTAAGTGATTGCCCAAGAAAGACCTTTATGTGCCAGGCAATGTGCTAGGTTCAGAACAGAAATATAAGCAAGTCAAACCACAGTCAAATAAGTGGGAAGACTTGTAAATAAATTATGGTGTGCCATGTGCTAAGGTTATCATAGAAAAAGATGCAGGTGCCATGAGGACCCCATGGACGGAGCTCCTTGAGAACAGAAATTATATCTTATTCATCTTTACCCAAGACAAACGAGGTATGCAACTAAAATCTGTGTAATTAAATTAAACTGTATCTAAAGAAGGCAAGGGAGCATTTCACGGAGGAGGAGCCCAGATGTTTGACTGTGCTACCACTCACTTACTACAGGGAGATCTTTGGACGACTTAAAAAAAAGTGATAGTCTCTTCATATAATGTCAGGAGACATAAGAACTTGATAAATATAAGGCTGTATTATAATCTTGTTATTAGATAATGGGTCCAGATCTGTCTACCAAAACAAACAAGAGTAATTATCTTTTATAGAGTCTTGAAAATAGTGTCCTTTCAGAGAAAATAGGATCAGACAGACCCAGGGAAACAAAACCGAAAAGGTGTCAGCAGGTCAGCAACTGACAAATTGCTCCATCTTCCTCTGAGAAGTGGAGGAGAGCATTAGATAGTCTTATTTGAAAATCTTACAATTTTAAGACAAAAGTAAAAGAAATGGAAGACAAACAATGTTAGGAGATTGTTACCCAAAAAAAAGCCAAAAAATTTTCATGAAACCACAAATTCACAAAAGGTTATAGGTTTTATTTTTAACTCATATAAAAAAATCCATATAATAAAGGCGTGAATAAAGGCTACAGTGTTTGGAAACACAAACTTTTGTATACTTCTGGGGTGAATGAGAATTTACAAAGCATTTCTAGAAAGCAATTTGGCAGTAAGTTTCAAAAGCGTACACATTTTGATCCAAAATGCCTACTTCTAGGGATTTCGTCTAAGGAAATTATGTTAAAAAAAAAAAATAGCAGTGAAACGACTCATCTGTAAGTCTCTTCAATACAGTATTGTTCATAATAGAAAAAATTAAAAGCAAATATATTCAATAGTAATAATAGACATACTATATCCACAGATTATTTTATAGCAATTAACAATTGTGTGGAAAAATATTTATTGTCATGGAAAAGTGTCCATGGCATATCAAATGAGAATAGCACGTTTAAAATTGTATGCCCTTTATGATCCAATGCTAAGAACTATCTAGGATGTTTGGAGAGATCCACACAAATTTTAATTGATGATAACTGGATTGTGGTAGGATCATACATGATTATTTTACTTTTTTCTATATTTCTAATATGCTCTAATAGCTTAAAAGAGCAAAAGATATGCTAAAACTGTTTTAAAATATATCATATAATCATAGAAAGAATCAATTAAAAACCAAAATTAGAATACTATTTGCCTGTGGTTTTATATCTGGGAAATACAAAACAATTTGCTGATTAAACTATGAGAAGTAATAAGAGAATTCAACATGTTTGCTAAATATAAGACTAATATACAAAAATCAGTTGTATTTCTATATGTGAGCAATATATAATTTGAAAATGAAACTTAAAAATACTTGACTTTTACAATAGCACCTGAAAATATAAAATAAATAGGAATAAAGCTAACAAAAGATGAGCAAAGCCACAACACAAAGACACACACATACACAATCTGAGATACAAAAGACACAAAAGGACATAACAGTTTAATGGATTGGCAGATTCAATATTTTAAAGATGTCAATTCTCCCCAAATTGATTCTTAGATTTAATATAATCCCAATCAAACATGCCAGAAGACATTTTTTGTAGTAGGAATTGATAAGCTGATTCTAACTTTACAGGGAAATGCCAAGAACCAAGAATAATCAAGCCAATCTTTAATCAGAACCACGACAAGCTTAAACTCTTTATGTTAATTAAAGCAGTGTAGCATTGGCACAAGGAGGAACAAATACACAAGTGGAACAAAACAGAAATTATAGGAACCAATGTAACCATAATTGGACACTGGATATGTAACATCAATTATATAAACAGCAGCAGGCAATGGATGATGTTTTCAATAAATGCTGCTGGGTCAAATGAATATACATATGGAAGAAACCGAATCTTGACCCTTAGCTAATACCAAATAAAAATCAATTTTAGATTAATCTTAGACCTAAATGTGAAAGATAAAGCAAGAAAGTTTCTTGGAAGATATTTAACAGACTATCTCATGCATGCATTACTTTGGAGCAGGCAAAAATTTTAAACAATATCCAAAACAATCAGAGGATAAAGGGAAAGATAAATTAAAAACATGTGTTCATGAAATGATAACATTAACAAGGTGAAAAAAAAAGCCACATATTGGGAGAAACTATTTATATACATAAAATCAACAAAAGATTCACATCTATAATATATAAAGACAAAAAAGCAACTGTCCTTCCGTATATTTTCTCTGAAAGTTCAGTGATACTTGGTAGATTCATAATACACATGAGATGCAATAGCTCACATGTCACAGCAAGATGCCTTTGATCTGCTAAGGTCAGATTAAACAAAATTAAGAAATTATATAACCTAAAATTAGAAAGTCCTGCTACAGAAGGGTTTAAGTGAGGCTTTAAAATGATCTTCCCTTTAGCATTAAGAGCCCAACTCATCTCACAAAGTAACAGAAAAGACAGTAATAAAACAAAATTCCTAATAAACCTCTCTATATAGGTCAATTAAGCAATGGGTGAAGTCTGCTAGATATATAAGTTAAATTGAGGCAAACGTAATACACAACTTCCAAGAACATTTCTAAAACCCTTAGCCAATAAACTACACATACATTGTGCATAATTAGATCCGCCCCAAATTCCTTTTAATGGGAGAAAATACTGATGACTGTGAATAACAAAGCTATAGAGGAAAAACAGTTATTGTTGTTTCCTCCTGATAATCAACGTTCAGAATAAGGAAGAACAGAAAGATGAATCATTAGCAGTATATTAATGAAAAATAAATCCCTACACATTGATTTTAAACAGCTTTATTTACTTTGTTATTAAGTCACAAACAACTTCTCTATCAGTCCAACATGGTTACAAAAAATGGTAAAGAGTCTGAGATTCTACCCAGTTGCAAGCTAACAAGTTAGTGGATCAGTTGCCTGGACGCTGGCAGAAGACACAGGGTTCTGGCTCTGAGCCAAAGCACTCTGTTCTCCAGGAAGAGCAGTGGTCAGAGCATCAGTATTCTTCTGGACTTGCCCCGTAGGCTCTAACTCCTACAGGACAGCACAGAGTGGGCCAGGTGACATCTGCGTACACAGTGGGTTTTGTAACTGGAGAGGAACCTAGAGCTTAGGGAGCCCAAATATTTTATAATGGTCGGTAAGTATGCCTGTGCTTTGATCTGGAGAGAATACTACCTTTATCTTACAAGGCAGGAAGCAAGTGTGCTCTTTGCTCCGGAAGGAGAAACTGTCTGTCTTTACCTATGAAGGTAGAAACATCTAGCAGAGAAGGGAACAAACATTCAGAGGGATTAAGAAGCAGGACCTTTCTCAATCCAGGGGCACATTATTAAATACTTCATAAGAAAATAATTCTTGCTCTGAATACAATATAAGAACTTCTGAGAATGAGAATGTAAGTGGCTTAAAAATTCTGTTTTAATGAATTAAACTGACAGGCTGACAAGAACTAAGAAATACAGAAATGTGAAGTGTGCTTTTAAAAAATAGGGCCCTGTGCAGGAGAGCTTTTTAAATGACACTTTAGAAACACAATTTCTGGAAGTTTTAGTGATTGGCTTAATATTCAGAATTATTCAGGAAACATTAATGGTCTCAGTAAATGGCATGAATGTATTTTCCTCATTTGGCAGAGCAGACAAAACAAAACAAAAAATGCTAACTAATTATTTCTCAGGATGAGGAAGTAAAATAAGTAGCCAAAATCTTGATACAAAAAGGTTAGACTTTGGAGGACAAGGTTACATTGTATCATTAGGAAGGTTAGAAACTTCAAAATAAGAAAAGATATTTTCAGATTCTACCTCCTAAAGTGATTGGCTGTAATTCACCAACAGTCTTGGCAGAGGGCCAGACACCTACCTACTCACAGTGCACAGCAAAATCCAATGCACCTATTCCATGCACACCAAAACCCAACACATCTACTTAGTGCAACACGTGGAGCCTATTAAAGCTTTGGTTATAAAGGAGACTTGTAGAATTTTTTAAAAAGAGAAAATAAATGAGGTTATAGATACCTTGTTGTCACTACATCTACCGAGAACTTTTAAGTCTGTATCAAGTTGATTTTTCAGCACTTATCATCTGGTTCACCTCCCTCTTTCTTTAAATCCTCTCTTCCTTTAGCATCTGTAACACCACACTCCGGTTTTTTCCCTACCTTCCTGGCGACTCCTCCATTTCCTTAAATTTCCTCTGTGCATACTTCATTCATCAGAATTCTTTCAGGATCTCTCCTCTTCATTCTCCCTGCACAGTCTCCATGGTCTACATCAATTAGTCAGATGGCTTTACAGCTTTCAGAGGCTACAAACTCAAATATCTGGGGAGCAGGCAGATAACGTGCATGAGGAAGGAGGTCAGGAAGGAGGCCAGCTAACCCGGGCAGCTGGTACCCTGGTCCGTCAATTGGTGCCCTGTCAGAATTCACAGCTGGTGTTGCCATCACTCCCAACTTTTCAATGAAATTCGATATAATATTTTTGTGTAAAATCAATAATTTTTAAAAGTTACTAACTTTTAAAAAATTTTAATACTGCATGAGGCCAAGGAAAACATTCCATAGGCTGTCGATTTGCAAACTCAAAATTGAGAGTACTGTCAAATCTAAAATCTCTCTATTCTATATTCTTTCCAGACCCTCAAGGCTGTATATCCAACCTACTGACAGATGTCACCACATGGATTTATCGAGATGCACAAGACTGAACACACACCAAACGGAACTTATCTGGCTGCCAAATCTCTTCTTCCTGTTTTTCCTGTCTCAGTGAATGGTACCCAGTTGTTCAAACCAGAGATGAGGAGTCACATTTGACTCCTTTCTTTCACCTCACACATCTTAATAATCAAGTACGATTAATTTTACCTTCATATCATTCTCAAATTCATGCACTTCTTTAATGAACTAATTTATGTGTGTACATATATAATTTAAAGTATATTATTATAATCTCTACCTAGTTTCCTACAACAGCCTCCTACCTCTCTTCTATTCCTCTCCTAATTTATCAGTTTTTGAAGTATGGGGGTGAGGGGGTAGAAGAGGGCAGTCACAGACCCCAGGGGGTACATAAGATGATCCTTTTCAGGATGAGAAGAAAATACTGAAATTCTACTTGCATTTTTATATAATTTTAAAAATGTATATTATAATGCGGCTTTTATTTATTTAATATATGAGAATACACATTATTTGTATAGTAGTAGATATATATTTTTATATATACGTACGTATGCAGACGATAGATATGATATACTTAAAAAGTGTTTAGTAATAAGTTAGTAACAAGAAATACAATCGAATGGGTTTGGAAACCACTGCTCAAATTCATTATCCACACTTCAGCAAGAGTGATCCACCTAAAATGCAAGTGTGACCACTTCTCTACTTAACACCCATTGATGGGTCCCCATTGTTCTCAGAGCTCCAAAGAACAGAGATTTAAAAGTGCAACTTTGCATATGAAACAAGAAAATCTAAAGGGCCAGAAATGGACAGAGCTTTCAAAGCATAGTCCAAGGGAGAGAATAACAATTTTAAATACCTTGGTCCTTGAGGCAGGGGAGTTCCTATGGTGGATCATAAACCACCACCCCTTACGTGGATTCCATATTCACCAAGGAATGTTCTGGATATGATATGGCTCCATATATAATTTATCTACAGTGACACAAGCATCCTCCTCTGCACCTGACAGTAGCATTAATTGTTGTAAATTAATAAAACCATTATTCTGGGTTATAGATCAGTTTGTGAGCTCAGTTAAATTGTGTCCATTCTCTAAACGTACTCTTGATTCTAAGGAAATCATATTTCAAGGATGAGAAGCAGAACCTAAGTCAGAGTGATTTCACTGAGGTACATTCACTCACTGAGGAGTTCAGGGAAGAGAAAACGGAAAAAGAAAAAAACAAATGGCATTCATGGAACCTTGAAGTTACTCTGTACCTTTCTTTGGAATGACAGCAGACACCATAACAATCCAGTCCCTCTCACAGCACTCTCCACTGAATAGACTGCATTCTCCTGATTAACACATGTGCAACCCACACAAAATACCAGTCCTCCATACTGCTCTGAAAAATAAGTAACTTACTACAGTCATGACTCACTTAAAAACAGGGGTATTTTATGAGAAATGCATTGTGGGGCGATTTCGTCATTGTGCGAACATCATAGAGTGTACTTACACAAACCTAGGTGGTACAGCCTACTTACTGCACACCTAGGCTACATGCTACTAATCTTATGAGACCACCATTGTATATGCAGTCCGTTATTGACCGAATTGTCATTATGTGGCGCATGACTGTATCTGTGACTTTCCTTAGGCACTTTTCTAATGGGACAGAACTGATTTTAAATATTTACCATCTTTGTACCAACTGTCTTCCTCAAACTGAATACATACTGCTTAAAGGTAGAAAATCATAATTTCACATCTTTTTTGCTTTCTGTATCTCAGATGTTACAATGAGCTAAACAAAATAGCCCTGCAGTTTCGTTTTCCTTATTGATATAGACACTTTGATTTTTTAGAACAGGCAATAATAGGAGTTGACCAAATAATACAAATATTAAATAGCAATTCCTTGAGTTCCATTTCAGTTCTTTTCTTCTTTTTTTCTCTCTAGAGCTCCTGCTGCACAGTTTCCTTGTAAAGGCCTTAATTTCTGTAGTGCATCCCTCCTTTAATTAAAGATGAGTAAGTTGCCTTTTCTTTGATTAGAGGGAAAACTGATCTAGTTATATTCTAGAAAAACAGGTATCTCACCCATTGGAAAGGTAAAGAAACAAGGGTCCTTTGTTTCTTACTAAAAGTGAAAGGAAAATACAGGAAACCAAAGAAGGTCCATACCACTTCCCCAGGAAATCAGGGGTAGAGGCAATGAACGGAGCTATAAATAGATCATCTTTTTTCCATGGGAAGCAAGACAGTTTCTTATATTCTAACCTACTTTTACACAGGGATACACAAATTTTAGAAAGTTTTTATCATAACTTTTTCTGGATTTTGCTTTTAAATTTTTAGGGACTATGGAATCCCCATCATACAAAGTTGAATATTAACTATATTAGCTGTAGAATTAATAATAAATATACTCATAGGGTTCTGAGCAAGATTAAAGGTTTAAATTGGTTAATTGTTCCACAACATGGAGTGCTTACTATGTGCCAGACACTGCTCTACCTGCCTTATGGGTAGATATCAGCTCTTTTAACATTTGCAACAACCCTAGATAGTAGATATTATTGTTATTGTCATCCACATTTTATAGAGGAAGAAACTGATGTGTGGAGAAACCAAGTAGCTTGCCCAAAGTCACAAAGCTAGTAAATGTTCCAGTCAGAACCTGAACACAGACAACGCACCTGCGTGCCTATCCCTAAGCATGCTGCCTCCCCACCGAGCGAACGAGCACTGTCTCTCTCGCTCTCTCATACATGCACAGGCTCACACACATTCCTCTACTGCTCAACTTATTTGAATCAAATGAACAATAGTTCCTAGAAGTCTAAATATGAGACATAGTGCTGAGCTACTTCAGGAAACACAAAGATGAAAATAAGCCTGATTTAATGGAATTTATACCATAATGGAAAGTAAGATAACTAGACAAATAATTTTAATAAATCAACGAAAATAATAAATAGCAAGACCTTAGAGGAGTTTAAGAAGTAAAAGATCTATTAACAACAATAGGGGATAGAATCATGAGCAGGATGAACCGTGTGGGATTAGTGCGAATGTCTATGTCAGAGATTATAAAAATCTTCAGGGGGCATTATGAGCAAAGACAGAAATGTGTAATTGCTGATGTGTCAGGAAAGCCAAATAATCCAGCTTGACTGAAGAATAGGACATACATAAGGAGAGAACTTAAATGGTAGAAAAATGCACCAGGAACTCAACCCACAAGTACTGAATGTCTGTTATGTATACAGTGGCCCAAGGACTCATTCAATAGCCATTTAAAGAAGAACGTTCAAATCTTATACTGAAAATGGAGCCAGTATATGCAAAAGCATTGATCACAGAGTTTGACATTTTATAAATGTATCTGTTTATACTAATTTTGGGGTAAAAAATTAACAAGGGGCTTCATAGTCAAGCAGGAAAACCCACGTAGTAAACATACATTCAATAATATAAATGTATCTAAAATACAACAGGAACACAAAGCAAGGAGTAATTAAAGGTGAATGTGGGGGAGGGTGTATATTAGTGGGAACAATCCAAAAAAAAAAAAAGGATTTCTGAACTAGACTTGAAGGGAGTCAAAATCTAGGATGGTAGAAAAGAAAGAGGGAAGAGAAGCATTCCAGGGAGCAGAACTGTAAGAACTGATGATAAAAAAAATCAATTTGTAGATAATAAAGTCAACTGAAAATTCTGAGCAGAGAATAAACATCATCCATCCATCCACCCATCCATCCACTTCGTCACACAGTCTGTTAACAGTGACGAGTGCCTACACATTGCAGGAGATGTGCCAGGCTCTGAGAAACAAAAGTCAGTAAGGCACGGTGCCTGTCTCCAAGGAATCTTTCCAGTCTGTTGGGAAATGTGACATGTCAGCAGTTCCCTGCAGTCCAGTCTGACAGATGTGAGCACAGGTACCTGGGAGCACAGAGCAGGGGTGTCAACCTTAGACTGGGGAGTCAAGGCAAGCTTCCACAGTGGCAACGCTGCATAGGGCGTGGGTGACTGGCTTCCCACGCAGCGGGTGCAGTAGAGGGAAACAAAAGCACTGAGGTGTGAAAAACAGAAGCATATTAGGAAATAGGTATGGAGTGTTCAGCTTGTTTCTTTGAGGATGAGCTGAGTACAAAGAGATGAAGCTAGAAAAAACAGTTCCTAAAGTTAGTCATGTTAATGGGATTTTAGACTTTAACCCAGAATCAATAATGATTCATAGAAGCATTTCAGGGAAAAAAAATTAGAATAATTAGTTCTGCTTTTTAAAGAGCTCACTGGTTTCACTGAGAAAAACAACCAGAGTGGTTGTTACTGAAGACGGAGAGACCAGTCAGAAAGCTGTAGCAGTAATCCAGGGAAGAATCTGAATTTAAGATTGAAGAACAGAGCTTGAAGTAAAGTAAGGATGGGGAGGAGAAGACGCATACAAAGATTCAGGAGTTAGAATCCACGGTTCTTGCTGAATTATAATTTGCTTGGAAATGCCTGTCTAAATCTCCTCGATGTCAAGAAGTGCTCAGCACAAGTGGCCCAGGAGCTGCTAGATGACTTGCTTAGAAAAATGACTGTCACCCAGAGCCTAATCACATTAATGGGTCTTTTTTTTTTTTCTAAATAGCTAATAATACATCTTTTGAGCCTCATCCTTAAGGTTTCTGAATTACGAACTACTAATCCAGAGTACAAAGATTCAGTCTGGTTTGGTCTCATGTTACAGAATTTACTTAGACACATTTATTCAGCAATGTCACTTCCCCTTTCCTACATTTTCTACTGTCTCCTGGTCAATAGACTAAGAAAGCAAAAGCAAGACAACTATTAAGACATCCAATGAATTTGCATAAAAATCTAACAAATGCAGAACTTCCCTACCAGTTTCCTACGACACATGATGTGTTCCTGATCCCTCGGGACCCCAGGCAGGCAGAGCCTCTTGGCAGCAGGGGGTCCTGAGCAGAGGTGGGCCATGTCATGGCTTCAGGAAGGTTGAGAAGCACAGAAATGAAGCATTAGAGATACGACACCTAAACATGTTTGTTGCCTGTTGTTATGAGGTCTGAATCCTAAAATTGCCTGTAGGAGTTTTACAGTTTTCTGAACAGTAGCTCTTTCCCAGTTTTAACTCAATCTTAATATTCTGTTCTTGCTGACACTTCCTTTTGGGAAAAAAGTCACAATAATACTCATTGAGCTAAAAGCTGCTTTATAAAAATCATAATCTGTTTGCCTATTTTTAGAACTAACCTCTCAATAGTTCTGTTTTTGGAAACAACACTGCCTTCAAGTTTAAAGGCACTGGTTAGGTCAAATGAAAGTATTCTTACATGTCCTCAATATGTAGCAAGATAAATAACAGGAATACTTCCACACGAGAACTAAGTTATGCAAAAACACAAACTAGTATTAGAGCTGAAGGAAAATAAAGGAATTTAAAGATTTGAAAAGCTACATCATTCATTTATTGGTTCATTCATTCAATAAAATACTGTGGAAATATAAGGTGAAAAGCCTCAGAGAATATAAAGATGGTTTCTCCAATGATCTAATAAATCATTAATTTTGATGACTATAGAAATATGTCTGAATTCCAGAAGGAGCTTTAAATTTGGCTCTCATCCAAAAATAAAAATGTTAGCGGCAAATGAATTTTCTAAAGTAAGTGAAGACAGGAGACAAAGGTAGAGGGTTTGGGAGGAAGGGAGAGTATTTAGTCTGTATTTCAAGAATCCCCCATTTGATTCGGTAGTGGTTTCACTCACGTAGCAGTTGGACAGAAATTTCAGCCCCTTGATGTCTGTGGTTATAAATAAAGGAAATAAAGATGTCTCAAATGCATAATTCTCTGTGGCTTGAGGTGCCAGCAAAAATGTTTTCCTCTCTTGAAATACCTGTGAGTAATCTATTCTTTTTACTGACCTTTTGACAAGCAAACAATTTTATAACTCACCAGAATATTCAGTTTTCAAAAAGAAATACCACAAACAATTTGTCCTATAGGTTTTCTTAAAATTTTAAGATAAAGTTCATTTTGAAAGTTACCAACTGCTCGCATTGGCTCACAGTGTTAATATATGAGCTGTAACTTCAAGAACTCCTCTCAGTTCCTCTCTTCAGAGGGCAGTCCCTTTCTGCCTTCCACCATTCACAAATATTTAATTAGTATACTCTTGACTGCTGTTCTAATTCAGATGAGAATGAACCTTTTCTCTTTTCAATTCCTCATTTGTGAATAGATAAAGGAGCATTACAAGCAGCTAGATTTCTGGAACACAGAATGTCTGCTAATGGCAATAATTGAATTTCCTCTTTTAGTACCTAAAAATAATTCAGAATACAGTTTATTGAAGAAGTGGGTTAAAGGTTTTAACATTTTCGAAGCCAAAAAATCATGCATCTAATAAAATGTGCATTGCTCTATGTAAGTATATTCTAATCATGGCAGTAGCTACAGATAAACAGAGCACTTTTAAGAAAAAAGAAAGGAAACTCAAAGTTAGTTAATTCACCAGCATCAAAGGACTAAGACCATCAAAAGTGTATATCAACATTTGTCTCATTTCATCAGCTAATGTATAAATACAGACTTTTAACTACAGGATGAAAACAAAAATCTATGTGTAAGCAATCACTCTTCCCCCTTAATACTCAGCCAGGGTTCTGCCTACATTCAAGGACATTCTGAGGGCACTCTTTCATCCAAGGGACCCTTAAAAGATTACTGAAGAAACCATTTGCCTCTTGATGCTCAGTTCTTTATCATCTTACTGAGAGATTCCCAACAAAAGCTTTGCAAGTTTTATTTAAATTATGCTGACTTCAGACCTTCAATCCCTCTTATTGACCAAACTCACCTGAGTTTGTGTCTGGGTAGGAAGTACCCAAAGGAAATATCTTTAGTTACTTTGTGATATAATGCAACTTTGTGAGAACATTATCCTTATTTCTATATCTTGTTTACACATGTATACTTTCTGTGCAATGATACAAAGAAAGCCTGAATCCAGGACTTTTCCCACCTTAATTGCAGATCTTAACCAAGCTTAGATTCCATCTCTTCTAGGAAGCAATCCCTGATCCTGAAACCCTGAAGCAACTATTCCCCTCTCTGAATCGTCAGAGCAATTTGCTTATGCCATTTTTCAAGTATCTATCCCTTTCTGTCTTTTAGCTACGTGTCTTATGTGTGTACCGTTACAAAAAGTTACGAGCTTCCATGTATAGAGATTCTATCTTATATACCTCTGCTTCTTAGAGCAAAGTATTTAACTCAATGAATGCTCATCAAATAAATAAATGTCACATAACTAATATTGACTTGGTAATATCAAAAAACTATCCAGTTATTGAGGTATACTTTTGGTGGCTAACTAAACAGAAGAATCAGCTATCAAAACTTTTATCAAAAGCACTCAAGTGCATTCTCAAAATACTCAAGTAAAATCTATACCATGTGGAAATGGAGGGAGGACTAGGTCATTCTTCAAAGATGGAACCAAACTATAAAATGATTTGCACTTACTTGTCTCCAAAAAACTTTCTCCAGAATTCAGCAGCATCTGCTTTCGTGATACGAAAGGTGTCTCCCTGGAATTGCCCATTGGGAAAGATTGCCTTGATTTCTGCCAGCATGTGACTGAAGATAAGGGACAGTTTTGTGAGATTTCGTCTGTAGACAGAAGGGGAAAAAAAAAACAAAGGGAAAAAATAAATACGTATATGCATGTAAGTTTAGTAGGAATATACATCATGAAAAAAGAATTATGTACAATATCAACCTAGGCCTTGGTGGTTGGTCACGAACCTCAGTGCAGTAATGTCCTTAAAAATGATGTTCATAAAAACTGTACATTTAAATTCCTAACAGGCTTTCACTTTATCAGTCATCCATGTATTCATTTAATATAAACATGAACAAGATAAATTACGTAAGTTTAACGGGAGAGAGGGACACCTGAAAAAAATCATAATCAGATATAAATGCTAAACACAAAAGACAGAGTGACTATTTCTACAAGAGGGAGTGAGGAAAGAGTTGTCATTAGTGGAGAATCTAGGAAGATAAGTAGATATTTGACAGATGACAGACCTGGAGTGGAGAGAAGGAAGGAAAGGAGAAGGTATTGGGGGCAGTAGGAACAGCATGTTCAAAAGTACAGAGGTAAGAAATAGAAGGGTTTGTATATATAATATCCATGCCTAGCACGGCTGGAGAAGAGCACAGGTGACTGGAGGAAACGGCACAATCTAGGAGGAGAAAGTCCGGTTGGCACACAACATAAAGAGGCATCTGAAACAACGAACACAGTTTTTGTCAAATACACTTGCCACTCCTACCTAAAAATCAGAGTTTCTGATGACAGGTTCCAGATGTGCATACATCAGAAGCTCCCTGGGCAATTCTAATGTACTCCCCTTCTTAAGAGCTACTGCTATAAGGAACTGGGAGCCAACATGGATTAAAAAGATTAAGGAACTGATCAAATCCCTGTACACTCATGTACCTGTGTCTAATCAAATAAGCAAAGAAAACATGTCAGGTACCAAAGAGATCATACAGTATGCACCTGTCTGTAAAGTCAATGAGCATCACTCTTTCTAAAACATTTAAAAAGAAACATGTAACTTCCCATAGAAGAGGAACACAGAATAAATGAAGGTACTTGTGATAAAAAGTGGGAAAAGTAGGAATGAAGAGCAAGTAATAAAGCATAAAGTAACCTACATCTCAATAAATTCATCTCTATTGGAAAACCTAAAATGTCCCAATTTCCATGAGCTTTACTACTTTATGAGAAAATTTATGAAGAAGAAGGGTCAGAACTCGGGCCTTGTTTCAGTGCTGGACTGGAACAACAAACAATCTGCAAAGTCATGATGGTTATACGGAATGTTCCATCATTTTCTTAGACTCAGCCACACTTAAGCACAACTCAGCCTCGTTCAAATGTAAAACTTTTTAAATTAGTTGAATCTTTCATCTTCTTATTTATGTTAACACACCCTCATTTAGATGATGGAAGATACAAGAAATTCCATCTTAGGAAATGAAAAGTGAACTATCAAAGGAAAGAATTGTGGCCAATACAAACTGTAACTGACTTTTGAAATCTGAGTTTAAGGAAAAACTTTAGAAAGTTTAGAAAACTTTAGAAAATCTGCAACAAATTTATTTCTATCATTAGGTAAAAGGGGTAATTTTCCACCAAACTTCCAATTGATACACACAGAAGAAAGAAGTCAAGTGACTATAATGAGGGTAAACCAACTGTTCCTTATTTTCTGAACTGTTTCTTTTCTCTTTAATCACAGCCAAATGTTTTTCATTTTTATTTGTTAGATCCAAGGTCTGAAGCACAACGCCAGTGATTACCATCTCGGATATCTGATCCACTGGCTATGGAGACACTAAAATTTACAACAGAAATAGTAACATCTTATCTTTATAATTTACTGTCTGGAAGCTCTGGTGATCTCTGGTACTATAACTAATCACTGCTTAGTTATAAATGTGTGTATAGTTCGATTTTCTTGTTCCTGCAAGTGGATCATCACTTTTTAATTTGAATTTTGTACAAACTAAGGCAATGAAAAGTTATATTTTGCCTTTAGTCTTTAAAGAAACTCAAATTCAGGTTGTTAAAAATATGTGAATGCAACAGTTTCGTGTTACCTTATTTTTCACATGTACCAGAATATATATTTATACTTTTATATCTAATTTTTAAATACACGCACCATACACATGTAAGTGATCACTCTGGAAATCCATATTTACAAGGTTGATTTACAGAGGTTGCAATCCACACCAAGATATGAAAAGAACTGACAGCTAATTCTACTATCTGATGTCATTTAAATTTATTATCACAGCAAATAGGTTTTGTTTTATGTGATTCTGTATGTGGGGGGGCTGGGGGGGGTTGTTGACTATATTTTGCTATATATTATGTGCTTTAATTCCCCACCCCAGTCTGCACCCTTAGATATCCATTTAAAAAAAAATAGAGGCCGGCCCCACGGCGTAGTAGTTAAGTTTGCACACTGCACTTCAGCAGCCCAGGTTTACAGGTTTGGATCCCAGGCGCAGATCTACATCATGCATTGGCCACGTTGTGGCAGCGACCCACATATAAAGTAGAGGAAGACTGGCACAGGTGTTAACTCAGGGCTCATCTTCCTCAAGCAAAAAATGAGGAAGATTGGCAACAAATGCTAGCTGGGGCTAATCTTCCTCAGCAAAAAATAAAACTAACCTCCAATTTTGAAAATAAAATCCAAGAATACAGTCATCTCTAACCATGTAGACATGGGGGAAGAAAGGCAACAACTAACATCATCTCTGTAGATGAAATGCTTTTACTTATTATGAAATTTCTCCATATTTAGCCAATTTCCCTAAGTCCACTTGATTGTCCCTAATCATAAGACCAAAACTGATGACTGCTTAATAAAGGATTTAATGCTTACTAGTCAAAAATATATTTCTATCACGAAAACTAGCCCACTCCAAACAATTAAAGAAATAAAAGTTTATCCGCAAAGATCCCATAATCTTACAAATATAACTTTAATTTAAATAACATAAAAATAACTTACAAACATAACTTTAATATAACCTGCAGTTTCAGTATCCCACATCAAGGTCCAAAAATATTAAATGAAAAATTCCAGAAATAA
Source organism: Tapirus indicus (assembly GCA_031878705.1). Classification (NCBI taxonomy): domain Eukaryota; kingdom Metazoa; phylum Chordata; class Mammalia; order Perissodactyla; family Tapiridae; genus Tapirus; species Tapirus indicus. The sequence continues at coordinate 85,582,468 of CM062928.1, read as the reverse complement.
ACAATTCAAAAGTTTTAAATTGTGCTTCATTCTGACTAGAGTGATGAAATCTTGAGCAGTCGAGCTCCCTCCCACCCAGGACCCGACTCATCCCTGTGTCCAGCGGATCCACACTGTACACACCACCCACCCAGTAGTCACTTAGTAGCCTTTTGGTTATCAGATCGACTGTCGTGGGGTTGCAGTGCTTGTGTTCAGGTCACCCTTATTTTACTAAGAATGGCCCCAACGCGCAAGAGTAGTGATGCTGGCAGTTCGGATATAAGAGAAACCGTAAAGTGCTTCCTTTAAGTGAAAAGGTGAAAGTTCCCCACTTAATAATGAAAGAAAAAAAATTGTATGCTGAGGTTGCTAAGATCTATGATAACTTTTATTACAGCATATTGTTATAATTGTTCTATGTTATTATTAGTTGTTAATTTCTTATTGTGCCTAATTTATAAATTAAACTTTATATAGGTATATACATACAGGAAAAAAACAGTATATATAGGGTTCGGTACTATCCACGGTTTTAGAAGTCTACTGGGGGTCATGGAATATATCCCCTTTAGGTAAGGGGGGACTAGTATAATTTTACGAGGAATTTTGCAACACTTTCACATAAGAGATATTTTATTTTGACTAATTACTACTACATATCTCCCACTAATCATCGTAAGCTAAGCCATTTTTAAAATTTGTTTTGTGTGAGATTTTTTATAAGAAATAATTTCAGAATAAAAGTATTGTGAAATACCAGGTAATCAAAAGTAGCTTCTAGATGTTAATACTGGGTAAACCAGTTAAGACGTTAATATTAGAAGAGCCTTGAAGAAAGGGGAGAGGGAGAGAGGAGTAAAAACACAGGAGGGGGGAAGAAGAGAAGGAAAGCTAGCCACATTTAAAAAAAAGAAAAGTATAAGAAATGCATCAGCATTGTCAAGACTATCACCGAAGAAGCAAGGTACCTCTTTTATCCTGGGTTTAATCACCTAAGGTTCTATTTCTTCAAAATGGTATGAATCAATTTCTACAAAAGTCAAGTTACATTACTGCACAGAATGTGAGGTTGAACCAGAGTGAATGAGCACAACTGATGGAAGGATGGAGCTTCACATTTATGAGTAAGTCTCAGCAGCCTAAGCTGGCTACAGCCAACGTTACAGAGACTGGAGGTACACAGGGCTGATGGAGGACGACACAATCCACCCTTAATAAATTTATCACACGGATTGGAGAAAAAGACATGAATAGATTATTATGAAACAGCATGGTGGGGGCAATGCACCAACTATAGCCACCTTGATGTGATGAAGTAAATTTTAAAACTGAATATCAAGTATCTCAAGATTTCATCAGGACCCTCCGCCAGATGTGGGAGACACACAAAGAATGTAATCTAATTAGACTGCATGTAGTCCTCGCATGTTTTCCATTCAAGAAACAGCCGTGCCATAAATCAAGGAAGAAATTAAAAGCTTTAAATGCTGAATTACTGAAAACCTTTAAATGACACTTTATATCAGTGAGGTCCAAAGTTTGTGAGAATGTACTGTCTTTGGTAGAAGAAACGGGAGACCATTTTTTATTCAACAACTATTAATAATTCAATTCTCACACTTAAAAGCTAGAACATGATCTTCTTAATCTTTACAAGGTGAAACAAATTCAACATAAAAAGAAAGGCAAGAAGAATATAAACAGTGCACTTAAAATGAGCCTCACGTCCAGTTAAAGAGCAATTTCCATTCACTGTATTTGTGATGTAGTGCCCTCCAAGATGGGCTTAGAGAGCTACTTCACACTGTTTTGACCTTGGGAACACTTTGATTCCTTAGAAATTGAGGAGACTAGGCTGCTGTAAGCCTTGCCTTTCATTTCTCCCTCCTGGGAAGAGAGACTATTATTAAGATGGATCCTGAGAGTCTTAAATAAAACTGGATCTTACCCATCCCTGCCTAAATGATTCAGAGTTTTCAATACTTCTAAGGGGAGTACGAAGCAGATCTTAAAAGTCCAAATACTAATGAAGACTCAGAGTCCGCCCCCAGTCATAAGAGAAGTGAAGAGTGTGCAGAAACAATTTCACCCGAGATGCAGGCAGTAGGACAATTTTTCAATGTTACTTCTCAGAAATTGAACTGCTCACTTAAAAAAGAATTTAGCAAACTACATCAGTCCAAAAACTGCACTAAAACAGGTAACCAAGGAAGGTCTTTTTCCACTGTTAAAGAATACACCATCCACCACTAACATGGCTAGGGAGGCCAAGCCCGAAACTGTGGCTGGAGAACATGAAACCTGGGCATCATTTGATCTCTATGTAGTAAACTTTTGAATGTGTTGCCCACAAAGGTCTACTAACAGCACGAGTCTACCCCTCAAAACAAGAATGCTGCTCTCAGGGTAAACAGATTTGCTTTCTAAAATAAATAGTTTTAAATGGACAATTTACAAATGCCTTACTTAAACATAACTCAAACATGAAACATGTCTATCACGTTCCAGTGTAAAATCCTGTGAAAAGTTCCTGGGAGATACTCAAGATATTCTGCTTAATTTTTCAACTATACCGTATTAAAGAGCTTGACCCTGAAGTCTGACAGCCTTGGGTTCACATTGTCACTCTGCTGGTAGTTTTGAACAAGTTACTTAACCTCTCTCATGTTATCAATTTTCTCATCTCTAAAAATTTTAAATCAAAATGCCTGTCTCAGGCCAGCCTGGTGGTGCACTGGTTAAGTCTGTGCATTCTGCTTTGGCAGCCCGGGGTTTGCAGGTTTGGATCCCGGGCGCCGACCTACACACCACTCATCAAGTCATGCTGTGCCAGTGTCCCACGTACAAAATAGAGGAAGATGAGCACAGATATTAGCTCAGGGCCAATTTCTTCACCAAAAAAGAAAAAAAAATGCCTGTCTCACTGAGTTGCTGTGAAGAGTAAATAAGGCATGTAGGTAAGAGCCTAACACATCTAATTTTAAAAACACTCAATAAATAAGAGTTTATTGTTATTATTAATTTTACCTAGCACTTCTGTTTAAAAGTATGAATATTTAGCCTAGCAGTCTTTCTTCTTTTTCCCATATATTATTATTGTCCATTAAACTGATGGCCATCTTAGTAAGGTAAAAATCACCATTCTAACCTATTAAGATCATTAATTGTCATGGACGCCTTTTATAATTCCACAGCAAACACTGGGCATATTTGATTCAGCCATTCAGTCATTTATTCCGCAAACCTTGACTGAGTGTCTGTTATATATTAGGCTTCGTCTAGGCACTGATGATACAAAGATGAAGATGACACAATCCTACCCTTAATGAATTTAAGGAGCTTAGAGATCTCCAAAGGTGCAGGACGATGAAGTGGGAATAGAGCTGAGACAGAACCAGAACAAAGGTGGTCATCAGTGAGAGGGACCGAGGCGTTTATAATTCCTGGGGTGATGTAGCTCTGACCAGAATGTGGCCCTGTAATCGGCAGCTCCAGCAGAGTGAAGGTGAAATAGAACAGGAATTAAATAACTCCAAGGTTGAATGGGGTCATTCATGTGGATTTTTCAATTTCCTACGATCATGACAGCAGTTTGCATGAAGAAAAGGACTATAATAAACCTTATCTCAATATACTCAATAAAGCTTCCCAAATAATTTTTTTAAATGTCAGTTATTTTAACTTTGCGGCAATGCCCAAGTAGGATTAACGACATCCCTTTGATGATTTCAACAAAGAGTTTTTATGGAAAATTTATCATGAGAACCTGCTACAGTATGATATGATCACATGTACTTTCATCTGGTTTTAAAGCTTAACAGTATCTACTTCAATAAAGAAAACTCTTTTGTCTTTAGTTTTGGACTTCTTTTGATTAAACCTAATCTGTAACTAGTATCCTTTTGTAAAATAAATATTAAAAATGTAGACTAGTCTATTACTTGAGAAAGAAAAGAAAAAATCCATTCCTACATTCCTTTTTATTTAAGATAAAATACAATGAAAGTTCTGTGAACTAAGTGGAAAGTCATCATTGTTATGAGATTTATATAGAAGCAACCAGAACATAGAACTTTGTTTTCTTTGTTTGGTTTTCTTTATTAGATTCTTTTTCGAAAGAAAAAGAAACATTAGAAGTTCAAACTAGACTCTTATGACCTGGAGTAATTTGATAAAAGAAAACTCGCATCAACAAACAAAACAAACTTGACCTTGAAGCAACATCTTTTTTAAAATCTAGATTTACTTTTTGTTCTATGCAATTCCCAGTAGACCATTAAATATATATATAGTGAAGTCAACCTGAATTGTCAATATTCTTAATTATCTTTTACTAGTTACATTCCCTACTCCATTATTTTTATTTTTATTTTTTATCACATTTGACACTTCAAGGATGGCTTTTGTTTTGTTTTCACTCAATAGAATATAGTTAAAAATCCTCTAAAATATTTTCTTCAAGCATTTCTACCTTCTGTGGGACCAAGCTTCCTTTCTACCATTTCTCACACCACTTCTCTGTGCTCTCAAGATATGTGAACGATCTCCTGCTTTTCTGATCCACACTGTGGGTTAATCCATCTCTCCTTCATCTCCGATACCAAGTTCCTACACTTCAGCCTGGTGAACTTTCACCTGCATGAATTTTATCTCAAAGGACTCCCCTGGTACCTTTGTCATACCCCTTCCCAGATGTGATCTATCAGGCTATTAAATGCCACACCACTTCCGCTACTTCACGCTATCTGCCATAGCACCGAGGTTTCTCTGAAGAGCATCACGGTTATTTTATACACATATTGCATTTCACTTCTATCAGAGCAAAAGTCTTTGTTGGAAAAAGAAGGTCGTCTTATACCTGTAACATCTTCTTACACATAATAGATATCCAATAAATGTTAATTTCAAGGACTACGAAAATATTTAAAGAACTATAAATAAGAAAGACTTTCCTGACCCCAAAACAAGTGCTAATGAACAGATAGGAGTAGTATATAAAAACAGGTCACAGAAACACTACAAAGTAAGGCATCAACTTTCCAAACCTTGATGAAAAGGAATTTTACTAAAAGCTGCTTTAATAGAGACTTAAAAATCTGGAGTCTGACTCTAAATTAGAAAAAAAAATCTTTGTTCTGTGAGTTTTAAGATATTTTCTCTCCTTATCAGTTTTCTTTTAATTTTCTTTGTGAACGGCAAAATATAATATCAGCAAGCTAAAGGAAATTAATGCTATATCCCCATGTGTAATTTCCAGATTTCAAGTAAACTGAACACATTTGTCATACTTTCTGAGGAACTATAACAGTTTCCCATCACACTCCCTGTTCCCTGACAGTTACTTCCTCCTTTTGGCTCTGGAAATTTTCCTTATTGATAACGTCCATCCCTCTTCAATCTGTTCCCTTGGAAAGACAAATGAACCACAGAAAGAGGAAACAGCTCATCTCTCTGGTGCTCACACTGTGCGTCACCAACAGAAGAAAACTAAAATCATAAGATGTATTCCATCTCTTCCCCTGGGGTTAAAATTATCTTTATTCAAATGGTTGGGGCAAATATAAAAATAAACACAATTTTGCCGAGCAATTCTCACTTATTTTTGATATAATCTGATAGGGATACCAGATTATAACATGTGTGTGTGTCTCTGTGCGTGCATGCGCATGCATTCCTGCACCATAAAATGAAAGTGTGAAGTGAAAACAGCAAGATAATAAACAGTATGCCCAGTACAGTCTTAGTTCTATTAAAAAGCTAAATATCACATCATAGATAAATAGAAAAAAACATAGGATATACACAAAAAGACATAAATGGTTTTGTCTTTATTTTTTCCTTAATTTTCCTATTTCAACAAGAAACAAAAGTGTCATTGAGAAGCCAGTATACTGATTTTCTCAGGTAGACCTGCAACATGCCTGTGGAGACTGAATACATCCCCAGACTCCCTGACAGGCCCCAGCAGCATCCAGCCTGCTCTAGCCTCCAAGTCAAGAAGGCATCTCTGGTGCAGTCACCCCAAACCACTTAGTTGGCCATGGATTCCCCATTTTCTAAAAAGTATTAGCCCTTCTGCCATAGTACATTCACCAATGACACACTAGTATTTTTCCAAATCCTTCCCTAAAAGAAGGACTCAATCATAATTCACATTTTTAGAATACAAAGCAGGGAATACAAAGGTCCAACAGTCCAGTAACTGCTCAAACAGAAGGAGGAGTCATCAAATTTTGTCTAGGTCTCATTATCCTTAAATGTAGTTGGTGACTTTATCTCCTACCTTTATAATAGTCTCCTACAGAATGCTGAAATTCAAGTTGAATTAATAATAGGAGCGAGGAAGTCCCTGATAGTTATATAGATAAATTAGCAATCATCTATATTCTTAGTCAACAGCATAAAAGAAATTTATGGTTACTTATAACCAGAGGATTCAATTACCTGCATTTTTTCTTCACCTTACCAGATACATGATATGTATGTCTGATGACGGTTCAAGAGAAGGAGACTAATTTAGATGTCTGCAGCTTCACAGAGAAATACTGGGCTTTTTTTTAAAGCAGTGAGACTATAATGGGATTTTTTTCTTTCAAAATGAAAACCAAAAGGTAAGGCAATCACAAAAAACATGGCTGTAATAGTTGTTAGCAGTACAATTAGCCTGGCCCATGAAAAACTTCTTAAACTTTCTAAATATAGCAACAAAAGATATTTTTAAAAAAACATTTTAAAAGGCCTCATACTTTCATAAAGTGGCAAAAGTTAAACTGGATGTAGCTTATTCTGTAGCTGAGTGGTGGTGACAGGACCTTCTACGAGCCCAATCACCAGCCTCCTTAGGGAAACACTGGGATACAGTGGAGGAAAACATGACAAGTAGCACAGGGTTCTAGACACCTCTCTTCCCCTCTCATTACTCCACGGTATGAAAAAGAGCTGAGAGCTTCTCTTAACCAGTGTTTCCCTCTATACAATGAGGTGATTGTGGTACATAATTCCTGAGGTCCCATAACATTGTATGGGGTTATCATCACTTTTATTCCCAGTAAGAGATGACCAGACTGCGCTGGCACTAAAAAAGCCCATATGCTGTTGGCAAAAATTGTGATTTCATTTCACAACTAATGGGGAAGTACAACATGCTATCTAACATTTTCAATTTACAACTTTTCTTCAATATGCCTCAGTCTGAGATTGCGAAAATTCTGAAGTTAGGACACAAAGCTCCAACATGGAAAGTTGAAATTATAGTAAGTATAAAAATTCATTAGTATATTTGGAAGGCTTGATTTTTGTTTTGTTCTTTACCATAATAGGCATCTCTGACATTTCTTTTTTTCTTTTTTTCAACAAAGAAAAATCCTTGAATAATATTAGCTCTCAAAACAAAGCAAATCACGAAGCAGCAAAAACTTAAAAAAATAATAAAAGGCAATTTAAAAACTCTGTGTTTCACCCTAATGAACAGTAAACACTAGAATATTGAAACCATATGAAAAATGTGGACTACTAGAACAGAATATGCCCACTGGGAAAGTTATGGTTTAAAAAGTAAATTTTAGGGGCCGGCCCAGTGGAGTGGTTAAGTTCGCGCACTCCACTTCAGCAGCCCTGTGGTTTGCAGGTTCAAATCCAGGGTGCAGACCAATGCACCACTCATCAAGCCAAGCTATGGTGGTGTCCTACATACAAAATAAAGGAAGATGGGCACAGATGTTAGCTCAGAGCCAATCTTCCTCACACACACACACAAAAAGAATAAATTAAAAGTGAATTGTATTCATTTGTTCTTGGTAAGGAAATGTGCTAATGTATGTAATAGGCATAGGCTAATATCATATCTAAGAATTTTATCTCAACCAAGAGTTTAGAAATATCCAAATGTAGAGAGACTATTATGTTTACCACATGAATGAATCAGATCTCTTTACTATTTCAGTCTGACTGCAACTGGAATAACCCCTACATCAATAAAACCATCCTCAGATACTGGCTTTGGGGTAGAAAAACAAATATATCTAATCTGCCTACACTCAGAAGGCAGTATGTTACAATGGTTAAAAACTCCAGCTCCAGACTCAAACTTACTTAAACTGGAGCTTAAACCACTAAGTAACTGGATGGCCTTGGGTTGTAAGTTCAGCTCTCTAAGCTATAGTTTCTTTATCTCCAAAATATGAATTATAACAGTACTTACCTGATAGGGGTGTGGAGGATTACAAAGGCCAAAAATGTTTTGCCACTCTTCCCAGCATGGAGTGGAGTCTACTTCCCCTCTCCTTTTATCTGGGCTAGGCTGTGCCTTGCTTTAATCAATAGGATGTGGTAGAAACGATGCTGTGTAAATTCTGAGGCTAGGCCTTAAGAGATCTGCAGTTTCTGTCTTTACATCTTGGAAAACACTCTTGGAAATTAGCTGCCATGCTGTGAGGAAGCCCAAGCAGTCATGCAGAAAGGCCCTAGTGAGTCCCCAGCTGCAAGGCAGCAACAAACGCTAGGCTATGAGTGAGGCCACTGGACCATCCAGCTGAACCAACACCCCAGCCAACACCACATGAAGGAGAGGTCAACCCACAAAATCACAACAAATAAAAATTATTGTTGAATTAACTCCCTAAGTTTTGTGGTGGTTTAATACATAGCAGTAGATAACTGACTTAGGAAACTGATACATAGCAAGCATTTGATAAATGTTAATCATTACTACTAGTATATTAGTGCTAAAGGATAGGACCCTCTTCTCTCTGTCAATATGAATAAGTAAATAACTCTCAGATAGAGGATCAAACACATTATTTAAAAGTTGTATTCCTACCTAGCAAAGTATTTTTACACTGGAAATTATAAATTTTACATCCCCTATATTTTCTCTGATGCTAAAACAAATCACCCAGGAGAGGTCTTTAGAAGAAATCTGAACTGCACTAATCGGAAATCAGCCTACTCAGATTTGGATCTGAAGAAACATCTATACTTAATTCCCAAAACATATTTACTTAAGTAACTATACAATGAACTGAACTATGAAAATACCATTAAGCTAATCCATTGATTTATACTGACAACAGACTTAATTTCTATAAGTCTTAAATGCTCAGTCAAAGGTAGAGAATCCCCTTAACATAATATGTATGTAAAATGTAAGCAAAGACCTGGAATCTTTATAGACTGTACAGCCCTTTTAATTGAGCTGCCATTTAAATCACATGTTTTCTGAAGACAATTTAACGTAACTAGATTTGACATTATGTCTTGATAAGAAACCATCCTGGATATTGGCTTGTCTAGTTCTATTCACTGGGGTCTCTGTTTAAAAGTCAAGCACTATTAACAATTCCTTACTTATCAGCACTGAAGTATACACACTGATTTTTTTCCAGCATAATTCTTTTGGCTCCCAGCTGTACTAAACCATCACTATAATAATCTTGAGAAGACATTTAAAAGTACTGCTGAACAGATCGTTGTACCTGTCTACCCATGTAAATGCCTTTAGTGAAATGGTTATTAGGTAGATGCATCCTGTAGTCAAAATTTATAGGATTTAATTTATAAACTAAGCATGAGTATCAATCATTACTCCTCTCTTGGAGACAGCTTTCACTTAAAACTTAATAGAAATAAGATAATCCAAATATTTAAAGAGCAGAAACCATTTTTAACATTTCAGTTAAACATTAGAATGATGGGAGAAGGATTGCGTATTAACTTATAAAAATTTTATTTCCCGCTTAATCAAGTATTTCTTAAGGAATCAAATATTAAGAAAGAAAGAAAAGCTACAAATAATCCACAAAGAACAGGCTGTCAAAGGTCATCTTTGCATTTTCTGGCATAGCATACTCAGGTTGCAGCTCGCTACTTCGCATTCTAAAAGTCTAGTGTGTGTGCACAAATGTCAGTTCTCCCTGTTTTTTAGAATAATTTTATAAGCACAGAAATTGTGATCTACATATATGGAATTCCAGTGACTTTCAATACAGTTTATTCACTCAATAAATATTTTTCGAGGCTCTGCGACAATCTGCCACGACGCCAGCAAATAGGAATAGGAAGATGAAAACCAGTTACACCCCTGCCTTCCAGGAGTTTATAATCTAAGTGGGTAATTAGATACAAAAACACATGATTACAATACAATGTGTAGCTGTAACTGAGGTACATTCAAGGTGCTTCAGGAACACAGGAGCTAAGGGGAGAAAGTGCTCAACTCTGGGCCTCTCAGAAAGGATTGAGAGAGGCAGGGGAAAGCAGAGCATCCTGATGAAAGCAGCAAGCCTGGTAGACAAAGGCCTGCGTGCAGGGTCAGGAGGGATTTGCATGCAGGGAAGAGGCTGACAGGGGAGCAAGACCACGCGGTTGATATTAAACTGTCTCCCTGCCCGGCCTGCCCATCTTACCAGCACAGGCCCACCAACCACTCAGCTGTTCAAAGATGCAGAAGTCTACATGTCTAACTATAACTCCACCAGGGAGGACTACATCGAGGAGGAATTTGAAAAAGAAAACCACTTTCAATAAAATGTATTACAAGGTACAATTTAATAACTAGGAATTCATAGATCTTTATCCAAATTTAAAAGCTTTTGTTCAAGATTTCTCTGTTGTAAGAGAATAACTGAATTTTGAGGGTTTCTTCCCTGCGTCCTTGATGGAATATAACCTACATTTAACAAATTGAGAAAACAATAGTGCACAGAGAGGAATACACCAGAAGCCTGTATCTTAGAGGCAGATGTTCTGCTTCAGCAGACTCTCAGCCCCTGGTGTATTACCATTTGAAACCGACTCAGAGACCACACTGTTGATGCACATCTGAAAAGATGTGTTTCCATTTCAAAATACCACAGTAATTCCCTCACTTCCACAAATGATTCACCAGATAAATATTTCATGTAGTAAAGAAATGTATCCTTTTTCCATGATCTAAAATAGAATACTGAGTTGAAAATGGCCAACCCCAAACACAACATTATCAATCACCAATCAAATACCACACCACCAGGTGACAAACTTACAGATAATTCCCTAGGGAGGGAGACTCTGCCAAAGCTCTCAGGAAAACACCCGTCACCTTCCACTGAATGCACTGCAATCTGTTCTTTAAAAATGGACTGTAGTTCAGCAATACATTTTTCCATTAAGTTTTATGGAGCCTGATGTATTTCCTGTGTCAAAATCTGTCACAAAAATCTGTTTCTCAGACATCTGTTAGGTGTAACACACGTGCGAATGTGGTACTGCTTGGAGGTGTCTGCAAATAGCAATGTGTAGCCTAGCATTTGGTTTCTGATTAGAAAGTATTTCCAATATATTGGCTGGTGGATTTAATCTGGATCCTATTAATATCTTATTTATCACTGTCCTTCCATAATATACCTATAATATATATACGCAAGGAATAATAAGATATATCTTCTTCATTGTGAATGCCATTTTCATAGTCAAGTGTAAAAAAGAAAGAATAAATCTGAAGAATGAGTGATAATACCTATTTTGTGGGCCTTAGATTTCAGTTAGGCATTCAAGATCCAGGACAAGAAAAAAATAAATGTGTAACAATTATACTCAAAATTTGGTCCTTGGACCAGCAGCATAGACATCACCTGACAGCTTGTTAAAAATGCAAAATCTCAGGCCCCACCGCAGAATTACTGAATCAGAATCTGCACTTTATTAAGACCCCCAGGTGATTCATATGCATGTTTAATGTCTAGTTTAGCAGGAATCTCAAAAGATCTTTTATTTTTCATTGCTTTGCCTCTGGATAAAACTGCATTTAAAGCTGCCCGAAGATCGAAGTACCTATTTAAAGGTTTGTGAAAGACTCTACTCTTCTCTCAAACCGCGTATCTACCAGTCCCTTTGATGATATTGCCAATGTGCTGGAACATCATTGTTTCAGAATGATCTAGCTTTTCTTTCAGGACAGATCTCAAGGGCAACTACTGATGGGGCTCTCACTTGTCATCCCTCTTGCTCAATAACCCTAAGTAACTCATCCCTAGTCCTTAATGGCCCAGTCCTGGGACAGTCTGTACTTTCCACATCTGTAAATATCAACATCAGACTGACAATAACCTCATCACCACACCCCAGTTCACCCCCACAACTCTACCCTGGGAGAAGAACTAAATTCTTCTGATTGGTTAACATAATGCCAGAGGTCAGAGAAAGGGCTTGCTTCCTCCTATTACAGGAAATAGAAGACGACCACACACATCACTAGTTCAGAGTAAATGTGGTTCACCTATGCCTAATTCGAGAAAGGAGCAAATTACTTCTCCCTTCAATAATCTCCCTCCATCACCACGAACCTTTGAGATCCCTTAATGCAAGTAATCCAACTGCTATGTTTGATTTTATCCTTCAGAACAGCAAAGGGGGAAGAAAAGTAAGATCTGCCAGCTGAAAAATTAAAAAAAAAAAATCTCCAAATGCCATTAGGTGTTTTCTCCACCTAGAACTGATTTTTCCCACTCCTATTTATCTCCTTGTAGCTTAATAATTAAAGAGCTTTCAGGGCCTCCCTGCCTATCCACCAGCATAAATATCCTTGGAAACTGTCAATCAAGCACAGCTAACTAATTTTATCATGAGAACCTCTAATCAGAGAGAGAAAGATCTTGGCACTGGCCGTGGTGGCGTGATGAACGTACCACCACAGGCTGGAACAAGGCCAGGGAGTGTCAAAGTCTGAAAGGAGCAGCTGCGAAGCCTAAGGGGGATGCCGCTCCATTCTGGCACCCAAGAGAAGGAATGTGAAAGGCAGAAAGAGACTCTCTTGGCAGAGCACATAAGCATGCCCAACACTCTCTGAGAGGCTGGCTTAGTGTAATAAATCAGGGGTAAAATTAACCAAGGGGCTCTGAAAAACTGCGATGCAGAGGAGCCAACCTTTTCAGTATAAAAGGATTGATGGAAGAAGGTATTCTATTAACCACTGGTTTCCAGCTGCTTTTATTTAAAAGAACTTGAAATGTTTAACAACAACAAAAACAGGAGAAACTAACATAGGATTCCTATTTATTTCACCAAAAGTGTATTAAAACAGAACCTATCATCTATTTGTCATTAAATATTTTCACACCGCTAGAACAAGAAGGACACAATTTCAGGAAAAAAAGTATTCTTTTAAATTGAATAAATTTAACTTCATGAAAGACTCACTAAAATGCCTGCTATCACTTTCAGTTCCAGGCCACGGACGGGTCTGAGGAACCCGTCAGGAGCAATTCAGAGATGCAGGCTCTGATGTGAAGTTCCAGCCTGCAGTACACCTCCACAGGCCACTAACCACCACTGAAGAAGTCAGCCAGGACACACTACAAGCTTTGAGAAAGAAATGAAACAAAAAGTGACAAGGAAGCTTCTCACAAAAATGAATTAAATATGGCCTGCTAATAACCAGTTATTATTCACCTATGAAATATTAGCTCCTTTTTTCCCCCACTCTGAAACTGACTAGCAAACACAGATTATACAGAGGAAAAGGCTATGAGGAAAAAGAGGACTATTAAAATATACTCAGCCAAGACTCAAAATCAGACTGAAGACAATGGCTCCCATTTAATTCATTTGATTCAACTGGAAGTTTAACACAAAATACTAAGATTTCTTTGGACATGACATTCCAGGTTACCAAATTATTTGGATAGCAAAATTTAGTGCTATAAGTTAATTTCAAATATTCTCTGTTAAACTTCCTGATAACTGTTACACGTAAAGGAAGAAAAATCATTATTTTAACACGGGTCTTATGTGAATAAACCTATCACTAAAAGTCATGCCTGCTTACTGAAAAACCCAAATAGATTTCTGCATATCTCAATACTATTTAATTATAAAAATGATATGATCAGATATTAACCTTACTAGGCAGTATGTTCCCCGAGTTAGCAGATATCACAAAAGCACACATACGTACATTGTTTTAGGGCATTTCAAAATAGTCACAGAGATGTAGAGACGAAGACACCCTAGAAATCATATAATTATTTCCATCTTCTTGTTTATCGAAGGGGAACCACAAACTCAGAAAGGTTGTGACAGGCCCAATGTCTCAGACCAACTAGGGGCTAGAACTGAGTCTTTGAACTACTAGTTATACTGAAACCACACATACATTTTGCTCCCAACTTAAATAGGCAATACTTTCTTGTGGGGTAACCAATTAGTCAGCCATAACTTATTTTTAAATAACCAAAAACGTTAATAACAGATACCACATAAATATATTAAAATATGTTAAAAATATATACATACATTGTGCTAAAACACATGCATACTCTATGTCCCAGCCACTTCACTCTTAGGTATATATCCATCAGAAATGCATGCATGTGTGCAGCAAAAATGCTCTAGAATCTTCATAGCAACATCATTCAAACTGAAACTACTCAAGTGTCCATCAACAGCAGAATGGATAAACTGTGAAATATTCACAAAATGAAATACGAACCACTCATGAAGATGAACAAGCTGCAACAACATGCAGCAATAGGGATGAATCTCACAATCATAATTTTGAGCAAAAGAAACCAGACTCAAAAGTGTCTATCATGGGATTTTGGTTCTTCAGTAATGTTTACTTAATTATATGTGGATATATTGCCTATTAGGATATAGATATCCATAAATATGTGGACAGATATGTGTTGAGTGAGTTTGTGTGTAAAATATAGATATTTCCCTCCATTATCTGGGTAAAGGAGGAGGAAGAGACTTCTGCTCTTTTCTTCACATTCACTCCTTGAAACCCAAGCTCATGACATCAAGCGAGTGACCTCCCCACTGGCTACTTCTCCATCTAAGCTAAACGTGGAACTGCCGAAGTCCATGATTGAGACTAATCTCAGAAAGAATGCTGTCTCATCCTTTTTTCAACCTGCTATTGTGGATATCATAATATTATGTGTGTTTTTTTTTTAATTCACCTTCCTTCCACTGAAGTATCCAACCACCAACTTCACATCATAAACTCAGGATTTCAATAAAAACTCAGTTTCCAATGAAATACTTTTGAATTTCTGATATAAATATGCAAAACAATGTAGCTAAAATTAGGCCTAATTTAAGTTGTAATTTATAAGTTCGGACATCAGGACAACTTGATTTTCTTGGGTATGAATCACTCTTCCTCAGGAATCCTCTAATTCTACCCATTGAAGCAGGAAGAAGAATGGAAAGTGGAAGCTCTATCCTTTTCATTACCTTCTTCAAGCTCAAGCAAGGCAGTCCCCTGGTTACATCCGTTCCAACGGTAGAAGCAGACAAGGGCTAATTCCTGAGCTGCCTCAGGTGGCATCTGAAGAGCACATCCAGCCCACCTCATTTTGGTCACTCCAAAATTTAGGTGACAGCCATACCAGAAGCAGGCGCACAATAGTTTTTTTAAGAGATGAGCTCATGTACAGAATAATCTCAGCACATTACAAAACATTTCTTTTTCAAAGACACTACTTAACGTTATTGAACAAAGAGACGTAAAGCTCTAGTTAAAATTTTTTAAAGTAGAGTTTTAAGAATACACAGCTATCCCACAGCACTGTCTGAATTCTGCCCATGTGAATTTATTATCTATTCAAAAGTTAAAGTAAATTAAAATATAGAAATAAAATAATATACCACCAGTAGATGAATTAAATGTGTCCGGTTTTGTTGTCTCTAAAACAAGACAGAAACACATGCGCTTCAACAATAATTGTTTTCTTCAAGGTTTCATTAAAGGATGATTCAATTTAACTCTATCCAGAGATGTGAAATGTTGGCATGTTACATTAGAACCACTCAGAGAAATACAAGGCATTAGGCACAACCTTCGGAGCTCCCATGACAAGTCATTAACCAAAACATCTGACCCTAATTGACCACAATAAAAATAGAAACACGATCAGAAATCAAACTGGCAATAAGAACAGGCTGAATGAGGATTTAAGTCTGTTTTTTCCCCCATCTGTAGTCAGCACCAGATGTTAGAGACTGAGATTAGGGGCGGGGAAGGAAACTTCCTCTTTGAAAACCCAAGAACTACCCCTTTTCCCCCTTACCGCTTATTTTGAGTGGATGGGTTTATGCAAACATACAGGTTTCAAATGAAAAGTTGCAGCCTAGATATCAAAATCTCCTAACTGTAAGTGAACGTGTGTGTAAGGGGTCAGGAGTTTAGGGGGGCATTTATGTTTTGGTTTTGTTTTGTTTGGGGATGGGAGGGCACCACAGAGAAAGCCAAAAGCTGATTACGTTGGACTCAGAAGAGCACCACAGAGGGGCTGGGGTAAGCAGCAAGGAAGGGTCCAGTTACTTTTAAAAGAAATATCAGTACTTCTAAACAGAAGAAATGGCAAATAGTAAAATGAGATCTCCAGGGTCATAATTTGTAATCTCTCAAGATCTAAAAAACATCATGTCTAGATAGAATAATGAAATGTATAAAAATGACCAGAGTCATAAAGATGAAAAACGTAGGAAAGAAAAAATAACAGTGAGAGAGAACACATGATAAATAATAAGAAAGAACAAAGAAAGAAATAAAAAGTTCCCTGTAATTAAGAAAATGAAAAAAAGGAAAAATATCAAGAGGGAATTAACAAAATAAATTAACAAATAAAGGGCAAGAAAAACAAGGATTTTAAGGTAGAAGTTACAAAAAAGAACATTTAAGCATGGAAAAGCTACCTTTTGGCAGTCTTTACATTTTTATAAACTACATATAATGAGCATTATTGGTGCACATTTGGTCAATAGATGAGCCAATCGTTGCACCACAACGTTTGTTTCAGTATCTTATATATATAGACTGGTCCCATCCACAATTAAAACACTTGCATTTCAGCATTTGATTCAGACATAACGTTTGTGCTATGTTATCTCTGGGTAGTAAGATTATATACACGTGATTTTTATTTTATTGTTTTGTTTATACTCGTATATTCCTAAATTTTCTATAATGAGTATGTATTCACCCTATAATCCAGACAAGAATAAAATATATTTTTAAACATTCAGTTTTGAGGTGTGAGAGACAGCGTGAAAGAACATTCTCCTAGCAACTGGAATTTTACTACATACCTTGAATTGGTGTCTATACCAATCATCCCCCCCCACACACACACACAACCTGGAATCAGGTGTTAGGCTATTTTAATTAATAATTAAGGCTATTGTTATGACTGATAAACCAACTCCAAGGAAGACCCCCACCAAGAATCCAAAATAAACATCCGTATAATCACATTTTTAAAAGAAAAGAAAAACTACTCCATATTGAAATATCTCAAAATTTGAACCTGTCATTTATTCTACCCATTTCTGTTACAGATTCACTTTTTTTAAAATGATGTTCCCCCCAAATCTTATTTCTACAGAAGGCAGGCATAAAAGAGTTCTCCATGATAAAAAGAGCAAGATGTTAATATAATATCACAAAGGTAATTCTCTTCAAACATCCCTTTTATTTTCAAAGGATATCTATCTTGCACCTTTAGGCCATTAATATTCTATGAAGAATAAACAAGTTATAAGCTATCCACAAATATTTATTGAATAAATCACAAAGCAGCTACAAATTCCTCCCATCCCTGTATGCTTGTAACTTTGCAGTGTGACTGTTCCTTCCATCAAGCTGTGGAATCTCTTGCTCCACCCCTTTAGTCAAGGCTTGGTCATATGACTTGCTTAGACCAATGAGCTATTAGTAAACGCAACAGAAGCAAAGGCTTGTGCAGCTCCTGTGCACTGGTGAGCCTCTTCTCTTGCTGCCGGGAACCATTACGCTATCCTGTGAACACGGCCAGGCTATCCTCCTTGAGGATGAAAGACACACAGAAAGAAGCACCAGCCATCCAGCTGAGGCCCCAGACACACAAAGTGAGGCCATCCTATGCTATCCAGCCACAGCTGAGAGGCTCAGATCACAGGACCCCCCCGCCCCAGCCAACCCAAAGAACCATGAGAAATAATAAACAATTGTTCTCTTAAGTCACTACATTCACTGTGCAGCAAAAGCCAATTGACATAAATACTAAGTGCTAAACACTGTAACAATATCCGTAAAGCACCTAGCATAGTACCTGGCATCTATGATTACCTTATAAATGCTAGCATTTTATTCTTTATTCTACGTCCTTCAGAGAATGCAAAAAGGTATGGTAATCCTCACCTTATGACAGCATCAGAAAATCTGGAGGGTTCTTAAAACACTGATAACTGAGCTCCACCTCCAGAGTTTCTGACTCAGTAAGTCTGGGGTGGAGACTGAGAATCTGCCTTTCCAACAAGTTTCCCAGGAGTTGTTGCTGCTGTGGATTCTATGGGTCTGCAGATCACATTTTGCAAACCCTAAGAGTTTAGAGTCTACTTTAAATACTTCTTAAACACACCTATGTTCATGAAGATGCTAGGCTAAAGACTATAGAAGGACAACAGCGTAATAAGTAAAGCAAGGTGCAGGTGTTGCTGGGGCAGAGGTGCACCTAGAGGAAGGCTGTGTGTGTTGGGGAAGTAGATGTGGCTCAAGGATGACAACCACCTCACACCCTCCCTCTGCCCCAAGAGTACCACATACACATTTGTGTCTCAAACATATGAGCCTATAGAGTTAGCCTATAATATTTTCTCAATATTTTCCCCTTTTCTGACATTCTGAAAATTGTATCAGAGAAGGCCAGTGCAACCTTCTCCCAGAGAATGAATGGCCCACGTTCTAAACACAAGCATTTATCATTTCCGCTATGGAAATAAAGACATGGGGTTAACCCAGCCTAATGCGTTTCAGTTGGTTTCTCTCTTTGCCTAATTTGCTTCCAGAGAATGTGCACAAGTTCTAGAATACATGAGGATGTCTAATTCCTAGCTCTTAATTTCTATTATGTCATAACTAAGGTAATGACTGAACTTTCACATTTCCAGTATTAAAACAGAGAAAATATTTGTCATTTTCTGGACAAAGCAACCAAGGAACATAATTTTGTGGGTACTTCTGACACGCCAAAACCTACACTTTCTAAAAATATGTGATGTCCTGGTAAAGCCATTTGACCACAAGTCCGAAGATCAGAATTCTGGATCTGTTCTGTGGATCTTGGACAAATCACTTCATCTCTTTGGTTTGGGCCTCAGATCTCTCATCTGAAAAAAAGAAGTTGGTGACCAGTGGTTCTCAACTTTGCCTCTGTGTTACAATCACCTGTCTGTTTTGTAAAATCCTCATGTCCAGGCAATATCCTAGAACAATTAAATCAAAACCTCTGGGGGTGGTACTCAGGTGTCAGAGTTGCTTAAGCTCCCCAAGTGATTCTGGTGTGCAGCCAACATTGAAAACCACTGAGGAAGAGGATCTCCAGGTGCCTTCTAACATTCGCTGGCTCCCAAGACGAGCTGCACATCAGAATCACCTGAGGAGCTTAGAGACCCTATCATTGCCAGGAGCCACCCCTGCCCAAGTCTATTGGAACCTCAGAAGGTATCAAGGCACTCAACTGCTGTAAGAGCTCTCCAGATGATTCTGAGGGATCGCCACTGATTGGGAATCCAAGTCAAGACTCACATATTTAATTTACAGAAAAATTAACTTTAGACTTCTTTAAATGGCAGGCTCTTATCTGGTTACAATAGATTTGTTGACAAAAACCTGAAATTACGTACAGATTTCTAGGAAAACAAAATATACACAAACCACTAACCCCAATCCTGTGAGCACAAGCAATATCCCAAGAATTATCCTACTGATAATTCTGGAATAAATCCCTGACATGATCTGACTTACTGGGAAATTACAACTATAGCATATTAGCATAGAAATAAAAAGAACACATGTAAAGACACATAATTTGAGTCTTAACAAACTACTGCACAAATCAAATTTAGTAAATAAATATAAAAACAAATTGTGAAAGAGAGTCAAGTGCATGACTTGAGCAGGTGGAAAGCCAAATTTGAGAGAGGACTTACCCTCTCTTTGGTGCTGAAATACTGGCTTATTAATAAAACTAATGTTTAAAGCACCCAGCAAAATAACATAAAAAAAGCAGCAGCCATTATTAACACATTATGGTCTATAACTTTAATTGCTTGCAAAACCTAGGTACAGGAGACTGAAGTGATACTTAATCACTGTGTTAAATACCGTACTTACAAAAGTGGGAAAAGACAGTATTTTTTTTTTTTTTCTTTTTGTGGGGAAGACCAGCCCTGAACTAACATCTGTTGCCAATCGTCCCCTTTTTGCTGAGGAAGACTGGCCCTGGGCTAACATCTGTTGCCAATCCTCCCCTTTTTGCTGAGGAAGACTGGCCCTGGGCTAACATCCTGCCCATCTTCCTCCACTTTATATGGGACGCCGTCACGGCACGGCTGACAGTATTTTTTAATGAGAAAGCATATCATATTTTTAACATTTCAATGTATTATAGATTACTCAAAATATGTTTAGCCACTTAAAAGATAATGAACTCGGAGGTTAAAATGAGTACTCCTCTAACAAATGGCTGGTCACATTAGTCATTCAGCCTTTTAAGTAAGCATTAAGCATTAAGATAGGTCTGAACAATTTTAATTTGCATCTTATAAAGAACTTTGCTGTGCTTAACCACATCACTGAATTCATTTACATGAAATGGTCTTCCTCCTTCACTCCGTGTGGTATGGGGAACAGTGAGGGGACTTCCTAAAACTGGCTGGGCCTGCCCACTGCCCATCTTGAAGGTGCCTTTATAGTTTTGTTGTTGTTTTGA
This sequence comes from Tapirus indicus, assembly GCA_031878705.1. NCBI lineage: Eukaryota > Metazoa > Chordata > Mammalia > Perissodactyla > Tapiridae > Tapirus > Tapirus indicus. The sequence continues at coordinate 85,561,751 of CM062928.1, read as the reverse complement.
CATGAGTGAGACAACGCTAACCTAACCTACAGCTAACAACAGCAACAAAAAGTTGGTTAAAACTCCTAAGTGTTAAGAATTAAGAATAACAGGATTTCCTCAAAAACATGTGTCAGAAATGGTGACAAGCTCAGGACTCCACCTCTGTCAGCAGGATACTTGGAGCTGTAACCTAGAACTGAATCCTGAAAAATCCCAGGATATTTGGGGGAAGATGAGGAGGTTGCCTAGATTTTAAGAGGAAGTAGAAACAGATTTCTTCAAATACATAAAGGAAAATATACATATTTGAATCAGAAATGATAAAGAATATCAATTTGTCAAAAATAATTAACTGAATCATATTGATAATTTTCAAGATAATCCTGTAAGCAAACCAACTAATGTGACATAAATCTAAAACACCTCAAGGAGAAACTCACACATCCACATCAGGCCGGAGGTCAGATCCCTGCCCTTCTTCATTACTTACCCCTGCCTCTAGCCACATTCCTCACTGCACCTTCACACACACACGATCTGCAGTTACCTAAATAAGGTACTTCTGTTTCAGGCACGTGTGTCGTGTCCCCCTTCTCACATCCAGTCCTCTCCAGCTGGAACAGTTCCCAGTCTGCTTCTTACTCTCACTAATTCTTCCGTGGCCTTATGCAAAACCATTCATGTGCTTACGTACATCTTTCTGAGAAAAGGAATCCATAGTCTTTATTAGACTCTTAAAGGTGTCTATGAGCCAACAGAGGTTAGGAACCAGTGCTCTCCAGAGCTACCAATTAAAAAGTGAAAGCTCTACTGCGTGGGTGTCGAATACCAAAGTCCCAGATGCAAATGCTCACTACCAGAGCAGGTCCCACAGTTTCCAAGGGACTCACAGCCAGGAGCAAAAGATTAAAAAACATTCAAATCCCAAAAGAATCTACCCATAAAAATCATTCACTTGTCCCTATGTTTTGGGAGGGAAGGTCAGAAGAAGGAAAGAGAGATGTTTAGCTGGCTCCATCTACAAACACTTTCAATTTACACTTCAGGATGCAACTAGCTCAGCTAAAACAGCTCAGACATTTACAGTATCAGTGAATTCTACTATTAAATTAATTGCTCCCTAAAACATTTAGAAGACACGGAAATTTTCATCTAATAATGAAAAAAATTTTAATGACGTTAGCAAGGGGATTAACACATGAATGAAGAAGTTAATATTTTCTTGGCATTTATAAATATATATGTATATATTTTAATATAGTAGTCGATTTCACCAGTTTAACTGCTTTATTCTAAGAACAGGACAACTCTGGCTTAGATACTGAGGCAGGTAACATTTAAACCTGTAGGGTTGATGAAAATTAAATTTGAGACATCGGCGAAGTCTTCACACCAGCCAGTGCTAACAGGCACTCCATTACACACAGCTCTCATGCATAGTCATGCTATGTACAAATTCTGGTTACTGAAAGATACTCACTGAGCAAGCAATTCCAGGTAATTTGCTAGTTGTGATTACTGTAATGTGTAATTTTTAGTTGTGATAATTACCCAACAGATTTAGAATACTCAATTTGTGGAATAATTATGGAACCTCTATTATTTCTTTAGGCTCAGTATTTGAGGACAGAAACTGAATTTATGAGGCCTGAGATTTATTTTTCAAGCCCTACTGTAGGGCAGTTTGCGTGTCTCCGATTCCCTGCAGTAACTGCTATTTGCTATTAAATACAGCTTCTTTCCCAGTGTCAAGGGCACCACAAGGACATTCAGAGCGTATTTTCATGGAGTGAGCCACCTCCTCCCGACTGTCCAAGCTCAGTAAGAAGGAGCCCACCGCGCAGCACTCGTTCCTGCCTTCCACCTTCCTCGGGTGGGGCACAGTGGAGCTACAGCTCAATCGTGCCTGTCTCAACTGTGTCTTACAATTCTTTCAAGTGCCAATTTTCATTCTTTGTTCTGTTATTCTAATGGATGGGGTGGGTAGTTGGGGGGGGAAGCAGTGCATTCTTAGTAGAAAATCAAATTAAAATCATCTTGAAGTTGATTTCTATGACAGTTAATAAAGCTGGGTTATGTTCTTTAAGATAATGGAGTAAACAAATTTATAATGTTATAGCCCTTTAAGTGGCTACTTGTTTTTTCATTATACTATGTTTTTTAAGTTACATTTTCCCCTCAAACATGTACTGCTGGCATAAAAATATCTGAAACTAGGAACAGTTACTGGAACCAGCAAGACATACGATTACAGGAGTGCTTTTTAGGGTAATGGTGAGAGGAAGTTTCTCCCATTCACCCACGAACCTGTTTTTTTCTCTTATGCTACAATTTTATTCCATGAAATTAGCAGTTCTCACATAGCACTCTGATTGCACACTTAAACTCCCTAGCTCCTACATTTTTAATATGTATAAATTGTATATTACTTTCAAAAAAGAACGACTTCCTAAAGCTGCACTGCCCGATGCAGGTGGTCACCAGGCACACGTGCTGTCCAGCACTTCAGATGTGGTCAATCTACACAGATCTGTGGTAAGCACCGACATATGCCGGATTTCCAAGACTTAACATGAAAAAAATGTAAATATTAAGAATTTGTTATAGTGACTACATGTTGAAATGGTAATATTTTAGATATTTTAAGTTAAACAGAATATATTATTAAAATTAATTTCATCTACTTTAATATAACTACTAGATAATTTAAAATTACATGTTCCTTGCATTATATTTCTGTTGGACAGTGTTGACCTTGGAGCTCATCTGCTCCCACCTTCTGTTTTATCTGTTGCTTTGTTTCCATTTTTCTTTAGTTTTTGTCTCCTCTTTAAGGATCCTTGAATCCACTTAGATAGTCCCCTCTAGTAGAATAGCTGTCCCTCTATCCTTACTGCATAGTGAGAGACCGTTCCACCTCTAACACCCTTCACTACCAACTATCTCAAAAAAATAAGGAACACTATATTCATCACCTCCTCTTCCTCACTATACAGTAACTTCCACATCCACAACCATAATTGTTCCTCAGAAGTCAGACCCTCACCATCTCTCATCTAAACAGCAGCCACGGGCACCTATTGGCTCCCCGGCCTCCAATCAATCCCGTCCAATATGTTTCCATGCTTTCCCCACCATCACCTTTCTAAAGTCAGATCACTTCACCCACCTCCTGAAATAAATGTCAGTGGTACCCTAACTTTTATAAAGTCCCCATTCCTGAGCATGGCATTCATTCTCTCTAGCCTGAACTGACAATCTCAACCATATTTTTCATTACGTCTCTTCTTAAAACATCTGACCCAACGTCTTATACTATTACTCGGAATTCCCCGGAATGTCAGTACACACAGAAGCCCCTCTCATTACACCTGCTATTGCTTCAGACTGCAAGACTCCTCCCTCGCATGGTGCTTATCCAAATCCTACTCATCCTTCAGTGAAGCCATCTCCAGTCCCCAAGCTGCAATAAAGCCCTCTGCTCTCTGAAGCTCCATACCATTCTGCCAGTATCAGTAGGGAAGCATTTATATTTTTTTCTTCATCTGAATTATATTTACATATCTGTCTCCTCTGCCATGATTCTTTTTTAAAAACAGAATGAAAGAGACAGAGGGAGGAAGGGAGGATAAGGAAGGAAAAAAATATTTTTAAGGATAGAAAACAGGTCATGTTAACTGCCATGTTCCCACAGCACCTATCCCCATGATCTGCAGAGTGGGGACTCAACAGGATAAATGTTTGCTAAACGAGAACAGTGTGAATGAAGCCTATCAAAAGGATAAATGTTTGCTAAATGACAATAGTGTGAACGAAATTTGTCAATAGGATAAATGTTTGCGAAATGAGAACAGTACAAGTGAAATTTGCTCTGGTTTTAAAAACTCAGAATTCAGAGATCTTTAATTCTCACTTTAATGTGGCATTACATATAACATGTCCTGAGTTAATGAATAAATGAATTAACTTCTAGATACACTCAGACATCTTGTGCCTGAAAAGGTCTCAACAAACATAACCATCTTTATCAAACAAATGAAATTTTAGGAAAATGAACACAGTCCTCCAAGGGAAGCTGCCTCTATTCTCAAATATTCACCAAACTCCACTTCAAAGCAAAAGTAGAACTTGTTATTTTATTTCTATGGTCTAATGAACTGACTCATAAAAACTTCTCAATAAAGGCAGAGTAAGTATCAGAACCCTATCTGTTATGAGCAAGTGGATATTCTTCTTCTTCTTCTTCTTTTTTTTTTTTGGTGAGGAAGATTAGCCATGAGCTAACATCTGTTGCCAATCCTCCTCTTTTTACTGAGGAAGATTGGCCCTGGGCTAACATCCGCACCCATCTTCCTCTACTTTATATGTGGGACGCCTGCCACAGCATGGCTTGATAAGCACCTGGGATCTGCACCAATGATCTGAACCTGTGAACTCTGGGCTGATGAAGTGGCGTGAGCAAACTCAAACCATTACACCACCAGGCTGGCCCCCAGACATTCTTCTTAAAGGTCACAAAGCTATGAGGAGCCTTAAGCCCTCACTAAGCTTTGCCCATAGCTGGCTGAAAAGCAACTCAAAGGAAAGAAATATGCCACAGGAAACAGCACATGTTCTACCAGCTTCTATTTTTATTTTTAAGTTAAAAATTAATGGGTAGAAATTTCAAAAAAAGAGACAGCAAAACAAAAAAATCCAAAACTGTTAAAATATAGATCAATAATATAGAAATGTTTAGGAAATAAATCTTAATTTACCAGAATTAAAGAAACTTAAGTGAGGCCAATTCTAGCTATGGATTTGTGTAAAACATTCATTGTTAAACCCAAAAATTCTCAAAAAAAATTTTAAAGCAACTCATTTTCATTACAAATCTAAAAATGGAACCATATGAATTACTAAGCTACTGTTATTGAGCTATTCAGAGACACAAATCAAGACTCTTTTAGGCTTACTCACTATCTAACTAGGGCAATGAGTTAGTTTTGATTGAAATACCAAACTAAATATTTAAGTCCATTAGTATATAGGGCAGTACATCATACATATATCTAGCAAAGTACCATTATACAAAGGGAAACTTCAACTTTTCTAAGTAAATTTCTATTGATACATCCAGATTTCACTGAAACAGATTTTACCAGATGAAATTCTGCAGAAAGATTAATCGCTTACTTTCCTAAAGACTCTAGTTTTCATCAAAAAATCCTGATAGGTAGAGATATCTTCCATTATTGACAATTCAATTGTTGTACTAACTAGCAACATAATCTTGGAAAGAACCCTGAGAAGTTGGTATGTGTCCAGTAAGCATTTTCAATAGTTTAATACATAGTTTTACTTGTGAAATAACACCACAATATTCAGAGAAACACATAAAATTAAGGTAGAAATACATATATATTTATATAAAATAATATATATTACAAATACATAAATAAATATATTTGTATAAATATATTTATTTATATGTATATCTTACAAAGAATAACAAGAATTTACAATCAAAACAAAAAATCTTATTTGCTTTAAAGAAAAAAGCAATCAACTGGGATCCTTCTCAAGATGATGCTGTTAGTACAAAGATTATTCAGAATTACCACTTTTGAAGTGGAATCTAACCCATCAACACAGAGCTAGAAAGAATTTTAGAGATCATGTGGTATAACTCCATGAATTTAGAGATAAGTAAACAGACCCAGGAAACTTGCCTGATATCACACAACTGGTTGGAAGGAGAACCAGGACTAGAATTGGAATCTCAAGATATCGTGATCAGTACTCGTTCATGATACTATCACCGTGTATGTAGTAAACATGTCACTGCTTTAGGTAATGACATCAGAAGACAAGCCACTAAGAAGGAACCTAAGATTACAGAACTTTTCCTAAAAGATGTTGCTGATCCTGGGGTCTGTTTGGCCAGCTTGGCTATTTAGGTTTTGGTACCAACACTGTTCTTCTACTGAGCCTTCTAAAACAGATAGGAAAAGGATTTTCCATATAAATTTAAAAAGAAAAAAAATTTATTTCTCATCCGTCTACAAAAATTATTCAGTATTTCATCTAAAATGGTGTTTTTGTTAAAATACTTAAGAACCCTAAAAAAATTTTTATTTTAAACATCCTTAGAGTATAAGGATAAAACTATAAGACTGAGCTAAATTACTTACTTTCTTCTCCCCACCTTGCCTAATCCCTGTCCCATACTCCTTAGTTATACCTGTTTCTCTAAGGATCTGTATGTGCATTTGTTTTGCCATCTACTTCAGTGGTAAGCTGTTGAAGTAATCATTCATTCACCAGAGATCCCATAAGGCAAATGCTGCGTTTTTACATTGTAAACTTTACATCAGTTTCAGGCAATATCGTAGACTTTCTTATGTCATTGTACTGTATTTATCCAACTATACTCGTTTCAACAAACAGGAGTCATAATTTCTATTTCCTTTGTTTTGTCCCACATGCTTTGCACACAGTAAATACTTAATAACTTAAAGATAACAAAATCTGTGACTTAGATCTCACTCTTTGAGACATCAACAATAACATACATTCAGGACAAAGTACTTTAAAGATGAGAATATCACTAATAGATATTATTCATTGCCAGTATTTCCAAAAATTAAGTTACATGTTGTTGTTTATTTGGTTGGTTTTATTTTGTTTACGAAAACTAGTATCTATTGATGTAAATACTTTCATGTGACAAATTAAAAATCATTTTAGGACAAATCCAAGACTAAACTATATCCAAACACTAGGAGCACTGAAAGTAAATTAAGACAAATTCCTAATATTAAGTAATGTATTAGCTTCATTGTAGCTTTTAGATTATAACATCAGAATCAATGTTCTGGCAGCTGCTTAAATGAAAACACAAAATAAGCCCCCATTTAAGTAGATTCATTCATTCATCAAATATTTATTGAGTTTGGCTAACATGCACAATTCTGGGCATCGGCGTGAATGTATACAGCCGTGAATGTATGAGAAGATACTTGGATAAACGAATGAATGGAGAGTCAGATGAAAACCGACAAATATACACATGAAACAAATTTTTAAAAAATAAGTTTGGTTTCATCACTCTACTTTATTACAATAAAATCAGAGGTAGTTAAAAAAAGGTATACAGGCAACACATTCCACCTATGAAGAGCTCAGGAAAGAACTACACCCAACTCTTGAGTTTAATCATAGGAGATGATTAATATAGTCCAACTGAATGACATGAATGGAATAGCATTACTTGGAAACTGTGTCAATAATCATTTGACTTCTACGGGAAAGTCTAAAAGCTCACGGAGGGTTACCAGGAGACCGTACAGCCAGCTCAGTATGTTGCATCTGTCACATAGCCACTAGTAAGCCTACAAACAGCGCCTTCTGACTTTTTCTTATTTTTAAGCATACACATAGTCTGTCAAGAATAATAAGCAAAAGAATAACCTAAGGCAAAACTATGGAGACAGTAAAAAAGATCAGTGGTCGCTAGGAGTTGGGCGAGGGGAAGGAATACGCAGAGAACAGATTTTTAGGGCACTGAAAATACTCTGTATGATACCATAATGAATACGTGTTATACATTTGTCCAAACCCACAGAATATACAATACCAAGAGCGAACCCCTATATAATCTATGGACTGGGTGGTCATGACGTGTCAATGTAGGTTCATGAATTATAACAAATGTGCCACTATGGTGGGGAATGATGATAATAGGAGAGGCTGGGCACGAGTAAGGGCAGCAAGTATACAAGAAATCTCTGTACCTTCCCCTCAACTTTGCTGTGAACCTAAAACTTCTCTAAGAAAGTACAGTCAATAAAAAAAAATAATAACCTCACACTGCCTTGTATTTTTTTAAATTCCAACATATCTAATAAAAGGTCTGCTTTATGCTCACTCTTGTTTAGGGTTATTAGAGTCATAAAATCAAGGACTGGGAGATAGGAATGTGTACAAATCCCAGGCAGACTCAGCAAACTGTCAAACACTGTTCTTATTGTTTTCCTTTGCAAATCCTGGTTGGTTAACTGCTTTCCCAAACAGATGAGGGCTCAGATGGGGCAAAGGTCAGACAGTATGTAGCAAAACAATGAAGCAATGATAACCTACACATGTGGTTTTAATGTCCCTTTATCATCTTCTGAAATGAAGAGATTCAGTGAAAAAGGAAGATGGAACATTCAGAAACAGAGAATCAGCACTCCCTAATAACTAAGTATAAACTAGCACAGCAAAAATAGCAAGTCTAAAATTCCTAAAGAAAACATTTGTAGACATTAGAAGAAATAAAAAGAAACTTTAAAACTCTTCACTGACTTCAAGAAGAAATATAAGCTGATGCTCCACCAAGTACAGAAAGCATACACCCAGAAACATGCTTTAAGTCTTGCTAGGAGCTCTTCAAATTAAGTTAAACTGGTTTTGCTGTGGATTTATGCCCGTTTAAAATCAACGATGCCTGGAAATAATGCCAATTCAAAGAGATTTCCTATCATGAAATGTTTTCCCCTCATTTTTATTCAATAAAATGAATGATATAGTTTTCATTTTTAATTATATTCAACACAGCATTCTCTATTTTATTACCAAAATGTTTCTTGGCTCAAAATCTTAAAAAATATTTTCTTGCAAAAAATTAAAACATTCAATTAAAATACCCAGAATTAATTTTTGTGAATCAGATTTATTTAAAGTCGTTTAAAATTTTTATTCTAAATTCACACAAATCACACATTTAAAAAGACAGGTTATATTCCATAGTCCAGCAATTAGCCTATCTGAGTGAAATCACAAAAACAAATTATGTGTAACTTGAACTTAACTTAGGGGAGAAATAGCTAATCCTGGTAAAACTTTATTTCTAAACCTTAAAATTAAAAATCAGAGGAAGCCTCAACACTGTGCTAGTCATGTCAAATGCTACAAAACTTAACTACCCCAATCAAAGACATTCCACAGTTTCTGAAAATAGTCCATAGTTATAAACCATTTTTTCTACAATCATAAAAGGTAAAAAGATTAAACAGAATTGCTTGCAACACAGGAAGAAATTTGATTTTCTATTTGATTCCAACATCAAATCGAACTCATATATTAATTTCTTTATATTTCTTGTTAGGCATAAAGGCCTGCTACTTCCAGGAAATACTAAGGTTGCCCACTGATCAATTATAAACCTTAAGTACTTCATAGGTATAAGTTTAAAACACTGCTTAATGCATTAAGTACACATATTCTATAACATATATAGTTCAGAAACCACATGTTTAAAATCCATTAAGCCTCCACTTTTATTACTACTTTTTATTATCAAAGCAATTAGTTACCAGAAGAAAAGCATTAGCAGATACATATGTGATTAAAACATTTCTTTTTTATTCTAATCCAAGTGATTAAAGAGTAGTTTCAGGAAACCTTAATTAGCCCATTCCCTGAATATTAGAGGACTTCTGATGGGCAGAAACAAAAGTAGGGCTTTAATTCCAATTTTTGACATAGATCCAAGTTGATAAAACTAAACTTTTTGAGTCTGTAGGAACATAGTTGGCTAAGAGGCATAGTTAATATCTTTCAATATAGAAAGATGCGTCAAATTCTGGCACTAATGCTAGTGAACAATCCCTGACACTTGTAGAATTCTATGCTAGAACTCCACAGCAACATGGGAGTTTAAGAACCAATTATTTTGTCTCCTTTGGTGACCCTGAGCAAGTCACTGAAGCAACTCTATAAACGTCTATTTTCACATCCAAAAAATGCCCGGCCTACAAACACACACACACTCACTCACTCCAATGAGGGCATGCCTAACTGCAGAAATCTGAATGAGCTCTGTGGGTGATGCCAATGTTGATTTTCTGCTATTGATACTGCATTACAGTTATCCAAGATGTTAACAGTAAGAGAGACTGGATGAAATTTCAAAATAAAAAGCTGGAAAAAAAAAAGAGATTTAGCTAGATAAATTCCAATAGTCCATCCAGCTCTGAAATTCTGTAAGCCTGCGAAAATCACTCACTTTTTTTTCTACTTAGTTTCCCTCCCTTTCTTCCATTCCCTCTTCTTAAACTTGTTTGCTTATTGTTTTAACTTACCCGCCAATGACTGAAGCCTACAAGTGATATCTGCATTACTTTTTGTGGTTAGTGCCACAAAGAGTAGAGCACAATGGGAAAATGCAGACACTGACAAAGATGACTGGCTGATTATAAATGCTGAGACTATGGCGGAAATTTCAGCAAAGAAAGTTTCATAAACCTATCTACTCATCCAACAAATATTTACTGAGCATGCGTACGTCTCGATGTCCATGCTAGTCACTCCAGGTCCAACAGTGAATAACAGACCTAGACATATCGCAGTCATTGCAGAATTTACAGGGCAGTGTGAGAAAGGCAGGAATCAAACAATCATGCAAATGAAAGTCACAATGCCACCGAGCCAAACACAGTGATCCCAAGGGACTGGGGAAAAAGAGTTGGTGCGGACACAGCAAAGAAACAAGGGACATCTGGAATGAGACACAACTAGAGGAGTGATAAGGGACAGATGCAGAGGACCTTCCAGGTGATGTTTGAGATAGGAGACCTATCAAAGATTTGACACTCTTCTTTGTTCTTCCTATTTCTATAAAAATTTTATCCAGGATAACTGCTAAACTGCTCCTTGACTACTGTTCTAAATAAAATCAATAGCTTAATTTCAGCCTTAATTTCTTATTTCAACATAATTTCTTATTTCAACAAATTTCTTAATTTCTTATTTCAACAGCCTTAATTTCTTATTTCAAGGTCACTTAAACTGACAGTCTTTTTGTTACCTATAAAATGTAAATAAAATCATTAAGCTCATTCATGTCTCAGAACTATTGAAAGAATTAAATGGCAAATTGCATTTTAAAGGATGAGGCAAAGAAAGTAGTATATGAATTCAAAAATGATATTTCAAATTCTATTAAAACTCATCTACCACAACAGTATTGTTCAATGAGTAAATTCGACTAACTCAGCAAACACAAGAAGGAAACAACGGTAGGTCATTTTCTTTGGAGGGAAGAAGAGTGATAAAATGATTCCGAAAAACTCTAGAGGATATTTCACTATATAATAACACATACTTTCTTTCTACATGACAAATACAAACATAAAACAAGAAGAAGTCAAATTAACTACAACAAACAAAATCTCCAACGTGGGTATCTTGGGACTTATCTCTGTTGGCTGGTTTCATGGAGGAACATATTTTAAAAGATTTCTAATAACAGATATGGGAATAAAAGAAAATTCACATTACAGACAATAGTTATTGATTATTCTAAGTTATTACTAAATACAAAGTGGTTGCTCCTTAACCACATTATTATATTTACAATGTAATTTTTATGCAGAGGTTTTCTGAGTAAAGTTATTAAAAAAAAACATCATTTCTCTTCCTCCCAAACATTAGCATTTTGTGACTATGAAAATATTTGTCCAAATTACAAATTTGTCTTTCAAGGTCTGTAAGGTTATATCCCCAAGGACCAAAAACAATATGGTGTTTATAATTTACTACAGAAACATTAGAGAATATATAATTTTGTGAAGAAAAACTCACATCTGAGACACGTAAGCAGCTACACATACAGAACCAATATTAAGAGATAATTGGCAAGCTGACACCAAAAAAATTCAATAACAAGAACTCCAAGTTGAGTATTACTCAATTACTCTTAGAAAACTGACTGCTTGTCTTCCCCACTCCTGGGAAATCTGCTTTTCTCCTCCTTCTCATCAATGGCAACATTTCAGTGAAGAAAATCTGTCTTATACGCTGTCTGCAATGCCTGTTAGACTCTCCCAGCAACAAAGATCCTAGGACAAGAAAAGTTGACTAATGGTATTGAAATTTAATGCAGTTTGGCTTAAAATGCAGTTCAATTAAGCAATTTTGACTTTTTTTTTTTAATTCTCTAATGAAAATGAAAAGAAAGATCATCTGGCTTTTATGCTCACTCATGCCCCAGAATTTACGAAATCAAGGAGTGAGACTCAAAATCTGAATAGGATTTTAGACAGAATTAAATTCTCCCAATCAAAGCTTTGATGTGCTTTATGTTTATCAAAGATACTAAGAAAAAATATAATTTGATGAAAAATAAAATTTACAAGATAGAATGCAGATATGAGAACCTGTCAATATACCTAAACCGATTAACAAGCATCACTGAGGCTAAACTGTTGCTATCATTCTGTTTTGTTTTATGCAAAGTAGTATATTTAATTTGATTTAAATTCTATAACAAATTTGATCTAAGTTGTCCGTCATAAATAAAGAAACAGAATAAACAGACTTTGAGGCTAGAAGTAAAATCTTTTAACCAATTAAGCATCTTCCACCACTGACCATATCTGAGAAGAATAGTATGTGTGTATAATATATGCTGAAAAAAATGACTAAATAGATTCACGGAAGCATAAAGAGATGTGCACCAAGTTTGGCTGATTCTTCTGAAATCACTCTTGTGCCCATTCTTTCTTTCCCATTCTCACTGCCATTATCATAAATTTACGCTTCAATTAGTTCTTATTTATACTACCACAATAGTCTCTATAGAAGTGTTCCAATTACCAACTTCATCAAACTCCAATTTATCCTGCAAAGTAGTGTTAAATCTTCATAAACACACCTCTGGTAATGTCACTGCTCTTTAATTACTCCTCATGTCCTAATGAATGGGAGACATATTCCTTAGTCTAAGATTCAGGTACCTCCAAGATCTGGTATCACCCACCTCCAGAGCCAAATTTTCTACCCCTCCCCCTCACCACCACAGACCTTGTATCTGCTGCCCCCAGGCCTTGCACAGCACAGTCCCCCGTCTCCCATCCTCTGCTCACCAATATCTCAGCTGTTTCTGAAGATGGAATCAAATACTCTCCATAAAACTCACCATGACCAGGCCAGCCCGGCATTAATAAATCTCTCCCTCTTCAGGAGTTCTTTCTCTATACTTCTTTCAAAGCACTTTCCAGCACGCTTCTATGCAAAATCATAATGTCTTTTGTATACCTACATTATTTCCCTAATTTAATAACTCCTTCAGGGCAGACTGAGCTTTAAATCTAAGGGGAGTGCCTTATACACCTGTAGGAAACTATGTCTTTATTGAATGAATGATAGAAATATCTTCATTCCCTTTGAGTGTGGTAGTGAAAAGGGAGAGAAATAAAAGCGTCTACTCAAGGAGGGTAAGCAAAAACCACAGGAAGAAAGGCTATTAGTGGATTTATATTACAATGGAATATCAATGATAACTTTTATCAGTTCCACTGAAACATACAAAGATTACATGGCGTCATTTCATTTATTCTTGTTTTCTACTTTGCTAAACTATGCAATTAATAAGAACAAGCTGACTTCCCCAAAGCCACTTGAAGCAAATCTGTCAATTAATTTCATCTGAACCATTTAGCCAACTACTAAGTAGGTTTGCCCAATCTTCAAATTAGCACTTAAGCTTCTCTTTCTTCAAAAGCTTAATTTTGCTATGTTAAGCTCTTGGGTACACCTAAGGTTCCAAGTGCATCAATGGAACTCTTACAAATACATTCATTATTCTCTATGCTAAAAAATACATTTAAAAAATAAAAGCACTCCAGAAAGCAGACTACAAAAAAAGATAAGCAAAAAGCACCTTCTAGAAGTAACAACAGGAGTAAATTGTGCACACTGAATTCTACTTTATGTGTTTGTATACATGGGCTCTTCATCTAATGTCAAGCTAAGTGCTTTTAAGAAACAAAATCTGTATTTGAAAGTTGAATTATCACCTCCTTAATCAATTCAATCAAGTTTACTGAGCACCAAAATAAGAATCCAGCACTACCGCAGTGGATACCAAGAAGTAAACGATCTCTTCCAAAGGAATCTGAATTTCAATTGAAAGGACAAGTCTGCCACAATTGTAAGCAATGTAAAAGAAAGTATACTTTGGCATACATTGGTATCCAGCTCTTAAGAGCTAAGATAGGTTCAGGAAAAGGAGAAATCAGCAAGATTCCAGATGGGTAGGAGGGGAATCATGACCAAAAGCATAAAGACAAGAATTAGCATAACATGCTTCTAGGGTTATGAAATGGGGAATGAAAGAGGGAATGCAAAAGAGATGAAGACAAGTCCAGAGTAGTGAGAAATGAGATGGGATGTGCAAAGCAAACCAGATTACAAAGAAGACGTTTAATCTTTTGCAACAAAGGAAAATGCACACGATGGGGATTAAAGTGTTCAGAAAGACTTCCCTAGCTTTAGAACAATGGAGGAACAAGATACTGGAAGGCCAGCCATTAACAATAATCTAGCCATGAGTAAGGGAAGGAAGCCTGAAATAACACAGCAGCAAGAATAGGGAACAAGAAGCAGTAGCCAATATTTTTAAGGGAGAAGGCATTCAACAGAACTTGTGACTAAATGAAGAAGAGAAATAGATGAAAAGAATGAGTCATCATAGATGACCTGAAGCTTGATGACACTAAGAGAAGCAAGGATGTTGGGGAGTAAGAGGAGCTCAGGTGCATTAATGAGATGATGTTCTGATTTACAAGCATACCCATTCATAGACAATATGGAACTAGAGCTAAGCTGAACAGCAAGAATCAGAGACAAAAGAACCACAAGCCTGACAACGATAACAGAGACTTAAATGAAATCAGGAAGAAGAGAGCAGACTCGGGTCAGAGACCGAGCCTTGGGGAATACTGGCATTTGGGAGGAAGAGAACCCAACAAGAGGAATGCAGATGGAATAGTTTAGAGGTAAGAAAAGAATTGAAACAGATAATGTCACTGAAAACCAGAGAAGTGAATATTTCAGAAACCAGTGGGAGGTGCGGCAGAGGCCAAGCCACTGAGCTGAACTATAAGGTCAAAGGAAATCTTAGGGCAAGTTCTGAAACTAGAATATACTGAAGCCCAAATCCAAGAAATAACAGAAGGCATTGTTTAGGAAAATTAAAGAGTTGTGTTCACCACTAGTTTGGCAATAAAGGCAGGCAGAAAAGTGACTAATGCAAGTTTTCAGGTTGATGTAAGAGAGAAGCTGGTATTTAATATGCTGTTTGAGTGTCCACAGTACTATATGCACATAAACATAAAGCAAGACACATTGTCACAGCCAATAAAATCTAATTTGCATTGTTTTATGTCTATCGATTTATCATTTTAAATCATTATGATGAAATTTGTTTCCAGGAATAAAAATACACTTGTGAAAATAAACAATTATTATTTCAAAAGGTTTAATTATATTATCTCTTGTTTAAATATTATGGTTTCCAGAAATCCATGTGCTTTCATTTAAATATGTCACAATAGTACTTAAGTGGTTTTTAAAAAATACCACAAACTTCACCAGAATTAGTGAAAACTTGTCCTGAAAAACTTTCAGACAATAATTATTCCAAAGAATGGAAACTAACAAATTGGTAATAATAAAATGTATTTATGGGCATAATCCTGTAAAATCAGATCCTAGACAACCACAGAAACCCTTCATTCCATAATAATTCAGTTTAGTAAATAGGCCATTAATTTTAATGATCCGTCATCAGCAACAATCAACCTTTACCGAGACTGCATTCCTGTACTGATAGAAGGAAGGCTTGAGACATAAAATCTCCAGGTATTTACAAAGCAGTTCGGGAAACTGGAAAGACATTTAAAAGGTAATGAAATGGGTTCAACGTTAATAGTTTTATTCCCTACTGAAAGTAAGACAGCAATTTAAAATAAAGCACAATGAGTACAGAGTTTTTTCACATCAATAAAAATGCTAAGAAACAGCACTGACATTTTTTAAATTAAGGCAGCATATTAAAACTCAAAATTAAATTAAAACCAAAAGAAATCATGAATGATTTTGATTACTTTTGATAATAAATATGCCATAAACACAACTGTGTATTACCACTGAATTTAATGCAAATACTGTTTAAATAATTCTAAATACAAAAAAAATGTAAGAATTCTTCAACCAATAAATTAAAATGTGAAAAGGCTACATAAGTTTAGAAAAATGGATAACTGTGAAGGGTAGTTTTACTTAAACAATTATACAATAGGGTATACAGCTAGTTTAAGCTACTCTACCACTTCAAGACCTTTGGTGGTTCATAAAGTATAGGGTATAGAAAAATTAGAATCTAGAGACTTAGATTTAGAAAAGTAAGAGATTTGCCCCACGCTACTGACTTATTAAAAAAAGTCCTCAGAGGAACTGGCTATGGCAGTGAATGAAAGGAAAACGAAAAAAAGTCTGTTTTAACTCGACTCTCTGACCTAACTGCACAACTGCACCTGTCAGTCTGCAAAACAGAAACCCTTCCACTCACATGTAGACAGTAACTCCATTATGCCTCAGACATACTTCACAAAATGTGAGATATAACTTGACAAAGTCTAGACTCATGTATCAGCAAAATGTAGTCAACTATCGTGAAAACCACTTTAGAAGTATAAATATAAATATTTAAGTTGGAGCATGAAGATTCTCTGCAAGTCAAATTAATAGAATCGTCAAAATACATCATGAGGTGAAAGTAGGTAACACAACTTAGTTTCTACACTCAGTGGTTCTACAACTCAGTTTCCGGTCAAAAGTAATCACTAGTACAGTTTTTCTGTTGTTGTGTTTCTTGTGTCTTTGCTTCCTTGCTCCTGAAAAATTTTAACTCTCATTTCTAGAAATACAATATCATCAGAACTTTGTGCTAACTGCTCTACAGCAAAATTCTTTAAATGCATGACATGTTTCCTTTCAGTTTTACTAACTCTACGTAGAGAATATCAAACAATTCCAAAATTCCTTTGATACATTATTTTCCTATTATTACATAGAAAAAAATTCCTAAAATGAAAAGGTTATCTTTATTTGTGAAGTCCACTTATCCTAGCTATATTAGGGTTCAGAAAGAAGCAGCTAGCAGAAAGAGTTTAATGCAGCAGAAGCCGGGGGTGCGGGGAGTTCATCTAATTTGATTCTAGGAAAAAATGTATCATATATAAATGAATGGCCACGATGTCAAAGTTTATGCTCATCAATGAGCAGTTCTCTCCCCTCTCCCTCATCTCCTTCTTGTTCTTAAGGAAAACAACCTGTTCCAGCTTAGAGAGCAAGCATCAACTCATTTGTTTTAAACCCGTCACCATAATTAAGTTGTGTGAATTTCACATACACACAAAATTAAACATGTGAAACCTCAAAGGGTACAGAAAGAAATTCTTTGAATAATTTTTAAGAATTTTATACAAGACAATACATACAGAAAAACTAGACTTAGCCCCACTGCAAGGAAATCAACAGAACTGATAAACTGAAAATTCATTTGGCTTAAAAAGTCCTAGGAAGTTTGTTTTCCATCTTTGTTACTCTTCACTCCATTTTGTTCTTTACTAGGGAAAGTGTAATTTTAATTTTAGAAAAACTAATAATTCAACAATTTTAATGGAGGTTCATAAGATCTGGTTTAAAGAAAATATCTTACCTACATCCTTAAATGTAGGATATAAAGTGATGGTTGTGAGGTAACATGAGATGCCATGATCTCCAACACTCAAATGTTTATATAAATGCCAAATAAGAATTAAATATTCCATTGTTTCTATTTTCCTAATTTAATAGGATTCAGAAAATTGATCTAGGTATTCATTTTGTCCCTTACATTCAAACACAAGACAATTCAGGTACCTGGCTAAGATTATTCTATCATCCTAGTCTCTTAAAAATCAGACACACGTAACCTACTATTCAAATGGTGAACATCCACCAAAGAGACCCATCAATATTTCAATGCCAAACAGTTCAAAGGTTTACACATTCAAATTCCTAAAAGTCAAGTGCCAGAGCAAACCATCTAACTAGTAAGTCCTTTCTAGTTCTACCGGTAGGTTGTGTCCTATCACAAAAATCAGTCTATTGACAGATTGTTAAAATTTCACAATAAGAGTACAGATTCATACAAATGTTACTGCCAATAAAAGAAAAAAAAATTACTACAAAGCAGACAGAAAAAGAACCTGACTACAAAGGTCAGTGGCACTTGAGCTCCAGTGCCAAGTATGCATTTGTACTCTCCTCCTGAACACAGGAGAAGCTACTGCAATCATCCAGCCACTGACCCTGCTTCCTCAAGAGTCCCAGGCATTGAAATGTGCCTTTAAAAAAATATACAGGATTTGTGCTCACTGACTTCTCTTTTTTCTTCCTCAATTAATTTTTCATCATTTCAATATTTCTCTATATCTTTAACCAACTTCTTTCCTCATATCTCAGAGGAAGAAACAGCTTCTCATTTTCAAGGTCACAACTCCTTCTCACCTCTTCTCATGGTCCAAATATAAACAAGCATAGATGTGAATGTGTGCCTGCTTATGTCCCTGTGCATGTCATGTTACCATGCTAAACACACTTGTCTGCATCTTGTTTTACTTTCCTTTTGTTTGTGTAAAACCTTGAAAATTGCTCCATACCAGCACACACGGATATAATTCATTATTTTTACAAATGGAAATGTTCCATTTTATGTATAAAATGTTTATTCATTCTATGTATAATTTCTTTGATTTTCTGTCATTTGCTACTATAAATTACAATTACAATTTTTATGTATGATTATTTATATGCATTTATATATGAATTCATATGGTGTGTGTGCACACACACACACACACACCTAGTGACAGTGTTTAACCTATTTAACATCAAATTACACTTTTGAATGGGATAACGTGTTGAATATCTCTAAACGTGAGAGGCACAGGAAAGCTGCTCAAAAAACGCTGGCAAATGTGAAACAAATAAAATGCCTTAACAGTTCTCAGGCCTGCTAATTCTTTATGGACTCCTACAGCTCAGGTCCTATTCTTAGGATGAGCATGTTAACAGGCAAAGACTCTTAAGTCTTTCCATGGCTGGTTAATTCTGGAATGAACTAGTACTCTCTATTTTGGGTACTGTGAATGGGATCTCCTCCCTCTGAGAGTGAACTAAAGTAATGTTCTCACTCAGTGACACTTGCTGGGGGGTTAGTATCTCTTCAGGCACACTCAGAGCCAAAGGAAACAAACGATACAATCTAAAATACTAGAGTGAGGGTACCACTAGGACCCTTTCATCGGTGGGAAGTACACCTCCCATGTGATAGGATTTAAAATGTTCTTCAGAGTCTCCTCTGCTATTCTTAGTACCCAAACAATTCTCTCCATTTTGTTTTGTTTTCCATCTTGTGGTTTCTTTAAAAAGCAACATGTGTTTAATCAACATATATTATTCACATATCACCCAGTAGCACTGTCTAGAGAACTGAATAATGGCAGGTGGGTACATCAGCATTTTCTGATTTATAACTTCACTGCTCCTTAAATCAAAGACTGTAACAGAGTTGCTTCCCCAGACTGGAGCCGAGAAAGCTCTCCAGCCTTGTCCTTCTCATCATATCCCCCGTCTTGTTGACATGCTATCTTTGTGCTGCTTGCATTCCTGTTTATGGCTCAGAAAAGTACTTGTTTACAGAACCCGTTCAACGCCCTATTCACCCCCAGAAGTTAAGTGTGCTGAAATTAAAAGGCTGTGCTTGAATTTGATAAGTGAAATGACAGAGGACAGAAGGTCTAAACAGCTTTATCTTAGGCCCTTATAAAAGGCACTAAAATTCAAACACCGCCTCTGACATTCTTCCTGCTTCTACCAAAAATAGATGGCAAGTTCGAACTTCACTGAAACAGCTGTTTCTGGCTATAATCAGTGTCACTGACAAACAAATCCACCCCGAACAGACGGCTCCCTGGCCTGGTCTCATCTCTGCTTCCCTTGGAGACCTTCCATCCCCAGCACGGAGGGGAGACGGCCAGAAGGTCAGCTCCCCTCCAGACTCGCTCCACCAGACTCCTTTGGAACCACAGCAGTTCAGCACAGACATTTGCAGATCCACGAACTATTTTTATGTTAGAAGAAAATCTTGAGTTCAAAGTAATCAGTTTAGGAAACACATAGGAGGTTTCATGTTCTTTGATTAGCTTATATCCTTCCAAATCAATCAGTCTACTCCGAATCCCCGCGCGTCAGTCGCCTGCATGCTGATAGACAGCCTATCGCCTCGCCTACTGGGTTAGTCTTCCTACGGCCGAATATGGGCGGAGCGCTGCACCTCAGCAATGGTGACCTTTGAAAAGGAGGATGCTCTTCTATCTGAGTCACAATTACCCTCTTTGTTTCAAGTTGCACCTAATCTTCTCTCGTGCTGAGCTCCAGCGCGCCAAGGTCCCCTAAACTCCGCGCCCAGAAATCCTCCCCTGCCCAGGGTAAAAGCACCCCACAGGCCTCCCTAGAGTTCCATTCTTGTCATTTCTGCATTCTCTCCTTCCTCACCTCAATGACCTTCCCCCCAAACTCTCGCCCTACTACTAGTTCTAAATAGCTGACTCTAGATAGCCCACTATGCTTCATTTCCTTCTTTTAAAAAGCCAAATCAGCTTCTTTCTCCCCATTTCTCCCCACACTGCCACTGCCCCTACTTTACCGTCTGGACTCAGAGGTTCTCTGAAACTCCCCCTTTCATAACTCCTCCCCATCATCAGTCCTCCTGAGAAGCAGGCAGTTGACTGGGAATCTTAAGCCAACTGGTGTTTCCTTCTGGTAGCCTGAGAATTGCCCAAACTCCAGATTTACATGTTGTCAAATCTTCTAGAAGGCCCTCCTCAGCCCTGCTCACTCCTCAGAGATGAATGTAAGGTGGTCACAGTCTCCTTTCTTTAAAGGGCAATTGTATGCATAAAGAGCCTTGGAAAGGGTACTATTTGTGGAGACTGTTACCACGACCTGGAATTCAAATGTCAAACACCTCCCCTGCTTATGCATGTAAAACAGACTTACAGGCTGGTTTTCTGCTTCCAAGGAAGGCTACTTTAGTTAACAAACAAGCATCCAGAACCTAAACCAAATGTCACATATTTCTGTCTCCTTAAGAGGGCTGAATACCACAAACACAGCAGTGGCTCAAGGAAACTGTGAATTCAGGCTGTCTTTAGTGAATTCCGCCCTCCTTTCTCTGGGCCCCTTTCTTCTTTGTACCCTTCCCTGGTGCCCATCACATAGCCCATTCCTACTCACAGCTGGCTTAAGGGAATAACAACTTAAAAGAGGATTTTGATATCAACTGTGGATTCCAGGTGCTGGAAGTGGAGGAGGCTGACAGCTCAGCCCGATACAGCAACCCCGATGAGGCAGAGGGCACTGAGAGCCAGGGGGAAGCTCCCACATCCTCCCACTTCACACCAGCCACTGCAAAGGAGATTTCACTTCTCCACCTTCTCCCTCTCAGACTTAGGAGGAGCTGGGATAGAAAGGGAAAGGAGAAGAAGAGGACAAAGGGGAGAAGGAACAAGACATTCAAAGCAAAATGTGGAAGTAGTCTAGTTTTCTTGATATTCTCTGTCTCCTCTCTAACCCATATGGAAGAGGAATCAGGCTCAATAACTCATAATTATACTGTGTGACTAAAACAGGACCAGGACAGAGTAGGAGCTCAATAATCATGTTGAAGGAACCAATGAACAAATAAATGAATTAATAAACATTTGAGAGTATGGTAAATTACCAATAGATTTTACTGCCATGTATCTCTTGCCTGTTTTCAGATTAAAAACAATTCCTCATCAGATTGTTTTAAAGGTACAAAGTACTATGCCATTGGATGAAATGATTACCTGCTTTTGACTGACTGCTCCTGACAAAAATATGTGAGGATAATAACTTAAGAAAAATTATGTCACCATCCTAGGCTGATGTTAAGCATTCACTTTCTGGTGTAATAAACAATGCATCACATCATGAAGTGAACCCCAACCTTCCCACTCATATTTCATTTTAAATCTGAATGACATCTTTGAGAGTATTTTGATAACATATAAATTAATGGAAATAAGACAAAATCAATTTAATAAGATTTAAATTCTTGAGGAGACTGCTTTACTTAATTAGTTAGGTGCTTAATCACCTAAACAACAAATCCAAATGCTTTTGAAATTTAAAACCCAGCGCTTTCGGCTTCTAAATGGCTCCAGCATGACATGTCCCCAGTT
Source organism: Tapirus indicus (assembly GCA_031878705.1). Taxonomy (NCBI): domain Eukaryota; kingdom Metazoa; phylum Chordata; class Mammalia; order Perissodactyla; family Tapiridae; genus Tapirus; species Tapirus indicus. The sequence goes on along the minus strand of CM062928.1, from coordinate 85,539,645 downwards.
TTGTTTATGGAGACTCAAGTTCACTGTACAATTCAATGAGGGGAACAAGACAGTAGATACTTCAAAAGAAATCCAGTCTCCTTGACCAGAGAAATGAATTCACATTTAACTACATACATACATACATGGTCTCTATTAAGTCATTTATAAAGAAGTAATAAGAGCATGTGGTACAAAATGTAACAATACAGTATAAAACATGATCTCTATTAAAAATAGGTAAAATATTAAACAAGACATGCTAACCCAGAAACACCATAGCTTCAGTATTTAATCCAAAAAATTTCCTACTCCATTCGCTAGTCTTTACCACCATCACATACGCTGTATTAGAGTAACCTTTCACGTGGATTTTAAATGGTGCCACTTCACTGCTAAAGAACGTACAGTGGTTCTCCACAGCTCTTATAAAATCAAATCCATATCCCTAACCCTCCATCATTTTGACCCCAACTTCATTCACCTTTTCATCATCTTTTATCATTCTCTCAAACAATAATATTAAAGATAAAAGCAGCTCACATTAATTTAGTAACCACTAATTGCCTGGAATTACATTAGGCAATTAACCAGTACTTATCTAAATCCTCTCAACCAGTCCACTAGATGGATATTATAATGCCCTTCTTACAAGTAAGGACATTGAGACAGAGAAGTCAAGGAAGTTACCTGAGTTACACAGTTAGTAACTTGGAGAGCTAGAGTCTGAACTCAGATCTGTCTGGCTAATGATTAATGGGATGATCCAAACTGGGTATGGAAATGAGTAAAGCCTCAAGAGAGTCAAGAGACCAGAAGAATGGAGTAGGAATAACAGAGATCACCAATGAAGCGTGAGAGCAGATTTCAAGGGTACAAGGAAATAAGAGAGGTGGAAGGCCTGGGGGTGTGTCTGCAGAATGAGATTTTGGAATTAAGGATTCCGAAGGGTAGCATGACAAGGCCAGGGACACATGTGGCTGAGTGGAACAACGGTAAGAGACCCTCATAGTGAAGTCAATGAGGTGGGAATTACAGTTGCCTGGAATGAAGGTAACATCTGGAGTGGGAAAAGACTGTGGGAGAAAGTTCCCTTCCAATGCGGAGTTTTGCTGTGAAGACTAATACTGACATCCACAAGGATGTGCCTGCTACTGGAGTGAGAAGACTGTGGAAGCCTTGACAGGAAAGGTTTTCGAAAGCAAACAGAAGAATGGTGGTACACAAGTGGCTCCAGTGCAACACGAGACTTCCAACATTGCTCCAAGGATCAGGATGCAGACTGTGGTGCTAGAAGGTTTCCTATATTGGTACGGAAGGAAATGTTCCCTCTATTTTCCCATCACATATAAAATGAATTTTAAAAAGTGAATGAATCACAGGCAAGGAAGATTACATGTGGCCATTTCCCAGTTTTCCTTAAAATGCAAGATGCCTGATATCTGCATGTCGTATACATGTGTATACTACACATATACAATGTGATGGAGTTTGGCACAGCCACAAACGTGGAGCTTGGAAGGGACACCAACAGCAGGATGGCTTTGTTCTTGTAATGGAGGACTGCCCTTCTTTCAACTTTCCCCACCTAGAGCTTCACACGTAATTTACAACGATTCTGCAAGGGCAGAGTACTTCAATATAATGAAACATATCTAAGTAACCTGGGACCAAAGCATACTATTCAGTGAAGCTGCATCCCATCCCCAGTGTGATGATGTAAGTTGCCTTTTGGACTGAAAATGACAAACTAAACAATGCTTTCTGAAAATTTCTTACTCATCATTATGAAACTTCTTTTTTCCTAGTACTCATCTCCCACACAGACACTGGTTCCTATAACATTCACAATTTCTTGTAAGTGCTATCACCTAGTCTAAAAGGTTACAAAGCACAGGGCATTTTTCCATCCATTATAACATAAGCCCACAAACTCCCTGAGCAAGGAACTGAATTTCACCAGCACGTGTGTTCAGAAACAATGCCAGGCACCTGGTCTCTATCAAGGTCTTAGAGCTCCGGTGAGCACGTCAGGAAAAGCAGCACCAGAGCTTCCCCTGATACCAGCCAAATGTAGAAGAGGAAGAGAAAGACTTGGGGGACAAAAAAAAGTTAGGAAGGTATAGCAGGACAGACACAAAGACTAGAAACACAGGAAATCTGGACTGTCAGACAATATCCTGTTTAACTCTCAATGGGTCATAAAATCCAGCAGAGTTGGGGACAGTTACAAAATGGTTTAATAGAGCATAACTGCATAAAATAAATCACAACAATATAATACTAAAGAGCCTCATGAGCACGAATTCAATGCTTGCTTGTAGCTAAGTGAGGCACAGTTAATAAAGCTTTATTTTTCAGGACCATGCCTTCACTTATCACTATTACACAAATTTGAAACTTAAATCTCAAAAGAATGCGGCAGAAACGGTGGCTCCTCTCAGCGCAGTGGTGGATTTAAGCATACAGCTTCGGCCGTGTGTGACACAGACCCAGAACAGTGGCTTTCGCTGGTGTTTACTTTCCTCTCACCTAAAACACAGCAGCTTCAAGTCTCCCAGGTGGTCAATGACCAAGGCGGCTTCTCCCTGGAAGTTCTGCCAGCGCTAAGCTATCACTCTCCTCCATGTGGCCCAAGATGACTCATAACCATCTTCACATTCTAGCCAGCAAGGAGAAGGAAAAAGGGGGAGAAGAGGGCATGCGGCCGCCCTTTAAGGACATGATCCAGAAGCTGCACACCTCACCTCTATTCATATCCAATTAGTCAGAACTTACAGGACCACATCAGCTCCATCCAAGCCCAGGAAATACCGTCTTCACTATGGGTAAATAAAAATGAGGGAATACATTATGATAAAAAAGGAACAAAATGAATTTTGGGAGCAATTAGCAATCTTTAATAAAGATGACAATGGAAACTACAAAATGATTTTCATTAGATATTAAATAAACTTTCACTGAGTGAATTAAGCCAAATTAGAAGTAATATTTTTAATTTTCATCTTTCCTTAAAGGAGAAATCAAGATAGTTGCCAAGATACATTAAAGGTAGGATCATATGAAAGACTAAACATTTCTAAAAGCCAACATCAAAATGAATATTTTTCCCACTTTAGTCTCAAACTTTTTTTAGCATAGAATAGAAAATAAATGAATATGCATCAACAAATTTAAGTAATATTACTCTCGACCCTGGAGCAAATACTTTCCACCTTTCTTTGAGTGATAAATTTACAAGAAAGAGATGATTATATACAAAATATAAATTGAAGTATTTTAACAAACTTATTTACCTGAACACAACCTACTTGATATTTAAAATAATCGGCAGATCTAAGGTATCTTAGCCCTCAGTCCAGAAAAGGTCAAAGGAGGTTTTACACAACTTTCTCTGGGCAGATTCAAGATGTCACCTACATCAGCAGTAATGAGGTAGTTCAAAAATGTGAGAAAACATTTCAACCACAATGGAACAGAAGCTTCTAGGGAACTTCTCTGCCATATTTCTAGACCAGAAAATTTAACATGTACAACTTGCTGCAATTCTTTTTAAGTTACAGTCTTCCTAAAAATAAAAAACAATTTAAGTAACAATCATTTATCTTCTATATACCTATGTAGTAACTGCTAAAGATATACTATAGTCTTCTCCGATGCAATGATAAAATATTTTGAAATACCATTTTTATAAAGTTCATGAAATATGTCTACTTCAGAAAATACAAGTTACTTTTATAATCTGGTTTTGTGGCTTATGACAAACACTTTAGTACCGAACACACAGGTGAACTAAATGTAATGAACTGTTCATCTCTACAGTTGTTTTCCCACAGTGAAGGCAGAAGATCAACTCCCACACACAAAACTGCAGCTATCTTTATGATAACGGAAGATCTCCTCCCAAAATCAAACTTTTCTTTTTCTTCTCCACTTCTATTGGAATAAAACCCCATACTAGAAATTCCTAGCCCCGTGTCACTTTGCAATTCTCCTAAGTATCTTTAGAATGAAAAATTCTAAAGAGAAAACCCTTTCAAAGTTAATTAGCATTTACCTTAACAAAATTTCCTATCACTTATTCTAGCATATCACACAAAATTTTTTAAAGATACATTAACATAACTTTGGAAACATTTCTAATTGATTATTCCTCTGCAGGAGAAATTCCTACTATTGAAAGCCATTACATGAAATGCAAGTCATTTATTATGCTGAAAATTTAACTCAATACAGCCCTAATAACAGAATTTGAAGTGTTATCTTCAAATACTGCTTTAACTTAAAGAGATATCTCATTTTACATGTAATTAGTCAGCACACCAGCAAACCCAATAACCCCAACGATCAGGTATATTTGACTTGCCTCGATTTTCACTGGAACACTCACCCAGGAATTCTACTGCTTTAGATGTTAAGAAACAAATAAGAGAGCAATAATGTACAGTTATAATCTGTACTTTCTACCTACCCACCCAATAATGCACTGCTGCCAACATCAAAACAACTTCTGCAGTATAATCACCTTACAAACCCTTGAGAATCATCATGGGAAAAGCCTCCCAATAAAGCCATTGAATAGGTGTTCAAAATCACCTAATAAGGTCGTCCCTTGTTTATATGACGGACATTTAGATCCTTGTACTTCATTTCCTAGAGGAAGCAACATTTCCTATCAAAGGCTTTCTTCTCTATGTAATACTTTCCCCTGAGTCAGCAATAAAAGGATCTGAATGTTTTTCTTCTGTTGGGGGAAGTATTGGGAACCTCGATCCTGGATCAATCTTATGAAGCATCAAATAGTAACATGAAAGATCAATCAGATTTTGTTGTGAGAGATAGGAGACAGATGAGAACTACATATTTTTTTTTCTTTTAAACAAGCATTCTGTCTCTCAAAGTTTGTAAAAAAAAAAAAAAAAAAACACAAAACCTGCAGTCTAAGATTAAATTCTAAAGTTGAAGATACACGATAAGAAAATATCTGATTATATAATTTCGAGACAAGGCCATTTCGGATATCAAGACAGACACACACCTGTGTAAATCAAATGCTTATCTCAGGAGGAGCCTAAGGGGAAGCACAGTGTCTACTGCAACTTCAGTCAGGGCACTGCGAGGAAAAATCACCAAACCTACAAGTCAAACTCTGTTCTCAAAAGTCGCCTGATGCTTTCAGGTGTTAACTGAGTGCCCTCTGTGCATATGGCACGTGGCCGAGCACAAAGCTAAAGCAAGTGAGGCACTGAAAAGACGCATCAGCAGCACCAAACTTCAAAATGACCAGCTAATACATGAAATAACCAAAATGCAAACCTTTGTCATTTAAATATGAAATTGCATGGTACACTGTCAGAATAACTTCCTTTCTTGTTTTTTCCCCTGATATATACTCCCCCCACCATCAGAAACATAACCGTGCTCCTAATGAAAAGTCAGAAGAACAGAAGAGAAAAAGTATGAAAAGGAAACTAAAATCCCAAATTCCTACCCTGCCTAGATACCCCAAACCACAGAACCCCAACACGATACACTTTCACATATTCCTAAACTAGGTGTGTACGTCCCACTCCTTTCAAACGTCTCCCATGACACCCTCGTCCTGCCTATATCTAACTGCTCCTCAAGCCTCGAGCATCAGCTCACACATAACGCCCCACTGGAGGTCTTCCCCGATGCCCTCCTCTCAGTGCTGACGACCCTGAGTGTCCCGCAACTACAGACAGGACATCTGAAGAACCAAGATAGAACTCTGTTTCTACAAGACCAACCGCAGGCTTCTGACAAATAGTAAAAGCTCAAAAAAACTCCAGTTCTAGCACTCGAATATTCAGAAAATGCTTTAAGAATAAGAACTTCAATTATACTTTGACAGACAGGTAACATAAGTGGGAAAAAGAAGAAACCAGCAGCAAGCGTCCAAATACTAACAGGGACACCTATTTTAGACAGATTGGTCACAGAAGACCCATCTAAGGAGGTGATACGTACAGTGAAGTCTTTGTCCGTGCCCTAAATATGTAGAGTCTGGGGACGAGCTTTTCAGAAAGGGGAAGCAATCTGAAGAGGCAACAAGGTGGAAAAGATCTTGGCGCAATCCAGAAATCGAAATTAGACAAGTAAGGTTGAAGTTTAAATGTTAATCAAGAGGAAGCAAGACAGTTCCACGGTATTTTTTTAAATTATTTCAAATTAAGGGAATCAAATAAACAAAGCTATAAGGAGGGAATGCTATACTGTGGGATACTGAGTAATGGACGGAGGCAGAGAATACGGTTCAGAAAAGTAAGTGGAGCCAGAAAGCTGGTCAAAGCAGTTTTAGGTTGATAGTACCGGAAATAAGGAACCATTAAAAAACTGTTATAAAAATAACCTGACATGATATAATTATTAAAACAAAGGATGGCAATTCTTTCAAAACAGTGTAAAGTGATGCCTGAATACTATTCACCTGTTTCATGAAGAGAGATGTGTATCGAAGACCCCTATGTATGATATATTCATAATATTATGTTCATTAACTTAAGAGTTAGGACCAAGAAACTACCCAATAGCACCTTTGTTACAGGGATTTTGAAATTTTAATTTACATTAAGAAGAAATATAACATGGATGTATCGGGTTCCAATTTCATGCTTCTCAGTAAAACTTTTAAATATGCTAACTTTAAGCAGTCAAGTAAATATGTGGAAAGTGGTTTCACTTCTAAGTCTGATGTTTCTATCCTGTTTAGTTCTATGCTAAAACAGAATCTAGACACTGGTTCTCACTATGGATCAGCAGGCAATAGAGTAATGCACGTGGCTTCCAGGCCTTTTTCATCTTTCCTAAAACGTCACACGAAAATACAACCCTCAGCTGATTAACAGAAATCTCTCTGGGGGACCAGCCCGGTGGTGTAGTGGTTAAGTCCACACGCTCCACTTCGGTGACCCTGAGTTTGCAGGTACGGATCCTGAGCGCGGACAGATGCACCACTTGTCAAGCCATGCTGTGGCGGCGTCCCATATAAGGTAGAGGAAGATGGGCACGGATGTTAGCCCAGGGCCAGTCTTCCTCAGCAAAAGAAGGAGGATTGGCAACAGATGGTAGCTCAGGGCTGGTCTTCCTCACAAAAAAAAAAAAAAAAGAAATCTCTCTGGATGATACAAGATTAACAAGCCCAATTTAATTAAGTTTCTCTGGCTTAATAACTACCAAATTTCTCCTTCCTAGAAAGAAAACAAAACTGAACAAAACAAAAACAAACCAACAACAGCTCCTGTCCACATACAGGTTTAATAACGCCTGCCAGGTTTTATGATGCTCCTTAAACAGCATGTAACCTGAGATTAGTGCACATTCATCCCTCTCTCCTTCAACACATCACTGTTGGAGTAGGCACTGTGGAGAGAGTGGTGACGAAAAGAAAGAATCTTATATAGATTGTGACAGGATCCAGAAAGAAGAGAACGGAGTACCAGGAAAGAAAAGAATGCGCAGAATAATGTAGGGTGACTGGTCAAGGAAGGCCTCTGAGGAACTGACATGTAAGCTGTGTTCTGAAGGACGAGCAGGAGTTACATAGCCAAATCAAGTGCAGGCAGATGAAGCTGTGGACTGAAGGCCGTGAAGGCCTGAAAAAGTCAAAAATTGTGAGTGGCTGGAGCAGAAAGACCTGAGGGAGATTGTCTTGAGATGGGGCTAGAAAGGCAGATAACGAAGCAATAGAAATGATAAACCACTCAGATGAATAAATGGTGCTTCTGTCGTGTTATTACTCAAGGTTAGAGCCATCCCAGTTTCCATTCATTTCAACCATGTGGTCTATAAAGAGAACAGGCTGTGGCCAGCAAACAAAAACTCACTCAGCACAACAGTTCTCGAGAGCATTCCAGAGTCCTGCTTCAAGAACAGGGAGAGCAGACCAGACATCTTGCTCTGAGACAAACAAGCTTATTAATCCCCACGACTAATTAAAACTAAAGACAAAATTTAAAACCTCCATGTAAGATAAAAATTAGTGATTTTTACTTTTTTTTTACAACTCATTTGGCTTTCAAACACTCAGTAGGATATTTTCTTTTGGCTTGTAATTAGTTTCGTCTTCCAAATAAGAAATGCTATTAAGATTTGTTTTCAGTATCCAGGGGTATTTTAAGTACAAATGTTTGAGTTTAATTCTGACTTGAAAAAAATAAGATTCACATTCCTAGGCATTTTCCCTACAATTCAAATAATTTTATTATTCGTGGAAATTTCAAAAATCAAATATGCTTCTCTTTTAAATCTACTGACATCAATAATGAATAACTTCAAGACAAGACTTTTTTCTTTTTAATCTTGGAACAGCATAAATTTTAAAATGAAAATTCTAAGCCTTATATAACTTCCTCTGAAACAGTTAATCACTAAAGACCAGTATCCCAAAGGAATTAGAACTTGATAATTAAGTAAAACCTTTAATTTCTTTTAAAAAACTGAAAGTTAATATTTTTCTAGATCTTAAGCTTGCCAGGTCCAAAAGAAACTGGACTTCTCAAATTCCACTAAATAGCCCTTCTATTTTACTACTAATTTTTTTTAACTGCAAATGACATCTTTAACTCTACATCCTTAAAAACTATATTAATCAGAACATCCCCACTGTACATTAAAATGAGCTCAACAATTTGAAAACAAAATGTTAAGGACTGAGTTAAACTCTGTTAATAAAAGAACAGACTACAGGGCGAAAATCCAGCCTAAATAAGAACATCAGGACTCTGAACTTCTTTTACCTACTGACTTCATCTGGAGAATTAGTTCTTAAAACACTAAAACACACTGTGGTACAACAGACTTCCTGGTGGTAATTTTCTGGGGCTTTCACTCAGAGTCCAAGAAACTACTTCTTACACAGTTGTAGACAGTAGGTGGTATTGTTCCAAAAAAACAATGCTAAGAGCTACTTAAACCAACAAAAGAGCTGAAGGAAACGCAAATATATTTCAAGCAATTGAAGAGAAACCAGAAGATTCATATAACTAAACAGGTGGGGAAAAAAACTATGTATTATTGATATCATGTTTATTTACAACAAATTTTAGCACAAAATTCACTATATAAGTTGATTACAAACCCAAAATGAGAAGGAAACAAAAAGGACTCACTCACGTTGAAAAAACAAAGCAAAACATATAATGTGTGCAGGTCTTTTTCAAAATTCTATTATCTTTTCTAAGTTTATACCAATTAAAGAAAGTTGCTTTTCAATTTTAACTTTACTACTACATATCATGAAAGACTCGGTTCTTCAGAAATGTTGTAAGCTTGAGGGGAAAGAGTCATCTGTTGGACCTTTCATTGGAAGCTTTTCTTTTTTTTTTTTTTTTTGTGGGGAAGACCAGCCCTGAGCTAACATCTGTTGGCAATCCTCCCCTTTTTGCTGAGGAAGACTGGCCCTGGGCTAACATCCGTGCCCATCTTCCTCCACTTTTTTTTTTTATATGGGACGCCGCCACGGCATGGCAGACAGGCGGTGCGTCAGTGGGCGCCCGGGATCCGAACTCGCGAACCCCGGGCTGCCAAGCGCGGACTAAACCGCTGCGCCACCAGGCGGCCCCAATTGGAAGCTTTTCTTATTCAACAGTTAAACTATGAATACATGCTATCCCCAGAGCTAGTGCGTTGTACAAACTAGGTAACATTTTGCAACTGAAGAACAGTCTGCCTTTTGCATAACACTTGTTAACCTCCAGTAACTATCAGCACCAGCCATTTTTCAAGGCTCTTTATTTTTATTTTAATGGTGAAAGGCAAATGTTTTCCAAGATCTTCATATTATTTGTACAGATGAAAAGAAATAGTAATTCTACAAAGAATAATCTGAGAAGGGTTCATATATGAATTTATTTTCCTATGCCATGAACAGTTCTAAAAAGTAGCTTCAATCTGAAAAAAAAAAAAAAAAACCCAACAATTTTGAAGTCATTTTTCACAGAAATTCTTTGTGAAAACTGAAGAATTGAATTTTGAATTATGTGTAACAATTACTATCTCTCCAGTACAGCTGTGGGAAATTAAAAATAATCACCATCAAGAAAAATGAATGTGAGATTACTAAAAAAGGAGATAAGATATCAGAAGAAACTTTTAAATGTTTAAACTAAACAAACTTGATTCTGAACTCCAACTAGAAATTTAAACTAGTATTATGTAAAATTAAGTAGACAAGTAATTTTACTCTAAAGTACACTAGGACCCAGAAAAATTTCTACACTCTTAAAAATATAACCTAATAGTTCCAGATGAACTTTCAACCACATGCAGTAGATTGTTGATATATTAAAATACTTGTTATACATTCTGCTTCTGTCCAAGCTTCAATGACCTGCAGTCACTTGGAAACTTCCCAAAGTAACATCTCATTAAAGTTCTTTACAGTAGTTTGAGATTGTAATACAGCAAATAAAGTCCTGCTCTCATCTTGTTCACTCGCCATCTGTCTCTCTCTTAAATATCCAGTATTGAAAATGCTAAAAGAATTCAGTTATTTTCATCCCACATAAATGACAGTTTATAATACATACATACAAAGAAGAATTTAACTTGCTGCTGGAATAATGCCACACATATAGTAGAGGAAGTAAATAAAGAGCAGTTACATAATGGAAAGTTATCACAGACACAAGACATCTACACTGATCTTTAAATGTAATGGTCACTTTGGGTAACTAAAGGAAAACACTGTCTCATCTATAAAGCTTTACCTAACAGTCATGTTAAAGATGTACCAGGACCACCATGCTGCATAACTCCCCGGAGTGCTATTTCTCTTAGGAAACAGTAACAGGGTTGAGACAGATCTGCCTAGGCCACTTCCTCTTCATAAATGGTTTCTGAAATCAGAAGACCCACTCCACTAATTCCAGGAGCCCCATCCTCTCTTTCAGACAGAGGTCTCAAAGACTTCCTCATCCCTAATCAAAACAATCCACCGTGGTTATCTGCATCTAAAACCACTTCCCAGAAAATGAAACATGGATTTGGGAGTATCCCCAATCTTGCCAAAATAAGTAAAATTAAATTTTATTAAGTAAGAAGATTTACCAAGATAAATTGAAAAGAACTCAAGGAGGTTCCCAAATGAGTTTGGGGAAACACCACGAACACATCACAAGGCAATACGAAACAAAAAAGAGTATATATCTTAAGGATCGGGTTTTGACCTCCAGAGTTATAGGAAGAGAAAAACTATTTGGCAAATATTTTTAGGGCAAGTTTCAGTACTAAAATATGGCCTAAGAAACGGATGGATCATGGCCAATCAAAATGGTAAAGTTGAGATTACTGACAACCCACATTAGTTAACTTACAAAAACACACAAAACCACCCCCACCTTGGTACAGTGAGTCAAAACAAACTGCTGACAAATCCTAACAGTTATGTGAGGGGGCGCAACAATAACACACAGTGAGAACACACATGCCTCTGTCTTCCTTTAAAGTCTGTTTCTAAGTCTGCCTGCTTGATGTAAGAGAACAGCAATTCCTTTCTTGAAAAGCCCTGTCTACATGTTCAAAGTCTCTCAGATGTCCCTCAGAGCTGGTATATTTATGCCAAGAAAAAGCGGCATATATGGCAAAAACACCAGATCCAACTGTCCAACCCTGCCTTTTAAAAGGAAAGAAAAAGAGATGGCAGTTAAACAAATACATAAATGCAAAATAATCTTAGCTTAAATCTGAAAACTAATTTTCAAGTTTGAAAATCCTTATCTGTAACAGGGAATTCCATCAATAAGAACACAAGATGACTACCATAATAACTTTTTTTATTTGTGCACGTGTATTTTGCACTCCCTGAAGAGTTGTGAAGCGATGTAATGACCATCTGCTGCACAGCAAGCTATAAAGAGGATGAAGCGCTTCTGTCAATAACATATACCAAACGAAACTGGACTATTCATGTTGAAAGCACAGATTCTGGAGGATTCCCCTGTTGCTGAAAAGTCCTGTGTGTTCAGAGTCATAAATACAACATAGCACAGAAACAAAAACTGTCTTTGAAGCAATGTTAAAATAAGAATAAGAGGAAGTGAAAACACTCAGAAGAGCTCAGATGGAGAATTAATAAGCCAGTGGGAAAGCCGTGAAATAGGCTCGTTGCCATGTGTGGTTTGTGGGAACAGGAGGAATGGGTTTTGCAGGGATTCATCCTATAGGAGCAAAGGGTAGCTCCAAGGGCACCCCACAAAAGAAGTGTTTCCAAACCACAGAAACTGTACCAACTTTATCAAAAAAATGTCATTATGTTAAAGATATTTTATATACAGAGAATTAAAAATTTCATTAAAATATAATTAATCTATAATAAATAATAACGGTGTTACAACACTCATGGACATTTCTTCCTTCTAAAACCAATGGTGCTCACTGCCAGATCTGCAGATGACATTCAGAGTTTATCTACGATTCTAAAAGCGAGCCTTTAGACACCTCACTGGACGCTTCTCAACGTAACATTTTCACTTTCTTCTGTTTCCCAGCCCCCATAGCTCATAATCAAGGAATACATCAGGATTTTCCAATAAACCTACAGTATGTCTATAGAAAGACTCATATATTTTTACGATTGTTTGCCAGTTATGAAGCACTGTTCTGGAAACCGTGGGAGATATACAGAAAAAGTGATTTTTGCCTTTAAAGAACTTACAACAAGACATTTAAGATGACCTGTCTTGTCACTATTTTAAAAAGAGAGCAATACTCCACAACATATAGTTAGCTGCCACATGAAAGGCCTTGATATATGCTACAGCTGGAGGAGAAAGAGACATTTTGGCTGGAGTGAACAGAAAGTGCTGAAACAAGATGGGGAAGGGGGCAGATTGGAGCTTTAGCTGTATCAATAATAAGAAAGACGACCTGCATAAATGGGGGAGACAAGAAGAGAAGGAGAAATGGCAGGATTAAAGGCTGACATGCAAAGGTAAACTCTAAGGCCAATCTAAACAGAATATAAAAAGATAATTTCAATCGTTCTTTTCCAACCAAATTCCTTCAAAGGCCTTACAGAAGCTGATCTTTCTTAGGGATCCTTTAAAATGACCTACAGCTGGGAGCGGATCCCTACAGTGGTGATAAGGAAGCGTAGTAAAGTGAAGAGTTCCGAGCAGATGCAGGATTCTAGCCCCACCTGTGCCATCTCAATGGTCCCTGGTAACTGTATACACAAGGGGAGATGATCTGACTCATGGGGATTCTGAGAGCAGGCAGGGCATCAGAAATAGCCAGGGCAGTTTTTACAGTGTGGATACTCAGATCCCAACCAGTAACAACAGAGGTACTGGGTAAAGTCAGGGATCTGGACTTAATCGTTCCAGAGGACAGAAGGCATCACCCAGCCCGTGGACTATGAAGGGAAACCACTAGATGAGGTGACTGTCAAAGAGATCAGTGACATATCTGGTGTGAAAAAAAAAAGAAAAACTACAAAAAGGTGTCAACTTATTGCACTTTAAAATGATCGTATACATGAGAATACTGACACAAGAGGAAACGGGGGTCCAGTGGGGCTTTAGCTCTCAATCACCCACTACCTGTCATTACCATTTCATTGCCCTTAGCAGATCACCAGAATCAGTGATTCACAGAGCATCACTGCCAGAAACAGGAGAGAAAGAAAATGAAAACAAAGAATATGCTTCAGTTTAAAAATGCCAACTTTCTAAGACTGCCGTAGGAGACGGCATCAATAGTGCAGAAGTCGGTCAACTTTCTCAGTAAAGGCCCAGAAAGTAAATGTTTTCAGTTTTGTGAGCCATATATTCCATGTCAACTACTTCCTTCTGTCACCGTAGCCATGGAATGGGTACGTCCATGTGCCACTGACATTTAATTTATAGGAAGATTTGGCTGGCTGGATTTGGTACACAGGTTGCAGGTGACCAAATATTGATAAAGTGGAAAAAAGCATTGTGACCCATTACCAACTCAAGATTTCAGTTACTTTATAAAAACATAATTTTTACATATCCAACTGTGGGGAGGACCAACTAAAGTTGGAATTATACAGGAAAAAAAAATCACAAAAAATTTGGTAAGGAGAATTTGCTGTTTCTTAGGATATGAATCCAGGTAAACCTATTTTAATCAGATAAATGAGACTTGGCTGACCAGAATAGAGATCTTTAGTCAAATTAAAGTTTTCTGAAATTTCTGGAAAAAGAATGAACTTGACAGCTCCACATGCTGTTACAATCATAAAAATCAACATACCTCAGAAAAAACCTTTAGAACAGAAATTGAAGTGCTTGCAGCATCTGTAAAATGAGTTAACATTTTATTTTCATTAATATATTTCAGAAAAAAAATATTTAGGTAACCTTTCCCATTTCCTTAAAGGGAAAAAAAAGACTGTTCATCTAGAGAAATTAAAAGCTTAAAAGTCACAGGCAACATTTCTTACACACACACACACACACACACACACACACACAGAAATATATACACAAAAAGGCATGCTTGACAAATGAAGCTTTAAATAAACTGTCCTAAATTTAACTAATAAATATAAGCTGTCTTGTAATTTAAAAAAAAAAGCTGCATTTAGTGACCATTTGACATACAATATTAATACTGGTTTAACGAAGATGAGAAAACACCCCATTTTCACAAATGTAAAACGTGCCAATTGTTCAAATGAGTTGAAAAAGGGTTTACAATGCTGATACCCATCAGAGGCCAACAGCTGCAGGCTCGCACACGACAACTGGTAATGAGACATCATTCAGAAATACATCCCACGTGAATATATACAATTCCTATCAAGCCACATAACCTCCAGCCAATTTAGCTTCTCAGAAAATGTAATTGGAATACTTACCATTCATTTCTGGGGTATAGACATTGATAATAAAAATATTTCTTTAAAAATATAATTTCAATCTTCCTTACCTACTGAAACTAATTATTTGCTTTCAATTATTTGGGTCTAAACAGAAGTTTACTTCAGTCAAAGTTTAAAAGAGAATGAGGTATTACTCAATGAAAACAATTGTTTTCTCTTTTAAAGGACAAGTTTGAGTTAAAATTATCTTAGTATCTGTGTTCCTTCTTTTATTTTTAAATATTGTTTTCCTAGAAAGCCAACAAGAATAGAAAAAACTTACACTAAAAAGTTTTCACTGTTGTTCTGGATGTCACATTTTTTCAGGACTAAAAAGGCCTAAGAAAAATCTCCTGGAGGGAGCAAGCTGGGTGGAAAGGTTCCAGGACAGCTTTCTGATCAATAATAAAAAGAGGACAGAAATATGTGGTGCTGCCCTTCTTTCCTCAGTCTTGTGGCCTGAAAAAAGATGGAGCTGCAGCAGGAATTCTACAACCTCGAGGTGACCAGAATGAGCATAAACTCAAAACACTAAGGAAGGAGATGACAAAGCCAGAACGAGCTTGGGTCTCTAAGGGCACTGTTGAGAAACATATACCCCTATACATGTAAACTACTGTGGATCGGGTACCATTACTTTTAGCTAACATTCCTAATTGATGCAACTTATATACTCAATCTATGTTGATAAAACACTGTTAAAATTTTACTGGCCAAAATTCAAATTAATACTTTAAGCCAAGAGTTGGCAAACTAGAGCCCATGGGCCAAATTTAGCCTACCACATGTTTTTGGACATAAAGTTTTATCAGAACACAGTCATTTCAATTCAATGACATATCGTCTGTGTCTGCTTTTCTGCTATACAGGCAGAGTTGAGTAGCTGCCAGAGACCATCTGGCAAAGTCTAAAATATTTACTCTCTAGCTCTGTACAGTTTGCTGACCCCTGGTTTAAACCATTCAACATGCCACTCTTAGAAACAATTATTACTCTTGTTTAAACTAAAATCCCTGAATTGATCCTCTAAAATCTTAATTTCAAATCACACTTATCATACCTTATATCTTAACATTAAAGACACAAAGCAAATGTGAGTGTAGCCTTCCCTATGCCACCAACACGGAAAATACCTCCCATGTCTTTTTTTATTTGCAATACAGAAAACTTTGTAAACAGATTTAATAATGATGACGTAAGTCATAATTAACCATTTTAATTAATCCTCCAGAGTTTATCACAAAATAAAAGAATAAGACAGGGATTCTTTTTTGTGTGTGTGTGAGGACGACTAGCCCCGAGCTAACACCTGTTGCCAATCCTTCTCTTTTTGCTGAGGAAGACTGGCCCTGGGCTAACATCTGTGCCCATCTTCCTCTACTTTATATAGGACGCCGCCACGGCATGGCTTGATAAGCAGTGTGCTGGTCCGCGCACAGGATCTGAACCTGCGAACCCCAAGCTGCAGAAGCAGAGCACACAAACTTAACCACTACACCACCGGGCCGGCCAAGACAGGGATTCTTAATCAAGGGTAGTCAGGGCTATTAATATTATAAGTTTTAATTAAACATCCATATTTACAGTACTTATAATTTCTAAAGAGAGATGGCATTTTATACTTTGAAATCAGTAAGAATGTCTGTTATAACAAGGTACTTATAAATTCACTTATGTCAATGTGTATGAAAATTTTATTACTGATAAAAGTTGCATTCACCATGCTTTTCAATACACTCATGTGCCACATAACATTTCAGTCAACGACAGACTGCTTATACGACAGTGGTCCCGTAAAATTAGTACCATACAGCCGAGGTGTGCAGTAGGCTGTACCATCTAGCTTTGCGTAAGTACACTCAACGATGTTTGCACAACAACGAATCGCCTAACGCATCTCTCAGAACGTATCCCCATCCTTAAGTGACGCATGACTGTATATGCATAAAAATTAATCAATAAATTAAGTCATCACGCTCTTTATTATAAACCTAAAAAAAACTACAAAAATTGAGCTACAGGCCCTTAAAAAATAATTTTCAGTAATTTTGTTTGGTATTTTCTTCTACTAAGCAGTTTTTCACACTTTTATGACATACACTCTAATGAGTTTCAATTTTCTTCCCCTCAGTATAAATTTTACACTGCCATATTTGGTCACTGTTATGTGTTGAACTGTGTCCCCTAAAAATACATGTTGAGATCCTAGCCTCAACCCTACCTGTAAATGTGACCTTATTTGGAAACAGTCTTTGTAGATGTAATAAAGTTAAGATAGGGTCATTAGGCTAGGCCCTGATCCAGTGTGACTGATGTTCTTGTAAGAAGAGGGAAATTTGGATACACACACAGAGAGGAGGACCCCAAATGATGACAGAGGCAGAGACTAAGTTATGCTGCCACAAGCCAAGGAATGCCTGGGGCTACCAGAAGCTGAAAGGGTCATGGAAGCATCCTGCCCTAGAGGATTTGAGGGAGCGTGGCCCTGCTGACACCTTGATTTCAGACTGCCAGGCTCCAGAACTAGGAGAGAATCAACTTAAACAACATTAACTGTCCTTAGAGCCACTCAGTTTGTGGTATTTTGTTACAGCAGCCCTAGAAAACTAATACAGTCCCACATCTATGATTGCATGTGATTACATGATCACATAATCAAATGATCAAAGTAATATATTTCAATAAGTGTAAATTATCTTTCAGTTTAATCTGTTCCTCAATGGCTCAACCAAAAAGGACAGGCAGCCTCAATCTCTCTTTAACATCTGAATCTATAAATGGGTACTTTTTGTAATGACCTCATAAGTGTATCCTGCTATAATCAGCACATCTGTAAACAACTGATGTATGAATGCAAACTCCCACAAGAACTCGTGCTCTAACAATAATGAGCTTAAAGAGACAAAAGATTAATATTAAAAATGGATTTAGAAAACTGAGTATTTCTGAAGCACTTTATTTCAAAACAGTCAGACAGGGTTACTATTTTATGAACTACCCAATTAGTGCAGGATGCTAATCTCTTTGGATTTCCAGAAACTCCACTTCTTTGTTAAATTGCTGGGAAAAAAAAAAGAAGCTTCTGGGGCTAGATTTCCAAGGATTCCTCCGGCTATAGGATTATCGCTGCAGCTTGTCTGTTTTATAAACAGACTTCAATTTAATTTTGTGAGAAACTGCCAAAGGAGCTTTCTTTAACTAAATAACAAATCTGCCACTTGAAAGACATCATTCATCAACCTTCTTTGTGGGAGTATTGTTATTATGAAACTAAAAACAGGCATTCTTTCTTGAGTGCTTCTAGATTTTAATTATCAAATTTGAATGTCACCAGATATTTACTGAAAGGAAAACATTAATTTTAATAAGCTGCCTTAAGACTGAAAACATAAAAGGTATTCAACCATAAAGCCAAGTTCACTTGAGTCTTGTGAGTTGGCTTACTGTCTTATAATACAAAGGTTATCACTCTCAGGAATTTATAAACATTTAATAAACTCTAAACTGCAGGAAAAAAAATTCTCCAATTTTAAAATCAAAATATCATGTGTGTACAATACATGTTTGACTTGTAAGGCATTTAAATAAATTGCAATAAAATTTTTAGTAGCTAATAAACCAGGAGTTAGGGGCTGAATGGTATTAACACGGGGCTGGAAAAAAAGTAAATAAAATAAGTAGCAAATAAATAGATTAAACGTAAACATTTTATTTAAAATTTTAAAACAGTGAATTTAGTTTTAAATTATATCTGAATAATTTTCATCTTTTGTATTTTGAAAACGTACCCCAAGGAGGAAATTGCTAGAGAAACCCCTTTCACTTTTCACTTACATGGATATCAACAAGAAAATTACTTTGTGTCTAGTTAGCAAAGCAGCATAGATGTAGTTAGCCGTGAAGTACTTAACAGTCAAAAGATTCGGCAAGCTCTCACCTGCCCACTCTAACAGACTCCCTTTGTTTAACTTTGAAAACATTTGTCTAAATAACTTTCTTGTGGCCTCCACTTTCACAGTGTTGAAGAAATAAGCCCCTTCATTTCCAAACTTGAGAAAATATATTCACATCTCTCAGATGCTTGAAATATGAGTGAAAGCATTCCTATCAAGACTCAATAAAGTTTTTTATCCATTTATAAGTCAGTCTCAAAAAGACGTTCAAGTTTTCTAAAGAAAATTCCACTTCCTACCTGGCAGACACACTTCTACTTAAAAGGACTGACTACTATTTGAAGTCTGAAGCCAAGTTACATACTATCACTGTAAAATATCAAAAACTAATCTCTTAATTCCTATAGACTTCCAATGAAAAGGAAAAAACACCCTAGAATGTAGACAAATATACAAAAAAAAAAAATAGCAATTGAGTACATTCATAATACTTGTGTTCAAAAAAGATCAGTAATCTATTTTGGTTTATTTAGAAACCATATTTTTCTACTTGCAACTTGTCCCTTGTCCTGATGAAATGCTAAATAAAGAAGTGGAATTTTTACCATTAAATGAAAAAGAAAAATAGAAAGACTAGATTAATTTTGTAAATGTAAAATTATTTCTAAAAAGAGTATAAACTATTCCCTCTCGTGCATCATTAAACAATAGATATTTCACGGAATAAATGGAATGCATTCAATACAGTACAAATTATTTATAAAAGACATAATTTCCCTAAGATGAATTCTCCTGCAAATGATCATTGTAATAAAACAATATTTTTACTAGAAACTACTACTGGATTTGAAAAATTACTTAATAGACTGATGTAGCAATAGCATTTAGTCTAAAACAAACTACATCTTTGTTTTATGATGTTGAAATGTCTGAGCCAAAAAATATCATGAATATCCAGAAAATAATTTAAAGACTGAAAAAACATAGACTGGAGTCAGGAAACCAACCAAGGTTACAGAGAACACTTGGAACAGAAACGGCATCAGACCACGAGATCCTTACTCAGTTAACAGCACTCTTCCCTCATTTCCTTCTAACAATGTACAGAGCCACCTGTAGGAAAATGCGGAACTTACTATGGCATTATAAACAAGGCCATTAACCTGTGAGGTCCAGTAATAATTAAAACTATTACACAAAGCCCAAATTGGGCATACAGGTCAATCTCTTCATATGGTTAAACTGAAAATCCATGAGGAATTTCAAAATCACTTCAATGACCATGTAATCAACCTGTATTTGTGTTTATGCAAATGTATTCTTTGGCAAAGCAATGCTGTCATTCAGGGGTATGAGGAAAACAACCAGGTTTGTTTGCAGCATTGTGTTTTGTTGTTGCTCATTCTTGTTACTGTTGTGGCTGATGTTTTAATTCAACTTTTAAATCAACCATGTATGTTTAATATCTCAGTTCCTAAATGTTCTTGGTACACTTTCTCATAAATTACAACACAGGTATGAACAGCAAGCACAGTGATTTGTGGTCCTTTAGGGGGAAATGCATTTTATTAATGTAGCAGGTTATGCATTTTTCTTTGTTCAGCCAAATGGTCAATAGAGAAAAAAATTTTGCCTGATGCTCCCAAAGGATTTTAAATAAAGACTAGCATCTTCTAGGACTAATTTTTTTACATCAAAATACTTTTTTAAAAAATCTTAATTGGAATGAATGTTATTACACAAGCTACTCAAACTATGATTTGTTTTCTACAAAGCACGTGCATAAGGAGTGGTGCAGGAACTCTGAAATGGCATTAATAATAAGACAACATAGGGGCTGGCCCGGTGGCATAATGGTTAAGTTAGCACGCTCTGCTTCAGAGGCTCGGGGTTCACAGGTTCCGATCCCAGGTGTGGACCTACGCACCGCTTATCAAGCCATGCTGTGGCAGGCGTCCCACATATAAAAGAGAGGAAGATGGGCACAGATGTTAGCTCAGGGCCAATCTTCCTCAGGAAAAAGAGCAGGACTGGCAACAGAGGTTAGCCCAGGGCTAATCTTCCTCACCAAAATTTAAAAAATAAGACAACATAAATGTATTACTCTGGCATGAATTATTTAAAAGCCTTTATTTTCTTCACAGCTAGGTTATCAAACGCACAGATATTTTCCACCTCAGTTGACTCTGGTTTTCAGTGGTTGTAAACCAGAGTGTGGGAGGGAAAATCGGGTTGTAGCACTCTGGTTCACTGAAGCAGTTCTAAAATATGGAAAATCTGAATATCCTTGGGCCATCACCTCTGCATGTTCTCAAAAACACAGTGTCCAACACCAGGCCTTGCAGAGCAGGTGATTAATACATAACTTCTTACATGAAAGAGTAAACTTTACTATTAAAATGGGCAACGGATGAAACTGCCAGTCAAACCACTGAAAAAGGGACCTCCTTCACACCCATTTTGACTTTTGTCACAAAAGCTTTTAAGAAATATGATAAAAAGTTTCTCCTCTTCTCTGTGCTTGAAACTATAAATTCTCCCTTCTCTACATGATCCCCACCCCCGACTCCACACATACACAG
This sequence comes from Tapirus indicus, assembly GCA_031878705.1. NCBI lineage: Eukaryota > Metazoa > Chordata > Mammalia > Perissodactyla > Tapiridae > Tapirus > Tapirus indicus. The sequence continues at coordinate 85,518,340 of CM062928.1, read as the reverse complement.
GAAAACTTTATGCATGCCAGAAATCACTGAATTACTCTTCCCAGCAGAAATGCCAGCTGAGAATGGTCAAGTCACTCGGCTGGAGAAGCACCAACTCAGTGTGAGGTTCAACTGTTTGTCGGGAAAGAAAACCCAAAAACTCAGGACAAGTGCTATTGGAGAAGGAAGAGGTTTTCTGTAAAAGTCAAGTGGGGCATGCGGCCTGCCTCTCCCAGAAGTCATTATTCCACCCATTCTCAAAATAAGAGGCTTGTACTATGCTCGTAATATCTGTTTCAGTAGCAAACACATTTATCTAACTATAATTTCTACCTCTCACCTTCTACACAGGAAATACATTCTGTGCCATTTGCTATATTTATTTTTTCTATTTGTTATTATATTTATCACATTTATGTTTTAAAAATTTAGGCTTTAAAAATTTAGGCTACTCATATTTTAGCAATCAATTAAAACAGAGCTAGCTCAAAATTGATACCAGAATCTTACCCATTTGCCCTTACGTTTAAAATAAATTCACAAAGAAGTTTATTTTTGACACAACAGGAACATTAAAATAAACATTTTGATTCATGAACTCATCCAGCACAATTTTCTTCAATAAAGTACATAATCACTCAGGGCAATGCTGGTTTAGTCAACGAACTTCAAACTACCATTTCTACTATTCCTGTCCCCTTCACTTTTAGCTTAATAATACTAAATGTCCCTAGTGACATTATTTGCAGAATCAAAGACTGCTCAGAGAATTTATAATATTCCCAATAATCATTGTGTCACAATCATTAGATAAGTCATTCCACTACACAGAATACTCTGTTGCCTAACAACAGAGAACATTCTAAGAAGTTTCTTTCATATTTTGTTGAGCAAAATGTCCCAGAGCTCCAAATACAATGGCACACATTAGCCTCAGTTTGCATTTGAAATCCAAAGGGAACCTGGAAGTGAATGTGTGAAAATATACTACTACTAAAAGAAACAGAAATCAAAAATCTATGCCCTTGTTATGGCGTATCAAGAATGGTGCGTTATCATGAATTATGATTAAACACGTATCAAATGTAAGTTTTGCATACATACAGCTGGCCACAGAACACTATCAGAAAATGGAACATTGATAACAGTAAAATTCAATAAGGAATACGCTATACCACCATAGAAACTAATAAACTTTGTTTTAGGATTGAATTTAGGAAAGTGAAAAAATTTACTTGGGCAGTAAAAACACAGAATTTAGAGTTGCCTCAATGTGATCGGTCAGCATTATGCAATTACCATTATCTACGGAAATCCATACACAATCAACCAAAATTTCCAGAGATTCCCCCATGATATGCTCCCACATAAAAAGCCAAAAATATCAAAATTTATAAATGAAATGGTAATTATAAGACAGCTACTGAGTTAGAAAATGTTTCAAGTTGCTAAAGAAGATGTAAAAGTAGGATACAAGTTTACCACATCACATATTACTACATCCAATTAAAACACTGTATCCACTCAAATTCCTAGACCTACAAGCCAAAACACCTTCTCACCATTCTGATACCCTAAAAAGTAACATTTAAAGGATTATTTTGCTGAATCAAGAAGAATTTCAGGGCTACTACATTTCAGTAAGAAGTATCAAGATACTTGTAAAACAACTTAGTTCTATCAAGAGCAATGGTAGAACTACGAAGTGAAAACGGAGTTTTAAACATAAACATCTGACTTCCCATAACCTTGGCCGTTCTTGAAAGGTCTGTCAAAACAAACAATCACTGTGACATTTCTCTACCTTACTTTTGGTACTTATGGCAATTCAAATTCTCATTGGGAGTCCTGGAGAGAGTCTTAGAGCTTTAAAGCTAAAAGGCAACCGGAAGATTCACCACCCTCAAGAAGTGTAAACTGTGGTCCAGAATATTAAGTGACGAGCCCACAGTTACATAACTGGTTAGACCCCTATGATTATGTGAGGGTCATCACTAATTTAGAGAGCAAATAATAAATAAGCAAACATTTATGCCATGTTACATTCAGCAGAGGATTTTTCTATGTTTGAATTTGATGGTTTTACTCACTCTGTTTGACTGCTATTTACAGACAACTTCAGAGTCTACACACCTACATAACTGAATTTTCTATTATACAACCCTATGTTTTATTAGACTAAATGAGGTTAGTCTAATAAGTGAGGTTAGTTTTTCCAACCTGGAAGAGACATTAGAGCTTTCTCAGAGGTTTCCCTATATGTAAGGAAACCAAAATCCAGAGAGGTTAAGTGTCTTAAACTAAAATTCAACTTAACTATGTTAAGACATTATATATTTCAATTAATATTTGCTTTCCAATTTGGAAATCTAAACAGACTGTCACTATTAATGAGTATTCTAATATATCCCAGAAATGGAAAACTCTATTGTTTTCTTTTTTTGGTTTAAGATAGATTAAGAAATTTAACATTGAAATAGCCAAACAACAAACTTTAATGATGAGTCTCTAAGTCACGAATCCTGGCTGTAAAATGAGGGTTCAGCTGACGTCACTTCAGTCTTTGCCACGCCAGTCCAGTTCTCAGTGAGCAGTCAGTTAAAGTATGGGAGTTGAAGCTGCATCTCCCACCCACACACACATCCAGTCGAGACTGTGTCTTAAAGACACTGTCTCCAACGCCATATGCTGGTGGGTATGGAACAACAGGAACTCTCATTCATTGCTGATGGGAATGCAAAACAGTACAGCCACTGTGGAAGACAGTCTGGGAGTTTTTTACAAAGCTAAATACAGGCTTACCAAAAGATCCAGCAATCTTGCTCCCAGGTACTTACACAAATGAGCTGAAGGCTTATGTCCACACAAAAACCTGCTTATGAATATTTACAGCAGCTTTATATATAACTGCCAAAGATTGGAAGCAACCAAGATACGCTTCAATAGGTGAATGGATAAACAAACTGCAGTACAACCATTTAACAGAGTATTAGTCAGGGATAAAAAGAAATGAGCTATCAGGCTATGAAAAGACATGGGGGAACCTTAAATGCACACTGTTAAGCGAAAGAAGCCAGTCTGAAAAAAGTTACATATTATATGATTTCAACTATATGACATTCTAAAGAAGGCAAAAATAGAGAGAGTAAAAAGATCAGTGGTTGCCAGGTGTTCAGGAGCTGTGTGCTGGCGGGGGGCGGGGGGGGGGGGAGTTGGGAGGCAATGAATGGGTGGAGCACAGGGTATTTTCAGGGTAGTGAAACTATTCTATATGATACTGTAATTGTAGATACATGACTATACATTTGTCAAAACCCATAGAATTGTGCAACACCAAGCGTGAACCCTAATATAAACTACGAACGTTAGTTAATACTATCTCAATATTGGTTCATCACTTGTAACAAATGTACCATACCATGCAAGACATTAATAACAGGAGAAACTGCATGGGGGCAGGGGGGATATATGGGAACTCTGTACTTTCTGAGTAATTTTTCTATAAACCTAAAACTGCCCTAAAAAATGAAGTCTATTTAAAAAAAAAAGAACACTGGTGCCAGCCCTGATGGCCTAGTGGTTGAAGTTTGGTGCTCTCACCACTTTTGCGACCAGGGTTCGTTTCCTGGTCTCAGAACCACACCACCCATCTGTCAGTTGCCATGCTGTGGCAGAGGATCATATAGAAGAACTAGAAGGACTTGCAACTAGAATATATAACCATGCACCAGGGCTTTGGGGAGGGGGAACAAAAAAAAAGAATGCTGTCTCATGAACTAGCTACTATCACAAAGAAATTTATGTAAAACTACAAGGTTTAAATAACGTGAAAAGCAAATACACAAATGCAATGACATTTCCCCCAAAACAAACACACGGTGACATTTATGCTAACCGTGAAGCAAAAAGCAACATAAATGACTTTAACACTAAGAAAAATAAAATCCGAAATATTCTTACCTGTCTTGTGACTGCTCTTCGTACATCCTCTCCTTGCCTTCTTTAAAAAGTCTTATTGCCCGTTTTGACTTCTTCATTAGACTATCAATGTAGATTTTAAAATATTCATTCTCACTGAGTTGGGCAAGTTTCTGGTTATCATCATATTTACTCAATATAAGTCGCAAATGCTGATATGTATCAGGTAAAATATCAAGTATATATGGTGGGCTATTTTTCAACTGAAGTTTGGGATTTTGGCACAGTCTGACCTAAAAACAAAGACAAAAATAAAACATGTTCATATGAACCACAATAATTTCTTTCACAAAAAAATGGGAAATTTATCATACTATGTACTATTTCTTCATTTTCCATAATATAAATTTTGATCTTAAAATTACTATCTCCCATCTACAAAGAATTGGTAAATATTTGCATGTGTCTTAATAAAATTAAATCCTATTCTCTTCTCCTGCCATTTAGTTTTTTCTGTGTCATATCTTTCCTTTCAACTCCTAGTTTTCAATCTCTCTTCTACCATGTCCCATTGTTCATGGCTTAATAGAACTCCAGTGTGCTAATTACTGTATACAAATAGTAGTCTCTTTTTAAAATAAAAATGAGGAAATGGGCCTCCTCTCCTGGCAACCAATGTCTCATATTTAGTTATTATTTTACTACACTGAACTCCCAGCTAAAGCTCTTCCACAGGTTTTAGCTAATGTTTTGGTGTATTGTTCCTGAACCTTGAGAATAAAACAAACAGGTGCAATTTTAATAACTGAGTTATTAGGCAGTAAATGGGTGTCAGGTGAGAACAAGTCTCTTCCACCTCCCCACATTATCTCCCATGCCTATAAACGTGCTACATAACGGTTCAGGCATCCATCAGGTGCCACCCAACCACTGGGGCATTCAGGGCTGCCTGCAGAACTGAAAATACCTTCTGCACACAGGAAAAGGTAGTAATTCAACTACTGTCTTCACTTCCACATGTTCATGTGATTTGGTCAAAAGTAAGTTAACCCATCTCATTCTTACCCCTTGAATCAGGGCATAAGGAACCATTCAACTGAATAATTTTTTAATGAAATCATTACGAATTGCACACGGGCATACACAGTGTAAAGGTGCTCACACTTACAAAAGGCAAAATGTACACAGAAAGGCAGATTTACCGAGAAGCTAGTGAAGTGTAAGCTTCTTGGGCCTCTTCTAAGGCCTTCATCATATATATTTTCTGTAAAACTTTCAAGAGCAAGATATTTTAAACACAATTGGTTGGTTTCTGTCTTTTTCCAGTATGACTTCCCTTCGTCACACTTAACCGCCTATGAGGTGGCACTGGAATGGCTGTGGGCATTTTTAGAATCTGGCTAATGGGAATCTGAGTTGGAGATACATTTAATTTGGCTTTAGTGGAGGTACATGTGAGGTCCACAGTCACTTCTATAACTAGTGGAATTACTGCCAGCTGTTGTGATAAAACAATGGCTTCAGGAATACTTCAGGTGCCCATGGTGCTGACATGGAGCAGGAAGGTCCAGCTCAAATTTTGGTAACCAGGACTGGAAGAACACATGGGCAATGGAAGAGAATCAAAGTACGAGATGTACGGAGTCAAGATAATTTCTCTGACGTTTGTGGATTTATCTTTTTTAATTTATAACTTCTTGTGACTTTTCTATTGTTCTAAAAAATGCACTTTCATATCCAATTTTGTAATTGTACTTTGTATTCTTTTTCTTTAAAAGGACCCCTCCAAATTTCAGGTTCCACAAACATGGATCCACTCCTGGGTATTCATAAAAGTGCCTGGGCCAAATAGAAAACGGTTAAACAATAATAATTTGAAGAATCACAAACACAATAAACAAGGAAACAGCAAACGAAAAAAGTATTCCAACTTACTACCTCACCTGCTTTCTTTAAGAAATAACCATATCATTTTTTGTGGGGAGAAAAATCTGGCTCAAACTATCAAGCATCAGCCCCTAATTTAAGACAACCATTTCTCACACTGAGGGCATTATCATATCTTCCTGCTCTTTGTATACAGTGCCTAAAACAGAATTGTCTAGCATACAGTACAGAACCAATAAATGGATGTATAGATGGCTTGCCTGGTTGACTGTGGAATACTTTATACATACTTTTTACACATAATAGTATGATTATATTACTTCCTCATTTTCATGATACTAGTATCAAATCAATAACCCAAAGGTATAAGCATAGTTTAAATGTAAGAACATTATTTTGATCTCCTAAAGAAATTCCTGGAAAGGTAAGACGGCATCTAATTTATTAAATAATACCAAATCTTTACAGAACTATAGTTAAAAGGGCTGATAAAGCTTTTTTACCCTCTTTTCATTTTTGCGACACTTTGATATAATCAGAGAAACTCATTCTGCCCTAGAGACTGATGGAGTCCCAAGTATGTCAATGATTTAACAAGTCCTGGTTGAACTAGGATAGAGCCTGTTAATTCTTAGAACTAAAAGACAGTATCACAAGTATACCCAAATTCCAAAAATATCGCCACCAACATCCTACAGCAGGCTACAGTTTAACTTCAGCAACATAAATCTTCGTACAACATGTCACAGATTGATAAATTATTAACTTGTAGTTAGGGGACTAGTCAGTTTCAAATTCATTTCCTCCACTGGTGAATTTTTTAACTGACAAATAAAAAATTTCTCTCAGGTATTTTTTTCAGACATTCCAAACAATTGTTCTTTAATAGATTGTTTTTTAAGTGTTACACATTTTTAATTTACTATTCTTTACCTGCCCTTTTTCTCATTTGCTTTATTTAAATGGTAATTCTATCTGGGAATTTAGTGCTTTATTTGGTAAAATTGTTTGAATAACTACTATATACCAGGCACTGAGCTTAGTGCCAGGAAATTATGGATGACTAAAACACACTTCCTGCCTTGAGGAGTCTGGCTGAAGAGACCTACTTCTCTATAATTAACTTAGGAACAACGTAATTCTTGCTCTAAGGGATCTTAGTAGAGATCCTGTCCAATCTATTCATTTTCAGATAAAGAAACTAAGAACTACAAAGATTAAGGGACTATTAAAAAATCATTAATCCAACCCAAAAGCCAGCATCTTCTGAATCTCAGGCTGATCTTCTTTTTAACTGTATCATAATTTAATTAGAATTAGGCATATAATTAATGATCCCTGGCTAAACTCATTTACATTTTTATTTTATTCCATTTGCAAATTTACATGAACTTCAGGACCCATTTGTTAGTTCCACAAATGTTTATGTGTCAGGCACTGTTTCAGGCCCTGGGGAATACGGGATGGAATAAATCACAGACCTGTCCTCAAGGAGTTTTCTAGTGAAAAAGACTGGTGGCTTAACAAATTACAGGGGACTTAACGGAAGCGAGTACAAAGTGCTACCGGAGAAAACAGCAGCTCATTCATAGCTTGACATGGGAGCGTTGAGAAAAGTATGCTTAAGTTTGCAAAAGGAATATTCCAGGCAAAGGGGTGTGCTAAGGTTTGAGAGGCACCAGAGAGCAGGGTGTGTTAAGAGAAGACTCAGTGCAGTCATCCTAAAAGGTGGGAGCACAGGAAGCCAGTGGGTGAAATAGGCAAGCAGATCTGAAATAGGCAAGAGTCAGTTCATCAAGGCCCTCCTAGGCCACACAGTTGTCTACACTGGCACTTGGGGAAGTGCAACATACAATGCTGAGCTACAGTATGCCAATGAGTGTGCAGTTCATCAGCTGGATTAGTATTAAACTGTGATTTATGACAGCTCCTGCTGAAAATGAATAACCCTACACCAGGACTATGACTTCTAAGCAGGTCAAATTCAATTTTACCCAATAAATATTTATTGAGTGCCTGCTATGTGCAAGGAATTAAGAACACCAGGGAAAGAAAAACTGCTTTTCTAAAAGCAGCATATTAAGGAGAAAAATCAAGCTCACCACAAGGCTCAAGTTCAGATTCAAACACCTAGACCTCTTCTAGAAATATCTAAGTCTCTCCCTGAATGAAAGCAGGTCCCAACAGAGAAGAGCTTTCAAAAAGAACAAATCCGCAGTCACATTATACAATCAAGAACTTTTTAGGCCACCAACTGGTGCATAAAAGGATTGGTTCATTAGCAATGTGACTCTTTGCTTCTGAACTAAAAGGCAAGACATTTAGTATTGGAATTAGGCTAAAAATTCCATTATAGTCATTGACTGAAAGGATTTTAGAGATAAAAAGGACCTTGGAGATCACCAAGACCAACTCCCTCCTTTTGAGGTGACAACAGTAAAACACAGAAATGGACCTAGCTGAGTCTACTGCTCAGAACCCCGATGCCCGGACTTAGGAGCCAGGCCCTCTCTCCATAACAGCACACGACTGCCTGTTGTATTTGCTTAAATGGATTGAAAGATTTTAAGCAGACCTCTCCATATATGTCCTCATTGTTTCACACACATAAAAATATATGTCTAATCTATACATACTATATATGTATTTCAATAAATACATGAACATATATCCACATACATAAAATATATATTCAACCATATCAAAGCAAAGGCACAAATATAAACACAGGATTTACTAGTGCTATAAAAATTTTCAAAGCCATTAATTATTCTTGGAACACTCTTGCATTTAAAGAGTTTCCTGACCCCACCTTAATTAAAATTTCTAGCCAAAAGGTAACAAAGAGGTATTAGGTTAGCTAACATATTTCTTGCACACAAGGTTCAAACCAGTCCCTGAAATACATGAAAGAAATTCTACTGAAGTAAAAGGAAACTTCAACAGTAAAGAATTGTGCCCATACTACAGCAGACTTTCATTATAAAACACACCTCACTTCATGGAGCATTCAGTTATAGTAAATCATGTAACGTACCCACAAAGGGAAGTATCCCATTTTTTAAAGACAGTATGGAAAGCCTGAAAGAATCCCTTGTCTGTGCTCCTCACATAAATGTTATAAGGCGTTCCTCATTGCAATTACATAAAAGTATGTCACGATAAAAAGCATCTATGAGGGGGCCGGCCCGGTGGCGCAGCGGTTTAGTCCGCGCTTGGCAGCCCGGGGTTCGCTGGTTCGGATCCCGGGTGCCCGCCGACGCACTGCCTGTCAGCCATGCCGTGGTGGCGTCCCATATAAAGTGGAGGAAGATGGGCACGGATGTTAGCACAGGGCCAGTCTTCCTCAGCAAAAAGAGGAGGATTAGCAACGGATGTTAGCTCAGGGCTGGTCTTCCTCACCAAAAAAAAGCATCTATGAGCTCTTTGGGTTCTTTCCACTTTAACTCAGCAAATTGTCACTAAGTAAGTATAAAAATGAATACAGTATAATATGTAAAAAGTATAAAAACAATACAAAACTCTACATAGAATATTAATTGGGCAAAACAAGAAGGTTAGCATATAAAATTGGTTATGAGTCTAGTATATTAATTATAGTAGGATTTGGGGGAAACTACCAATTCCTTTATGGTTTTCGATGAAGGTTTCTATAGAAGAATGATATGTGAAAATATCAATTGTGTATCCATTTGTTCACTATCTTCTTCTAAATGAGAATAGAACCTCCTTAAGGGTGGAGAACATACCTATCTCTCTGGTCTATCTCCATCACCTAATGCAGAATCTTGCATATTATCTGTTGTTAGTGGCTTCATGTCTGACTCCAGGTGACCCTGTGGACAGCAGAGGGAACCCTGCCCGGTCTTTTCACACCATCCTCTCCCCTTCTGGCGCTCTATCAGACAATGCTCCACTGCTATTCACAGGGTTTTCATAGCCAATTTTTTTGGATGTGGGTGGCCAGGTCCTTCTTCCTAGTCTCTCTCAGTCTGGAAGCTCCACTGAAACCTGTCCACCATGGGTGACCCTGCTGGTATTTGAAATATCAGTGGCAGAGCTTTCAGCATCACAGCCACATGCAGCCACCACAGTATGACAACCAACAGATAGTAGTGTGGTTCCCTGACCAGGAAACAAATCCAGGCCTCAGTGGTGCCAAATCTTAACCAGTAGACCACCCCAGGGGAGTGCCTTGTACATAGTAGACGCACAATAAATATTTAATGGAGGGAAGGAGGAATAAGAGGAGGAAAAGAACAAAGTAAGGAAGAACCTCCCAGAAGAAGTAAGGTAATATTACAAATAGGATATCCACATCTATATTCAGTATGAGTACAAAGTATGGAGAAGATTTTGATCATATCAAATATAAGGCGTAAAGATCCTTTTGATTTACTTCTCATGGAAAGAGGAAGAATCATACTATTTCATGGAGTAGTGTGCTGGAAACTCCATACTATGAACAAGATTCTACCACCTTAGAATCAATCAAACCTAGGATCTGGCCCTGCTATTTGCTAGCTTTACAACCTTGGGCCAGTTTCTCCTTCTGGAAACTTCTTAGGATGTTACAATTCATGGAATAGGAATGTCAAGTGCTCTGCACAGTACCTGGCACATAGCCAACATTACTTGTTAGTATTTCTTCCCCTTCCACGTTCTATATTGTACCACAACATGGCAAGATCCCTGCAGGTTTTGCAAAAGTATGAGAATTAGACCAAGAGCACTCACCGCTTGGCTGGGGATCATTAAGAAGTCTTTTAGCTCCTCAAGTTCTTCACAGCACCTGCAACTCTTAAGAAGTTTCCTACTTCACGCAGGAAAGCAGGAAATAACGCTAATAAGGCCAGGTCAGTACTCCCAATGTGGAATCAGTACCTCAGTACTCAGCTGATGTGGAATCTTTTAACTGGCAGAACATTTAATAACCCTTTTTGTTACTGGTCTTGGAAGCTAGTGTGAGTGAGCTTAACAATTATTTAAACATAACATGTTAAAGAGCTAAAAATTTAGTTGGATATTTTCAAACAATTTCTTTCATTACTAGGAAAAAAATCAGCAACTTACAAATACATTTTTAAAAACCCTTAAATATATACCCAAGCAGAGTAGATAATAATAGCCTTGTGATATCATTTAAGTCACAGCATGTTTTTAAGATGATCTTAACATAAAGGATGAGAACTGATTTCCATTTCAATGTTTTACTTATTTACCCTCTTAATTGCTAGAAAACTAGTTAAAATATATATTGTTTATTCTATAATATACAGTTTTAAAACATGGTTTAAACATTACAAATGTGATGCCTTAAATCACTTCCTGACAACCCAACAAAAAATTTACAAATTCCTTCAAAACTTGTCTATATATCTTCTTATTTCCCTCTTGTCTAAGAGGAAGTCACAGTTATCTACCAAGGTTTACTTCTTGTTTTTCACCTTTCCCTCCCATGTTGTAATCAAGGATGCCACTTTATCAGTCCTCTTTCCCTGACACCTTAAATCATTCCCAAATACATCCCTTCCCCTCAACCCATGAACCTCTCCGCAGTACCCACACACACAAAGTTATGCTCTGCTCACACCCTCAAGCTATCTATCAGAACTTTCTTCCTTTTCACTAGTTGTCGCAGTTCTAGAACAATTTCAAATAACCCACAAACGTTTTAATCTAGCCCCATCACATAAGTGAAAGTACTCTGAAATATCAGGAATGGCCTCTATTCGTGAAATTCAATGACTTCTTAAATTTTCACCCTGCTTGGTTTTCTCCACTTGAACTTGGTCTTCTCAGAATTTGAAACTCTTTTCTTATTGAAGCTGTCTCTACCCAGGAAATCAACATGCTTTAATTCTCTTCCTACCTCTCTCATCACTGCTCTTTGCAGGATTCTCTTTCATTCATTGCCATCTAATTATACATACAACCTCACCCCAGCCAAAAATTCCAATCTCTGACTTCGTCTCTGACTCTCACCTTCTACTCTGCCTTGCAAATCTCTTGCTGTTTGATAGCTTGAAATGCTACCTTTGCAGCCATATCTACCAATCATATGTCTCTAGTTTCCACTTCTCTCTTGAACTGCACATTCATTTTTCTAACTCAAAATGGATTTCACTCTGGCATGGCGAACTCAACATGGCCAAAAACAAACTTATTATGCACCAACTCCCATACTTCCTCTTTTTCTTCCTATGTGCTTTACCTCATTAAGGGCATCACTGCCTTCAGAGTCAACTAGGCTGAAAACCTCAAGAGTCACTTTCACTTCACCTTCTCTTTCATCCTGTCTCTCTGAAGGGTCACCAGGACCTGTAGATTTTACCTCCAAAATGCCTCCCACATTTGAACCAACACCTGCTATACCTACTGTCAATTCTCCAGCTCAGCCCTTCATTATTTCTTGCCCAGTCTATTTTAATTCATCTTGATTACTAGTCCTACTTTTAAGTTTCTTTTCTCTTAATCCATCCTTTGTAGAGTCAAGACTGTAATCTATCACTGCAAGGCCTGGACTTTTTCCCACTCTGCTCAAAGATTTTAACCATTCTCTGTCTACCAAATAAAGTCCAAGTTGCTTGACAGAACCGTCAAAGCCTCCTTATCTTTCTCTAACTTTCCTTCTCTCACTCAGCATCTCCCTTTACCCATCATTCCTTCAGCCTGTCATGTCCTCTACCTGGCTGGAATCCAAAACGTCCTCTAAAAAATAGCCGGATGCTACTGCCACCATGCTACATTCTACACCAACCTTTCCTCCCTAGCGAGCAACATTCACCTCTGCCACGTGCTATGTCACAGCACTTTATTAATAATCATATTACAGCACTTACTACCTTCTCCAGGATGTCATGGTAATTTATAAATCTCTATCTTTCCATAGTTGAGATAAGATAAATGAATGATGAAATCAATAGACAGCATATAAAGCAACTTTGAAAGAAAGGAAGAAGTTGATGCAAAATCTGAATGGTTAAAATTTTATAAGAGTTAAAAGATTGCTAACTGATTAAGGCTTCTGTTTAGTGTATGCCCTATTTCACAAGGATAAAGCATGGTAACTCTTGGTAGGATTCCTTTAAATCTTTTACTTTTCTCAAAAGCTTTTCCTAGAAGTGGCAAGTAGCAAACTTTGAGATCACTTCATTTATCTAAGCACAAATTCAAAATCTAAATCAGGACTAAACAAAACAGCCCAGACACTTACTGTGTCATCATCTATCCAAGTCCACTAGTGCCCATGACCCTGCTAACACAGAACAACTCCACTGAGGAAAAGGAAATAGGTGAAAAATAATTCAAATAAGTGATATTCCCTGTTCCAAGGGCCCAAGGAAGGAGACCTTCTCAAATGCAACAGACATAAACAATAGGCCTCCAAAATCTCAGTTTTACTCCCCATGCAATACTTTCCAGAGGTATGAGGAACTCTTCTTAGAAAAGAATAATTACTCTTATTTTTTAAAATAGCTGTATATAATCCAAGCATCTTTGATTGACAAACTTTAAAATATATTATGGTCACAGTGAAATTACAAAGATAGACAATGAATTATATTCCAAGCTTGACAAATGTACTAAATGTACAGAAGGTAAAAGGCAGGAAAAGCTGTTTGGCATCATCACTTTTGAAATGCTTTTAAAACTCTTGCAGTAATGTAATTTCAAATAAATGACAAGGACAGCAAGACAAAAACATAGGCAGGTACTCAACTTGCTTTGCTCTTTGGCATCAATTAATTATTTTTTAATTTCCTGAATATCCATGTATGCTCAGTACATTTAGTCTCTATTAGATGGAAAATTGTTTCCTCCATTTTCCATCACCTGGCTAAGATGTTTATGAAAACCATGCTCAGGAACCTCACATTAATAAATGATCATTCCTACCATACTGATTAGCAATCATTTCCTTACCCTCACCTCAGCATTTCCAACAAGAGTACAATAATGCTGTTCCTAAAGGCAGTGGCCCGCGGAATTCAGACAGACAACTGACTGAACAGTGGCCAGAAAAACAAGGTGGATGTTCTCTACTTTGCTCCCAATACACCTTGTATGGGACTGTATCATAGCCCTTTCCATACTACACGGCAATTATCCATTTCTCTGCCTGCCTCTCATGCTGGTCTCTGGGTTCCCGGACAGATCAAGGGCAGAGTAATGTCTTGTCTAGCTTTGCATCCCCAGTAATAGTAGGAGCATAGTAGGCCCTCCATAAATGTTTATGAAATGTTTAAGAAACTCCATCTCTGTAACAGCACTGGAACAGACTCCACATTTCAGGTGTATCTGAATCCAGATGTGTATTCATGAGTCACAGTTCTGTCACTGTATCACCCAGGCATCTACTGACTTGAAGAGTTTGGGGTCAGCTATTGACTGACACTGACACATAGAGCTAAAGCCAGAAAATATGTCTAAATGGGATGCTTTGGGGCTACTATTCTTTTCCTCAATAAAGATACTATGCTAACTCTGTGCCCCTGATGTTTTGTTACAAAACACTCTACATCTTACAAGGAACACACCTAAGCAATTATTCCCTCCTACTTGGTGACCTTGTATAGGAAGCCTGCCCTCTGAAAACATAAGTTAGCTGAAATTGAAATCTCATTGATTTCAATTGATTCAATCGAAATTCAGTCTTTAAATTCTAGAGGCCAGGGAATGGTGAAACTACTCACTCACTAGGTATTTCCCCTATGGTCTAGGACTGCTTCAGATCCCCTATAAAATAAGTTATTTTACCTGGTAGGTGGCTGAGACACAATGAACTTGAAGTTTGTTTTCATATTTATACTTCTAAGATCTGCTCTTGTTGAAGAGGCTTCATAAAGAAAAAATGCTAATTAAACACTTAACCCTGCCTTTTACATAACTACCAGTTAAGATGTGAAACTTACTATTTTCTGTTATTCACAAGCTAAACTCATGCCACTGTGGTTATTTTACACAACAGTTAGGTAATGTGTCCAGGGATTAACTTTTGGACTAATAATAAAGTTCCTGATGTAATCACTAGGACAATGTTGATATTATGAACCACTTCCTTCACCACTGACAAAGAAGAAAAGATAAACATATGTGGGGGATGCTTCTGCACAATACAATTCAATAAAAGATGTTTCCAATTAGCAATTATCAATGCCTTTCATTACTGTGTGATAGAGTTAGCAACAAAATACTGACCTCTTTCACAACGACTTATGTGATTTCCCTCCACAAAGCCCACGAATGCATTCATAAATGAACACAACAATTTACATCCTTGACAAATAATGAAGACAAATAGGGAAGGCCACACAATGCACCTTTGCCAACACCTGCACCCACATTCCACTAAGTAGAGACTGCAGGTAATAGATTTCCTTATGAGTCAAGCTTCTCAATTGGAGAGGCTCAATCCAAACCCACAGAAGGGTTAATAAAATAAACAACGGCAGAAGCTTAACTATCAAATAAATAACCATCTATTTTACCATAACCCATGCTGAAATAATTAAAAGTGGATAAAACTTATGTTAACAATCAGTTACAGACCAAAATTATGCACACATTTTTTAACGTTTCAAAAATAATGACTTTATATTAACTACAACTCGCCACTTCCTTATGCAAACCTCTCTCACTTGGCGTTCTCTCACTCACTCACAAGTTTTGACCACTCAGAGAGGGCGAGGAAGGAGGAGCAGCTCCCTGATAAAATCTGACCCATTTCTTGCCCACTCATATAACAGAAAGTTAAAGAAAACCTCAAATTCCTTCTCTTATGCCCAACTAACGATTTAGGTGATGAGAGTGACCTTCAATCGCATACACTTTAGAAAAGCAAAGACAGTATTGCGCCTGCCAAATATATGCAATTTTTCCAACTGCATTCTCCTCATTCTTAAGTATCCAATGCTACAATCAAAACCCGACCTCAAGCAGCAAGTTGCAATGTTCTGACACTATGACATCATTCTGTCTGGAGCACTTTAATATCACAATCTGAATAAATTGGCAGAAGCTTAAATAGGTCACACTGAAGCCCAAAACTAAGGGTATTTATCTGGCAGAAACATCTGGCTCTGCATTTAGCACCACTGGCCATGGAATGACAGGCCCATCAGTCATCTCTCTATCTGACTTTCCATAAGGATGAATGAAAATAAAGTAAATCTTATCACCTTCCTGTATTGCTAATACCACTGCCAGTGGCTTTTTATGGCAAACATTTGCACACACATACAAAGCAAAGGTGACAGCTACCATATGATTTCATGGAGGCTTCAGCACATCCCTACAAAGGAATACTTTTTGAAACCTCCATTTCTGCAGTTATAAAAATATCAAGAGCCCTGCATTATAAATTTATAATTAGCTGCAAATACCTACGAAATAAAACAATAAGGTGCTACAAACATTTACCAATACATAAGGGATAATACTATTGTTTCAAAAGCAAGAACTATTAATTTTGCACAGCAGCAAGCTACATCTTAATCATATTTATTACATAATCCTACTTAGTACGATAGGACACTGACAGCTACAGTTCTCTCAGCAGACCCCCGTCAAGTACTCAGGTTGTCCAGACTTCTCTGGGTACTGACATCCAGCTTGATTTCTTCTTGTGAAATTGTAGATCATCTGAAAGCAACATGCAGAAACCACAGAGGTTTCTGATACTCTCAGCCCCACCACCTCCATCATAAATTTTCCTTTCACAATAAACAATGTGCAATCGAAAAGGTTTCCTGTTTCAAAATGGAATAGATGAAAGAAACTGTAACTCTACCATTAACAGGAAAAAAAAAAGTTTCTTAATGAACATGAATTCTCAAAGACGAAAATGGAAACTCTCTCAAATACTGCTTCCTCACTTAAGGACAAATCTGGTTCTTTCCCCAGTAAATATTCTCAGCATCATACATTGTGACTGTCATGAGTGATCCATCAGAGACTTTGTTAAATTACTTGTTTGTACTATTTTGTTATCTAAGGGCAACACAACCTTACACAACACTGAAGAAACACATCCAAACTATTCTATGCCATGCACCAACAAAGACCAGCCAACAGTAAAAACTTTGCATATCTGAGTCATATAGAGGAACTTTGAACCCTGAAGAGTAGGACAAAAGGTAAAAAAACAAGTCTTTGCTCTGAATCCAACTTTTCAAAACACACAGAGTGGATGTAAGAAAAATGATCAATCCAAATCAAAAGATTGTTGCCATAACAATTATTAATTAATAGTACAAATAGAACTGGAGAAACCTTATCCAGGGGGGAACAGAGCTATGCAGAGGCACAGGAGACAGAACTTACCACTTTGTCCATGAGTTTCCAAGTTTTCTCCACGGTCCTGCGATCTGCTGCTGCTTGCTTAGGGGGTCCCACTGCATCTTGAATGGCATCAATAATACCCAAAATTCTTCCTTTTCGGGGGTTTCCTCCTCTACCACCAGGGTTTCTGCCATTCATAGAATTTGCCATCTGGAATCTTAGTTCTTTGAAAGGCAGATTAAAGAAAAAGAAAAATTAGTTGGTCATGAAAATATTTACCCAACAGACAACTGAACAGGTTAACTTGTACCCACTACATCCTCCTCCATCAGTGAGCACAAAATCCAGGGTCCAGATTCAACTCTTCAATAGCATGTGAATTGGCACTCTCAGTCTTTACACACAACAAACAGATTTAGGAGCAATGACCTCAGACTTGCTTTTGGAACACTAAGAGTTAATGGTGCATCCTTCTCACATTTCCCGTAGAGAAGGGTTGATTAATACCCAACTCATAGCAAAAGAAAAAAAAAAAAAACTTACAGAGGTTTCCTCCAACTAGATAAGAACACAATGTTCTCTCCCTCTGCCTTAATTCCAGTTTAAAATACTAGAGCTGAAGCCCCTGAAGAACAGATTGGGAGCCTCACTCAAAAACCGCACTTGCACTGTTAGATTTTGCCAAGTTATATAAACGTACAGCTCATTCTACACGAGCATAAGGGGCACGTCTGTTGTCAACAAGGGTTTAGGACTTGGATTTTCCCCGCTAAAACCACCAAATGAAAACACATGAACACGGACACGCGAACACAGTTCTTGAAACCAACGCGGTGAGGAGTTATCCCCAAGTTAAGAGTCAAATCAGCCAACAAACAACCCATTTCAAGAGAAGGAGTGACACTGACAAGAGCGAGCGGGCTCGGAGGAGAGAGCTCACTTCTTTCGCTCCTTGCCTAGGGGTGGGGTGGGGGTCCGAAGCTTTGTTTCGGGACTTCTGCGTCCCCTGTGTGCTCAGGCCCCTCCCCTGCCCCTCTCGGACCCCAGCGCGGGGAGGCTGGACGAGACAGGACAAAGTAGCCCCTCCGCCGCCGGCGCCCGCAGCCCCGTCCGTGCCCGGCGCTCCGCACCCGGCTCCCGGCGCGCGCGCCTCGCGGCCGTCGGCAGCCCCGCGCGCCCGGCTCCCTCACGCCCCCACTCCTCCCGGCCGGGCCCGGTTCCGGTCTTTAAATACCCCTCTTCAGCTGGGACGGCGGCGGCAGCTGGAAGCCGGGGCTGTCCCCGCTCCCTCGGTGGCCCGCGCCTGGATGCCCCGGCGCCCCCGGCCCGCCCGGCCCCCGGCGCCGTGGCCGTCCACACACGCGTGCGCGCGGGCCCCGCTCCACGCACGAGCTGCGGCGCGTGGGAGCCCGGCAGGGAGTGTGCAGCCGCCGTGAGGCACGCTCCCCCAGAAGGAGCGCCCGGAGCGCAGGGCCCCGACTCGGGGACGCAACAATTACCGTCAAGACCAATCCACGCCCGCGCTCCCCGCCCGCCCGACTCGGGGAGGCCGCGGGACGCCGCAGCGGCACTGGCTGGAGGAGGCGACCACTCGCTGGACACCCCACCCCTGGAGGATACACACACAGGGACAGGGAGCGGGGCGGGGCCGGGGGCGGGGCCGCGGGCGGCCGGGCCAATCCCGCGTTCCCGTGCGCTGCCCGACAGCCGGCGGCGCCAATGGGGGGGAAGCGCCCGTCCTCCTCGGCCGGCCGCCCCGTCCACGTCTGCCACAGTACACAATGGCCCCGAAGGGAGGCCCTCTCGCCGCACGTCCCAAATGGAAAGGGACTCGGAGGGGAGTAGGGGGGCTCGACTCACCGGAGACCGAAAGTGGAGAAGAGAAAGGCAATGGAAGAGAGAATGCAAGGCACTAGGGAGGTGACCAATAAGGAGTGGGCGGGTGGGCGTGAGCGGTGGGAGCGGGAGCCGAAGCCGACTGGGGCCAAGAGGCGGGACTTCCTGCCTCGCTCACCTTCCTAGTCTTTGTTTCATAGCAACAGAGTAGTGAGTGGCTGAGGGTGTTACTGCTCTACACTGGGCGGGTCCCAGGCTGAGGAATTTCATCTCCCTAGGGCTGCCAAACTCTTCTGCCCAGGACGGCAGCCAAACAGGTCTCAGGCATTGTTGCTTCTTGGCTATCAAAAGAGCAACAGTCACCAAGCTTCTACGATGGAGCATAAACCTCATGTAGAGTAGAGTAGGGTTAACATCTGATTGCCAACCAAAACTTCCTAAATTTCTGAGTGTTTCCCTTTTACTATTAGTTCTAGAGGGATTGCAGATCAAACATCAGGCAGATGAAAAAGCAAATAGTTGCCAACCCTGGCTAAATAGTGTCTACTCATCATGCCAGGGCAGTGAAAGAACCAGACCAGACCTTGGGAATTGATAAAACATGCACTGCACCTTGTTATTTAGTACAAGTTTCTGCATAAATGATTGAAGAGGAAACAGCTTTCGTGTTTTGTCTGAGTCACATTTACTCTACATAGATTTCTCTCCGTCCTAAAAACCTCCTTAGTGTATCTGCCATTCTCTCCCAGCATTTTAAGTCTTTTTCTGTGGCTCCATCCGTATACCCTTAGAAAGGCCCACATCTGGCTATTCTTAAAAGGAAAAAGCTACTGTGCTAGGACCCTTCTTTCAACAAGATTATAGATTAAACAAAAGCCTTCTATTTCTTTCTATGTAACTTCAGTCCTACCACAAGTGCCACTAACAATGGCTCTGGATTGTCATGCTTTGGAATTTTCTTTCCACTACAGCTGATAGTATTGAATGTGCTTTACACCTTGGGCTTCTCAGATGGTGTAATATATTGTGTCTTTAAAAAAAATTATTTCTATTCTTTCTCTAACCAATTAACCTGATAAAATGTTTCTCAATGGTTCTAACCACTTTCTAGCTAAATAACCATTTGAGTACTGTGATTATTACTGTCAAGGATCTTGAGTTGTTACAAACATACTTTTCAGTCCTAAGTTCAGATGGTTATGATTTTCATTTGATTAAAATAGGCAAAACATGCTCTCTGCAACTAGTCAGATAAAATGTGGTTCAGGAAGTAATTTTGTTTCTTTGCCATTATTTCTATGCCAATAATTAAAGAGTAGTTCCTTGTTTTCACATTGTGTTTATCTACAAAAGTGCTGGCCTCTCGGTATCTCCTCCACCCGTGCATATCTCCTTTACTCATAGTAACAGTAGCTACATTTACTTAGAGGAGACTGTAAAAGGGAAAAGCTTTTGGGATCACCTTTTAAATGAATCCAAAAAGAATATAAACTATGTATAGAAGGTTTTTCAGCATCTAGGAAAACAGTGGCTTAAGGGAACTTTATAACTAAGTATATTACTCATATTCATATCTGCATAAGTGTAGAATAAGTAAAATATGTGTTATAGCATATGGCATTCCTTTTATATTAGTTTTGCAACTGAAAGAGATGAGAAAATGGCACAGCCTATGGTATCAAATATATCATGTTGATACGAATTGCAATTTTTCCGGATATGGTTATACATATGTGTATATACACACACAAATACACACACATGTAATACCAAGAAATTACAGCTTCATTCTCAACTAGCTATTTTATCAAAGCTATGTGAGTCCAAGTTAAGTTCTGGTGTAGCAGGGTTCCCATTTGAGCCCAAAATAGCATTCAGGGTTTGGCTATATCTGATGAACGAATGGGACAGTAGCCCTCCCTGCAAACTATCAGCATAAGGCGATGAACATGGGAGAATAAAGACCTGGTGGGATAAAACTTCAAACCCCAGGTGCCTCCAATGGAGACATAAGCACTGGAGTGTGATAAAGGACTACATACTGAGGGGCTATAAATAAGAGCACAAAGAAATGTTTTCATAGAAGAATTTGTGATACTCAAAGCATAAGCAGTGGTATTTCAAGGAGACAGAGTTGGTTATAGAAATACTCTCTTAGCAACCAGTAGGTGAATAATTTGAACAAACTGATCATAAGCACATGTGAAACTCTTCCCCCAGGATGCCCAGAAAGGCCTGGTAGACTTTGAGGTAGGGTTACTGAGAAATTTTGTAATGACAACAATGAACCCTTGTAATTTGAGCATTAATATTTGACATTAATATTTAAACTCATAGGCTGGTGCCATCTGGGAAAATTCGGATTATAGTCCTGTCTTTTTTTTTTTTTTTTTGAGGAAGATTGGCCCTGAGCTAACATCTGTTGCCAATCTTCCTCTTTTTTTTTTTTCTTTTTTCTCCCCAAAGCCCCAGTACATAGTTGTATATCCTAGTTGTAGGTCCTTCTAGTTCTATGTGGGACACCACCACAGCATGGCTTGATGAGCGGTAAGTCGCTGCCCAGGATCTGAACCGGTGAACCGTGGGCCACCAAGTGGAACACACGAACTTAACCTCTACGCCACCAGGCCGGCCCTAGTCCTGTCTTTAAACACAGGAAAAACATTTTTTTTTTTCAAAAGAGAACTATTGGGGGCAAGTATTTAGACTTTTTTCATTCATTTCAATTTTTCTTCTTTTTCCTACTTTCTCCAAATTCACAGGTGATATTAGACATGAGTTGACTAAATAACAAAGCCTTCTCATAATTTATTTGGCCCATGATAGCTACTCAAAAAATATTTGTTGAATGAATGAATGGACTATTTAAGGGTATTCCATAGGAAATATAAGGCTGTCTCTGTTTCTGTGCAATAGGGAGTCTACTTTATTCACAATTCCAAGCAATGTGTCAATTTTCCTACAAGGTGGATTCACAGTGCTGCTCCTAACACAAAAATGGAATGACACAACACAAAAAACTAATCTCCCAGAGAAAACATGGACACAAATTCACAGACCAGAGAGAAATAAGAGTATTATTACCTAGTCATATTTGGGTTTAACAAATCATTCCTTGTTAAGAGGAATAGATTTCCATCTATCCTTAAGAAACACATACTAATAGCTGGAGTGAGGGATTCTGATCTATGGATTCACCAGGTATGACCAGACTCTGAGTGCTAGTTTGGGCTCAGCTGGAATTCTTGCTTAACAACAAAAATAACAATGACTTAAACAAGATAGAATCTTATCTCTCTCACACATAGAAAAAGTCTGAAAGTAGAAATTACAGGTAGGAATGGCGGCTCCACAATCTTCTCAAGGACCCAAGATTGTATCTTTCTTCTGTATCATCCCAGCACCTGGCTCCCCCCTCCTCAGAGTAACCTTGTGTTACAAGATGGCTGTTGGTGCTCCAGCTTTCACCGCTGATTTTCAGGCTAAAAACTAAGAGGAAAGGTGGAAGAGTATATTCAGCTTCCAGCTGAATCAATTCCCTTTCAGCAATTTTCAGAGAACTCCCAAAAATATTGCTCTTTAATAGCTCAAAGCCAGAACTCAGTCCCATGGCCAACCCTAGCTGCAAAAATGTCTAGAAGGTAATGTGCTTTGTCTTATAGGAAGCAATATAACCAGCTAAAAATTTGAGTTTTGTTTCAAAAGAGTAAGTGGTGAATAGATGTTTGGCAAGAAACCAGCAAATACTACCACAAAGATCTTGCTGTAAGAATTAAACTTATGATTAATCAGTTCTTGAAGCAAAAGCTAGAAATTCCAATGCAGATGTTCTGAGATAATGAAAATTTGGGATACCCAGATTAAATCCAGAACATATATATAAATAAATGTTTACCTGTACTATGCTTACCATCTGCAGTTGGTTGAATCCACAGATGCAGAACCCATGTATACGGAGGGCCAACTAAGGGATTTGAGCATCTGCAGATTTTGTTGTCCACGAAGGGTCCTGGAAGCAATCCCCGTGGATACTGAGGATGACTGTGTGTGTGTGTGTGTGTGTGTGTCTGTGTGTATGTGTATATACACCATATATATCATATGTATATTTTATGTATTTTATATATATATATATATAAAAAATATATATATGGTATAATATTATCAGTTCCTTGGCACAAACTAGTGTCTGCTTTTACTGGACATAAATATCCTGGAAGTTTATTATATGTGAGTATATGTAGTAAATTATATACAGTTCTCATTAGAGCATGTGGGCTCAGTAATCCTGGACAATTCAGTGTCACAAGGTACAGAATGGACAAAATTAAGTAAGCAACTTCCTTAATACATTTCCTCCTAAAGTTTATATCAGAATAAAGTAACATATCTGAAAAAAAAAAAATAACATCTTCAGAATTCCTTCTTTGTGAGTTCCTTTCCCAGATAATTGATTCACAGATCAGTTCTTTTCCAGACAATTATTTATTTGGCAGTTGTTCTTCGTAATATAAAGAATTTATATCAAAGTGTTAAATACAGGTACATCAAAACTTGGAATAAACCTACTACTTTGTCTCAGTTTTGTATTTCTTCATACTCCCATTGCATTCTTCATATTTCATAGTGCTTTTTCCATGTTCCCCCAACATGCCTTGATTCAGAAAAATATGGATAATTTTCTTTTCCTTAAAGAGTTTGTGTGAAGAATGTAAAATTTTATAGAATTTGTCACAATAATTTCTCTTCAGTCCCTATGCATTTTGATTTATACAACATTAATACAAGATTGAATTTTAATTTTTATCTTTCAATTAAACAAAACATAAATTCAGAATTCCAAGGCTGAAGGGGATCTTGGTACTGATCACATCACTCAGCCTGGCAGATCTGGAAATTGGCAAATTTATTCAGGGTAATTGGATCCTAAAAAATATAGATAATAACCCGAATTCAGAGGAGATTAATGTGTAGTGTAAAAACTATGAATTGTGTGAGTAATATAACTGCTAATCAGACCAGTACTAATATAGACTGGTTATATATTCACTTTTCTACTCAAGAATCCAAATTAAGACCAGAAACTGTCAAAATGAATGTATAGATCAGAATTAAATTATCTACTGGAGTAACTTTAATAATGTCAGTAGAGATCTACTATATTCTAAATCTACAGAAAGTCTTCTCTATTGGTTTCCAAGTTCCTAATTCTCAGTGTGCAAACTTTATCCTTTTCTGTTTTAAATCTCTTGATTGTTTCAGGACAAAACCTCTTTTAGGCATTCATCTTCAGTTTATCGGCTACGACTTCTTACTGCTTGTTCACTCATTTATTCAACAAACCCTTTTTGAGCATCTAATATATGCCAAGCATTATGCTAGACACCAGGGAATACAAAGATGATTAACCGTCAGTCAGTTTCCAAAGAGAAAGCAGGCATATAAAGAGATCATTATAAACTCCAGCAGTAAAAACTATAAGTTCTTTAGGCCAAGATCATTATGAGAAACTGAGGAAAGGCATCTAACCCAGCTCGGAAAAAGTGATTACAAAGCCAAGGCATGTAAGATAAATAGGATTAACAGTGAATCACAAAGGGTCATTTTAGTCAGAGGAGACCTCACGAGCAAGGGCACAAAAGAAAGAAAACAACTGTGTACGCACAGGGAATAAGTGGGTCCATTTTGTGGGAAGCAGAGAAAGGTAAATAAAAGCCAAAAAGTGGCAAGTGACAAGTAAATTAAAATGAGACCTCAGAGGCCCAATTACAGAACTTGGATTTAATCTTTTTTTGAATGGGGAGCCTCTGCAGGGTTTGAAGCCAGCAAAGATTATATTGGATTAGAGGGGCAAGAGAGATGACACTGTCACATTTGTATTTCAGGACCTTCACCCTGGGGGTCAGATTGATCACAGATTGGAGAGGGATGGGAGTGAAGGCAGGGGGGCCAGTTAGGACAGACGCAATAAAAGATGATGAGAACCTAAAATGGGGCAGTGGTAGGGAAGGTAAAAACCAAGTGACATATTTAAGAAATATTGGGAAAAGTGGTTTCCAATCCTCTGCCCTTAATAATAACGTGTTTCCAGGCCCCTCTTCCAGAGATGCTGCTTTGATTGTTCTAGGATATCGCTAAAGCTCCCCAGGTGTTCCTCATTGGCAAGTGAGGCTGAGAATCAGATTAGCTAATTTAGTAGTGACTGATAATTACAGGAATATGAAACATACAGAAAATGGAGAGGTCAAGAATTATGGCCAATATTCCAGTTTCGATGACTTGGTAAAAGATAGCCTTAACAACTAGCACAGAGAATATCAAAGGACAGTCTATTTAGGGGAAAGGGAGAATGAATTTGGTTTTGAAAATAAAAAATTTAAGGCACCTAAAGAGTAAGCAGAAAGATGGTTTAGTTGGGTGATTTGATACATACGATCAGAGTTTTGGGAACATTCACAAGTGAGTAATACCTGAGAGTTATGAAGTCATAAAGGGATATTATATAGGGGAAGAAGAGCATTGAGTTGCGAGCTGAACCCTGAGAATCAACGTGCAGAGAAAAAACAAATCACAAAGAGACAGAGGACAGAATAGAGGATTAGGAAAAACAAAAAACAGCTGAGACTGTTTTCTGGAAACCAGTGGAGTACAGTATCTCCATGGAGCAAACAACAGTTTCAAATGCAGAAGAGGGGTCCAGTTTAAAAAAAAAGATTGCAAAACATCCACTGGAGATAACAATTGAGAGATCATTTGTGACCTTAGTGGGAGCAATGTCAATTGAAGAATGAGTTGGAAAGAATGGGAGATGAGGAACTATAGAGATTAGTCTTTAAGAAATCTGTATAAGGATGGAGAAGAGAATTTAGATACTATTTGTAGATAAACAGAATCAGGTGGGTTAGGGCAGGCAAATTTTTAGAATAAGGGAAATTCAAGCATGAGTGTATGTGTTGCGAGAAATTAGACAAACAGAGATGAAAGAGAATCTAATCCTATGAGCATGGAAAAAAGGAGACCTCTGAGAATAAAAAGGGGGAGACATGGAAATATATACATGTAAATAAATTTCTAGAGGTGGTATGAGGTTGAAAGCAATTGTGCTTAATGTCTTACAACTCTATTAGATGAAGTAATAGACAAAATTGTCTTCTCAAGTTGAAGGAAACTTGAGAAGAGTAGTGAAAGCTTTGAGATGAAGGAAAAGGGCAAGTAAGAGAAAGACTGAACATCTGTTTTGAGGGCACAGTGGAGTTTGGGGACCATGAATTGGACAGTGATACCAACCTGGAAGAACTTGTAAATTTCTCTAGCAGGGTCCTGAGGAAGTAGGACTGGAGCTTCAAAATAGGTTTTTGTTTCAATTGAGCAGATATTGCAGAAATACAAGAGTAAAAGAAATCAAGGCTTTTGATGAGAGAGTATTTCAGATGACCAACTATGGGGTTCAAGATGAGTCAGGAAGGAAGAGTCAGGAAGTCCATACAAAAGAAAAGAAGATTATCTTTTTAACACGGACTGTTAATGTGCCTCAGACTACCAGAAAAGTCATGTCATAATAATCCAACCCCCCAAAAGAAATTCTTCCACTTGGTCATATGTGTGTGCATGTGCATGTGTAAAATTTTACATGGTTATGCATATTTTATATCATTAAATATACTTTTGTGTACAGTCTATGTGTAGTTAGATATATTTAAATACTAGTTTCTTTTAAAGCAAATTTTCTTTCCAGTAACCAAATTGAAATAGAAAATAAAATACTTTATCATATTATGAAATATTGATTTAAAATGTTCGTGGTAATATATTTTTTATAAAATAATGAAACATTCAAAAATAATACTATTAAATTCACTTTACTATTTGTAAATGTATGGTTTGCCCCAGATTATGAAGGAAATTAAAAAACTCAAGGGGGTTATTTGCTTTTTATCCATTTGTATATTCTACCACTAACTTTGTATTTGCCTTTTACAGTAAGTGAAGCAGTAATCATCTAGAAAAGAAAGTGGCTTTATAAGATGACATGCAGAAACATAGGACACACCAAGTACAACTTTCTGCACTATGGATTCATTTCCATTATTAACTGGGTGCTGCATGTTGAAGAATCAGAAAGGATACTAATCAAGCCCCTGCTCTCTCAAAGCATCATCTAAAAACATTAACAATACTAAGCCCATGACCAAGACTCATTTCTACCAACTGTCAGCCTCTCTCAATGGGCATTTTATCCGACTATGCGGTTAGTGAACTAGATTTCCAATGTTTTCAATGAGGGGTGAGGGATGGACCTGCGTGTGATGGGAACCATTTGATTATTTTCAATGGTTTCCTCTTTAGCACTCCTTTCTCACTTCATAGTATTACCCCCCTACACATCTGTTTTACACACACACACACACAAGCCTTGTGTGGCCCATCTGACCAAGCCTGCTTTACTTAACTAATCTCAGGTTTCTAGAACTCGGCTGTCTGTGCTCTTTCATGTCAGAGCTTACCCACGTTGTACACACTGTATTCAGATAGCATTCAGGTTTCTCAGGCCAGCTCCTGTTCTCTCTCTGCCCCTTTCTCTCTCTCTTTTCCCCTCTCTTATGCCATCCAATTGCCTGCTTGAAAAATCATGACAAATTTTCTCACATGGTAGGTATATGAGTTCAGTGTGTTATCTTTTTCCAAATAGTTACATGCATTCCAGGAGAATAGGATGTCTTCACTGGGTAGTGTTTTATGAAGTCAGGCTTGGGTAGGGTTGATGATTTTGGTTACGTGCACTCCACCACCACCCCCACTACATCAAACACCTCCCCAGTGGGAAGTCACTTGGTCCACTTATGTATATTCTTTTTTTTTCCTGTCACATCTTGTTTTTGTTTCGCTTGTTGACTAGAAGAAAGCATTTATTTCCAATACGAAAAGGGAAGATTAAGAAGGCTTCATGCTGCTACTTCATCTTTGGTATTAATGAAAAAACAGATGTACTTTAAAATACATGACCAGCGAGCAAAGACGAGGGGCAGACACCTCAGTCAGGAGATATGCACAGATTATATTTTCTATAGTAATGAAAAGGAAGATTCACATGAACAATACTTACCTATGAAATGTAGATCAGAGGCTTTCTTACCAGCTACAGTTGCATCTAAATATGAAGAAAAATGAATTTGAAAATCAAAGGCGACATTTTGGAAAGCATCCTCTGGGAAGGGACTGGGATGATGAACACAATTGATTTCCTAGTCTTCCTCCCCCGTGCCTGCTCTCTAAATGACCTCTTTTCAATTTCCATCTTACCCTCACAGGTCACCAGAAGATTGCTGAGAAGGCAATCAAAATTGTGAACATTGATTTTTTTTTAATGTACATAAAAGGATAAATGAGGGGATTGTTTGAGTTGAATGTCAACAACAGAGAGAGAGACCTCACTACCACCTGCTAAAGTTAGTCACTTTCCTAAAGGAGCATTAGAAAAAGAGTTTATAAAAATTCTTGGGGAAAATAACCACTTCACTTCTTCCCAGTTGCTTAATCTCTTGACATTCTTTTTTTTTTTTTTCCAGTTACAAATAAGTTTGCCAAAAGAAAAGAAAGAAAGTAAAACTATTTATAACCTGCAAGTCTCTCTTCCTTTTTCCCATGTTCTTCCTTACTTGGTTTTTAAAGCATTAAACAATTCTACTGTTGCATCAATGTATATAAGGAATAACCAGAGAGCCTTTGCGCTGGGTCAGGTGCAAGGTAATTCTCGCATGAAATTAGCTATTTCTTGGCAGAGCTAAAAATAACAGGCTGAGATGCTACCACGGCTCATCCAGATTTGAAGCAAGTTTCTTTTCTAAATTCCAATGCGGATAGCTTATCCTCGGCCTCTTTGCCATAATGCGCCTGATGGAAGCATTTCCTCCTGTTTGTGGATATTGACAGAGAATTGCCACACGATTTTTTAGAGTCTAATGTTGTAGGAAATAAATGTTAGTGTGGAATTGAGATTACATATGCACAATTAAGCCATATTATTGGTAGAAAATGAACAGGGACTATGTTAAATATCTGGAGTTTCTCTCATACACACTGTAAATTGGCTGCTACTAGTTTATTCAATAAGTATTTGATATAAGTACATAATTACAGTGCCGACTATAAAAGTAAAAAAAAAAGTGGGTGTTTAGCTTGGGCAAAAGAGGTAAGGGATGCTCGATGGAGAAAGTAAGCTAGACTTTCAAGGATATTGAAGGAAGAAAATATAAGTTTGGAGATGAGGGTTAAAGGTTGGGGAATGCAGAGAGGAAGCATAAAAAATACTCAAGTCTCTATGCCCAAGGGAAAGAATGGTATCAGCCCCTGTGCCAGAAAGTTCACATTGAAAATGACAAAATTCAACAGATAACCAAAACCAAATTATAGGAAGTTTAAAATGATATAATTGGGAGTTTGTACTAATTCTATAGTCAAAAGGGAATTCTAAAGGTTACTGAAGAGGGTAAAGATAAAATCAAATCAGTGTTTGAGGGACATTATTATTAGTGTGGCGGACTCTCTAAGAAAATGTGGAAATGAGGAGACAAGGAGCAAGGCCTCTTGTTAGGAGGCTGTTGACCTGTTTGGGTTGGAGCAGTTTAGGGTCTGGTATGATGTGGTAGCTCTGGCAGTGGGAAGAAATTAAAAGGATGGATGTTAGACACACTTTAAAGAAGATGAAGGATCATGACTTTGACTCTAGTTGAATATGATTTTAAAAAGAGGCAAAAAATAACATATTTATCTTCACATATATGTATTTGATTAAAATAGAGAAGTCAAGAAGGGGAACAGACCTGGGGTTAGAATGAGCTCATTTTTATACACCTGGGCTGGAGGCTATATTAGGCCATAAAGAGGTCTTTTTCATGGAGGTTCTTTGTCTTCTTCTATATCATAATATCTGGCTAAATAATCATCAGTTTGGTAGATGGGGAAACATCTCAGGATAGAGGAAACCTCTGGTCTAAGAAGAGCCAATGCTTCAATTCCAAATACACACCCCACTCAGTGATGTGACAGCCTTTGGGTAGGCACACTAAGAGGAGATTCCATTTGCACTGAGGCACTGCTGAATGTGAGAGGAAAGTTCTTTCTTACACAGAGCTCAAATCTATATCCTCGGAGATACCTCAGTGACCTCAGTTCTTTCACTTGGGACCATAGAGAAAAATGCAATCTTCTTTTTGGTTGAAAGCTCTTCACGGTATATTAATATGACAACATATAGTCCCCCGAACCTTCTATTCTTTAGGATAAATGACCTTAGTTTCTTAAACTGGTCCTCAAGTTATTTGGTTTCTGTCCTTTCACCTTTTGGTGTTTCTTCTCTGGCCATACTTCAATTTATTTGTATCTCTTAAAATATGATGCTCACCTACGGTAAATGATGGACTTTGGGTGATTATGACATGTCAATGTAGGTTTATCAGTTGTAACAAATGTACCACGCTGGTGGGGGATGTTGATAATGGAGGAGGCTATGCATGTGTGGGGACAAGGGGTATATGGGAGATCTCTGTACCTTCTGCTCAATCTTGCTGTGTACCTAAAACTGCTTTAAAAAATAAAGTCTTAAAAAAATATGATGTTCAGATATGAATGCTGTTGCAGATATGGTCTCATTACAGAGTATAGTTGAGCTTGGTCATTTTACAGGTTGTAAGTTTATTAAGGCAGCCTTCTATGCCATTAGTTGTGGTCTATCGGCTCATTTATTTAAGCTCGAGTATATTTCATCCAAAATGCTCCTCAGCTATTTTTTACCTGTCTTGTTGCTTGCTTAAATAAAGTTGTTAATTGTACCTTTCTCACCATCCATCAGTTAAAACATGTACACACACACACACACAAACTCTATTGATGGATGGGACAGTTTCCCACCAGCAGGCCCAAATCCAAGAAGGTTTTTCAAGTGTACTTTAAAGGACCTCCTTACCGGGATTGAAGGAAGAGCCTTCAAATCCACTTCAGATAAATTCTCTTACTGATTAAATTCCACATTTATGTAACACAAGACATCAGGTGACATTTAGCTAATGCCTGAAATGGGTAAGCCTATTAGGAATGCCTCGACATTTTTCTTGAGGTATCATCAAAGGTTAACCTTTAATAAGAAATAGAAATTCAAAAGAAAAAATTTTGCAATAACTTCATACATAACAGACAATTAAAGAGATGTGCTGAATCAGGATTTGAGAAGAATATTCTTATTCTGTATATTTTAGATTTGTCTTTCTTCATACATAGCAGCTTCTAATATGTATACTTAACTAGTTAAGGAAGCTTATTACTGTGGAACCAAAAATGTTTACTCGAAGTTTGAAATGGAATGGGTGGGATTCATTCCAAAGAGGCCTTAGGATGCTTGTATCATAAAATCCACATTAAAAATAGAAAAGGAGTTAAGCAGAGTCATTAAAGCACAATGTGGGAAAATAAGCCTTTAATAAATGCT